>JANUYF010000008.1:26626163-27226163 GCA_026167975.1 Phrynosoma blainvillii
GCCTATGCTAGAGGATGTGGTAATGGCAGCAAAGACTGCAGTGCAAATGATGCATGAATCAAACATGGTCCACAAGGTGTGTCTGCAGCAGATCAGATGCATATATCTACTTGATAACCCACATTGTGCTCTTTCCAGGCTCTCCTCCTAAACCCATGCTAATAGATTTGGAGTGGAAAGCAATATGAAAAATAATGCATTTTTTTTGTACAAGGCATGCTAATATGAACCCACTTCTATGTACTTGAATGCTCCTTCCACCCTGCTACTTTTGGCCTCTTGGAACACCTTATATTAGAAAACCTGGATTCAGCCAAGGTGTCTATGGTGTCAGCAGTGAATAAAGAGGTTGGTGTCTGGTGGGGATATAAGTCACATAATATCCCACACATGTACCTTGAGGGCCTCTAGGAAGTCCCTGCAATTGGTGGTCACAAAAGTAAGATAGGAGGAGGTCTTTATATTGGGAGCAGAAGTGGGGACAAGGGAAAGACCTCTTTCTTGGTGGTAACAGTGAGCTCTGATGTCTTCATAACAAGTCTTCACATTTGATGGCAGCAAAGGTTTAAGCAGACCTAAGATAAAAGTGGCAGGTTAAGCAAGTAAACTCCCACAGTGCCATTTGGTCCCTTTACCTTGCTATACACCACAGAGGGACCATCTGTGAGGAACAGAGATCAGTCCTTTCACAATCCCTTTCCTGCATCTTTGCTCTGAAACAGTGATGTTTAGCACTGTAGGCCCATTCTGAAGAAGCAGCCTATCAAAATGAATTCTAGAGAACCAGAATAGAGAAAGGGGTAAAAAACCAACAACACAAAACTTGGCAATTGCAAGTGATGTCATGTTAATTGGAGGCCAGTTCAGAAATCTAATTCCCCTTTTGCTATCTTCATGGAGCAGTTCAGCCCACTTTGACTGACTTTTAAAGTCATTAACTGGAGCTGATGCACAGACCTCAAGTCCCTAATGACTTCCAATAGACTAATTAGCCTATTGATTGATAGCCTAATTGTTGCCACTGTGACCACTAATGATAGCCTTAAGTCCAAGTACTTGGAGTGAAAGGACAGCCAGGGACTGTCCATGGAGGGAGTAAAAGCCATCAGCAAGGCCTTGGAGACTAATTGCTAGGTGAATGATATAGGGCCATCCAGCGTGGAGTAGTTAGCTATGTGACCTACATGGATATCTCCAAATTATTCTGGAATCTGAGCAGCCAAGCAGAAGTTAATTAGGTTACACTTTATTGTGCAAAGAGGTCGAAGTCTCTGAATGTATATCGATGGCTATCCTTTTGTCCATGCTGGGGACAACAACCAATAGCATTAAAATGGTCAAGAGAAGGAGGGCATGGGAGTTGGGAGGAGTGTGGTACCTCTATGCCACCTAAACTCCTTGAAAGGAGTAGTACTGAAGATGCAGCCCACATGGCTCTGGCAGAATAAGGGAACTTCATCTCTAGAAAGAGATATTCCTGAAATAGTCTTCAGTGCTCTCCCCATTCACATTTCACATTTCTGAATTATGTGATCTTATTTCCTAAGAGGATTAAGACTCTAGATATGGAGTACCACACATGTGCAGTTGGTTGAGGTTCTTGGTTCCTAGTCCTCATTTGTGTCCTCCTTTCTTCTCTGCACATGTGTAGAAGGAAGAAAATAATGTTCTAGTTGGGCAACAACTCCCGTCATCCTTGACTGTATTTGCTTCAGCTCATGGGAGCTGAAGCTCAACAGGTTGCCCACTCCTCCCATAAAAAGAAAACAATGGGATTTCTACCATCTGTGAGTGCAAATGAGTGCCAGGACTACATCCCAATCAGCTATTGATCTCTGGGTTATATTGGTGAGACTCCTGTTGCCAACTAGCATAACACCCAGATCAGAGAGTTATACAATATCTTTATGTACAATAGAATTGCCTTGGCTACAGCATAGCAGTCAGATGTCTCTTGGGTTCATCTGTGGCCACTGATTCTCTGGAAAGGTAAAACCTGGGTGTCATCCAGCTGCTATTTGACTACTGGGGAAGAAGGGACAGTTTTCAGTCACAAAAACCACCTGTTGAAATATATTGGCAAGGTTTTAGGATTTGTGAGAAGTCCAGTAGGAGCTTGACTACCATCTATTGATTATTCCACCCTTGGGAATACTTCACAAGTGTATGTTTCCCACTCAATAGTTAGTTACTAAAGCAAGTTAATGAAATTCCACAGATTGGATGTTTGTACCACCTCACATCATCCACTTAGGTATGTTGGGAAATCTCAGCTTTGAGAAATCTTGGAGCACACTTCAAACACACTCCAACCATTTCTGGTTTCATGGACATGTCAAACTCTCAGCTGTTGACTGTGTTTGCAAAAGGATCATTTCATATCATGGTTCTAATCTCTATGGAGGATGAATCCTGTTCTGCTTTCTAATATGAGAAAGGCAGAGACACCAAATTACTTCTCCATGGACCTATTCAGTTTGAACATATACATCTGAATTCTCGCTGAGAAGTGGACCGTACCAGATGGTTGATGAAACCTTTGGCATCTCAGTGCTTATCGTTCCCCCAAATTTATTTGCACCTAGAAAACTAGGCCATTGCTAGTTTTGCCTGCACATAGAAAAGCTAGAAAAGTAGAAAGGTAGGTTGACATCTAGCTTTTCTACATGAAAAGAATCTTCACCTGCATTCTGAAAATGGTACATCCTGACACAGGTTGACATCGCTGATGGAAACTAGGCCATAGTCATAATAACTTTCTTTGTTTCTTTCTGTAATCATGAGATGTTTGTACAGTGTCAAGAGCGTGCTGTGAGATTAGCAGGGATACTAGTGATTAAAAGAAACACTAGGTAAACATTCTCCCTTATTTAGAATCTTGAAAATATTGTTCCAACATTTAAAATAAACAAGTGTGAGCGTGAAACACGCAAGTAGAATCTCAAGGATGACACCGGTTGCCTAGAAACCAACCCTTGTATGTACCACTGTGCAATTGTAAGCCAATGAATAATGCTTCCATGCTGGGCAAGTGGTGTGTGGATCAGAAATCCATCTGAGTTGCTTGTTGTTGTGCCATTGTTCTCATCAGCAGATTCCTGGATGAACCCAGAGCCAAGAGGAATTCATAGGCAAAGCACTTTCCCCATTAACCTGCCCAGGCTTTCTCCCCTTGATGTATGAGAAAGCCTCATTGTGGAGATGTTGACCCATTTGTGCTCTTCAAGGTAGTCTGTTACCAAGCAACAGGAGACAAAATGATGTTGTTTTGGAGTTCCCATGATGTGTAAAAGAGGTCAGTTGAGGATGGTGGGGAATCTGAAATGACAAAACAAGCTGGGAAGGCAATTAAGCTCACCAAGGATCAGGGAGGAGTGTGATAGATTATAATCATAGTATGGAGAGAGTGTCTTCTTTCTCCTCCTTTTGTAAGAGTAGAGCTGGGGGGGAGGTCATCTACTGAAGCCAAAGCTAGCTGTGAGAGAAGGTGCAGGGCTGACACCAAAGGGAATAGCTAGGCATCTCTGTTTTCTCCTCTAATGATACAAAACACTGGAACTGAGATCCCATACTCTCCAACTTTTCATAGATGAAAACCATGACAAATGTGGCCAAGCAACATCAAGCTGTAATTAAGATGGGGGTGTTTACAGTTCAATCTATCTTGAACATTGCCTGTTCTATGTATAAAATAACCCTTTCATCGTTCAGAAATGTTAGGGCAATTTATTTATTTATGTCAGGTATACCCTGCTTTATTCCCAAGAGACCAAAGGCTGCTTCCATGACTACAGTGTCAAAGGAGCTGTGGAGGGAGAGAGGATTACAATCTAAGCCAGAGAAGAATTCCTGGAATGGGGAGAGAAACTTGGTTGATAGCACAAATGATAATTTTAGTACATCGAGCTAGTATACATCTACACTGTGGAAATAATGCAATTTGACACTAATTTAACTGTCAAGGCTCCATCCTATAGAATCCTGGGATTTGTTATTTGGTGCAGCACCAGCATCCTTTAGCAGAGAAGGCTAAAGACGTTATCAAACTACTAATCCCAGGATTCTGTAGGATGGAGCTAAAGTTCTTGAAGTGGTGTCAAACTGCATTATTTCTACAGTGCAGATGCACTCCAAGATAGTTCCAAATGTCGGCACCATCATTAATTACAAACCTAACCAATGGATAGAGGAAGAAAAAGAGGACACTGATGATGAGTTATGGGATGGTGTTTTCAGCAGCAGCACCTGGCTGCTTCCCATCCTCTCTACTTCTTTCCTGAGGATATCTATGATAAGTTCAAGAGGACAGATAAAATGAAGTCCTTCCCACCAATGCCAAATAACCGTTCCAGTTGATCATGGTTACTGATCAAGGTGGAACCCTTCTTTATCTCTGTTTCTATCTTGGTCTTTCTCTCTCACACACACTGTCCCAGAATAAACCAGTGTGGGCTTTGTGGGCCATGTTCTGCAGCTGTTTCACTGAGTGGGAGAACCACTCCCTTTATTCTCTTGGACTCAAAAGAACTTTATACCCATCCTTCCCATTATTAGTCCAGTCAGGCAGCCTGACTGAGCCCAACCCTCCACGTCTCCCTCTCTTTAATTTGCTACAGAAGTGAAGCAAAATTGTTAATAACCCTTCCAGATGGCTGGCACGTGAACATGCCACCTTCCAGTCTGCAATTAGGCGAAAGAGCTTGGCTGGCGTTGGTGCAGAGACCATTCTGTGCTTCCCTCCTACTCTTCTTCCTCCTCCCGATTTTGTACTTTTGTCTGCAATTGCTGGCATGACCCCCAATGCAGGAGGAAGTGATGCAAGACAAAACACTGGCTGCCTCTTGAAAGGTCTGCTATTGGCATCAGCTTTTTCAATATCCTTCTGCATTTGCCATAATTTGCTCTTGGCTGATTCAACAAGGAGCAGGTTTTGCCAAGTCAGATAAACCAGAGGGTATTGTTTGATGGTCTAAAGAGAGAGAGAGAGGGAGAAAGAAAGAAAGAAAGAAAGAAAGGAGAAACAGAAACAGACAGAAGGAGTCTTATACTTCAGGACAATTGCAGACTGAGAATTTCAATGGAGTGCTTGCCTTGTAAATGACATTGGGGCTCAAATAGAGGGCATTCCTAGTATAGCCAGATCAACACTCCTCCCAGGCTTATATACATGCAGAAATTACATGACAGTGTGGAATATCTTCCTGATGCTTCTTTGCAGCACATTAAAAATTGGATTGGTGGACCAGGACTGCACATCTTCTGGACATGCTGTTCTTTGAGATACTGGATCTTAATACAGTCATCTGCCAAGCATGCAGTATTCAGTTGACTGAACTAGCAAACTCATATTCTGCCAGGTAACCAGTGTTGGGTCAGAAAGTCTGTGAATTTCTGTTTGACTAGCTCTGCCAATAAACTACCAAGTTTTGCCCTAATTCTGCTTTTTTACCTGCCAGTTTCCATTTGAGCATTTCCAGCCAGATTCTGTTCCCTCTTCACTCCCCTGGTTCTACCAATAGAACATAGATTTTTCAAAAATCAATGACTAAAATTTTGATGGAGGTTTAAAGGCTTTTTGAACCCAGATAATACTATTTTAGGAGTTACTGGCATGTGTGTGAAATTTTTTTACCAATTTTCTTTCCATTGCAAGAAAGTATTTGAAAATTGCACAATTTGTAAAGACTCCATCATAATTTCAGCCTTTGATTTTTTGAAAAAAAGTCCAAGGTCTTTGGGTAAATCCATTGACAGTTTGCAATGTATTCTGCACAACATTCACACCTTCGATGAACAAAAAGCATTTTTCAACGTAGGATTTTTTTTTGACAAAGTATTATTAGTAAGCTGTCTTGGGAACCTTTTTGGTTGAAGGATAGGTTATCAACGCTCTGAATAAATAAGTAGACAAATACCTACACCACTGATTTTCAGCCAAAAATGATTTCTGACTGAAAAATGGCTCTAGGGCTACATCTGCACTGCAGAAATAATGCAGTTTGACACCACTTTAACTGCCATAGCTCAGTGCTATGGAATTTGGGATTTGTAATTTAGTAGCCTTCACTGTCAGATCCCAGGATTCCACAGCATGTAGCCATGGCAATTAAAATGGTATGCAACTACATTATTTCTGCAGTTCAAATTCAGCCTAGGACAGTGGTTCCCAAATTTTGCTTCTCCAGATGTTTTAAATATTAGCTCCCAGAATTCCTGACTGTTGGCTAAGCTGGGACTTCTAAGAGTGGAACTCCAAAATACCTGGAGGACTAAAGTTTGAGAATTACTCCTCTAGGACCTTTTGCTGAATGTTGTGAGTTAGTTTTTCCATAAGCCTAGATTTTCCATAAGGCACCTGCAGGACTTTGTGTTGCTTTCCTCCCACAGGCTTGCATGGCCTCTTGTGTTTCATTGCTTCAAATGCTAAATTCACTCATGGTCACACACATCATTGTGTGATAATTGTCCTTCCCCATCACATGAATTGCAATGTGGGAACTCTGGGTCATGGGTTTTTCCCATAGAGAGCCAGATGCAAGGATTTGGTCACAGCTCCAGACTCTAGTTACTGCCAGGACAAGCAAACGGCAATCTTGGCAATGCTATGGGATAGTTTTCAACCACAGAGCCACTCAGATGAAGCAGAAAGGATAAGTGGGAACTGTTTGATGGTCTTTCTCAAAAAGCTAAGCTTCTTACAAGGGTTTAGCCAAGAGACTGGGCTCTAGATGAGAAGAAAGCAGAAGAAATGCCATGTTGGAAAGGTGTGTCTGATAGCCAGGCTGAAAATAGCCTTGTTGGAGGTTACTGGAGTAACCCTCAGAGATCACAGCAGAGATGAGAGGATACAGCCTTTGAAAATTTGCCACCTTTCTTACAAACAGTTAGTTATCATAAATGAACCTGGCTGGCCCATGTTGGTCATTTTGTAGAAAAATGAGACCGCCAGAACCAAAGGGAAGATATTTATGCCTAAAAAGGATGCAAGATTGAGCATGCATGAGGCAGCCATTATGTAACAGCCTGCCCTATTGTAACTAAATTTCCATTTGAACCAATAGTGTGGCCTCAATCCCACATCCTTTCAGTGTAACAGAAATGTCCGCATGTGGACCTATGCTACACTGAGCTATATATCTTCCTCTGACCTACTTAAAAGCCCATGAAGCTGAACCACATAGTCATTCTGTGCTTTGCAGTGAGCAGCCAGAATTGGAGAAGTGTGACTATGCCTCCATAGCCAGATGCAAAATGATGACATCAGTGCTGAGTAGGTCCAGAGGAGGGCAACCAAAATGGTGAAGGGTATGGAACCCATGACTTATGAGGAGTGACTTAGGGAGCTGGGTATGTTTAGCCTGGAGAAGAAAAGATTAAGAGGGGATACTGAGGATGGAGCAAGATTGTTTTCTGCTGCTCCAGAAAATAGGACACAGAACAATGGATGGAAGCTACAGGAAAAGCGATTTCACCTCAACATTAGGAGGAAATTCCTAACAGTAAGAGCTGTTCAACAGTGAAACACTCTCCCTCAGAAAGTGCTAGAGTCTCCTTCTTTGGAGATTTTTAAACAGAGGCTGGATGACCATCTGTCAAGGGTGCTTTGATTGTGAATTTTTGCATGGCAGGTGGTTGGAGTGGATGGCCCTTGTGGTCTCTTCCAACTCTATGATTCTATCTTCTGGGATCCTCTAGGGGTCTCAGTGTTGCTGTGATCATTTCACATCTGGTTCTGGGGACATAGCCAGACATTTCTCCAATCCTGCCTGTTCATGGCAAGGCATGAAAGGATTATGTGGGATGGCTTTGGAGGCTTATCAATAAGTTGGGCTTTGGGTATTGCAGAGAGACACCAGTCTCAACAGTGCCTTAAAAAGAACATCCACATGTGTATGGGGGGATGTCCATAATAGAACCCTGGCTTGTTATTTGCTATAGAGTTGTAGCAGCTTGATACCACTTCAACTATTGTGGCTCTATCCTCTGGGATCCTGGGATTTGCAGTTTGGTGAAGTACTTGGAATTATTTGCTAGAGAGCTCTAGCACTGTTGTTCAGGGGAGTGTGACTAGTGCTGTTGAGGAGGGAATTCAAACTACTTTGTCAAACTACAGATCTCAGAGAATGGAGGGATCCAGCACATTACAGGTCCAGTTTTAATTCTTCAGAAAATATGTCTTGGCAATTCAGAAACTTGGAAAATAGTCCCAAAAGACAAACCTTTGAGTAAAAACCAGACAAAAATTGCTATTTCTGAAACAACCCTTATCCTATAAGCAAGTCCTGTGATATGAGAGCTGATTTTAGAGGTACTTGCTTTTTTTTTTTAAAAAAATCTTCAAATGAGTCAATAGTTGTGTGAAGCAAGCATTTTCCTCTTATTGCTAGAACATTTTTCTCCCTTGGAAGATCAAACTATTCTACACAGGAAGATGTAGAACACCATTAATGGCAAGCAGCTTTCTAAAGGATATATATCAACAAGGATTAAGGGGAGTGAAAGTAAAAACATGTCCATGGAATACAGATGTATTGGATTGCTATTCCCAGCAGCTGGGGCCATATAGTCAATTGTGAGGAATGTTGGAAACAGCAATCCAGTAACATCTGGAACACTGTATGATTCTCCATTCTGCTGTAAACTTAAAGACACCATTTTCTATCCAAATGGGGTGAGGACCCAAAATAGCCAAACAATTTCTTTTTCCTAACGTGTTCTAGTTACACCAGAAGCCAAATTCCCCACTGATTTGTCTTTTAAAAGACAAGAAGATCTGAAGAGTAGGGACCCTTGCGTACTACAGAATTATAGCCCCATGATTTCACTTTAACTGCCGTGGCAACATCCTACAGAATCCTGGAATTTCCAATTTAGAATTTAAAATTCTGTGCCTAGGGTTGCTGCCACACTGAAGAAATAAAGCAGTTGGACCTTGGCTCAATGCTATGGAATTCTAGGATTTATATTATAGTGGGGCACCAGAGCTCTCTGACAGGGATGGCTAAATAGCTCACAAAACTACAGATCCCAGCATTCCATAGCACTCAGTCATGGCATTTAAAATTATGTTGAACTGCTTTATTTCTGCAGTGTGGATGAACCCTTGAAGTTCACCAAATGACAGATCCCAGAATTCTGTCAGTTGCAGCTATGAGAGTTAAAATAGAATCCTAGGGCTACAATTCTAAAGTGTGAAAGGGCCCTAGGAAAAAGGAGGGACAGAGGAACATAAAACCATAGAGAAAGACTTGTGTGAAATCTTCAGCTGTTTTATGGGTGAAGATCATGAACTCCTGGATGGATCTGTAAACTGTTGAAGACTATTATGCTGAAGTCTGGTTGGACAACTGTGCCAGTGTTCTCTCTCTGATTCCTCCAGAAGTCACAAAGACTCTCCCAAATGGCAAATAAATACATAAATAAAACACAATACTAGAAGTAGTTGTAAGTTCACTGCTGGTTTTGAAATAAAGGTCTTTTTCTGATATCAAACAGCATAGCCAATGGTGGTAGAATTCAAAGATATAGCTGTGTTAGTCTGGAATATCCGTATGCAAAGAGATCTTGTAGCACCATTGAGACTAACCAAAAGAAAGACGTTGGTTGCATGAGCTTTTGTAGACTAGAACCTACTTCCAGATGCATGGGGTCAAGTCTATGAAAGCTCATGCTACCAGCTTCCTCCTTTCAGTTAGTTTCAAAGGTGCCACAAGATCCTTTTGCATACAGTATAGCCAATGTAAAAGTTGAACCATCACTCCTAGAGGCTTCCATGAGAGGCTACTGACCTTCTTTTGGCAAAATTTGAGAGGTTCGGGGTGTCAACGGCTGCCAAAACAGTCTTGGAGGGCCACATGTGGCCCCTAGAGCAACACTGTGCCTACTCCTATGTCAGAGACTGGTTGTTGTCAAAGAGTCACCTTCTAGATGGTGTTGGATGGCAGCTTCCATCTGCTCTTGAGTCAATGGGGAGGTGTTCTACGAGCTGCAATCCAGCAATTTCTGGAGGGCCACACTTCATCCTCTCCATACCCATAGTCAGAAGGAATAAAAGGTACATGGCCAATGAACATGCTGGATGTGGAATGCTGGGAACTGTAGTCTCAAAGAGCAAACTTTTCATGCTTTGACCCATATTTCCCTGCAACAGCTTATTGTGAATGTTTGGTGGGTGAGATTGGATTAATGCTGGACTGTCTCTGTCTTTATTGATCTTCTCTTGGGAGATCTTGAAAAGCTTTCTGGGGAATTTGAGCTTTCCTCTGGACACCATTTGAAAAGTTTGGCTTTCTGCGGTTCTGTTTGTGTCTTGATTCAACCCAAAGCTTCACTTTTCAGACATAAGCTTTTCTGAACTGGAAAATTAATTGCTCAGCATGGACCAGAGCATATTTATTATTTTTTGAAAAAAGACAGACATGCACCCTCCTTGTTGCCTTTTTCTATCACTCCTGCTCCTACCCAGGACTGGGGATGAGCAAAAGGAAATGCAGTTGTCACCAGAGAATTGGGAACAAGCCATGAGTTCTCTTTTCAGGACTCATAAAACACTGGGTGTTCAAGGTTTTTATATCTGACTATCTCCTACATTAGCCATTTAAATTAAAACATTTATAATTAATTGAGCCCGTTGCTGCCCACCCCGTTTCTTCTGCTTTGAGGGATTTTACAACATAGGAACCATCAGTAAATTTTAGTTTTTTAAGCAATGGGGAAGCTATTTCGTTTACAGACGTTTCTTTTCCTGCTGGGCATGAATCAAGGGCAGACAGAGAGCCGCTTTAACATGAAAATCAATTGATAGGAGAGGCAGGAGAATGCATTTTTTTCAGAATGTGGAAACCAGGGGAAAGGGGAAGGCATCATTAAGAAGGAACCCAAAAGGCAGACACAGAAAGAGAAAAAGATGAGTGAGGGAGAGAAAGAGAGAGAGAGAGAGAGAAGAGAGAAAGAAAGACAAGTCAATATTTAGTAGGCATTATTGGAAGGATGGACATCAAAAGATAATACAGGGAATTAGGCTCTTTTATATCTGTGCAAACAATACAGTTAATGCTAAAGGATGCCACAATTCAGGATGCAGACTTGGGGGCCATTCATACTACGTTATAAACCAATTTGCAAACTGGTTTAAAAGGGAGTCATTCACACTTGCGATGGTTTTTCCCAACCTGAATTCAGGGGGATCTGGGGCAAACCCCCTTAATGCATTTTTTTTTTTTGAAACAGAGATTTTACCGTGTCTTTTCAAAAGAACTGTTTTTTTTAACCAGCCACAAATGGCAACTTGCTGTTGATTTAATTCAGAGCACAGAAAGGGAGGAAAGAGTTGTTGTTTTGACTTTGAAGCAACCCTGACTCATGGCCACCCTGTAGAAAGAGGAAAGATACCTGGGTTCAAATGTTTGTTGAGGTGGGAAGGTGCTTTGCTGACCTTGGGGAAAAATAATTATTTCTCAGTCTAACCTCTCTGTCAGGGTGATGGATGGATCAAATGGGAGCCACAAAGTCATGAACTGGCTGTGAATGGAAGTGAAAATGTCTTATTCAAAGGCTAACATCAGTAAAAGGTGCTGGTCTTTTACTAGATTGTTGCAGTGGGAAGAATATTTCAAAAACATTTTTAAAATGCTTGAAAAATGTGTTTTTTGAGTGTTGAGAAACTCTGCCAAGATGAATCCTAGACTGATGAGTATCTTTGCAGTTCAGGACTTATTCTGCACAAAATTCACATGTGGTTGCTTTGGACAGAAAACAACAACAACAACATTTTCTGTGCAGAAAATGTGCAGAACATGGGGCAGTTGGGGATTTATTCTGCACAAAGGCGCAACAAAGTTCAGGCACATGTCTAAGGGAACATTGCATTGTGAATAACACCAATATGTTTCTAGCCAGTAGCCCAGGGGCATGTTTACAAGATCCATTTACACTGGTTTCCCTTCACCCTTGTGTCAACCTATCCACACGAGGCAGGGCCAAAGACCCAGTTCGAGTGTGGATTGTCTTCCAATGGGAAGGAAGGCTCTACACCAAATCTGGGCTATTCCTGCCTCAATCTGGTTTTAAAAGACTCATTTGCTCCTGATCTTCCAGGAAAATCTAGAGGTCTCCAGAGTGACAGTGGGCAGCTGTTTACACAGTGTCCAGCTGTATGGCCTGGTGCTGTTGCCAGTAGCATGAGCCATAAAATGGTACCCATCCACATGATTTATGCTGGGTGCCAGTGGTGGGTGGCACAGCAAAAGGTGTGTGTAGATTGCTGCCTAGTATTGCTCCAGAGTACCCATCTAATGGGGGGGGGGGGATCTGGGGTAGTTTCATACTGGGGTATTCTGGCCAGTGTACATCTGCTCCAGAAGTCCTGAATTCTCTCAGGGCAGCTAACAGATATTTGGAGGAGAAGCATTAGAGTTGGATGAGAGATGGGTTGTGCAAAGTAAAGGGGGTGGAAAAAGAGAGGGAACAGATTGGATGCCTCTGTGCCATTGCTGTAAAATTATATGATGAGAATCCCCACTTTGGGCAATTGCATTCTTAGAATTAATTGAAAAAGTTTTAGAGCTCTCCTCAAGGGGTGGGTGTGGGTAAGTAATGTGCCAGAGAAGAAGCCTATAAAAAAAAAGTAAAGCCTCCAGCATTTTCACTTATGTATTAAATAGAAGCATCTGTAATGGAAGGGAAGTTAAATAAAAAATAAAGAGAGAGAGGGAGAGAGAGTAATAAGCAAAAAGAATGGGTGAAGGAAGGTCTTTTCTCTTTGGTAATTCAAAGGAAATAGAATTGATCCTGCTGGGTTTCAGTTTGTCATTTGGTAATAAGCATTTCTGACACAACAGGTAGGCAAAAATCAAACTCTTTCCATTACAGCATCATCCTGCTAGGCGCTCCCTGTAGTTGCTCCTCAGAGCTATTGAAATCATCTAGCTATGATAATAATTATTTACTAGTGAGATACCCACCACATGTTGGGACATATGAATTCAGCAGCAAAGCACTCACCTTGCCATTTAAAGCTGTGTTGTTTTCTTCTTTAAAAAGAAAAAAGAAAAAGCCAAGTGAGGAGGCAGAAGAAGGGCAGAAATGGCCCATGGCCACTGATGTCAAAATAGTCCTTTCCTGTGCAAGGTTAAAGAGCTTGTTCTGTACTGTTGCTCTTTCCAGGTGGATGCTGCATTGCAGAGAGTGGAGAGTCAATGGAAATTATGTCCACTATTCCAGACATCATACCATGGTGGGAATCATAGGGCCTTCTAGGTATCACTGAACTGCAATTTTTCCTATCAGTGTGTACAGCCAACTGTTGGGAAGCAGTGTTCCCCCCACCTTAACCCCCAACTCCTTGGACTCAGATATAGCATCATTTTCAGGAGCTGCAGGTTCCTGGCAATCTGTTTTCTCTTCTCATGGGATGAAATCCAAACTTGTGGGAAAGAAGCACAACTTTATACTCACTTACTAAGTATTTGCACCACACTACCTCATTAGTGCATTGCAACATTGCACATCCAAATGTGGATGAACAATGGGTCCACTTGCCATAATTGCCACTGCAGCTATGATCTGAATATGTTTATTTATTTATTTGATGCCCTACTCTTTTCTCATAAGGGACCCAAAACATCTTACACTATACATTAAAACAAAGAAACATAAAAGCTAAATCAACCTGAGTACATTTTTTAAAAAAAAGCATTCAACAACAATCCACATTTTAATAATCCAAATTAAAAACATTAATTTATAACTTTTTTATAAAACAAAAACAAAGACCCATACCTTAAAACCTATTGCACCGGTTATACTAACCCAACCAGTTAACAGCTGAAGACCTATTTAAATAAGAAGATCTTTGCCTGCTGGTGAAAAGAGAGCAGGCAGGGGGCTAAATGTCTCTCTTGGAAGAGAATTCAGTAGCCTAGGAGCAGCCACCAAGAAGGCTCTCTTCCAAATCCTTACCAAATATACCTGTGATGGAGATGGGAGCAAGAGGCAGCCCTCCCCAGAAGATCTTTAAATTCAGACAGGACCAGATAATAGAATATGTGCATTCTGCTTCAAACCAAAATGTCTAGCCACTTCCATAAGAGAACCTACACTTCCATAAGATCAGAACAACATTCCACGCTTAAAGTTCAATCCAAACCATACTGCCTTTGTTGGGGAGGAATTCTAAGTTGATATCCCTGTAGATCACCATATTAAGGTGTGGTGTTCACAGTTGCTGAAATCTTGGAAGGGAGAGAAGAAACAAACGCCATAACTGAGGATGCTTAAATGATGCTTACACTCTGGCCTCCATATTAATGGATTCTTCATCCACAGATTGAAAATATGCAAAAAATATATAAATTAACCCCTACCCCACCCCCACCCCAATTTTGTCATTTTATATAAGGGACATCATTTTATTATCCATTGTATTTAATGGGACTTGGATGTCCACAGATTTTGGTATCCATGGATGGTCCTGAAACTAAGGGCCTCTATAGATGGCCCAAAGGGCTGTCCTGGAGGCAGGGATGGGGAAGGGCAGCCGCATGCTGGGTGCCTGAACCCCACGCCTAGGACGTCATCATGGCATGTGCCATTACGCATGGTGTGTGCTGTCAGGACGTCCTCCCGGCACAGCATCATGATGTGCTGTGCCAGAAGGGGCATAGAAGAGCCATGCTCTTTTCTGGGCTGGCAAATGGGAGAATCGGGGCTGCTGAGTGTGGTATCAGTGGCCCTGATCCTCTGCTTCCCAGGGTGGCCCAGGGCTGCCCGTCTGCATCCCCCCCTAAAGGTCCACTGTATTTTATTAGCAAAGAAGCTCAACATATTTTGACCCATGTGTACTCTTAAGATGCTAAACATTGTTTATATGAATGTATATATGTTATTGAAAAACTCTCAAATCGACCAAAGAAGCTAAACAATCACTCCCCCAAAATGCAATAAAAAGAACCAAAGTCCTGTGACAAGACCTCTAGTCTCTAGAAATGCAACCATCTTCCTGAAGGCCAAAGGCGAATCAGTCTCAAATGGTATAAGAGTTCTTGAAGACAAATGACTGTGGTAGGACACTTGATAGGAAGGAATAAAATCCATTGGTATCTGTTAATTACAGTCCACAGCTATTTTCAGCCAAACACGTTTCAACAACTATCTATTGTATTTAATGGGACTTGAACATACATAGATTTTGGTATAAATGGGGGGTCCTGGAACTAAGGGTCCATTGTATTTTATTAGCAAAGAAGTTCAACATATCTTGGCTGATGTGTACTCTTAAGACACTAAAACAACCGTCCTTTGACCATCTTGTGGCACATTGCTTCTTTCCTCTGTGGGTTCCATTGGATGCTCCCCAGTTTCTGCTTCTAGAATGCCTGGAAGAAATACCCATTCTTTCCATGTATATTTACTCCTGTTCCAATATAGTTCATGAAAGACAGTCTCCTCCCCAATCCCCGGTGTCCCAATCAGTGGTATTTGTGGGTATCTTAGGCATGGCTGACTTCTTTCTACTTCTGACGTGTGACAGGCAGAGTGGCAGAATACATTAACAGCAGCATGAAGCCATCATGTTGGTGCTGGTGCTGCTTCTTTATTTAGAGAAGGCAATTGCAAGACGCCCCATTGACACCTGCTGATGGAGAGGAGAAGGGGGGGGAACCAACAACACACCTTTCATCATCTAGCTTTTTGTTGATGCTCTATGGAATAACAAACACCTGACAGTCACACCCCCTGCTGCCAGCACTTCCCACTCTAAGTAACAACTATGATGTACCTGGGAGCCTGTCAGGGAAACAGTGGGGACACTCTGATGATGATCGAGCCATTTGCAGAAAGGAGGAGGCCAATCTGGAAATGGGAGCTTGAGAAAAACTTTAATCATGCCATGAATTGCATGGCACTGATGCTTGCTCCAGATGCAATGAACAGTCCTGAGTTTGGATATTCATTTATAAATTAATGCATTCATTGCAACCAAAAATAATAACAGTTAATGCCACACAAGGGGGGAATCCACATTTCTCTCCCCCCCCCCCGACTTTAGCTGTCAAGTCCCAGATAGCATTGCTGCAACCATTTAAAGGCTAGGGAAAGGGAGGTGGCTGGTCAGTATGGAGTGACTTCCATCCCTGCTACAATTCTTCAGAGAGAGGGGGAAAAGAAACAAGATTGATGGCCTTCTAGTTCTCCCTTGTGCCTGGATAACTGCAGTAAGTACAGAAGGCTTTCCCTACTGCTCATTTGTTTCCATCCAAGGCCATTTAATGGCTGTAGCAGCAAAGGATGGAAAGAACAATAAAAAAATATTGGAAATGTATAACCTTATCACATTAGGTTATAACACAGCTTACCTGAGCCAGCTTAAAATTAGAAGCGGGTGACATCCTGATATTATCAGATGCATTTAGCCACTGAAATCGCCGCCCGGGTGCAGCCTGGCTCCTTCGCTGCTCAGAGAGGCGCTCTGGTGGCCATTTCATTCAAGCCAGAAAACTCTCGGCTTAGAAAAGAGGCGCGAGGAGTGCCCCTTTGAGCGGCGATGGAGCTGGGTTGCAACTGGGCAGTAATTTCAGTGGCTAAATGCATCTGATAATATCAGGATGCCGCCTGCTTCTAATATTAAGCCAGCTCAGGTAAGCCGTGTTATAACCTAATGTGATTTTCTCCATGTTAATGGGGTGGTGAAACCTTTGTAGTTCAGGACTTAGGGTGCATCTACATTATAGAAATAATGGAGTTTGGCACCACTTTAACTGGCATGGCTTCATCCTATGGAATTTTAGGATTTGTAATTTTGTGAGGCATCAGCACTCTTTGACAGAGGCGAAAGACCCTGTAAAACTACAGATCCCAGGATTCCATGAGATGGAGCCACAGCACTTAAAGTGAGGTACAGTGTAGATGCACCCCAAGTCTGTGCAAAATTCATATGCCTCTTTTTTGGTGTGTGTGTGTGTGTGCGTGTGTATGCAGAACACATAATTGTCTGTGTAGGCAACAGTCTTTTTTTTTTTTTTTTGTCACAGAAAATATTTTTCTGGGCAAATATTTTCTGTGCAAAAAATAGTTTCCTGCACAGAAAATACTACACAGAATAAGTCCCACATGTGAATAGACTTTGAAAATGACATAGTTTTTGAAGATTTTCTTATAGTGCAAGAACAAAGTTGAAAAAGAATTACATCCTTCTTGGGCTTGGCAGAGAATGAGGATGTTCTGGATGGGGTTCAAAACGTGAGAGAATAGCCCCTGGTGCTCTATTCAAACAAGGTACATATATAAATAATGTATATATGTCACTAATCTCTCTCTCTCTCTCTCTCTGTGTGTGTGTGTGTGTGTGTGTCCATGTGTGTACATTAATTAATTTACACAAAAGAATTTCTCAAATAAAACAAACAAACAAAAAATCCATGAGTTGACCATTTTCTCAACTGGGTTTCTCAATATTTTGAGACATTATTTCTTCTCAAGGATGTCTCCATCTTCCTGCCCAGAATGGAGTCTGATATTGCAAACTGGCAGTAGCCACACCTGCCAAACCCAAGACTGTTGGTAGTATTATGTTTTGTTTTCAGTGCAAAGCTATAGGACTGCCTTTCTGTAACAATAAGGTGCCCTTTGTAAGACTGCACTAGTGAGACAAGAGCAGGTACATGATCTCTGGATGCTTTTGGACCAAATCCCATCAGCTCTGGGTAGTATATCTTCAAAGCTTAGGGTTGCTGCAAACAGCAGTCCAAATACTTCTGGAGGATGACAGGTTCACCACTTTGCACTAGACACGGGGTTGTAAATATGTGCAGGTGCTTTTTTCTCTTAACTGACCTTGATAGTTTGCTCTTTAACAACAGTGTGATCAATTGTTTAATTAGCAAGTGATAGCTTTATGGTTCATTTCATCTGCTGATTTCTGCTGAACATATTAAAGCAGTAGTGTCTTGTGATGCTGATGTCAGAGGGACAGTGAATCCAATCCAGGTTTGGAGAGTTTTAACTGAGCTATCCAAGAGGCTTACAATTGATGAGGGTTTTGCACCTTGGATATAACTCTTTTTAAACACCTGGATTAAAACCTGGAGTGGTTCCACCACCCCATTGACATGGGAGCTACCAGCCTTCATTACTTTAAAGGTTTTAGACCTGATCCTAACCAACAGTAATGATCTGCTAAATGGGGTGGAAGTGGCAAGATCCTTAGATGGGAGTGATGTGGAAGTGGTCAAGGTGGACCATACCCAGAGCAGGACAACCAAAATGACAAAAGGTCTGAAAACCTTTTGAGGAATGGTTTAGGGAGCTGGGTATGTTTAGTCAGGAGAAGAGAAGATTAAGGGGTGACATGATAGCCATTCTTAAATATTTGAAGGGATGGCATATGGAAGAAGGAGCAAACTTGTGTTCTGCTGCTCCAGGGACTGGAGATCCTGCACTGATCAGGGATTGGCCTTGTCAAACCCCTTCCTATGCTATGCTTCTATGAAGCAGATTACCTTCCAGAGGAAATTTTTGGTTGAAAAAAATTCAAATGGTTTTGGGGGAAAATATGGAGTTTGGGGAGATCCAGGGTGCCAAAGACCACATGAGACACACCCATGAGCCACATGTACCCCATTTTCCCCTATGATTTATGATTTAGTGAAATCTATCTTTCCTGGTGAAGTGGTGTAAGATTCAGAGATTCATGCTAAACCCATTTCTCTGGAGCTCTCTTCATATGAAGGAGCATCTAAATATACAGTCCTCCATATCAACAGATTGAATCATCCATGGCTTGAAAATGTTTTAAAAATATATACATTCCCAAGAGTAAACCTTGATTTTACAGGTTTATATAAGATAACACCATTTTGCTACACTAGTATATATAATATGTTAATGTTCTCATACCTGGGAATCTCATATCTGGGATCAAAGCATTCTCATACCTGGGATCAAACACTGATAGAAATGGGGATTGCAGTCAGGAAATCAGAAGAAGATTAAGAATGGAGAGGATGGCTATGAAAGAACTAGAAAAGATTCTAAAATGCAAAGATATACAGATGAACACAAAAGTTGGAATTGTAGTAGCCATTGTTTTCCCTAATACCGTGTATGGATGTAAGAGCTGGACAATTAGGAAAGAAGATAGGAAGCAAATCCATTCATGTGGTGCTGTAGAAGAGTGCTGAGGATCCTATGAATGGCCAAAAAGACAACAAGTGGGTCCTAGAGCAGATCAAGCCAGAAAACTTCCAGGAAGCCAAGATGAAAAAACAGAGGCTGTCGTACTTTGGACACATCATGAGAAGGCACAACTTATTGGAAAAAAACAATAATGCTAGGAAAGGTGGAGGGAAGCAGAAAGAGAGGAAGGCCACATGCTAGATGGATGGACCCTATTAGGGAGGTCATCGATATGAGTTTGCAGGAACTAAGCAGAGCAGTGGAAAATAGGGAGTCTTGGAGATGTCTCATCCACAGGGTCATCATGGGTCAAAACCAACTTGAAGGCAGTTAACAACAACAACAACAACAACGTATATATAAAGGGACTTAAGCATCCATGGATTTTGGTATCCATGGGGGGATCCCAGAACCAAACCCCAATAGATACCAAGGGCCCACTGCATACGAAAAAAGTAAATACTGATGTATTATAAAAGGAACCCTTAGAAGTAAAGAAATCAGTTAAGAGAAGAACCTGCCATTAGCAGGTTCACTTCAGAGTCATATTTAATATTCTGTTTTAGTTATATTAGGTGCTCTCCATTACCTTTAGGAGGATTAGCTGCCAGTTTTCCCTGTTAATAACTACTGATATAACAAGAGCATGCCCATGAGTTCTGACAGCAGAAATGGGAAGCAGCTTGTTGCTGTGAATGTCTTTACTGCATTTGGCAAATATAGTTATTACCAATATAGGATACTACTAGGGTAGAGACATGACCATTTCTAAAAGTACCTGGATGAGGAGAGGAGGTTGTGGCATTAGGGAGATTTTCCAAAATCATGTTATTTATCTATTGGCTTCTACACAGAGGATGAACTAAAAGGCTTGGCTGGCAACGTAGATCTTTGGAGTGACTTTAGCTTGTGTTCTTGGCATCTTTTTCCCAAATCTCCCTTTATCAGAGTTCAGGTGAAAACTTGGGAGAAGACAGGGACTGAGAGATGCCACTTCCATACAATTAGGGGGAAAAGAGGCTTTTAGAAGAATCATCACCTAGTGGATAGGTGTCTACTGCAGTTTTCTTATTATCTTCCAGATTGGAATGGGGATTAATTTATTCAGTCCAGCTTTTACCCCAAACTTGATTAATTATTGCATTTTTGAACTCAAGGCCAGTATTTTGTTGATGTCATGCAATACATCTATTATTAACACGCACAATTATTTTTTGATTGTTGTGCAATTAATATATTCCATTCAGGGCAACATAAGTGGAATTCTACTAGTGTACCCATGTCCCAAGGGCCTAAATTCTAACATGAGTTCTGACTAGAGTAGAAGCATTGACTCAATCGGATTGACATACATGTTGAGTCAAGCCTGTGTGGTATAAACCGTGGGCAAGATCCTCTCTCTCAGCCTCAGAGGAAGGCAAAGGCAAAACTCCCTCTGATCATCTGTTGCCAAGAAAATCCTCGTACCGGTTCCCAAGAAAAACTGAGTCATCATAAGTTGGAGCTGTCTTGAAGGCACACAACAACACATGTGTTGACTCATCATTCAAATAATTCAGTGTGTCTACTCTAGGGAGAGCCAGCATAGCACAGTTTGAGTGTTGGACTATGACTCTGGAGACCAGGGTTTGACTCTGAGCTTGGCCACAAAATCCACTGGGTGACCTTGGGCAAGTCACACTCTCTTAGCCTCAGAGGATGGCAATGGCAAACCTCCTCTAAACAAATATTGCCAAGAAAACCCTGTTTAGGGCCACCATAAATCAGACATGACTTGAAGGCACACAACAACAACACAACATCTACTCTAGATGGGACTCCCCAACAGGACCTCAACCATGCAACTGTGAAGTCTTGGATGATGTGTGGATGATTTGACTGTGGACTGTCTTAAGGGGTGAAGGGTGGTCCTGCATCAAATCTGGGCCATCCCTGCATTAAATCAAAATAATTATAATAAAACCTAGCTTTTGGTTCAGATCTTCCCAGAAATTTGGGAACAGTCTGGAGTGACATCAGGTCACTGTTTACATAGCATGCTGCTGTGCCACCCACTGTCACTGCCACCAACATGGGTCACTCTTGCTTAGGTCACAAAAAGGCACAAAGCCATGTGATTGATGGTGGGTGACTTGTTTCTGCTCAGAAGAGTGGCCACCCAGCATTGCTTCAGAATTCACAGGTAAGCAGGGAAATTGGGAACAGCTTTGGGGCCAGAATACTCTGGGATGCTCCTGGAATCTTCTGGCTGATGTTGACCTACCCAAAGATGTCAATAGATACAGAGGCACATGTGAGGGAGGGTGTGTTTGGCAGCACAGTAGGGAAAACTAAAAACCCAAAGGGAGATGCAATTTCAAAGATGTTAAAAAATGTAAAATTAAAATAGTGGGAGTTTTCTTGCATGATTTATGAGACTCTATGAATAGAACTGACTTACGGAATGGTTCATTTTTTGCATGTTTCTACCGGGCTCTGATTAAAAATGTTTCTGTCCTGGGACAAATCAATAGACCATGGAATGGGGAAAATTCGCCTCTTCTTGGGATAGGCTAGTCAGGAAAGAGGATTACAAGAGCTTTCATTACAGAAGCTTTTAGTCTGTCACATTTTAAACAGCATAATTGTATTTGTATTGAATTTTAATGGGACATTTTATATCTCTTGGAGACTTTGTTCTTCATCTGCCCAAGATCTTCTGACAGGAAGACTATGCTAGTAAAAATAGAAATAGAAAGCAATCCTTCGGAACTCCTCTGAAAGTCAATAGCATTCCTATTCAGGGATACGTCACTTGTGGTTAATGCAAGCAGATGTAGCAAACTATGCATGCGCCAGTTCTGACATTAATTGTAGGAGAATGGTCTGGTTAAAGCAAAAGACAGACAGAGGAGAACACTGGTTAGAGGCAGTCAGCTTTCAGATAGGGATATAATTCTTTCTTGAAGGAAGCAATGTGTAATTTTAGATATTTTCTTCCTGTAGTAAGGCAGTCTTTGATAATGACACAGTTTTCAAATCTTATTCAAAATTTGGGACTTATTCTGTGCAAAATTCGCACATGGTTGGTCTGCACAGAAAACAGGAAACAAGAGTTTCTGTGCAGGAAATGACATTTTCTACATTGGAATTAATATTTATGCACAGGAATATTATTTTCTGCGCAGAAAGTGTTGTTTCTTGTGCAGAAAGCACTGCTTTTGATGCAATGTACCCATGAGAATTTTGCACAGAACAAGTCCCCAATTACAACATATTTGTCACTTGATATAGCATTTTTCATGCAGGAAATAATATTTCTGAATAGAAACATCATTTTCTGAATGGGAAATTTTAATTCCTGCATAGAAAATGTTGTTCTGTGAATTTTGTGCAGAAAAATAATCCCAAACTATGAAAATTTTCATCTGTCTAGAATTCTTCTTGTCAAGGTTCCTCCACACCTATAACGCATGTTTAGGGACAATTTTTCAAATACTCTCAAGTATTATTTCCAGCATTGTTTTCAAAATAAAGGACAATATGTTACTACTTGAGCATCCCCTGAATTTTGGCATCCAGGAATGGGTGGGTCTTGAATTTAAACCCCAACAGATATCAAGGGACCACTGTATGTCCGTTTTAGATCATATGTGGGCCATCTGAATCCTATTAGCATCTCACTCACATGTGTAACTTGCCCTACAGATGAGGTTGAATACAGTTATATCTAAGACTGTGTCTGCACTGCAGAAATAATGCAGTCTGACAACACTTTAACTGTCCTGGCTCCATCCTATGAATTCTTGCAATCTGGAGTTTTGTGGGGCACCAGAGCTCTCTGAAAGAGAAAGCTAAATATCTCATAAACCTACAAATCCCAGAGTTCTGTACCATTGAGCCATGGCAGTTAAAGCAGTGTCAAACGGCACTATTTCTGCAGTGCAGATAGAGCTAAGGGCATGTTTGCAGAAGCAGAGTTGCATACATGGTGCCAAATATGCATCTGATGAGCATGCATGTAGATGTGGAGCTACATGTCCATTCAGTTCTATATTTGGTTTCACATTTATTTGGGCATTCAGCTGCGCAGTCTTGCCATCCAACCTCAGGGTTGAATAGCACATTCCACACATCACTCCACATACTGAGATTTACACTGTACAACCCTAATATAGAATCTCAGCCATATTATCCTGACATATAGGAAGGAAGGAAGGTGTGGGGAAGGAAGGTGGAAAGAAGATGGGATGTGTGGGGAAAACAGATCAGAAGTGAAAATGTTAATTATTTCTAAAACCAATGTGAACTGGTGATCACAAGGGCAAACTTAATGGGAACTGTCTCCAATCTGCAAAATAGCTTTTAATGAAGCCTATTTTGAAAAATATATAAAGACCTCAGCTCATCCTCATCCTTAGATGTCAGATTGTGTCTAATCTAGATCGAATATGAACAGCCTTTATTCTCTTCTCTAGAACAATGGGAAGTCTAAAACATAAAAGCAGTTTAATCAAGCAAATGGGAAGATGCATATTAGCTTGACAGTAGCCTTGTGGTTTTGGGGTTTTGGGTGTTTGGAGAAAGAAAATTAATATAAGATAAAACTTGGCAAACAAAAGAAACCTTTCCTTCTCGGGAGAGGAGGAAAGATTTTTCTGTTGTGAGGGAAAGGGGCCCCATTTCTAAGATATTTCAGGTTCATCTTGGATTCATTCTTGGATTTCTTTCTGTTTTCCTTCTCTGAGTCCTTCTCAAAATGGTAACTATAAGTGCCATTGCTTTCCTTCCTGTTGTCATTTTGAGATAGATCATGATAGAAACAGATGTATTTGGGAGGTTGGGGACCTTCATGGATCATTTTTAGATGGGAACTGCCTATAAAGTACACCACTTCTTTAAGCTGGGGGATTGTTCTAGGGGCTACAAAATTAGGTCTAGAATGAAGTGGGTCTAGAAACTGAGAATAGATTCACTGTACTCCTTGGATGAGGACAATGGCCACTCTTGCTGATAAAGCAATAGGCCAAACTTTGAACCTTCAGGTTTTTCAGACTTCAGTTTCCAGAATCCCCAAACATCAGCCAACCTGACTAGGACATCTGGGATCTACTGTCCAAAACACTGAGAGAAATAAAAGTTTAGGAGCCACTGCATTCCTTGAGATCACAAGTTATTTTTGTCTCAATGTGATATCTCAAGGTCAAAGGATTTAACTCTGTTCTTTTTCTCCCCTTAAAGTTCAGTTTAGAAAGTACAGAAGCACCCAAAAGTTTTAAAAGCCAAGAAGAGGGATGTGTTCCTTAGCTCTTTCCTGTTGGGAATATTTCTGGTTGCAATTGCTTCTCGGACAGCAGAAGATAATGAAAAAGAATGCAAGGTGAGACAGTGAGCTTGTGAGCAATTACCGAGACCGGTCAGTAGTCCATTTCATCAGCGGCTCATGCTCCACTCCCCCTCCTATTTCCTGGTATCTTTTCCCAGACAATACATTTGGAATTAAGGACAAATTGTAATTACTTTCAAGAGGTAACAAGAGCTTCTGAAGAAAAAGAAAGTGATAGATTCCACATTTTATGAGACCTGACGGGGACGATTATTTGTGTTGCATTAGAACTGGCACATTGTCAAACTCTGAAGGTCCTAAAGAGCACCTCCTTACCTTTGTCACTGAGGAAGAGTGGACAACCAGACACATTAAAAATCAAACCTAGAAAATGAGTGTGCCACCCTTCCTTGCTGTGGTGTCCATGAAACAGCCTTAAACCTTTAGTAAAGTGGTACCGGATACAGGTAGGGTCCTAGGGTTGGTTTAAGACCTTTTGCTTCCTGAGGCAGATCAGGAAATGGGATCTTTCCACCCACTGAAATCAAGTTACTAGTATTCAAAGACAGACAAGCTACTTTGCTACATTAAGCAGAAAAATTAAGACGCTCCTCTCCACATTCTTCCACACATCTGATGGTTAACATAGAAAACGAACAAAAGGAAACAAATAGAAGGCAGTAGGAAAATAGGAAGAATGCATTACAGAGAGATTGATTCAATCAATCAAGGAAACAAACAGTCCTGAGTTTGCAAGACCTAAGCAGGGCAGTTGCTGACTGAGACTCCGTAAGGACTCTGATTCATAGGGTAACCATAAGTCAAAGTCAACTTGACCTCAAATAACAAGAAGAAGAAAGTCCCAGAAGCCCTAGCTAGCCTAGCCAATGATGAGTTAAGCCAATTGTTGAAAGCTGCATTAAAATGTATGAGTTGGGTCTGTAGTTTGGGAGTAGAGCACCAGTTTTGTATGCAGAAGGTCTCAGAGTTTGTTCCTGGCATCTCCTTGGTAGGACTGAGAAAGACTCCTGCCTGAACCATGAAGAGCTGCTACTCATTGGTATAGACAATCCTGAAGTAATTGGACAGTATAAAGCAACAACATGTGCTTCTATATAATTTTTTTTTTAAAAAAAGGAAATTTCTTTTAGTTACATTACATCAGCTGCCACTTAAAAAACCAACAAAACTATATGGTATTCATGAGAAGAGGATGAGAAAGGCACCAAACACAGAGCAATGAAAAGAGACACATGGTAGGTCATTTCAAAAGAAAGGTAATGCCAATCAACCAGGTTAAAATTATATCCCAAAGCCTGGGAAAATAGTATGGCAGATGATCTCAAAAGAAAAGTAATGTCAATCAACCAGGTTAAAATTATATCCCAAAGCCCTGGGAAATAATATGGGTGCAGATAGCCCTTCAGACAACTTGGTGCTGAACTGTTTAGGGCTAGGAGATGATGACCAGAACTTTAATTTAAGCCTAGAGATGTCCTGAAATTCAGGGAAATTACTACATCTGTGTGTTCTGACTGATGTGTCCCTCCATTCCAAGCACTCTGGATAAGCTGGAGTTTCTGAACCATTTTAAGGCAGCCCCACAGAAATGACATTACAGTAGTCTAGTCTACATGTGGCTAAGCCATATAGCAGAACCTGCTTTCTCCAGATAGGACAGCTGGTGAATCAGCCAATGTTGGCATCCCATGTACCTCCACAGTGCTGAGTCCAGGGGTATATCCACACTGCAGAAATAAAGCAGTTTGACACCACTTTGACTTTCTATGACTCTATCCTGCAGAATCCTGGGGTTTGTAGTTTTGTGAGGCACCAGAGTGCTCTAGCAGACCAGGCTGAATATCTCATCAAATTACAAATCCCAAGATTCCACAGGATAGAGCCAAGACAGTTAAAGTAGCGTCAAATTGCATTATTTCTGCAGTGTGGCAGGATTCCAGGAGAACTTCCATGTTGTGGACAGGGTCTTTCAGCACCTAAAACTGGTCTCCAAATTAGCAGATTTCCCTACTTTATGTTTTTTTCTTTTTTACCTGGAGTAAGCCTCACCTTTTTTTGTCCTCATCCATCCCAAAACTGCCTTTAGCCAGTAGACATCTACTCAAGGTTTCCAATCTCCACTGCACCCCTAAGAAGAGATACAACTGAGAGATAGAGTTCATTTAATTCACAATTCCATATGACTTTCTGCATGGTTTCATATAGCCTAGGGATAACAAGAGTAGGGATAAAATAGAACTTCAAGATTTAGTCTGAACTGGAGAAATTATGTACCTTATGAGTTCAGAAGATACATCCCTCAGAGGTTCATTCCAATCATTTCATTAATTAAACTTCTGAGATTATATTTGGCACGGTCAACAGGTTCAATGAAGTACATACTTTCCAAGGCAAAAAAATATTATGGGTTTTTGGAGGGGAGGGCTCCTGTGAAAGCAAAATTGGCACCCAGTCTCTTTATGCTGTCTATCTGCCACATTTTCTGCCTCTTGATACGCTAAACATCCTGTCAACAGTGATTATTATCCTTTTTCAAATTAACACTGATTGCATTACATTGGGGGCAAATTGAGGTGTGTTTTGTTTTAATAAGAAGAGGTGGGGGGAAAGGGTAATTAAGTGCCAGAGAATTAAAGAGTGAAGGAGAAATGATGTAAAGAAATTAGTTTCAATATTAAACAGGGAGTTTATAGAAGACCTTTACGGGATTTTTGTCAAGCAAAACTAACTCGTTTATTTCAAATGCTAAAAAGGAGCCCTCAATCAAGCTCGGGACTTCATTTAACACTGTAATGAATTCAATTGACCTTTGTGTGGCAGGAAAACTATGCTTAAGGAAGGAGGGAGCTGGCATCTTCTCTGCGTGACAAGTTTATCACAACTGGCAGTGGATGATGGGTAAATTGTAAGTTTCTACTGTTTAGAATAGAGCTGGGTTAGCAATTGTTGGGTTAGGGATTGTCTGGCTCATGGACCACATGTAGCCCATCAGGGAGTCCAGTGAGACCTGCCTTCAGTGTGAACAAGACTTGGATAAAATTGCTCTCTGGATGGCATGCTCTGCCGAAACCTCCATGTTCCATGTTGGCCCCCTCCCATTTTGGACTGATAGCAATATTTTTCCAGCAATATAAACCATCATCTTGACATTATCATGGATTGCCAATAAGACAAATGGATCCTATAGAAAATCAGACCTGAACTCTCACTAGAAACCAGTAAACCAAGGCTTTACACATATTATGAGATGAAATGACTCATTGGAAAAGATAACAATCGCTGGTAGAGTGGAAGGCAGTAGGAAAAGTGAGAGAATATACCACAGGGGAACTCATTAAATAATGGAAGACACATCTGTCCTGGGTTTTGAAAGACCTGAGCAGGACTTTTGATGACCCAGACTTTTAGAAATTTCTCATTCATAGCATCCTAAGGTCAACCTGATGGGAAATAAGAACACCAATGAACTGCATAGGTTCAGGAGTTGGAAAATGATGTGGCTGAGATCTACACACCCTGCCCAACCATGTTTTTACATATGTGCACACAAACACACACACAGGGCCATCCCTCTCTCCTAAATGAGTAATGTAGCCATGTACCAAATGGATTTGCTACACCACCTGCCTGCCAAATATTGGCATTGTGGAAGCAATGGTATATTTGTGAAGTCGTAGGCTTTCATGACCAGCATCCATAGTTTTTTGTGGGTTTTTTGGGCTGTGTGACCATGTTCTAGAAGAGTTTCTTTCTGACATTATATATAGACCCATTCTCTTCCATTCCAGTTTTCTCTGAAGATGCCAGCCACAGATGCTGGCGAAATGTCAGAAAGAAACTCTTCTAGAACATGGCCACTCAGCCCGAAAAACCCACAAAAAACAATGGTATATTTGCCAATGTGAGGGCATTGTCCCTCCAAATAAGAATTCTTCCCTCTCAAATGAATTTTTCCTTCAGTCCCCAAATGTATAGCAGTGCAGAGAACTGTTCCAATCTAGAACTGTGTTCAAGAGCAAATCAGGTGTGAACTCTCCCTAGAAGCCCAAATGATTAAACTGAGGCTGTCATACTTTGGCCATACCATTGGAGGACATAACCAACTAGAAAATATAATAAAAGAAAAGACAATGCTTGTTAAAGTGGAGGGCAGCAAAAAAGAGGATGATCACATTCCAGATAGATAGTCAAGGAATCCATGGCTGCCTTGAATCTGTAAGAGTGGAGCAGAGCCCTTCAGGATAGAGTAATTTGGAAGCCTCTCATTTATAGACTTGAAGGCAGCTAACAACAACAGAACACTTCAATTTGCATTCCCTTGGACCTGTTTACCTGCCCCTTTCCTTTGAATGCCTAAATTGTATTGTTCAACCAATGTTTTAAATTACTGCAATGGAAGACATTTGGGGACTGGAGGAAAATTTTATTTGGAGGGTGTGGCATACTTACCTGGGTGTCAAAATGCCTTCATTTTCCCACTGGAAGAGCAGAATGTTGCATTAGATGAAACTTTGGTTGAAATCAGCCAAAGCTATAGCTTAGTGTCTGAGGGTGGTACTCCTTTGTTTTGCAACACCAGTGGTACTTCTTTGTTTCACAGGCTGCACCCCAGAGCCACAGTGGGAAGGTGGCCCTCTTTGGGATACCCCAAGAGAAGAGAGAGGCTCCCTGTTAACACTGGAATAGAGAGATGAGAGGATGGGTGCCTTCAGTGGGTGAAGAAAAGCAGCATGGAGGAAAGGAGCTGTGTCAGAAGCAGTGCTGTATGTGTCTGGACACTAAGAGTCTTATCGCATTATTAAACAAACCCGGCAGGCAAACGAAAAGACGTATGCTTTCTCTCTCTCCTTCTGCATGACTCTCAACTCTCTTCAGGTTGTAAAAGCATGGGGGAGTGTTGTAAAAGCATCATTTTTGCCAAACGGATTACTTCAGCTTGGAAAATGGGACACTTTTATGACACTTTTACGACCTTCTCCCACGGTTTTGCAACTGGACAAAAATGAAAGAGAATGATGTCATGCCGAGGGATTAAAAAAAACACATCTTCTTGTTTGCCTGCCGGGTTTGTTTAATAATGCGCTAAGCCTCTATGACAAGGCAAGAAAGTGATTCCAGGTTGCTCCATCATCTCATGGTCCCAGAACCCCACTCCATCCAATCCAATATAAATATGTCTCTGAATTCAGCATGGATCTTGTTATGTTCACAATGAATTCTCCATCCGACAAGCACTTTATAATCATACAATGCTCATTGGAAAGAGACTAAGCAATACTTGGAAAAGGTAATAATTTAGATAAAAACTTTCAAAATCTCCATTGAAGTCTGGGATTTTAGGAGGTGTGGTCCACAGATGTAACCATTTCCATATTCTGTTCCATAAACATAAAGTGCTCCATATAGTTCCAAAGTCATCACACAGCTACTAAAAGGGTGGAGCAGGGAGGACGCATTCATAAAGCCATGACTTCTATCTTTTCAATCTGAATGCCCCAGGAACAGCACAGCTCCAAGCAAAATTTGCCAGGAAGATCATGACTTACTCCTGGTCTCAGTAGGATAGTAAAGGTGAGGGTTTGGGACTTTGCCACTTTAGACTATAGGAGTGATTTAAATGATGGATCATTCTTCCTTTTCCACAGGTTTTCTGAGTTTACTACTGAAGGCTGGATTTGTGAACTAAGGAGTTACCAGACATGTTGTGCAGCAGGACTCAGTAGTGTAAATCTCTGCCTAATATGAAGGTATGAATTGATTGTGGTATGCAAATGTTGTGTTGAATGTCAGTGTTCAACAACTGAATGTGCATCTCAATGTACACCTGAATGTACTTTACATGGGCATCTGCAGGCACAATGATGTGCCATGTGCATCTTTCCTTTCACACCTGTAACTATATATGGATACTGCACATCAGACAAAATTGTCTAAATGTTTCTGTAGAGGAACTTACACATGTGTATGAAATCAACAAGAGTGGTTGGTGGATGCAGAGTTTTGGCACTTTGCTGTGTTGGAGCTGAATGCAATTTCTGGGCATTACTTTAGCAGTTGTCTTATATTCTACTTATAATCCACTTTCCTATATTCTCCAAGGAAGACCAAATACCTGGCCTCTTTTGTTGTAATAAAACAAAGGAAAGAAATGCTTTGTCCTCATTCAAGGACTTTATCCTTCCTGCTTCATCTGGCATGGGAACAAACATTTCATTCTGCAAACTCACCAGCCGGGAAGGGGAGGGGAACCCACTGAAAATTGTTCAGGCAACGGCTCTGCTCCCAGAGCAATTATTATCAGCTAATATGAGCTGAGAGTCCCCCATGCCTCTCATTGCTGATTGAAATCTCATTTGTCTCCTTGCACTTTCAAAATGGAAGTGAATGCAATCACTACCCCTGGAAAATAATAGAGAGTTGAGATTTGAGGCTCAGGGTCACCCTTGTTACTTAAATAGAGTGGGAAAGAGCAGGCCAGGGACGGAAAGATTATTTGTCAAGTAGATTCATTCCAGTGGAAATGGTATGAGAGTGGCAAGTTGATCTTATGCATGCTTACTCACTTACTTGCCTGACAAATTCAATGGAATTTGTTCAGAGCATTATTCCAGATGGGCAGATCTGTCCATTGTACTTCATCCTGTGTTAGAATTTTGTGAACTTGGGTAAATTTGGATCAAAACCAGTTTAGAATGAAATTGTTGCCCATTCCTACAGGCTAGGCAAATCTTTCTGTTTTGTCTTTTTCTACTTTTGGATTTTACAATTTTTTCTGGTAAATTCTTTTAAAAATCCCAATCCAACAGAATCATCACTCTTTCGCACACATAAAATACATAGGATCACAGCCTTACAGCTTTAGCATATGTATGTTTATACCAAAATATTGGGATGGCGACTCATTCATTTGACTTCCTTTCAGTGCAAACACCTGTAATTGGCACTCCCTTAACTGTTATGTGCATTTCCTTAACCCATTAAGCACAGATAATACATAGATATTTAAATATTTTGAAAAAAATATGTACAGAAATGTATATTTTATTGGAAACGTGCACAACATAGGGTATATTGATAAAAATAATGTACACAGCACCAAGATCCTGCATAGCACATGCAGACAGTAATGTTTTGTATGCTCAGGTCCACACTTGTCTCCCTCCAGACAGCTACCAAATCCCAGGAGGACCTGCTACCAGTGTTAAATGGTAGGGGGAGAGAGGAGAGAGGCATCCTCATAGACCTCAATTGTCTTTGTATGAAGAGATGAATAATTATTGCAGTTTTCTTGCCACAGCTAGAGAAAAGGAATATTCTTCTGTGGTGTTTTCCCTTTACTCAAACATCCTGAAATGTTGTAGAGGAGTTATTCCCTACATGAAAACATTGTTGTTGTTGGGTTTGGAGCTTTTTGCACGAAATCCTGTTCCTTGTGCTGAAAACAGGTTTCTGTGCAGGAATCAGCATTTTTTTGTACAGGGAACCCATAGTCAGGGATGATGGGACTTGTAGTCCAACCCTTCTGCAGTGGGCACCAGGTTGGCAAAGGGTAGCCCAGAGTTTACTGCCACTGTTATCGTGTCTTTCCAGTACTTTCCTTTTGAATTATCCTTCCAATAAACAACCAAGCAAATGCTAATGAGAAAAAAGTAGTTGCAAAGTATATATCGAGAAGCCATCTATTGTTGAGTGCAAAACTGTAATTGCACCAAAGATAATTGCCTTTTCGCAAGAACCCTATTCATAACCAACATGTATTAACCTTTGAGGCATAGAGAAAAACAACAGAGAGGAGGAGGAAGAGGGAAATCTATATCTGATGTGCCAGCAAAAGGTGGGAGGGAAACACGCGGAACAGCAGATTTGATGACCCCCCGAACACATACTTTGCTAAGCTTTTCACACATTCTCTGTCAGCTCCTTCAGCTCATGTTTTCAATGAAACTCGTTCCTCTAAAGGCTTTCCCAGCATCAGCCATTGACATTAGACTTCAAGGATCCATTCAAAGGTGTTCTTTCTAATGGCAGACACTGAAAACTCTAAGCACTCTTGCTCAAAAGTAAATGCCTCTGAAATCAATGGGAATTCCTTCTGAGAAGATGCAGTGAGAACTGGCTTGCAGCCAGTCAGTTGGTGTAAAAGTAGGCAGGGTATTCCCCTTCATAAGAATTCTCTCCCCAGAGTGAAGTGCTTCTTCTTTCCCCAAATTTCTAGCATTGTAGGAAATAAAATACTGAAAATACTCTTCTATTTGCTGTGTTAACTTTACTTGCCCCTTTTCTTTGGATAAGAGTAAAGGAGGGCAGTAATGCCCTTACTTTCCCTCCATAGCTACACACCCAGATACATTTAAAAGCAACACACAATATAATGGCATTAAGATTCAGGTAACATGGTCTTTTTGGATATAAGGGAATGCAGTGAATGCATGGTGGTGGTTTCTGTGAATTAAGTGGTACACTGAATGCATGGAATAGGATAAAACTCTTCCCTCTTTTGTCTGCCTAAACTATCATTATTTCCTATATTGCAGATTAATTCCAGTTTGGAACTTTGTTACAGATCCCATTGAGACAGGGGGGAAGCAGACGGGAGCTTCCCATGCACCACGGGATGGAGCGCCGCTGGACCGCGGCAGCCGCACCGCGGCGCACCGTCGGCGACTCTAAAAGGAGCACCAAATTGGCACTCCTTTTAGATTTCAGGGAAAGGGTGCCCTAAAAGCGGCGGGCGCACTTTCCCTGACTCAAACGCCGCGGCGCGTCCGGTCACTGTGGCGTGAGGTCATCCTCGGAGCGCCGGCCGTGCGGAGGGCCGGCGACTCCGAGGGTGACCTCAGGAAGAGGAAGGGGCGCTGCTCGTGCGGCTGCCCCTCCTCTTCCCTGCCCGGAAGACGACTCTATTAGTTGTCTGCCGAGGCCCTTAGTTTGGGCAGTAATTGTTGCAGCTGCCATTGTCATGCTGATCTTTGAACTGAACCCCTGGTGGTACTGTCTTGTTGCTTTGCTCCAGAAGGATGTACCAGGGAGCTAAGAACAGCATGGACAGTGCAATTTAGCCAAAAGCAATGTTATGAGGTTCAGTCTAAGGTTCCTGCTTAGGAAAAATATGTTCTGAGAACTTTAAGGTAGAGAAATACAAATTCAAAATCCACCAAAGAGCGATACCTCTCTTGGCCAACCAAAATGCAGAAAATGCATCATGCAAGCTTTTGAAGCTTCACAGGCTTCTTCCTCAGGCAAAGATGTGGGGAAAGAGATATGTAAATGGCTGGAGAAATTTCTCAGATATGGAAAATGGGTTGACTAGGGATGGGAAGAGTAGTTTAAAAATATTCAAAAAGAGATTGAAAGACACATTTTTCCAGTATTGAAACTCACTGAAAAGAATACTGGACTGATCAAAATCTTTACTCTTTGGCAGTGACTAAGCGCAAATATGAAAATATGTGGCTGATTTGCACAGACAACAGCAACTGCTGTGCAGGATTAAATTCTGTTTTCTGTGTAAAAATACCATGTGTGATTTTTGTACAGAGTAAGTCTTGAACTGAGAATGGTCTACAATAACTGCGTTTTCAGATACTTTCTCACAGCAAGAAGAAAATTGCAAATCTTACTCATGGCTTCCTTCCAGAAGAAAGTTAATGAAGACTTTCATGCCTAGGGATGATATGGGTTCCAGAAATGTCCTAGTTTGAGACCCACAGAAAATATTAACATTGGAAGTGGAGGTCTACACTACAGAAAGAGAGTTTTATGAGATATTTAGACTTCTCTGTCAGCGGGCTCTGTTGCCACAACAAACTATAAATCCCAGAATTTGATAGCATCGAGTCATGGCAGTTAAAGTGGTGTCAAACTGGATTATTTCTGCAGGGGAGATATATCCTGTCTTTCAGTCAGTAATTTATTTTAACAGTCAGAGGTGCAACAGTGAGACTGGAAATGTATTCCTTTTCTTAAGAATTAGAAGTGCTTTTCTAATGCATGCATGTTGTAGTAGTTTGAGTGTTGGACTATGACTCTGGAGATCAGAGTTCAATTCTTGACGTCCATGGAAACTCACTGGGTGACCTTGGGTGAATCACATACTCTCAGCCCCAGAAAATCCCATAATAGATTTGAGGTTTATGGTTCCCTCTTTGTGGTGACCACTTTAGGGTCACCACAAATTATAAAAGACTTGAAGGCACACAATAATAATAAAGACACCCACAGGATTCTGGTCAATGTCTTCAAAGTAAGGATATATATTGAATTCAGCAGCATTTACATCCTTATGAACATCTGTAGGTTGCTAGTGAACATCATTGCAATGGGGAAATTAATCCATTAAAGTAGTAGTTGATTAATTTGCTGGAAAGCAAATGTTAATGGTTAGGGCTGAAAATTAAGGGAAAACCTTCCCTAATTTTTGTTCTGACATTTTATCATAGTAAGAAAAAAGCAAAAACAAACAAAAGCAAAACCCTACACTAAATAAATTAATCAAAAACTGAAAGATAGTGGTTATTAAATTGCACATTACTTCACATTTCCTTCAATATCTCAGAAATGCACCTGTATGAAGTGCATTAAGTAATATGCAAACTTATAGAAATGTAATGCATTAATCATTTAATTGCTATAAGGGCAAATAACTATTTAACAAAAAGTTGTTTAGTCAGCTGACAGTCCTAAATATAGCACTTTGGTATTTAAATGGAATTCTAGTTGCGAGAAATGGAGCAATGAAAACGAGGCAATTTTGGTTACATTTCTAACGTATATAATTTAATTTTCTAAAGAACGTCTGTTCTATAACTGCCTTTCGTAATGGTTGTTTAAGGAGAAAGGAAGACATGAGCTTTCCTGGTTACTAACCCATTTTTTCACCAACCAGGTAAATTGTTAATGTCACATCTCATTTAACAAGAAACTAATAATGATCAATAATGTGTGCTTTTTCTTTGCCTTTCCCACTTTCCCCCCTCTTCCTTTTTTTTTTGGTCTACTCAATCTCTCTGTTATTAACAGAACTGGCAAGGTTCCCATATTGGGTCATTAGCAGAAACACATAGCCTTGCTGAGTTGATGAATGGCCATTTGTGCTTAGAGGTGCAAAGGCAGATTGCTGAAGACTAAATGTTAGTCTTGGGGTGGAAAGGAAAATGTCAGGAAGCTGGGAAAAAAGATTGAACTGGAGCTGCTGGGATGGGAGATGAGTCAGGGTGAGGGAGACAAAATGGAATCACAGTTTCTTCTAAAAGTAAGCTCAGATATTCAAGTATCGGCCCCAGCCATTACCATTTGCCTTCAAGCCAGTTAATCAACGGAAACATTAGTTGATTATTTTTTTCAGTTGTATTGATGCATAGTGCAAATGTATCAACAAGAAAGTAAATCCCACTGAATTCGATATAATCTTGCTTTGGATGACGGTGGCCATGTCTGCACTGACAATCCAGTTTATTGTTGGGGCCTTTGGATATGTAGGAGAACAAACTGTCCACACAACAAGCATCCACAATGAGCTGATACTAACAGCATTGTACACACACTGATACTCTTCTGTCCTGGTTTTGGTCCTATCAAAATGCAAGGAAGACATCAGCAGCTCACCTGTCCAAGGACTCCTCTTCTGTTCACCCACTGATGCTCCTTCTTCCATCCTTACACCCGTGCACAGTCTGCATACTCAAGGAATTCTTTTGAGTTTCTGTCCTGAGCAAACAGGGACTCTTTTTACTCCAGAGAATCACCCTGGAGTGTAGATTGGACCCATGTTTCACCCATTTGGATCCCATGCATCACCTCAACAGGTCAGTGAGGGAATGAGGGTAGGGATTTTCTCTTCCCCATGTCGATATGGCCTGTATCTTTAAACTACCATCCTGATCACATTGGCCAGAATCCTGGAGGTATTTTGCACATAGATGCAATCCCCTGCAAAATAATTTGGATTTTTTAATGATCTGCCTTCAGTTGAAGGTTGTGGAAACAGAGCTCAGCAAGTGATGCCGTTGTGATGCAAATGTTCATTAACATGCATGTGATGTATGCATTTGCCTGTGTTCAAAACTAACTTGAACAGTGCCAGCTCCATCATATAACTTGGGTATAGAATTCAGGACTTGCGTTGTTGTTGTTGTTGTTGTTGTTGTTGTTGTCTGCCTTCAAGTTTTTTCTGGCATACAGCGACACTAAGGTGAATTTATCATGGGGTTTTCTTAGCAAGTTTACCATTGCCATCCTCTGACGCTGAGAAGTGTGGCTTGCCAAAAGTCACCCAGTGGGTTTACATGGCCAAGCTGGGATTCAAACACTGGTCTCCAGAGTCCTAGTCAAACTATTACATCACACTGCCTCTCTTGCTCTGACCTGGTCATAAATGGTCACATATGGTATGGGCAAAAGTGATTTTCCAAGGCAGACTTTTCAGAATGCTGTTAACTTTAGGGACTTACCTAGAAGCCAAGCACTGAAAAAATCAGTTTTGCAAAGGGATGGCAGCTTTTTCTCCAGAGAATAACAGAAAAATCTGTCTTTTCCCTCCCCCCATTAAATGTACAACTGTGAAAAGACATTAAATATACAAAGGTACAACTGTGAAAAGAGTGCACTACATTGTGTAAAAGTGCACTACAAACCTTTATGCTAGCACAGTTCACCAACCAGATTCTAGCTGATGCTTCCTAAAATATGAATTTTTGCCATTTTCTGTTTTCATTGGATTGGTCCCTAATATTTAGATGGTATATACTTTCACATGGTATTTTCATAAAGATAGCCCTTTCATAAAGATTTCTGTGCCCTATTGCATGTGTTCTTACATGGTTTAAAATAAAAAATCATATTGCACAGTTTGAAAAATAATATAATTAAAGTATAGCCGTGCTGCAGTTTCCGCAATGGTTTGACATTTGTGTGTGTGTGTGTGTGTGTGTGTTTTAGTGAGGAATGATGAGAGGGAAAAAATAATGAAACTATAAAGATAACTCCAAAAGTAACTAAAAGTTCCCACAGGAGTGAAATAATGGTGAAATGGGATGATTCATTCCAGTCATAAAGTAATTACATCATTTCTTTGTTATTGGAAGAAACAAATTGATCACAACGAGTTATGTGTAAAAGTTTAAAAGTAACTGCACCCTGGGTAGGAACAGCCTACAGGAAGGACTTTGTTTCAAGAAACATCTCGGAAATTCAGCCATTTTATTACTCAGTAGTGAAAAGGCACCAAGGATTTTCAGTGTTACAGTACTCCATAAAGATTCCCAGAGTCAACAAAAGGTGATTGCATTCAGTGCAGCTATAAAAACAGGAGATATTTTCAGTGGGAACAACGAGAGGCAATTATGCTTATCTCAAGCATTTTCAAGGAATTTTGCAAGTCCACAGCCTTGGTGCCAGTAATCAAAGTAAATTTTATGAAGTCAGAGTTTAATATTGGAGAGATTTAGATGTTCTAATTATGTGGGAGAATGTAGGAATGAAAGGACTGAAACTGTTGATCAAAAATGCACCAAAAAGACACTCAAGAGATTGTGAAGGGTGAGAAGAGAGGGACAATGTGCATGTCCTTCAGATAATCACTTGAGAATTTGAAATGCCACTGTGCAGGTCTACATCTAAACTATACCTATATTTGTTGCAGCTACATTTGCTAGTTTCATGAGTCCATAGGTGAACACCTAGATTCACTTTGATGGCGAACACCAAGTCCAGAGAATTGTTTCTGAAGATACATGATCAGGATAGATCTCACCTTTGTGGTTATCTGCAACCATCCATCTGTAGTTATGAGTAGGGATGCAATTGCAATGGGCAATTTCAGAATTTGTCTTCCCACTGCAAGAAAGTCTTCAATGGAAAGACTTGCAGAGAAAGTCTTGCAGTTTCCAAGGGCTATTCACAATTCAGGACAGGTTCTGTGCAAAATTCACATGTGGTTGTGTGGCACAGAAAATAGCATTCTCTATGCAGGAAACAAAATGTTATGCCTGGAAAACAATATTCGAATGCACAAGTATTAATTCCTGTGCAGAAAATGCTGTTTGTTGAGCAGGGCAAGCAAAGCTGTATAACAGGTTTGTTCTGTATAAAATTTGCTTGTGGTTGGTTTGTATAGAAAATAGCATTTTCTGCATGGAAAATAATATAGAAATGTTAATCCTTGCACTGAAAATGCTATTTTCTATGCATGCCAACTATGGGTGAATTTTGTGCAGAACAAATCTCCAGTTACAGCATTTTCTGCACAGAAAAGCACACACACATTTTATGTGCAGGAATTAATATTTCTGTATTGAGAATACTGTTTCCTAAACAGAAAATACTGGGTTTTGTAAAACAACAACAACTGTGTGTGGAATTTGGAATAAATACACAAACATTTGAAATAACTTTTTTACAATAAGCTATTTAGGAACAGAATAGATTGCCTCAGGACCTTCTAAAGTGGGCTCTTTATTTGTGTACTTTAACAGAGGTTGGATGGCTCTCTTTCAGGGGAGCTTTAGGTCCAAAACACACTGCAGAAATAATCCAGTTTGAGACCGCTTTAACTGCCCTGGCTCAATGCTAGGGAATTCTGGGAACTGTAGTTTTGGGGGACATTTAGCCTTCTTTGTCAGAGAGTTCGGGTGCCATGATAAACTCCAATTCCCGAGATTCCCTAACACTGAGCCAAGGCAGTCAAAGCAGTCTCAAACTGGATTATTTTTGCAGTGTGTTTTGGACCTTAGTTGTGTGTTCCTGAATGGCAGGGATTTGGACTAAATAGCCCTTGTGACCCCTTTCAACTCTAAGATTCTATAACTCTTTCTCTGGATGGGTTGCATGAAATCACAAAGAAACAGAACTTGGTTTTGAGAATGGACAATCCTTCATCAGCATACTGGACCAGGACATTCAGCCGTTCCCTATAAATTGCTGATGTGTTCTGATAATTTCTGGGCCAGAATGAGAGAAATATACCCAGTCTATTGTATTTCCCTATCCTTCTGACCAGCTTGCTCTTTTCTCCACATCAGCTCTTGCCTATTACCTGATAGCCATCAGGAAGGGAGTGAAGAGAGAGACATTCTCACAGCAGTGTCGTTGACAAGTAGGTGAAAGCATTACTTGCTTACTTTCTTTCCTTTTCTCCTCTTCTTTTTCTTACTGGACCCTTGAACCAGATGGAGGTTTTTTTTTTATTTAATCAGCACCTTTTGCTTCCAATCAGCCTCGAATAGTCACTGAAAGGCTTTGATGGAAGGCTACTCACAAGCAGCTAATGGGATCCATGTTCCTCACCCCCTGGTTTCTTCTCTGTGCCTCTTGTCAGGCCTTTCTAATGAACTGGAGGAGGGAAAGAGAGAGGAATTTAGGGCACCAGCCTTGTGGAATTGAGCAATGATTGGGTCTGCTGGAGGAAACAGAGCATCCTTTTAAAGAGACTTTTCAGCTGGCTGCCTCTAGCTAAGGACTGAAATGATGAAACTAGTCAACATATTTAGGAGTGTTTTTTGGTGGGGCCAGCTGTTGCACCTCAAATTTTATTCTTCTCTCCCTAAAATTCCTTAACCAGTAGTTTCACCTCTTTTCGGGCCATGCCTTGGTGGCAGAAGTGGGTCCTGGAGTGTTGCTGGTCACTTCTAAAATCCCTTACTACACTTGTAGAATCCCCCCCCCTCTTGCCTCCACCTCCTATACTAATGTAATTATATTGGCATTCCATACCAACATGGCCTAAATACCCTTAAGGCACCAGATTCCATTTGATCTTGGAAACTTAGCAGGACGAGCCCTGGTTAATAGTCGTATCGGAGACTGCCACATTATGCTGTAGGTTACATTTCAGAGGGAAGACATGGCAAAACCAGCTCTGAATATTCCTTGCCTAAGAAAACCCTATGGAAACAATGAGATCACCATAAATCAACAAGTGACTTGAAGGCACATACACACATGATATAGCACAGGGTCTAAATGTCCTAAAGGCACCAGATCCTGTCAGATCTTGGAAGCTAAGCAGGGTCAACCCTGGTTAGTAGACACATGGGAGACTGCTATGTTGTACTGTAAGCTACTTTTCAGAGGAAGGAACTGGCAAAAACCCCTCTGAGTATTCCTTACCTAAGAACACCCTGTGAAAGCTATGGATTGATAGGTGATTGGAATTGATAAGTGTCTGGATAACTGATAAATTGACAGGTGACTGGAAGGCTCACATACACACCATGCCAACAAGCTTCAGGTCTCAGTTACTCATTGAAATCACTCTTAAAAGAACAGTTACACAAGCCAAGAGTGGTTGAGGATAGGGAGTCTTGGAGGCATGTCATTCACAGGGTCACCATGAGTCAAAACTGACTTGAAGGCAGTTAACAACAATGACAAGGAAGATGAAAAACAGAATTCAGAAAGTTAGTAATAATGGAGGAAAAGCCACAAAGGAGCAACATGTAGTGGTATATTTAGTGACTTTCAAGTCAGGAAATAGTGAGACCACAGTATTTATTCTAGTCACAGAATCCATGAGGCTTGGTCTTTCTCCATCCCTACCATTGCATCCTCTAAAGCCATATTTGAAAAATACTCAAAGAGAGAAGAGGGAGATGGTTGGTTGACGTAGAGCATCTACCCACAAGCAGCCTGCAGTATTTGAGATCCAGCAGCATGAATTTTTTAAAAGAAAAAAAAATATATTTTCAAGGCAGTACTACCACTTTGAGATTTCTTCCCTTGCACCAAGGACTGAGAGAAGACTTTAGGCCCTGTGCTCTGGGAACTCACCAACACTTACTTGCATGCCAGTGAATGAGAAAAATGGGAAGGGAGGGCATTTTCCTTTGGTAAACTCAAATATTGCCTTCACCTCAATTGACTTCCCTCCCCTGCCACAAGAATTCAGTGCCGCTAGTAAGGATTTGGAGCCAATTCAGCTGGTTATTACCTTTGCTAGATTTAAGAGGAGAAAAATAAGAAAGGATACAGGATTTAATTATGTGAATATGAAGGAAGAGCTGCTTGTCTTCTGTGTCAAAAATGGCTGGTAGCCCAGTGACTTTCATGATTAAAATAATGCATGTGTCTGCAGCATTAATCTTTGGGTTAGGCACTGCCAGCACTGTATCAGCTTGTAGGAAAGGGGGAAGAAAAGTAACGCCAAGAAATGACATCTTTAAAAAATCTATATTGCAAGAGGATTAATTGGTTATAAATGACATGTATATATAAGAAGGTGCCCATGCTTTCTGACCATGAAATAGAAGGATAAGTCCTAATCAAAGGCTAGCACTACCTGAAGAGATATAAATCCTTTGCTATCTCATCCTCAAATGGAAGGATGCATAACTTCTTCAGATTTCTCCCCTATGCAGGAGAATATACATATTTCTGTGCACTATTCTCTCTGTATTTGAGTGTCCCAAAATGTTCTAGAGGATGTTTCTCTGCAGAAAAACACCTATCCTTTTTTTTTTTTGGGGGGGGGGGTCCTGCACATTAAAAAAGGTTGCTAGATAGAGAATAAATGAAAGATAGACTTTGGTAGCATGAGCTTTCCTAGATTTGAGCTTGCTTCCTCAGATGACTCAAGTCTAAAACTCATGCTACCATCTTCGATCTTTCAGTTAGTCTCAAAGGTGCTGCAAGATCCCTTTGCATACTTATTTTCCAGATTCACAAGTCTATGTCTTTGAATTCTAGATAAGAAAATATATTTCCTTCAATTTGTGGGAATTTTCTGTGTGTCATCTTCCCTCCCAGTAAGTTTCTTGAAGGGTTGGGAACTCCAAATTTCACTCCAGTCAGGAAACTGACAAATTTCTGATCTATCTCTTTCTAATTCCAGCTGATATTTGCCCATCCCTGATCACCTTTAACATGTCCCCCTACTTTGTTTTTTTTCCACATTTTTCTAGTGTGGCTAAGATTTTCTGCCAAGTTCTTGCTAATATCTTCCTTTGGCTCATGATTCCATTCTCCAAATTACAGGTTGACAGTTATGTCTTTCCTCCACAGGGTTGGCAACTGAAACACACTGAAATAGCAATGAGTTCCTTGAGGACAATGTAATAAATTGTGAGGACTGCAAAGTTTCATCTTGATGGGCATTTTTCTCCAGACTATAATAATTCTCTTCTCTGAAATGGTGCTTTTTTTTGTTCATGTTCTTTGACATGGAAAAATATGAATAATGGGTTCACTTGTGTTGCAGTGGGATCACAATAAGGACTGATCCACCATACTTGAGCTCAAGATAGAGTGCATCCACACTGTAGAAATAATGCAGTTTGACATCACTACAAGTGCTGTAGCTTCACCTATGGAATCTTGAGATCTGTCCTTTTACAAGCTCTTTAGCATTCTCTGCCAATGAATGCTAGGGTTTCATGTAACTACAAATCCCAGCATTCTGTAGGGTAGAACCATGGAAGTTAAAATGGTATCAAACTAACATGTAATTAATTCTGCAGTGTAGATGCAGCCTATATGCTCAAGATACAGGATCTGGGGCACTGTGTTACTTTTGCAAGCAATGAATTACAGAGGAGAGAGAGAGAGACAATATTTTTGCACAAACAAATGAGCATCAGTGACTTTGTATTAGCAAGCCCTACAGGGGGAAAAAGCAACTCATTTTGCATCTTATTTTCTACCCCCAAATCTACTGGTGTGTGTATGGGGAGAATCCAGAAATAATAACAATAGTATTTATTTCTTATCCATCTCTCTTTATGGAGAGTGTGTTGCAGATGATGGAATAGACCAGAGTCCCTGACCTGCTGAAAGACATGGCAGCTGGACTATGCTTAATTCATATATACCTAGTGGTAGCACAAATGGATGCTTGCAGTGTTCTTTCTTTGTTGTTGTTGTAAGCTGGCCTTGAGTTGACCTCAATTCATGGCAACCCTGTGGATGAGACATCTCCAAGACCTCCATTGCTCTGCTTAGATCTTGTAGATATAGACTGATGACCTCCCTAATTGAGTCTATCCATCTGGCATGCGGTCTTCTCTTTCTACGGTCTTCTACCTTTTCTAGCATTATTGTCTTTTCTAATGAGTCATGCCTTCTCATGATGTGGTCAAAGTATGACAACCTTAGTTTAGTCATCTTGGCTTCCAGGAAGATTTCAGGCTTGATCTATGCAAGCACCCATTTGCTTGTCTATTTGGCTGTCCATGTTATTCTCTCTTTAGCTACTCCAAAGGGAAGGCAGGCAGGCAGGCAGGCCAAATTGTGAGTAGCATCACATCATATAGATATGGTCTTCTTGGCCCCAGCTATGCTGCCACATCAAAAGGGGCAGCATTTAAGAGTGAGGTGAGGGTCAGTCCACCTCACTTTGCTCCAGAAGAACCATATTCTAGAGAGAAACAGAAATCAATCAGTCTACCCACAGGCTGCCTCTCTTCCTCCCATCCCCATAGTTTCACTACTCCCACTTTCAATCACCTTGTCTCAGAAGCAGATAAGTGTACAATAGAAAGACTTCTCATTTCCTTCAAGATGGGAGGCAGCTATTTGAGCCTTGATATATTAGTGTTTGATCCCCAGGATAAGTGTAAATAAGTGTAGCCTTCTAACAGCTGAGAAGAAGACGTTAATGCATCTACCCATCCACTTCTGACTTTAATAAGATCTGGTTGTTTTTAATCTTCTTTCACAACTACCTCCTCCTACAGAATTTCAACAGGTCAGTGAGACAAATACATGTCTAGAATGTATGTGTGTGTGTGTGTGTGTGTGTGTGTGTGTGTGTTTTCTTTCTTTCTTTTACAAATAAATAAATCCTGTAACCAGAAATTTGGGAATGAAGGAAGCAAAGGGCAGCAAGAAGTATTTGATGAGATGAGGGTGGATTTTTCTTGTTCTCCCAAAGTTTGTACATATTGAAACCTGATACTCCCATTGTTGTTGTTGTTGTGTACCTTCAAGATGTTTCTGACTTATTGCTACCCTAAGGTGGATCTTCCATGGGGTTTTCTTGGCAGGTTTCTTCAGAGGGGGGTTGCCATTGCTTTTTCCTGAGGTTGAGAGCATGTGACTTGCCCAAGGTCACCCAGTGGGTTTCATGGCTGAGCTGGGCATCAAACCCTGGTCTCCATAAGTCAGAAACAACTTGAAGGTACACAACAACAACAACACCTAAATAGCTGATGCACAATATTGGTAAATGGACAGGGAACTCTACGGCTTGAGGCAGCATGCTTCTGAATGCCAGTGGTTAGAGAAGATAGACATGAAGGTACTACTGCATTCAAATCCCAAATTTTGATTTCATGGAGGCTACCAACTGTAAGCACAGAGGCCAGAATCCTGTTGGTGACTTGTGTCTGTATAATGGTGCATTATGCCAGCGTACAATGCTTTTTGGAGTAGTTTAGTGACAGTAAGGGTGAAGGCTATTAGTGAAAGCCATTTCTGTTGCCAGAGGAAGCTGCCCTGCCAATTTCTGAATATCTCAGGAACAGCCAGGCCAACTTTCTCTTCTAACAGAGAGGACTTTTGCTTCGGTCCCTCCTGTTGTCAGAGTGCCTTTGGCTGTTTCCCCCTCGCTGCCACTTTGTTGCCATTCCCTACTTTGGCATACTGACACACTGGCCAACAGGATCATAGCCAACACATTGGACTAAAGAGATCTTGCAGGTGCCAAGCTTAATTTTCATCACGAAAGGATTTCTTTTTCTAATGAAGGATTTTTGTCTTTATTCCCATGGGATGGGGCTGTGGAAGACAGACGATGCTAAAGACAATTATCTCTCTTCTCAGCTGTTCTTTTTGAGAAAACCTTGAAGGAATGGGAGGCTCCCACAGCTGGACATCAGCAGATACTACACATTTGCAAATGAAAGCCTTCCTTAAACCTTGCTGGGAGGAGAGAGTTTGCTTTTGAATTGTGCATGTTCAGACAGTGCTCCCTCTTTTTTAAAAAAATCTGTTTAAAATGGGATTTTATTGTTTCAGTACCCTCTTCTCTCTCTCTCTCTCTCTCTCTGTGTATGGATCTGTGTGTGTTTGTACATGGAAATAACAACAAAATTCTCCAAGCTTAATCTAACTGTTACTCCTAACTAAAGCAGAGCTATTTGATGTATTGATGCATCATTTCATACCACAGATGAGAAAATGTGTGTGTATACTTTACATCATTGGCCACATGTGGCATTTGGACCCTACTTTTGTGACCCCCTAAAGCCTCCACACCATTTCCTCATAACCTCTTAACCTTCTTTCAGAAAAGAAATGCAATTTGGGGTGATTTTTGCCATAAAACCATGAAGAAAAGCCCCTCATATGTGAAAACAGTTGAAAATACTCCCATCCCACTCCCACAAGCACTCTAGAATCCCATTCTACCAACAAATAATTCAATCTTCCTCTACAGTGCCTCTCAAAATGGTGAATGGAAGTGATGCTATGTCACTTTCTATTGCCATTTTAAGAGGAACTGTAGGGAACATGGAGGTATTAATGTTTGCTGTTCAGGGATACAGTCTGCAGGCAGTCTGGGGGATTTGTTTTTGGCCCTTACATAATTACCACCCCGATTTATACTTGTGGTTTTCTAATAGTGGCCTTCCAAGTCTTTGCAAGTCTAGTTCCTAGGATTCCTTCTATTGCCTCTCTTGACTGGGACATCTGGGAGTTGAAGTCCCAAACATCTGTAACACCAAATTTTGAAAGCCACTTCAGTTCAGTTCAATCCAGTCGTTTGCATGGCTCTTAGACACCATCCAGGTGCAGTTGTGCATTGGGAAGAGGAAACCATCCTCCTCCTCTTGGACTTAAAGCATATTTGTTGGATGGTTGGAGTATGCTCCAGCTCCATCAAGTTAAAGTTGCACCAAAGAAGGGGGTCATTGTGCAAGGAGGCAGTGGATACCTCCTTCTGCACTGACAAATAAAATGCATACTCTGATGTAACAGAAGATAGTGGGGGGGGGGGTGCAGACTGCCAGAAATAGTGCAAATTGAGTCCATTTTTAGGGCTAGGGTTAGTGCTAGGGAATCATGGGAATTTTTCTTTTCTTTTCCTGAGACATTGAGCCTTCTCTGTCAGAGAGCTCTGGTGCCACAATAAAATACAGTTCCCATGATTCCCTAACCCTAACGCTAAAAGTGGACTCAATTTGCACTATTTCTGGCAGTCTGCAACTCCCCAGTGTCAGCATTTGTTACCATCAATGGAGTGCAGCCTTCCAGGGTTCTTTGAGTCTAAATTCAATTTTAGTTCTAAACAGAGCAGACTGTTGAAATCAAGGAAACTAATATTATTTGAGACTAACAAGTCCCATTCATTTCCACAGGTCTTCCTTATTTGAAAACAAAATTAGATTTATCCCTTGTTCTCTTGGTTGCAATATCTCTCCTCCTCCCCATCATAACATGTTTTTCTGCCCTTTGATTTCTCAGTCATCTTGTTCATGAGAGCAGAAAAGAAAATGACAAATGAAGTTCTTTCATTAGCTCACCCTTCCTTTTACAAGTTCAGTGTTCAAACACACTTCAGTATAAAACACCCACACATGAAAACACCCACACAGACAAAAAAAAAAAAAAAAAAAAAAGACTCAAGTGGTCAGTTACATTTCTTTAAACAGCGAACACTCTCTTGAAATAAATTTCTCTCTCTCTCTGAAAAGTTGACAAGAGTTGTGAGGAAGATAGAGTAATGAACTCAGTGCAAATAAAACCATGGAAGAATTCCTTCATATTGCATTGGTTTTGAATAGTTTGGTGAATGAGTATCTAAGTTTCTAACAATCTGAAGGGCCATCTTCTCACCAATATATTTGCCCATCAGTTAAGATAAACCCCAGATGTTCTTCTTAATAGATCTGGTGTGGAGTCTCTTTTCCAGATGTTTGGGACTACAACTCACCTAGTCATTTAAAATTTGACATATTGGCTGGGGCTGATGGACAACAGTAAGCCCAAGTTTTCCCTGTCCTTCCATAGACCTTTGCTTTCTAAGGTCAAGCAAATGATTTAATGTGGTGCTGACCAAATTATGCAAACTTCTCCTTAGATATGTTTACCTGGCACTAAGCCTGTTGCTTTTGAGCACCTCACATGGATCATCCTTAATGGTACTGTAGATCCTTTTATTGGTTTTTGGCTTCTGTTTTCATCTGTTTTAATTTGCTGCATTGATTGTTATGCCTTGTAGGCGGGTATCATATTTTACTACATTTCATCATTTTAATATCGATTGCTTATAAGCCATGGTTGTTTGTTTCAAGAAGGTGGGGGGACAAACACTGTAAACACTACCTTAAAAAGGAAGAGAAAATGGGAATGAAGTGGAGATGGAAAGACGACAGTACAGATGGAAGTCAGAATCTTGAGAAGAGGTGCAAACATTCTACATCAGAAACTTACGGCTTTACTGTATGAGTCCCGTAATCCTGCTTGTCAATAAAAATTGCTTCTGATTGATACAATCCCACTCACTGATGGAAATAGAGGAAAAACATCCTCCTCTTTGTGCCCTGACGAGAAGCTGAACAGACCTTCTTCACTAAATCTGGCTACTGCCTCTTATAGTGGGATGGGGTGCCATTTAGTAGTTTTATAGTAAGACCAGACAGTCTTACAGAGCAATTATGGATCCATAACTCTTGCTCAGAGATGGGCAAAGTGTGATCTGTGGACCAGATTCAGCCCCCATGATTGTTTTTGTGACTCCCCAGGGCCCCCAAGAGACAAAAATATTTATGCACAAAACAAAACAAAACAAAACAAAACACCTTTCCAAAGAATTATTGTTCCAGAATACCCACAAATGCACTCTAGCAAGTGTGAAGGGCATTTGCACCACATTTGAAGCCCCCTGCTCCCTCCCACAATGATCAAAAACAAAATGCTCTAAAATGTGTAGTGGGGGGTCATGGAGTGCATTTCCATCACATTTTGTGCCCTGGGGAGAAGTTAGACCCAGGACAGAGCTTTTTGAAACCAAAATAAATAAATAAATAAATAAAATGGTGGAAATGCCCCCCACAATCACTTCCTAGAGGTTTTTATGGACAGAAACATTTTTTTGGGGGGGGGAATCAAGTGCAACCCACCAAAATCTCCCAGGGGGCTGATGAGACTCTATAGCCTTCCATATTTGCCCACCCTTGCTCTAGATTATGGATCTGTAAGTGCCATATTAAATGCCAGCCCAGGTTTAGATGCAAGGTGGGAAAGAAGCACCTGACATCATTGGTCATTTGTCAAGAGCGAAATACTATGAAAGGCTAACTGCCACTTGCATTGTACCCTCCTTCCTGCCTGTATCCCCTGATGCAAACCTATTGTTTTTGGCAGTTAGGAAATGGTCATTCTGACATTCCAACAATATGCCAAAGTGAGGATGTGAATAACTCTCAGGATTAATGTAATGTAAAATCTTGCATGCAGAGTTACACATTGCATGTGCTATGCAGCTGTTGTGTTGACTGCCAGCACTGCACAACCCAATGCATATGTTATTTCCCCAGAACCTTACAAATATGCTAATTTCCAAAGCAAGATTAACCTTATCTCACAATATGCTCCTATGGCTCCTGTGACCAAGAAACTTCATTCCAGCTACATACTTTTCTCTACTTTATCTCTGTGCTGGAGGAACAATGCATCAGGGTATTTCAGCACCATGGCTGGCACATAGATGCCTGCTGCAAATTATGTTGGTGGTTATAAGCCCAGCCAGGAAACATTCTGGAGGAGAGAATACCAATGTTATTTGTATGCAGTGCTATTTTGCTCAAATCTGCAGCTGGCCATATTAAAATCAGACTTTTGGGGCTGATCCATACAGCCATTTTTGACAGTGTGTAGCATAATGTGCTTGGGACTGAGTGTGCCTGCAGCCTTCAGCCCCACAATGACCACATGCTTGGTGTCAGATCACATCCTGCAGAAATTTGAACACAGTCATTCCAGAGACCTGCAGGACTGGCTCAAGTCATTTTGCCGCCCAAGGCACAGCAACAAATGCCATCTTCCTTTGTAATCTAAAGCCTGCCAATTTATTTTGGCCCGGGAGGTAGAAAATCGTACAAGCGCTTCTCCCCCTCCTTCACATACAAGAAAAATCCCCATAAGAATAAATTAAATAGCTAAGAATTTTGTCACATTTCATGACACACCGAGTCTGTTGCTCAAGGCAGTCTAATGGTAGGTAAAGCTTTAGGAACTAGGATTTTTAGAACTAGTTTCAGCTCAATGTCATGTTATTAATATATAGCTGTAGTGGGAGTTCTATGAGCAAATGTAGTTAGACTTCTACTCCCAGCATTTCTCACCATTGAATATGCTGCTAGGCCTGCTATGAACTTTAGTTCAGTAACATCTAGAGCAATGATCCCCACACTCTGGTTTTCCAGGTGTTTTGGACTTTGGTTTCCAAAATCTCAGACCATTGGCCAAGATGGCTGAGGCTTATGGGAGGTGAAGTTCAAAACAGCTAGAGGAACAGAGCTTAGAAATCACTAATCTAGAGGGTCACAGAGCTACCACCCTGATAGACACTATAGATAAAACTGGATGTTTTGATCAGTGTGAAGACCAAATATTCCACAAATGTGGTACAAAAAAGCCTTATGATGTAGTGGTTTGAGTGTTGGACTAGGACTCTGGGAGACTAGGGTTTGAATTCTGACTTGGCCATACTTTCTCAACTTTACAGGAAGGCTATGACAAACCTTCTTTGAACCTTCTCTGAATATGTCTTCTCTTTAAAAAACCTAAGATAAAAGTCATCATGGGTTATAATCAACTTGAAGCCACATCCAACAGTAGCATCATCATCAGCAACAGCAACAAGAACAACAACAACAGGCACAATCTTAGCTCTCTCACACTCTCATTCTTAGAGGAAGGCAATGGCAAACCTTCATTGATTATGTTTTGCCAAGAATACCCTACAACTGGGTTGCCATAGGCTGGACACAAACTGAAGACACATAACAACAAAAATAGACATAGCACTAGAGTCTTGATAGAGTTATTTCAGAACATGGAAGTTAAAAACATTTAACTTGTTGCAACCACAAGTGGCTCATGATCATATTGGTGGGGTGGGGTTTCTCCTCATCTTTGATGCATGAGCTAGTATTGCTTGAAATGAAATACATTGTCCAGCAACAAAGCCTGAAGAACATCACATTACAACTGTAACTTGACAAAGGATAACTTTATGTGGTTTAAAATATACCTGCAACCTTTTGTGTTACTTTCATAGTTAATGCAGTGTGGCCTCCCTAAATGTTAGAGGTTCAAATGCTGAGTTGTGTTGTGCTTCATGATCTGTTGTGCTGTGATGAGGTCTTTTACAGCACACATTGACAGCTGGTGGTTTTCATGTTAGGATTGTGGTAAATCCCCTTGTGGGTGGGGTAAGTCAAGGTTAAAGTTAACTTAAAACTTACCCCTTCTAATAGATTCAATTTTGGGGATAACTCTTTTTAAAACTCTGGAATAATTTCAGAGTGGATTTATTAGACCCTTGTGTTTCCTCCCTAGATGAGATGGAGTCATGTCTGAAAAGACAGGATTTTTGAGTAAGGGGCTGGTGGAGTCATAAGGATAGGTTGAGACTCCCTATCAAGCAAAGGGAGTGAACTTTTAGAGATATGTAACAATTGTGCATTAGTGCATTGCAAGAATGTGAAGAATGTGCAAATGAATGTACAAACAAAGGTCCAACGGACATCTGGATGTGCAATCCTCATATGCAAAAGTATCACATGTTCAGCTCTGCTCTCACAACTTTCAGCTGACTACAGATGTTATGACATGGGGGGGGGGGTTGGGTTGCAACCACATATGTAAAAGAACTTGCAAATGGAAATGATAGGATGCTAGGTGTAGTTTCTAAGAGCCGTGTGAAAAGAAACCCACCAAGTTGAAAAATGGATTCCTAATGATCTAGGCTGATGTGCCCACTGGTGAGGCAAAAAGGCCATCAATGGAAGACTCCCAAGCCCATGACCTTTCCTGTTTTGACTGGCATATTTGTTTAAAATGGGCAGTTGTTATCCTAGAGTAGACCTAGAGAATTCACCCATCAGTGTGAGGAGCATGGGGCAGCTTTGACAAAGATGGCAGGTAATAGACTGTCAAAGCCATTTTTCATCACAGCCCCAGCATAGGGTCCACTGCCATGAAAAAGCAAAGGATTGAGGGGCATCATGTCCTCTGTGATGGCTCCTCATGTGCCTGTCTGTCTTGTTGTATTACTCAACTCTTTCCAAACAGGATTCCACTTCCAACTGGGTCATCAGCTGCTCACCTTCCTTGTAGCAGATGTTTACCTTGAGGTCATGTGTTATGCTGCTTCTCAGAAGATGGAATCTTTCCTATTCTGAACTTCAAGCATCACTCCCATGGGAAATTTACTCCACAAAACTGTTGCCTGTCAGTACATGAAAGGCAGAAAATTAAATCCACGGGACACAGAATGTTGCAGGCCAACTGGCAACGCCTGCCATCAAATCACAGAAACACTGGGGAAGAAATAATAAATCAGAGAAGAGGAGGAGGTGGCAGTGGCAGCCACTGGGAGAGGAAACTTTTCAAGTTCATGACATATCCCCCTGGTCTCCATGTGGGATCAGCCTTCTCAGTGCAAAAGAAGGAAAGAAAGAATATTCAGTTTTTCTCATCTTGGATGTGAAAGGGCATCTCGACATGACAAGACACTCCATTTTAAAAAGTCAATTACTGTAAGATTTTTTTTTTCTTCATCCTTTCACAAGAGTGAGAAGACCAGTGCTGTTTGCTTCAAAAAACACATGCCCTGGGCTTGAACCAGGGATGTTTTTGCCTCCCTCGGTCTATTGGCAGGAGGATAACATTGCGTGCATCTTGATGACATGGGCTGCTGCCACACTGCAGGATTAATGTAGTTTGATGCTGTTTTAATTGCCATGGCTCCATCCTATAGAATACTGGGATCTGTAGTTTGTTGTAGTTTGTTGTAGTTTGTTGTAGTTTGTTGTGGCACCAGAGCTCTCTGACAAAGAAGGCAAAATGTCTCACAAAGCTACAAATGCTATGGTCTTCACTAGGGATGTAATTCTTCACCAACTTTCTTCTTGAAGGGAACGATGAGCAATTTTAGCAAGTTTCTTTCCAATGCAAGATTTTTTTTTATTTTTTATTTTTTTATTTTTTTAAATCATGCAATTTGCAATTTGGGGCTTATTTTGTGCAAAATATGCATGTGGTTCTCCTTTCTTTCTTTCTTTCTTTCTTTCTTTTTCTTTTTTTTTTTTTTTGGCATGGCAATCAACAAAATTGCCAGTGTTGCTTGTAATCCAAATTTTGGGGATAGAAAGTGGATTAATTATCTCTCTCTCTCTCTTTCTCTCTCTGTATGTGTTGTACAAGCATGCATAAGCTATTAATAGCCAGAATAAATGAGAGCAAATAAAACCATTGCTGCTCCCTGCAATTGCAATCCTTCCTCTGCTTGCTACTTAGCTGCAGAGGAAAAAGCAGATTTAATATTCCCTACTTAACAGTAGGCTACACTACAGCACTGTACTAATAAAGGTGGTGTGTGTGTGTATTTTGTGAGTGCAAGTTGCTCACAGCTGTGCAAATCTGAGGGCTAGGAGGGCTTGTCAGAACACTCACACTCCCAACATGGAGAAAATGTGCTCCCAACATGGAGAAAAACATGCTTTTTTTTAAAAAAAGCATTTTCAAAAACTATTTATAGGGATTTTATGTTTCAGCCCCTTCCCTTTTTCACCAAAGCTTTTGGGTTTTACAAAGGCTAATTTCTCATTGAGTTTGATGGTGGGGAGAAACAGCAAAGGCAGGGCTGATTCCAAAATAGATTTAAAGGCTGTCAAATGCAGAGGTTTTGTAAGACTATGAAGATCTGATAGGGTGAAAGGGTGGTTCTTAACCTTCTGGGGTGGAAGAGAGAAAATGTTGGTGGATGAGACAAAATAGTGGAAACTTCACCTTGGATCTAGCAGAATCTAGTGGTTTCAATAGCTGTGAAGCACTGAATCTGTTCCAGGCTTTTAAAGAAGTGTCAGTACATCCTATTTTTTAGGACAGAGGTGTCAGATGAACTGACATGGCCACACTCTTTTTTAATGCCATCTTGAGTTCATGTCCTGGGGGTTGGTAGCGTTGATGTCAAGATGGTGGCGAATCTACTGAAGTCCCTTGGCCCTTAAAGGGGAAAGGTTGCCTACCCCTGGTCTACATGATAGAAATAATGCAGTTTGACAACACTTTTACTTCTATGGCTCCAACCTACAGAAACCTGGGATTTGTAGTCTTGTGAGGCCCTGGCACTCTTTGGCAGAGAAGGCTAAAGACCTTGTAACACTACAAATCCTAGGATTTCATAGGATGGAGCTACAGAATCATTTCTAAAGTGCAGATGCATCCTCAGATATTGTGACTTGTAGCTGGTGGAACACTCTCCCTAAAGAATTGTCTAATTATCTTTCAAGGCCATGTAAGTTAGCAGTTAAACCTACACTGTAGGATTCCACAGATTCCATTGATTAACCATGCAATGCATGTGAACAATTGATCACAGGCACCAGGATTTTGTGACAGTCACACGGAGGACAATCAAAACCTTTGTTACCTTGCCAAATACAACTAAAAACCATTGTGCTTGATAGATCAGAGGACTGGATTCTTCCCATTTTTGGCACTTTATTATGTTGTTTAAAATAAATAAATTTACAAAATCCTCCATGAGCATGATTTGCTTCACTGCTTTAGAAGTGCTTTGTTTCCCAGCAACCCTGATGGTAATGCATCATGCAAGACTGAAGAAGCCATGTTGCAGCAGCATCCGCTTTCATTCTAGCCCCTTTGGAACGTCACTTGTCTATTAGAAAAATAATTCCAAGCACCCGACAGCTGGCTTGGTCTGCAAACAGATGCTCTTGTGCTTTCCTCAGCCTCTTATCGAAGGCATAAGAAAGATAAGGTGCATGACGGGGGGGGGGGGGAGATCATGTCACTTATCCACATCATCTACTAACACATCCTGATGAAATGTGTGAGAACTTTACAACAGTAAGCATGCCAATGCTGATGAATACAGGAAGCCATCTTGCAATGAGTCAGACCACCTTATTGAATACTTTGAGTAGTTCATCTGACTTCCCTCATGCATTCAGCTCCACAATGGTGAGGAACGTCATTCACCACAAGGGGCCAATACAATTTCCATATAATTCCAGTACTTGATGTGGCCCCAAAAAAAAAAAAGGGGGGGGGGCACAGCTGAAAGTAGTAGTATGTTTTATCTTTAAGATCTTACTGCTAGCAACCAAGCCTTGAGAGAGTAATTTCAGCCTTTTATAACAAAAGTTGGGAAACCACTAACTAATGATGTAGAGGGGAAAGGAGTGTTGCTATGGAATCCTGGGATTTGTAGTTTGTTGTGGCACCTGAGCTCTCTGAGAGAGAAAGCTAGATAGCTCACAAAACTACAAATGCCTGAATTCCATTACATTGAGCCATGACAGTTAAAGCCGTATCAAACTGCATTATTTCTGCAGTGCAGATTAAAACCAAGAGTCTTCTGAGACAGAACAGTCAGATGGCATCCCAACTCCATTCCCAACTGAGCATTCTCTGTGATATGTGAATTCCATTTTACAAGTGAATCAATTTGTCTTTGGTAGGCTTTTGTCTTGATTCTGGAAAAAAATCCTGATTAAACTAGTCTTCCATGTATTTTAAGCTTTCCTTTGTCCAGGTGAAGAGCTTTCCAAATGTTTCCAACCCCCCTCTCCATATCTGACTTATAACAAGGGGAAAATGCTAAGAGAATAGCCAGACTTGGATATGTTCCTTTGTTGGTGCCTCTCTGGACCTTTCATCTCAGATCTTTATTCAGCATTGATTTGTTGGCAGATGGACAGAGAGGCAGAGAACAAAGGAGGTAGAGAAGGTGAATGTTTTCAATGTCAGGCTGTAGGAGTTTGACACTAATATCACTGGGGAAGCTGAGTTTACATACACAACCAGTAAACACACAAAGGTCTCCAAGGTACAGAACAGAATTGAAAGGATCTACACTTTAGAAAGCTCTCTGAAGTGTCTTGCAGTAGCAACCAAACATCAATCAGGATTCAGGAATTTTCATACCATCCTAGTGATCTAGGCAGGCCTGGGATGCTTAATATGTGGGCAGAGGCAGTCATCCCCTCTCATCATGTTCAGAGTCTGGGAGTTACTCCCTCATCTAGTTTGATTCTTGAATAAGTGGGTCTTAGTGACAGTTGCCAAGCCTACTTTCTGCATCCTTAATCCCATGCAGCCTTCTTTAGCTTGGTCTATGGTTGCCACATCCCAAGGTATGACACATCTTCTTAGGGTCTGGCTCCAATTCTGCAGTCCTCAGGTGGTGACAAATCTCAGGTCAAGACCATTGCCTTCAAAAGTGTTTGTGTGTATGTGGTGTGTTTATCTTTTGAAGTGTTTAACAAGCAGAAATGAGAGGGGACCCAGCCAGTGAAATAGAAAGCCAAGAAAGCATGGCAGTTTCAGGACAGCAAGACACAGAACTCAAAGTACCTTCCATGACAGTCCAATGGAGAGAGAGAGAGAGAGGCTCGGTGTAGGTCAGAGCATTTAAACGTTAGACACTCATTAATCAGGGAACAGATGCATGCAAATAACTGACCATAAATTCCAGCACCTCCCTCAGGCAACTGATTGCTCACAACCAACCTTTCCTGGTGGATGCAACCTTCCAGGCTTGTGTTCCTAATTCGTGTTACTTCACAACCTCAGACTTTGCTCCATTTGCAGACTGTGCTTTTGGATCTCCCTTTTGGATCACTGTTTGGACATTACCTAACTGTGCTTCACTCTGACTACTTTTGCTACATCATCCTTGCTAGTAAAGCACCAGGAATGGACAGGTGGCAGTTTAGAACACAAAGGTGAGACTTCTACTTAGTTATCTAATTGCCTTAGCTGCATATCTTAGTAGCATCTCCAGGTCTGACTCCCCCATCTTGACTTACCAAGTAGCAGCTATTCTCCTGTCAATTGTGATACAGCAGACTGACATTTCCACTCCCTCTCATGTACAATCTCTGGTGTCATACAGTCAGAAGCAGGATTCATGTTGTAATTCCTCCTCTTACCAGAAATTGCTCACTTGGTGTGTGTGTGTGTGTGTGTGTGTGTAAACATCAGTTTGTTGTATTCCAACTGAAAGGAGAACAGACCCCTGCCACTCTCAGCAGCTGATGCCCAGTAAGGCAGAACTGGGGGACTTTTATGATTCCTGTGTATTCCTTGCACTATTTAATAGATATGGATTGTGAATATCAATTAGGTATGAATGCATAACTCCCTTTTGTCCAAAATGCTTGGAGGATATGGCACTTCAGTATCAAACCAGGACAAACCAGTCTGTGGTGTTCAGAATTGAAATGACTGCCTGCTGTTTTTTTCAGTTATTAACTGCATCCTTCTGGGATCCAGGACAAATTTTGGAGGAGTGCTGTTGGTTTGATCTATAATCTATAATCACCCCCACACATGCTTCTCTAGCTTTGCTAATGTACAGTTATGTTCATATCTCCATGTTCATTCAGGAGCCAAAGTACTTTGGCCAAATCAATGGGCAGATCTCTAAACCAAGGATTACAATCAGGCTTTTGTCTACAGAATGGAAAGAAATTGTAAATGGATACTTTAACCTCTTTTTTCATCACTTAAATTGCACTTTCCATCCTGCATGTTAGTTTGCCTGCAGGGATAAGTGCTACTGCATATGGTCAGATTTTTTGCTTCTTCAAAATTGGAACCATCTAAGCCTGAAGAACAGAAAAACTCCTTACCTTTTTGACACAGCACTTATCCAACAAATGGTCTTACATTACCCTGAATTTTGTTTTTACTCATGGATCTCATGGTTGCTTTACTGTTGTGGTGGTTGGACATTCAAGACATTTGTAAGAAAGCATGGGTAGATACCTCTCTTCACAAGTGGAAGATGTCCAGAGCCATATCCAGTTGCTATTTAAACATGTTAATTAACATATGAAGGGGATGGTGTGCTGTGTCTGATTCCAGTGCCCTCTTGATAGGGAGAGTGACAATCTGGTGCAGAAAGCTTCTGCTATCCATGGAGGCTCTCTGTGTGAGTTGGAACTATGGAATTGCGTGAGTTGGATCCAAATAATGTGGAGAGACTCCAGTTCAGAAAGTCACTCTTCATGTTTTGGTAACATGATGAAAATGAAGATGATTAAAACACAGTTTATAAGTTTTCCCTTTCTTCAATGTTTTTCTTTTTGATTTTGCCATTTTGTTTGTTTGTTAACATACTTGAATACCAATTGAACAGAGCTAAGAATATACAGACTAGGGATATAATTAGCAAGATCTATAGCAGCAGTCACTTTAATCTTGGGATGGCCTTGAAAATATCCCTAGAACTTGGTTATTTACACTCTGGAGCTTTAAGAAAATAAGCAACATAAGACCCCTGCTGGATGAAACCAAAGGCCTATCTATTCTGACAGTGGTAAATCAGTTGCCCATTGGGAGCCTACCAGCAGGACATGAGTTAGCTGCAGGTTTTTCTATTCAGAGCCGTAGGAGTATCACTAGCTTTCCAACCAATCCTTAGAGTAGGGACAGAATATGGAAAAGTTATTTTTTAAAGACTATATTGCTTAAGCTGTCCAAGGGATTCTAGAAACTATAATCCAAAAAGTGTCCTTTTCAAGATCTATATGTGCTGGGCAACCTCCTTCTCCTGAGAACATCTTCATACAACATTCAACGTATTCCTTTGTATTCTTAGGGCCCTTTCACATGTTGGTATATATTTTTGTAAGTTTATGGAGGTTACATCAGCAATATTTTGGGTTGTATGGTTGTGGTCGGAGTACTTTGGCAGCCAGGAGGAGAATACAAGGACTGCAAAAAAGGTGGCAACGGAGACACAGATGAGACACAGATGAGTCCAGAATGTTGGGATCTCATGAAAACAATTTGTAAACATTTTCAATGATGAATGATCCTGGTGGGCCGAGAAGCAATTAAGAATATTAAACACTGTTTGTTTTGTTTTGTTATGAACAGCTGTGTGGGGATACAACCCTAAATCCTATTGTTGATCAGGACTAGAATAAGCCATTGAATCAATTGGATTCACCTATTTGTTGACTCACCATCCAAATAACAAACAAAACTTCTCTGGGTTAGCCAATAAGACTAGCCAATAGGTGGGATTGGCCAAGATTCCAGTCATACAGACTTATTTCCAAACATGCAAACTAATGTTAGGAGAGTGATGATGATGATGATGATGATGATGATGATGATATCATAGACTGTGATAGGATGCCATTAGAAGATGGCGCAAACATGTTTTCTGCTGCTCCAGAAACTAGACCAACATCTAATTGATTCAAATTACAAGAAAAGAGATTCCAAGGAAGAACTGCCTTACTGAAAGAGATTTTGACACTGGAGTGGACTGCCTCAGAAGGTGTTGGGCTTTCCTTCTTTGGAGGACTTTAAACAGAGGTGGGATGGGTGTCTTTCAAGAGTGCTTGAATTGTGTATTCCTGCATGGCAAAGGGTTGGACTAGGTGGCACTTGTGGTCCCTTCCAACTCTAAGATTCTATGGTTCTGTGATAAGTCTTTGAACCCATGTTTCAAAAGGAAGATGGTTTAAAATGTGGCTGAGCCAACCATTCAACCTATGGTAGCTGGTGGCTTCTATGTTGGTGGCAGGGTGAAGCTATTCTGGTGTTTAAAGGTGCTGAACCTATTTTGAAGATAGCACCTGAGATAGCAGCTTTAAAAAAATGATTAAAACCCAGAGCAGACTTACTGCTCTGCTAACTCAGGAGCCACAAGATGTTACCCCCTGTGACCATGAAAACATATCACCTTCCAGGAGTAATTTCTATCCAGCGCAGCAAGAGTTGTATGAAATTTTTCTCCTGCCCAAGATTGGCTAGGATGTGGGTTGCTCATAATAAACCCTGCTGCTTTTAATACCTCAAAACATATGGGGGGAGATGAGAAGGACATGTCTGTAATTCACACTGGTCCTTTTTTCTTTTCCTTTGGTCTCATTTGGAGAGGATGGATGGCTCATCCTCCCTCCTTCCCCCTCTGCCTCCGTTTCTTTTAACAAATGTAAATAAGAAGAAAAGCATCTTGGATGACATCTTTCAAGCTTATTCCCTTAGCTGCAGGGGTCTGATGAAGGGATTTTTTTCCATGACTCTGTCGTCATGAAGAATTTATGTTGCCAAGGTGATAGAGATTCTTTTGTGCGTCCAGTGTGAAGCCAGGGCTTGGGGGAAGATCAGAAAACCAGGCCCTTGACTTGAGGCAGAGTTGATTTTCTTCGGATTCTTGTCCCCTTGAAGGCTCCAGGGTGAACTAGGGGCGGACTTCAATTCCTTATTAATAAGGCTCATTGGGGCCTCCAGTTAGGAGAACCAGGAGTACAGAAGCTGGGAAAAGATGGCATCTTTAGCATCCTCCTTGCAATCTACTTCTTGCTAAGGATGAAAAAAAAATGACTAGATTCTATATCACCTTCTATATTTTGTGGTTTTATGAATCCATAATGTATGGCTGCACAGCCAGGCATGGGCAAGCGTGTTCCAATATGCATTAGAATTCAGAGACATAGCCATGTTAGTCTGAAATATCAGTATGCAAAGGGATCTTGGAGCACCTTTAAGACTAACTGAGCAAAAAAGTTGCAGCATAAGCTTTCGTAGACTTGGTCTACTTCCTCAGATGCATGGAGTGAACTGGTGCCCAGAAAGAACGTTTATCATCAGACTGTATGAATAGTCACAGGAATGCAAAACTTGTGGGTATGGGGATGAGGTGACAAGTTCAGTTTTAAGGATGATTGTTGAGGGACAAAGGTAGGAGGAAACATGTTGCCTAAGGCCATGGTGGATGGAAGGCCATATGAATGGCGGAGAGAGTTTTGGAATGTGGTGTGTGCAGGCTATAACTGCAATACTGAATCCCAGCCATCATTCCCACAGGTATATCTAGTGGAAGCATGAAACAGAGCTAGTTTGAGAGCTGCCGCCAGGCTCTGGGTACTCTTCCTAGTGAGGCTATAATGGCACTTCATTTGTTGTCCTTACTTTTTAAAAAGAAAAGAAAGGGATTTTTAATTTTAGTTTTCATACATTTTAATGTTGCCCTTTTGTGTGCTTTGATTATAATGTATTTGCTTTAATTGCCACCTCAAAGCCCTAGTTAAATAATACTAATACAGCTTGTTGGGGGGCAATCAGCTCACAGTTGTAAACCGCTTAGACATCCCATAGCGTGATATGAAGCGGTATATAAATAAGCTGCTTTTAATACTAATACTAATACTATCACAGTTCTGATCAGAACGAGACAGATATTGTGGAGGGAGAAAAAGATTACATTGCTTTCAGTCATGACGGGTATTACACTCAGAGAAGCAAAGGCTGAGCATGATTGACTGATCTGAAGGAAATTCGCTCTCAGGTGAGCACTCCTTACCTAAAGCTAGTTTTGCTTCTTACCATAAGGCTTTGGAAATATGGTGCCAAATCCCTCAATATAAGATTTTTTAGAACCACTTCTTCAACCTTTGCACCCTTGCAAAGAAACCAAGGTGATATCCTTTCTCTTATCGTGAGGATTTGGCTGTGCTCAGGATGTAGACACATACAAAAGCTTGTAATCTCCTTGAACTATTAATGGGTTCATATGTTATCAACATTGCATCATTCTCTGTGCCAAAATTATGGAGGAGGATTTTCACTGAAAATCAATTGTGGGGATTCCATAAATCTGCACAAATGATTTGTTAGATTCTAAACAAATTGTCCAGATAATTTCATTTAAAACCTAGGAGGATGACAGAGACGAGGTTGAGCACAGAAGTCCACTCTGTGTTGTGTTTAGAGATGTGAAGGCCTTGTGCTAACAGAGATGTTAACAGTATGCAAAGGGATCTTGTAGCACATTTGAGACTGTGTGAAAGAAGTCGTAGTATGAGCTTTCACAGACTTGATCTTTCACTCCATGCATCTGAGGAAGTAGACCAAGCCTACCAAAGTTTATGCTACAACTTCTTTTGCACAGTTAATCTCAAAGGTGCTATAAGATCCCTTTGCATCACTGTTTATACTTCCAATTGTCCCCTGTGTGATAAACTCATATGTATCAGAACTGTTAACAATTATGGGCCTGAATCCCATTGCTAGTCCCAAATAATAATAATAATAATAATAATAATAATAATAATAATAAGTTTTATTTATAGCCCGCCTCTCTGCCCAACAATCGAGGCGGGTTACACAACTAAAGTACTTCCACTGAATCAATGGAGTTTACCTATGCATTGATTCACCATTCAGCAATTGAGTCAATGTGTCTATTCTCATTCAGACTAAGAAAGAGGATTCAGGCCATTGTTTGCTCAGTGTTGCTTAGACTGTAGGCAGTTGACACTTCCTTTCCAGAATTAAATCTGGAGGCATAAATCCCTTTTTACACTCACAAAAGGTTTGTTTTAGAGATGTAGCTATTATTTGCCCACATGAGAGCTCTGTCCTTATGTTTCTGAGTGACTCACTGAACTGTGTCTCCTAGTCAGAAGGATACAAGCCAACACTAGTGACTCATCCATAGATGCCAGACTTTCTCTTGAAGGAAATTCCACTGGCTTGGGAGGGAGCCTGAATCATGAGGAGGAGAGGAGACTAGCAAACCATCCAACACTTAACCCCCTCCTGTGGTCTTCATAGGAGTGACTTGCCTACTCACCCTGGCAATTACCTTACTGAGAAGTGTGGCAAAGCATAAGGTGAAAGTCAAGGAATGAAGTCAAGGTAAAACCATCATCAACTTTTTATCTGACTCAAAGTTTGTTGTTATCAGTGGCACCTCATGAGAAGAAAAGGCAGTTCCATAGCTCACTCTGCAAAGGTCCAGAGTTTCAGAAAATCTAAGGTCCAAAACACACTGCAGAAATAATCCAGTTTGAGACCACTTTAACTGCCCTGGCTCAGTGCTAGGGAATCCTGAGAACTGTAGTTTATTGTGGCACCAGAGTTCTCTGACAGAGAAGGCTAAATGTTTCACAAAACTACAGTTCCCAGAGGTTCCTAGCATTGAGCCAAGACAGTTAAAGCAGTCTCAAACAGGATTATTTCTGCAGTGTGTTTTGGATAGTGAGCTGTCTGCTGCTACAGAGTTCTTCCAAATTCCTAGCCCCATAAAGTCACTTCCATTCTGACTGGCATAGACTAGATCAAGAGCATAAGTGTAGAACACTCTTCCAGCACCATATTTCAAATGAGTTTGCTTTTCCTCTGCCCCGACTGCAGGTTAAACCCCTGAAATGCTAAGAAGCTAAAACCCAATTCTCACTGAGGTGAGGTTATATCACTTTGTACTGAAGATGAGGACTTGCCCAGGACAAAGAGTCAGGAGGTGAGTCAGGAAGATAAAGAGTTTTCAAATGATCTTCTTCTTGACATCCATGCTGGAAATCTGTTGGTTAATCTCAACTAGAGTAGACATATTAACTCTATTGTTGAATGGTGTGCTGGTACAGGTACATTACATTACTTTAAAAGGTCTTCTCTAATTGAGATTAGTTATAATAAAATGTAGGCCCTAGTTTTCTCTACAAAGAATCCTTTTGTACACAGGGGAAAGCAACTAATCATATCAACTTTCTCTACCTATGATCTAAAGGGGTAAAGTATGGACATGGGTCAACTACCTAGTTGATTCCAAGGCCTGAGAGTGTAAAGATAACATTAACTGTACACCTTTTTCAAATACATTTATACTTTTCTTCTTGCAGGCTCTGGAGCATGTTTAGTCTGTATTAGTGATGGATTTTCAGGCTTAGCTCTGACTTTCCTGGATTTTCAGAGCTTTAAAGGAAGCAGCTGAACTGTATTCCAAACAGCAGGCATTGCTTCTATGTATGGGAAAAGATAAGAACACTGAGATGCTTTGTGGTATAAGAACTGGGGTGTTGGAATGGGATGTGGTCATTAAATCCATTGGGTGACAGTTTGGAATGGGGAAAATTGTCCAGTGTGGTGTAGTGGTTTGTGCGTTGGGCTGTGACTCTGGAGACTAGGGTTCAAAATCCCAGTTGGCCATGGAAACCCACTAGATGACTTTGGGCAAGTCTCACTCTCTCATCATAAAAAGAAGGCAAAGGAGAAGCCCCTCTGAACAAATCTTGCCATGAAAACCCTGTGATAGCTTAATCACCAGAAGTCAGAAATGACTTGAAGGCACACAACAAATTCTAGGTTACACATCTGTAACAGCAATATTGAATGCCAGTCTATATTCTTAAAAGGATGTCGGGAAGCCTGAACATGTACAGGTGGAGAAAGAGCTAGAAATCAGTTCTATGGGGAATACCTGGAGATGTGTAGCCCAGAAGATGAACAAGGCAGCTTCTTTGTTTCCTCTTGGGAAGGAGTAGAACCAATGAAAGGAAATTACAAGGAAGCAAATCTTGACTGAGATGCTGTTGACTCTTGCTGGAGCAATAAAGATCCACCACTTTCCTTACACGGAAGACCTAAAATGATGGATACAATGACTATGTTCTGCTAGTTGTTCAAAAATGTTATGGTTGCTGTTCCTGTTCATGGAGGGGCAGAGCTGTGCCTGCATGCCCAACTGCCTTTAAGCCATCATTATGTGATGCTGTATAATCTGAGGCTTTCATATTTTGGACATATCATGAGACAACTTGACTCACTGGAAAAGATCACAATGCTGGGGGAAGTGGAAGATGATCAGAAAAGGGGAAGACAGCATTATACATAGATTCAGTCAATCAAGGATGTCAGAGCCATGAATTTCTAGACTTGAGTAGGGTATTTGGAGGTCTCTCATTCATAGGAGCACCAAAAGTTGAGGTTGATGACAGCAAATGACAATAACAAATTGTGCTGCAAGTGAAGGGAACGGCATGTGTAAGGAAATACTGCATACCTCTTTATGCAAATATACAAAAGGTACAACCTTTTTCCTGAGTTACACTATCCTAATGCCCAATAGGATTCCAGCCTGCACCTAATATTTAGGAGAAACATCCTAAGAAGTACTGCATGCCAAAACAAATTACTTCAGGAGAAGGGAGGCTCTTTTGTTGACAATATTTATGCAGAGTAGAGAGTATATGGAATGCTGCATAGAACACTCAACTTGTCTAGATAAATTCTAGATAAGTTGCTTCATCTCTCCAGTTCAGTTGCTCAGAAATTATAACTTAATTCTTGAGTGCCTTCTGGTATTATATCCTCATGATGGCACTTTCATTCAGAATTTAGATTTGGGACAGGGCTTTCTGAGCAACACTTCTGTGATTGTCACAAACCTGTCAGTTCTCCTCTAACTTTATCAACAATTTTGTTATTGTTATGGTCTCCACTGCATGATGATTGACAGAAAGAAAGGATATGAATGTCTGAGATGGGATTTTCAGAGTGTGGAAAAATTATGTTATTGGACTACCTGTCATACTGGCTGTACAAGTTGAGTCTTCCTTATCTGAAATGCTTGGGACCAGAAGTGCTATGGATTTCAGGTTATATCTTGGAGATGTGACCCAAGTTAAACATAAAATTCATTTATGTTTCATATACACCTTATACACATAGCCTGAAGGTAATTTTATACACTATTTTAAAATAATTTTCTGCATGAAACAGCTTGTGTAGATTGGACCATCAGAAAACAAAGGTGTCACTATCTCAGCCACCTAGGAAAAAATTTTTTGGTTTTTGGAGTGTTTTGGACTGTGGAGTTCTGGATAAGGGAGAGAGACTCAACCTGTAGTATTCTGAGAACTGTAGGGGTTTTTTTAAAGGCAACTATTTCCAAGCTCTAGAGTCCACCTCTGATGGGCATAGAGTGATGGAAGTGTTTAAGCTGGTGTCTTTTTTCTCTTTCAGACACACTTGAAGTCTTTCTTATGGCTATCCTCTGTGCCCCTGGAGTTAATTTGAGAATTGCTTTTTTCCACAAAGGGTCCCTTCTGTGAATGAAGCTGACATAAATATTGACGAGAGCACCTAACCATTAAAAGGAGAGGTTGACATTCAGTACGATTTTCTCTCTTACCCTTTCTCTGGAAGAATGGACTGGGGAAGCTGTGTTAAGGAACATTTATTTTAGCAGAGTTAATTTTAAATGTCAAACCCTATTGGCTGGGGAGGGATAATTAGGAGAGAAGAGAAAAAGACAATAGTGGAATTTAAAATAAGAACAACAACAACAAAAAATCCAAATAGAGACACAAGGAATTCAATTTTAGATGCAGCCAACCCTGAAGAGCATTGCAAGCTGATCATTAGCTTTAGTTTCCTAATTTTGACTCCAAATGTTAGTCAATACAACAAATGGACTACAAATAGCATATTGAGGGCTTGATCAGACAGGTAGGATAATTGTCTTCAGGTAGTTGCACCAACTTATTGCTGACAGGTCTAGAAAGACTGCCAGTTTGGAATCTAAAAATCTATAAAATCTGAGCTCAGTTCAGTTTCCACCCTGAAGTCTGTTCTGATTTGGGTCTCTATTGGATCATCAGTCCCACCCTGCCTTGCACACACAAAATAGTGTGAACATTTTTTTCCCTGTGCATTTCTCACAATGTATGCTTTCATTTGAAAAAAAAAAAAAAAGTTCTCCCCGTGACTAAAGAATGTAGGTGCAGGTTTTCAGCTGTACATATTTTCCAAACCCATTTTTTGTTCTTACTCCAGTCTCCACAGATGCTTGGATCTCACACTGCAGATCGTGTTTAGGTCTCTGTTTACTTCCAAGAGGTGCACATTGGTGAAATTCTGGCCCCAAACTAGCTGAAATTATTTTCTCAACCACCCCTCTGGCCAACAGTCTGGTTCTATTCGTTGGCACACAGGAATGTAGGACTAGGAATGTAGAATGGTCTCATTCTACATCCTTTCTGGGGCTAGCTGGTGGACATGTGAAGTAGATCTGTATGTCACACACATATTGCTAATGTTTTAGCTCACTTCTTTGTGAGATTTTTCCATGAAGCTAATTCTGCATGGTGCTAACAAAGATGGCATTCTGTGACAAATATGATGGCTCTGACTGCCAAGATATGACATCAAAGAAAGGCAAGGGGGGCTAAGTAGTCTCAATGTCAGTCTTTACCTGATTTCTCTGCCTAAGCAGTTCTCCAAGTAAGATTTTCAATCCATCTCCAGCCACATACATCCTATGGGGTGATTATTTATTCTTGGAGGGGGAGTTTTTTTGTTATTAATTGCTGTCAAGTTGACTTTCAGTTATGGCAACTCTAAGAATGAGAGACCTCATTCTCACTCTGTTATCACCAGTCCTGCTCAGGACTTGCAATGATTTCATATGACTAGTTCTGAGAATCTGGGTTGCCTTTTTGGCATTGGAAATGGCTTGTGAAGGACTTGACAAATAACTAAATATACTACAGATGGAATCCAGTTAGTATCATACACATTGGCAAGTGCCCTTTCAAATACACTTGCATTTTTTTTATTTTTTTTTTGGCCATTAAAAAATCGAAGTATTTAATTTAATTGTTAGGTAAGCAGAATTCTACAATTGTAGTAATTTCACATGGGCTTAAATCCTATTGTTTATCCCAGTTAGAGTAGAGCCCCTGAATTAATTGGATTTACCTATATATTGACTCATCATTCAACAGTCTTGCCAGTGAGTTTACTCTTGTTGGAACTAACCAATAAGAGCCATGTAGTTGCATGTTTTGGTATCACTGTACAGTTAGCCCTCCATAGCCATGGATTCAAGCATCCACAGTTTGAAAATATTAAAAAAAGAATTACAAAAAGCTAATCTTGATTTTGTGATTTTATATAAGGGATACCATTTTACGATGTCATTGTATTTAATGGGACTTGAGCATCCATGGATTTTGTTATCCACAAGGGGTCCTAGAACCAAACCTCAAGGAATACCAAGGGCTCACTGTATATATTTGTTTGTTATGAATTCAGTTTATCATTCTCACTAGGATTGCATCAACAGCCCCAAAACTTTCCCCACTGTATAAAGGGAAACTAGTTGGACTAACCAACAGAATTCCAATCCACACTTTTGTACATTATGAGATGATATCAACTATTGATCAGTGCCTTTGAGGAAATTGTGGAGAAGAATCAGGGCAGCTGTTTCCACATCATTAGAATGGATGAATCTTCCATTTATTTCTCAAAGGAAATGAAAACTAAAGGGTGCATTTTTCCATTTCACATTGTTCAATGGAAAAATAACCAAGCATGTTTGGCAGATACACAATGTACAATGCTGGCATTCAGTAGAAGAAGAGAGTGGCACAACCACTGTGTAACTAAAGAATGTAGATTTATACTGTGCAAACATGAAACAGGATTTTAGACATCATCATCATCATCGTCATCGTCATCCTCGCATGCTATCCTCACGAATTGGGACTCAAAGCTGCTCACAATTTCAAATAATACAAATGAAAAAAACATGCAAAAAGTGAACATTAGAATAGAATTAATTTATTCACAGTATTAAAACAATGCAAATCTGTATTTTATATTTTCATGCTGGTCAAGGACCGAATAAATAAATTGAATTAAATTGAATAAATTGAATCAATGCAAATCTCAAGTAGAAAGAATAAAATGCAATTTTAAAAAGATTGAACAGCTATTAAAAACAGTTCAGTTAAAACAATACGGCAAATACCACAGCCCTAATTGGAAATGATGGGTTTTCATTGTCAAGTGAAATGGTCAAGATGATGGTCGGGGTGATGTCCCTGTTCAGTTTATGGTAAAAAGAGATGAGCTAAGAACATCTGAAGAAGTACAGCATAAACACAATTTTCCACCTGGTCAGCCAGGGAAATGAGCACATTCATTCCTTCTTTTTCCTTCTAAAGCCATTGAGTTTCCTTTCATGCCCATGGGTGCATGTGTGTGTGTGTGTAAAGCCAAGACATCAAACATACTTAGGTTATCTCTTTCCTCACCAATTGCAATCTTCGTCTCCTTAGACATTTCTCAGCAGAAAGAACAAAGTAAAGGGAGAAAAGCAATTCAGATCTGTCATCATCTTTGCTTAATAGTGTACACTTGTTTGATTGTAAAAAGAGAAAGAGGGGGAAAAAGTATTTCCCATTTCTTGTGATTGGCCTACTCTTTCATCTGGTGACATGTTCCAGCAGAACAAAGGCTACGATTCAAGTAAGATTCCCTTAAGAGAAAGCAATATGGCAGAGGCAGGCAACTAAATGGGGCCAAGGGACAGTTGTCTTCCCCAGACTTCACATGGGCCCCACCTCTCACTGCAAGCCCAACTTCTTCTATTTTCCTCCGCAATCCTTCTCAAGATGGCAACAGAAAGTAGCATTGCATCGCTACCTGTCACCATTTTGAGAGGGACTGCAGATGAAAATTGAGGTGATTGAGGGTAATATAGGTTTTTGGAGTGCTTTCATGTGTTTTCATGTGTTTGGAGGGCTTTCTATGTGGTCTGGGGGGGCAAAAAAAGTTTGAAAATCAAACTTTTTTTAATGCCTTCTAGACTACAGAGACTCCCAAGATAATGACACAATACAAACACATTAACATATTACAAAGATAAAAACCTTTTACAATAATCAAAAAAAGAATCTTAAAATGCAGTTTTAAAACAGAGCAATTTCAGACACTAAAGCCATGTGGAAGAGCACTGCCTACTGAAAGCTCAAAATAGATGGAACCAGGCTGGTTTCCATTAGTAGGGAATTCCAGTTGGGATGCTGCTACAGGGAAAGCCCTGTTATGTATCCATACCAACATAGTTCAGAAGACAACAAAGTAGGGAAAACTTGCTTATGGAGCATTATGCTTATGTTTTGGGTGCCTTACTTTAAGAAAAATATAGACAAGTTGGAGCAAATTCAGAAAACAACAGCAAGGATGATAAGAATTATGGAGAACAAAGCATATGAGGAATGGTTGAAGGAGCTGGGCATTTTCAGCCTGGTGAGGAGAAGACTGAAGGGTGACATGATGGCACTCTTTAAATTCCTCAAGGGCTGTCACAGAAGATAGAACTAGGTCTAATGGAAAGTAGATTTCAGTTTAACATTAGAAGAAACTTCTTGACAGTGAGAGAAGTTTGGCAATGGAACCAATTGCCTAGAGAAGTGATGGGGTCTCCTACTTTGGACATCTTCAAAAAGAAGATGGACAGATACCTATTGAGGATGCTTTAGCTGGAGATCCTGCACTGAGCAGGCATTTGGACCCCTTTCAACTCTATGATTCTAAGTTTCATTAGCTATCCAAAATGGCCTGCATCTCAAAAAGAAAGAGCTGGAAAAATCTCATTTTCAAAGCACTCCTTAGATGACAAGCCTGCATGTTTGATGCCAACAGGTTTTCTGCTCTCCTTTTTACAAAGCAACCATGAAGAGAGTGAGCCTTGCTGACACCCATATTTTTAAGTCTAACCTCTATCTGCTTTGCGAGGGTGAGACAGGGGAAGAAGCAGTTTCTGATGTGCTGGGTGAAAACTGTTATAAAATATCACTATGATATAATTTTATCTACCTGCACAACTGACAGGGATTTTTTTTAACATGAGGCTTTTTTCAATTATCAGACCCATGGCATATCTTTTTCTCCTTCACAATTTCAGGGAAATCACTTGTCAGGAGGATGAAAGAAACCTCAGATCTTTGGGTCCCCCCCCCCTTCTTCTTTTCCTGCAGACATATTGCTCCTTTAGCTGAGCAATTTCTCTTGACCTCTATGAGCCACCTTAATAAAATCAGCATAATCAAGCAGTTGATGTGCTTTTTCTTCTTGGAATGTACTACTTTGTGCTGAGAGAAGAACATTGCTCCAGCCAAAAACTGGTCCACTCTCACCCCCATCTAAGTCAACTCCTTGTCCAACAATTGCATGCACAGATCTTAGAAACCTGTTATTATTGGCCAGAACCTTGGGCTATAGTTACAAATGTGTAAACTGGAATTATGCATTTGCGACAGTTACATATTCATGGTCCCGATGTATCACCTAGTTTATGAGCTACATGTTGTTGTTAGTAAAATGGCATCCTTCATATAAAATGGCAAAATCAAGGTTTTTCTTTTTGGAATTTCTATATTTTAAAAATATTTTCTAGTGGTGGATGTTTGAATCTGTGGGTAAAAAAACCTATGCATAAGGAGGGCTGACTGTAATGGTAAACTACCTACTTCCCTAAGGAACTCCATAACATTTATGGAGTCACCATAAACTGGCAGCCAAATTGAAGGCATAAACACACATTTTAGTTATTTTGGGGGGAAAGTGTTAATTACAAGCAACTAGTTATTTGTAACTTGTCACTTCAAGGCACTGCTAATGCACGAGGACTCCTTTAGCTTACCAAATAAGTTGTGGCCTCTTTCTTCTGCTGAGAGATGACAGGTGACATAGCAGGATGCGCTGCATTGTATGATTTGTATTTCAGTTTATCCCTATGGTATGTGATGCTCAAACCATGAGGACTAGAAACTGACCATTAAAAAAAGAAAACCCTACGCCAGAAGCTTTGATAGTGTATTACAGGCAGATTTAAAGAAGCCTTTTAGCAACAGGTTTTCAAAGTAGGCACTCCAATAGCCAGGAGGAGGGGAGTGGGGGGGGGGGGAGGAAATTAGCAACCGTATAATAGATATGTTCCCCCAAGATTCAGTTGAAGGCAAGATTCAGTTGAAGGCAATGAAGGATAATGTTCTCAAGTGTTTTTCTTTCTTACTTTTTCATTACCAATCCTCTGCTTTTTGTGTGCTATAGACCTCTGGGTATATAATTCCAGCCGTAATAATCATTTGCTGATAGGGCATTCTTTATATTACTGTTTAAACAAAATATCTGAAAATTAAATCCTTCTCTTCACAGTAAAACAGCTTAATCAGTTTTGCTATTGGAATTGCTTGAGATGTGTAATTCCCTCTGACTTTATAGAATTATATTTATGGGTGGTATTCTTGATATTTACAGAAAGTTTCCAGAGGCTATAATCAGGGTGAGGTTTATTCAAACGTATTTGCATTAATTAAGTCACATGGGGAGGAACGATACCCTTTGCTTTCTGCTTTCTTATACCGTCAATTGCAAGAACCACACAAGAAGATGGAGGAGAGGAGACTGCAAGATGGTACCAATGATCATGATTCCAGACAGAGGGAAGAGCAGTGGCTTCCATGTCAGTAGACAGATGAATCCATTCTTGGTTTTAGTCTTTAAAGGTGCTATCCAAGGTGTGAAACTCCACCCCCATAATAACTTCAGCACATTGGACAGTTCTTTTAGAATAAAACCCAAGGCAGCTTTACCATCCTTCTGACATGGAAAGCACCAACCACCAAAATCTAGTTGAAGGAATGTTGCTTGGCAGAATCAACCAGTTCATATTCAGTGTGCTAACTGGGATCTTTTCGGCTTGCATTAGATACTCAACACTTCCTGGGAGGAAGGATTAACTCTCTTTGTCCCAGTTCAAGACTGAGCTTGGCAAGCCAAGCTATTTTCCACCTAAAGTCAAACATAGCTTGGTTTACTCCAATTCCAAGTCTGAGACCTCTTCCAATCATGTAATTGATAGCATGGTGGGATTCCTAATCATCCCTCTCCTGTCTCCCCCATTAAACTCCTCTGCATCGAGGTAAGCACAATGTGGAGTGTGAGTCACATGCAACTCCTCGACCCTTGTGACCTTGGAAGCCCTCCATCAGCCCCTACATGCACCCTTTAAAAAAAATGACACGTTTTTTCCAAACTATGCAGAAAGCCCCTTAAAAATTTAAAACATAGGAAAATACCCCCACTCCAAACAACACCTCAGAACATGATACTGTCTTCAAAATACATGATATCAATTCTGTAGGCATTTTGAGAGGGACTGTAAATGAGGTATTTGATTTGATGGAGAGGAAGCTTGAAGCCTGTGGTGGGTATGGGGGGAATTGGCTTCTGACCCCCAGATAGTTGCCTATCTCTTCTCTACATAATGACTGTTCACCATCTCCAGATCTTTGGATAGGAAGGATGAAATTACAGTAACTGCAGAATCTTTATTTCCCTATATCAGGAAAGGTAGACTGCAATAATAGAAGTATCTTGGGTACAAGGAGAAATGAGAAATCTCATTATCTAAGGCTCCCAAATCACTGAAGCAGGGGCACAATAAAGATATTTTGAACCAAGGGCCAAATTTAAGAAGACCTCAGGTAAAGGATTTTTTAAAAACATATATGTATTCAGAAGCATAGACATACATTCAGAAATAAACTTACAAATAACCACCTTTACCATGTGGACAAAGGTTTCATAACATGATTTCTATATCAACTGCAGGAACTACTGAAAAAATATTACATTTTCTCTTCAGAAGAATACTTTACAAATATAATAATTTACAACCATAGTTCCATTATTTTATCTGTTCTACCCACTCAAATTTTAACGTCTAGTTTCAATTTACTAATTACAGAATAAAGCTTTGCCAGCAATTCAGATGCATTCCAGGTGGTTTTATACTTTAGTTGGTACAATTTTCAATAAATTGAAGGCAGACAGAACAAGTGTTAATAAAACTGTCTACATATCCTTAATTCCTACTTTCTATCACTTGATGTGTCAGCAAGAATTAACATCTATACTCTCCTGAACTACACACTCCTATACCAGAAGTTAATAGAAAGTGGACTGATAACCTTCTGTCTTTTCTATTCTTGTTGCTATTAGTAACAATAAAAATAAAATAAAAATGAAATGAAATGAAGTATAAAAACCCACATTAAGGCTAGTGTTCAATATTGCAATAACAGATTTGTAACCCAGAGATACAGATCTGTAACTCATCTGTATCAGTAAGAGTATTTAGTCTTAGTATTAACTTGCATAAATGTCACCCAACCCACCTTGGAGCCAGGAGAGAGATCGGTTGAAGGAGATCCATTCAGCTTCTGACTGAGGCTGCATCTGCACTGCAGAAATAATCCAGGTTGACACCACTTTAATTGTCATGGTTCAATGTTATTGGCCCCTGTAATACTATTCCCAGAGAAAATATGAAGACAGAGTTGGCATCTGTAGTTGTGGTATGGTCGTCTTCCTCTATTATCATCCATGCTATGTATCCAGTTGTAAGTGAGTAGTAGTTAAAGTTTTGGAGGCTGTCTGTAGACCAGTAAAGGATTACCTCCCATAACTTGTGAATGGGCTGCTATGCTATTCTCCAGAATTGTTTGTAGATCATTGATGATGCAATTGAATGGTGTCAGCTGGGCACTTTAGATGACTACTAGGGTTGTTCTTCTGTTATGATGTGTCTTTGGTCTGTCTTGTAGTAAATGGTTCCTGGGTATTAATCTTGCTTTCTTTATCCCCTTCCCCTTCTTCTTTTTTATTTCTATCTTTCTGTCTCTTTGTCCCATGCATTCACAAAGACTAGCAGCCAATCCCAGTGGGGCTGCTGTTACAGCCAGTAAATGGCCATGTGGGAGGCAAAGAGGTCACTAGCTGGTGCAGACTGCCTCTTTCCCCCCTGCAGTTTACTACAGACAGAGGAACATTGTTGCTGTTGGCTCCCCATTGTATCTGTTGAATAGAAATTGCAGGGGGATCAGAGGCAATTCCCACTGCCCAGTCATGTCCCCCTTCCCTCTGCCCTGTACTGGAATCCCCCTTGGCAAAATTCATTTTTTAAAAAATGCATTCATTATGAGGGGGGGGGGGATACAAAATATGTTTCATGGAGGGAGAACTATACTGAAATGCAGTCACATTTCAGGTGGGATTGGGAGAGATACAATGAAATTGAGAAGGAGAGCTTTTCACATGCATCCTGACTTGGTTCTTGTATTTAATGCTCAAAAGATTCCAGAGTGCTTGAAAAGTTCCTTCTGCAGTATATCTCTGGCTCCTAATTATTTTCAGGGGCTCAGAATTTTTCTGGCAAGTCTTGACCTCTTGACACCAATCTTACTCCACTATCGTTGACAAGAATCCCTGTTTTTGTTTAGTTCTACTTCATGCTCCTCTGCTGCTGGGACTCTTTGGACTTTCTGTTCCACTGTCCCTTTGTTCACCCCCCCCCCCATGTCAGCAATGAAAAATCTGTCCTGGATGTCCTCCTTAAGTATAATTCATTTGGACCACTGCAGTGGAAGGATGGGGATTTGTATGGCAGCCTAAATCTTGCTCTCACACAGCCTGTGCTTTTGAAATACAGAAAAGAGAGGTTGATTCAAGGTACCTTTGTCCACAGCTGGAGCCCAGCGTGAACATCTGGGAAGTGACAGAAATGGTTTGTGGTGATGTTAGCTTCTGTAATGAGCATCAAGGAGGCAATTGTCCCCTTCCCCTGCTTTTAATAAGGAATTTCCTTTCATCTTTCATCAAAGCTAAATCATAGAGTGACCAAATGCAAAAGAGGATAGGGCCCTGGTCTTTATTCTAGATGAGTAAGAGGTCATTTGGTCACTTGCCAAAATGGAAGGAAACACATTTCAACTTGACAAATTGGGGACAGCCAGTGGTGGCTGCTATCTCCCATGTCAGTGGAATGGTGAATCTGCTCCCAGTTGTATTCTGAATTGTAAAGAAGTTATTCAGTGTACTGAAACCTATCCCTAAAATAGAGTCAGCAACTTGGAAGCCCCTTTAGACTAAAACCTGGGCACTGATGTGGATGCCACCAGCTGCCACTATGGACAGGTCGGCCATTTACTTTTTCAGTGTGGCAACCATGGCCCACCTAAGTGATTTTGCTGCTTGGTCAAAAGACCAGATGGTTTACTTTTTCATTTCATACACAGAAGCTGTCCAGATTGGGAACTGACTCTCACTTCAATGCTGGCAATGAGCTAGAGTCTTTGATCACAACAGAGGGCAGCAGATTACTTCAGACATACAGGAAAGGCTGTGAGATGAACACACCTCTGTCTTTTAAAAGAAAAGCAAGGTTAGGGGGCTGAGGAAGAAAAATATAGGACTTTCACTCCTGGCTCCTAGCATCTACTGATTCAAGAGGTTACCTCATTCAGGCCAATGAAAGAGCCAGCTCTTGCAGCAAAACCCCATTCAGTCCTAATGTGGTGTCTTTCCACCAGATCTTTCAAGAAGAGCAGGATACAAACGTGAGTAAAGGTTGGAGTCCTGTGGCTTCATCCCACTAAAGTAGACCCATTGACTTGCAGGAGAGTCAATACATAGGTAAATCCCATTAAGTCAATGGTTTTACTCTGCTTGGGATCACTTATGATATTCAGATCCACATGAATCCAATTTGTTACAAACCGTGTTTGTGTATCACTCAATCACTAGTTTTCATGTTTATTGCAGTGACCAATATCTTTTTTCTCTTTAGGAAATATATATAGAGAGAGATTTAAATGAAAAATGGAAGTAGAATAAAACAGCCACAATGCAGATGAAAACAAATAAAAGTGCCACCAGCAGGATATTAATACAGCATTGCTAGAAGCAAATAAAAAGCCTTTAAAAAAAAAGAAACATTTTTCATATGACATGGAAAAGATCACAATGTCAAGCATATTTGGGATGAACAGGTAGAAAAGGACTTTGGAGGAAGATTTTACAGCCAAGATGGGCAACTTGGGCTGTTCGATGACCAGTTTTGTGACCCAAAGACCTGCCATAGGCGACACCCCTCTCAAAAATGCAAACCCCTTTCATATCATTTCTAGGTCCTGAGCCTTGTTTTGATGAAAATAATTATTACTAAAGGATTCCAGGAGCAAAATGCTCCTCCCACCTCAATTTTTGGACATTAGGTAAATAAGGTCTGACTTCTCCCTAGAAGCTGTCATCATGACTAAGCTGAGACTACCATACTTTGGGTATCTCATGGGGAGATACAATAGAAAAGACATTGATGCTTGGCAAGGTAGGATGCAGAAGGAAAAGGGGAAGACTACGGGGGGAAGCAGACAAGGGCGTCCAGGACGCCCTGGGCCGGCGCGCCACGGGGCCGCAGCCTCTGCACCTCGGCGCACTGGTGGCGTCCCTCAAGACAGCGAAAGTGCGCCCTAAAAGTGGCGGGCGCACTTTCGCTGTCTTTTCCACCGCGGCGCATCCGGTCGCCGCGGCGTGAGGTCATCCCCGGAGCGCCGGCCGTGCGGAGGGCCGGCGACTCCGAGGGCGACCTCAGGGAGAGGAAGGGGCGCCGCTCGTGTGGCTGCCCCTCCTCTTCCAAGCCTCCAAGATGACTCTATTAGTCGTCTGCCGAGGCCCTACATTACAGGTGGGTAGACTCAACCAAGGAAGCCATGACCCTGAATCTGCTAGAACTGAACCAAGCTGGCCATAAGAGGGTGACTTATATGTCTGTCATTCATAAGGTCACCTGAAGTAGAAGCTGATTTGGTGGCAGTTAACAACAAAGAAAGTTGCATGAGAATTTTCAGGAAGGATGTGGGGGCCACATAAATGGCACAGGGATGTAGCTACATGGGGAGCCAAATGAGGCCATTGCCCCCCAAGTAAGCATTCTATCTTTCCAGTAAAATTTTGTTTTGTCTCCAAATTCCTAGCATTCCAGAAAAGACATTGAAAATTGTTCATACCTAGAACTCTTTGGGCTGATGTATTTGCATCTGCTTGGTTAATTTGCTTTTCTTTGGATGCTTAAACTCTGGTCCCAAACACACTGCAGAAATAATCCAGTTTGAGGCCACTTTAACTGCCCTGGCTCAGTGCTAGGGAATCCTGGAAATTATAGTTTATTGTGGTACCAGAGCTCTCTGACAGAGAAGGCTAAGTGTCTCACAAAACTACATTTCCTGGAATTTTCTAGCACGGAGCCAGGGCAGTTAAAATGGTCTCAAACTGGATTATTTCTTCAGTGTGCTGTGGACCTCTGTTTCTTAATGCTTGAAACTAATGCAATGCTAGACATTGGAGGAATGAAAGAAAATTAAATCTTCGGAGGCAGAAATCATATTGAGTGTGTGTGTGCAGTGTCATAATTTTGCCCCCCTTCTTCATGGCTGTACCCCTGCCTTTGGGATTCATGTGATTGACAAGACACTCTTTGTCCTCTTCTTTTTTGAACATCTGGCGTGGTGTATATAGGAGGAGATATCCTTTAGTAAACATAAAAACCATATATATGGCCCTAAATGTGTTGTATCCTTCCCACCTACTCTGTTTGCTCTGTCTTTTTCTAATGTCTTTGTATCTTAACAAAGTGATAGAGAGTTGTGCATGTTTTGTTGGGTGGACCAGTTAATGTGGGTGCAAATGACTGCATAACTGAAGGTCTTTTAGGTTCAACCATCATCTTAAAAGGAGAGCTGGAATGGATGCTAACATTCCCTGTCTGGAAAACTCCTTTAACATACATTTTGAAGAGAGGGGTAGGTAAGTGGGATTGGATGTGTAATGGGACACTGGCAAAAGTATCCTGATGCACATCAGGCTTTACCAATACACATGTTCCTGTTGACTTTAGGTGTGCTTACCTGGGTGCTTGACAGCTTTAAACAAGCCAATGAGACCTCCTGGGATGTGAAAGTTGCTGAGGTGGGGAGATGCTATACAACTGCATGGACAGAGTGTTACTGTCTGTCTCTCTAACTGATGTAGGACCTCTGTCCCAATTGTGCATCTGGTTGTGCATTCAGTTGTGATACATTGCCATTCAACACAAAGATTGTGTGTCATTATCAACACATACTTCTACATGGGAAGATTGCACCTCAAACCCTCAGTGTACGATCCTTGGGCCATGGATGGTTACTGGTTTGCTGCTGCTGCTATTGCTGTTGTATGTTTGGTAACAGGGACGGGCAGAAGTGCTTTGGGGATTTCTGCTTCATCCGCTGAAAATAATAAGCTGCCTTTAGTTACTATGCATCTTTGCTCAGGTAGATGCGGCTGTCATTTGGTGTTCTGCCTTAGGACACAAAAATATCTTGGGATGGTCCTGTCTAGACTTAGATCAAGGTAATTGTATTTAGTCTTTGTCTGTGTACATTGAGAAGAATTCAAGGCCAAAGCTGATTGAGTGATTGTCTGCAAAGTGTCAGCAAAGGCTAGGAACAGATTGACTTTTGTTCTCATGAGTTGGTTTGACATGGCCCCATGGAGAAAAAGGTTTCTTTATTCATGAGCCTTGTTGGAAGATGAGAGGAAACGAAAGATTTGAAGGCTGTGACAATGACCTGGGGGGAGGGGGATAATAAATAAAATAAAACCCAACTCTTGACATGGTTTTGCCCAGAACTGAAACAAGGGACCATGTTGTTGTCAAGCGTGCCAGACTTTGTGAAGGAGAGTGTGATTTCAGTCATTGACATCTGATCACAACTGAGCAGTACACCATCTTACAAGCTGTCAGGCACATATATGTGTCCATTGCCCAGCAGTGAGATTATGTCAACATGATCTGGCATTTGTATAAGCAGGATTTCTGTCTATCTATGTCCAACACTTTATGGATATCAAAGATTGGAGACACCCTCTTCAAGAATACTTTCTACAATGAAAAGCAACACTTGAGTAAGATTGTGATGTTGAGCAGCCTCATCCCTGACTTAATATATCAATATGAAAAGGGATCTTGTAGAACCTTTGAGACTGCATCTGAGGAAGTACAATCAAGGCTATGAAAGCTCACGCTACCAGCTTCTTTTTTTCAGTTAGTCTCAAAGGTGCTATACGTATCTCTTTGCATACTGATTTTTTCAGACTAACAAGGCTATATCTTTGAATTCTTTAGATATATCAAGTAGCCTTTCTCCCCAATATTCATATATAAAACATTTGGCTGGAATCTGTTAGGTGACTTACACTGCCAGAGTGCTGGTTATCTATTTTTTTCTCCAATTGTTTGGTCCCTACATTCAAGAGTCACTTTGGATCCCATTTTGAGAGAACAATGGGATAGAAATCAAATAAATAAATAAAGAAGTAAGTGAAAATTTAATTCCTGCCTGTTTGCTCTGCAAAGTTTTGGGGAAGAGTGAATTGGTCTTGAGTGGATAGTTCAGAGCCATTGCTTTTACAAAAGACCTCCATCTGGTGGCAATGGAAACTGTTAGAATAGATTTGTGGATATGCATCAATACAGAAGCATTCTTTTTTTGTTATCTGTGAGGACATGGCTGTGGGGACTGTTATGATACATGCAATGACAACTGGTGGCTTCCATGTCAGCAGGACAGTGTATCTGGGTTTTAATCTGAACTTTAAAGGTGCTAAGCTGTTTTAGGGGTATTCAATATTTTTGATAGGCCTTCTAAAGTTTGGAGTAAAATCCTGATCATATTCCCCTCCCCAGTAACATGGAAGCTGACAACTGCCACTGAATGAATGCTTGAACTATTGTATAAAAGGGAAAACCTATATTTTATTTTATTTTTTAAAAAAACATAAAAAATCCACTTAAAATATATTCTTAGTCATCTTTACAGTACATTTACCCATAGTTCTAACTTCTCAATAGTTCTTTGAAAGTAAGTACATTTTTTTCACATTTTACATACATCATTTCTGTGTCTATTACTTCTATCTTCTATCATCATCTCAGATCCAGTTCATTTACACAATCTTAATAACTACTTTGCTGCTTTATTCCCATTTTCTATTTATATATTCTTCCACTGGAGCCCACTCTTCCTCAACCAATTCCACATTCTCATTATTCAATAACCTTGTCAATTTGTCCATTTCCTTCATCTCTAACAATTTCAATAGCCATTCATCTACCGTTGGAGTTGTCTCCTGTTTCCATTTGGAGGCTATTAGTATTCTTGCTGCCGAGACCATGTAAAGTATTAGTCTCCAATATTTTCTAGTTATATCTGCTTCTAGTTTGTATGTCATATTTAATAAATATAATTCTGGATATAATTCAAGTCTGTTTTTAAGTATGTCTTCCATCGTCATGTGTATTTTTTTCCAATACCTTTTCATTTTGGGACATCTCCACCAAACATGATACCAAGATCCAACATTGCTTTTACATTTCCAACATTCGTTCGTTTGTAGTTTATACATTTTTGCCATTCTAGCAGGGGTGAGATACCATCTTTGTTCCATTTTCCATTGATTTTCTCTTATGTCTTGAGAGCAAGTAAATTTTCTTGTCATTTTCCTTGCTTTCTCCCAGTGATCTACCAGTGATCATATGGAAAACCATATGACTGGGGTTGGAAGAAAAAAACTTCAGAAACAAAAGGATTGGGTTTGGCATAAAAATGAGAGAAGAGCAAGGGTGGCAGAAAGGGGTTAGAGATCATACCTGTAGCAGGCTTAAAGCATGAAGGAATCGGTGCAGGCCGGATAATAGAAGCATTCAAAAGAAAATTATGATAAAAGCCATTTGTACTGGTTGACACAGCATTTCATTCATTCTTCACCAAATGAAGCCTGGAGGGAGGAAGAAAATAAACCATCATTAATGAAGAGATGGGACCTGGAGATCTTTATTACAGTTATGAGGTCTGGCATGGGAAGCCTAGTTGGCAAGTATTCTTGTCTCTGCTGTAAAGAAGCGCCTCATTGTATTTCTAGTGTTGTACTTTTCAATTTGGAGTAGATAGGGGTGATTTACAGGAGCGGCGGACAAGTCTGAAAACCCTTCTCTCCCTTTCTCTTCTGAACCAATGTCAGTCTCTAGATAATGCAGAGAATCAATGGAAGCTGAACCCTGGATTGAATGGTTTGTGAATTTGCTGTGATGTGACCCTGAATTTTTTGATACATTCAAGTTTCACCTTTTTTAAAAAATGAAACAGAAAGAAGATGTCAAGGCAAATTCTGAGGCAAAGTGGGTTCCCTACAATCTACTTATGTGCTCCATATTCACTGGGGCTAGGGGCACAAGACCCCCATGAAAATGGAAAGACTGCAGATAAACACTACTCTAGGAATCTCTTGGTCCTCCAGTGCAACTCTATAGTCAACACCTGCTGGAGGTTGACCATAGAATTGTGATGGAGGAGCTACAAATGCCTAGAGAAGTGTTTTCTTTATCAATCTATAGGTCCTCCAGTGTAACTTCTGGTGGATGTTGACCACAAGTAACCACAAGTTACCACACAAGTAACATACAAATTAGAACTGAAACCTTTGGAGCTTGGGGAGGTGGCTGGGGAAGAAGGCACAAATGGCACCTTTTCTGCATGGCAGAATGGGGTTGGACTGGGTGGCCCTTGTGGTCTCTTCCAACTCTATGATTCTGTGATTCTATGATTCCTTTGGCACTTAGCCCTGAGCTCATGAGAAGCCTGGAAAAAATGCACAAATATTCTGGTGTTGGTGGTGTGGCTACGTCTTTTGACATCCCTAATGGATGAGCCATTAACTGATTCCCTGGATGGAGTATTGGATGGAGTATTCCCACCCAGATTTTTGTTCAATAAGCAATTTAACTCCTCCTCTTATCCCCTTATCTGGGAAAGGGGAAGAAAAGCAATTACATTAAATAACCATTTTGTTGTTGTTGTGTGCCTTCAAGTCTTTTCCAGTTTATAGTGACTGAGCAATCCATGTCTGAGTGGGGAAATGATCTCCAGAGTCCTGGACTCAAACCACTACACCATGCTGGCTCTTAAATAATTATATAAATAACTATATTTTTTTCCATAGAATCATAAAGTTGGAAGAGACAACAGCCATCAAGTCCAACCCCCTGCCATGCATTTGATTAATTTAATTTAATTTAATTTAATTTATATTTAATGAAAGAATATAAAATTACACCAAAAAAATAAATGCATTCAAAGTTTACCAAAACCCCAATTTTTCTTCCTGTATGGGAGACAGCCACTATAAGTCATTTGCCAGGTAAAACAATAATCCTGTTCTGATATCAATATATTTCCCTCAATTTCCCCCCTCTCAATATATGTATTATTCCCTGGCTGAACAAAATGTGAATCAGAAATTGGCAGGCAATTCTTTATGGAACCAATTCAGAAAACCCTTTTCTTCAAAGAATCTAAGAGACAACATGACCACAAAGTCCATACCAGTTGGAAACAATTGTTAAACATGATTCCCATGGAGCAGTGGGCATGAGTTGCATCCATCTTTCTCTCTGTTCATTTCCTTGGCATTCATTTCACTGGGAGAGGAGGAGAAGATGTTAGCGATAAGCAATTAAGTCCCTAATCAATAATGTGCACAGAGCCAACTCCTTTGAGAGATTTAATTGGCAACTCAAAGTCATACGGGAGGAGAGCTTGGAGCTTTGAAAAGGGAGGTATACATAATCCATTTATTGCAGAAAACTAAGGCCCGTGAAGACAATTTCTGTTTCACTGAGAAAAATCACAGGTATAGGAAAGCTTTAGATTTATCATTTGTCAACCTGTGATGTTTCAATTTATATTTGATTCACTTTTGGAGCCGTATATGATCATCTCTTCTAACCCTTCCTAATCTTATTTTCTCTCAAGAGCCAACTTGATTTGATCAAATATTCTGTGAGAACTTGAAACAAACATTGCACTAATTCAACATCTCCTCAGAATTTAAACCATCCTGTTTTGATTTTAAAATTGGATATTTTACGTGGGAAAAGACCAAAAGCTGACTTGTAAAGATGAAAAGAATCCCCTGACTTGTAAAGCTGTAAAAGATTCCCTTGTCAAAAATGTTGAGATAGCATCCATGATGACATGTAGAATTGACAGCCAACGTTTCATATCAAGGAGGAGGAATTTTAGTGTAGATGTAGGGAATGATTTTTATGCCATTGGCATAATCTCCCCCAACCCCAAATAGTCCGTCACTGGAAGTGTCTGGTATTCCAGTTTTAGTTCTTGTTGTGTGTGCTCAAATTGTGTTTGATTTATGTCAACCCTAAGTTGAAAGTATCACAGGGTTTTCTTAGCAGGGTTTGTCCAGCCTTGCCCTTGCCTTCCTCTGAGGCTGAGAGAGTGTGATTTGCCCAAGATCACCCAGTGAGTTTCCATGGCCAAGAGAGGATTCACTAGTGTCACACTCACCACTTAAATCACTTATGTCACACTGACTTTAACTTTACCATTGCAGAAGCAATGTGTCGTTGCTGTGTGGCTTCAGGTTGTTTCTGACTTATGAGATCCTAAGTTGAATCTATCACAAGGTTTTCTTGCCAAGATTTATTCAGAGGGGGTTTGCTCTTGTCTTTCTCTGAGACAGAGCATGATTTGCCAAGGTCACTCAGTGGGTTTCTATGGCTGAGCAGGGTCCTCAGAGTCATAGTCCAATAATGCTCAAACCACTACACCATGCTGGCTCTCCCCAGAGGAACTATACCTCAGTTTATAAATTGCTGGAGAACATGAAACACAAAGGGCAGATGCCCACTGCCATGCTTTTTCCAAAGGCAGCTGAAAATGCATGAACAGAATATTAGAATATCAAACCTGCTTTTGCTTTGATCCATCATGGCTTTTCTTACAATCTTACATTATGGTGACCTCTCTCTTTCTTGTCTTTGCTTCTGAGCAGGCAAAATGCTGCAGCAGGCAAAATGTCAGCATTTTCTGGCCACTCAGTTCTTTTACTTGTTTTTTTTTTGGGGGGGGGGTCTACCAGGAGTATAGCTTACATGGGGCAATATGAGGACATTGCCCCCAATAAGCTTTCTGCTTCCCAAAATGAAATGCTCTTTCAGCCCCAGACTTCCAACAATGCAAACACTGAGACAATGAAAATTATTCAAACCTAGAATTTTTCTAATTGCTGTGTATGCATTCTTTGGGTCACTTTGCCTGCCCTTTGGCTTTGGATTCCTACACACTATTTCTAAATACTCAACTGATGTTTTATGTTACTGCAATGCTATACATTTGGGACTGAAAGAAAATTTCATCCTTGGAGGCAGAAATCTTATCAGAGGGACAATGCTCTCATTTTGTTCATCGATAGCTATACCTCTGGATCCAACTCTTTTCTTTTTTCCAGTATTTTCAGTTGTTGCAAACTAGGCTTGGATTCTGTTTTCTCCCCTGAGAAATGGCAGATTGGTTTCGTTTCTGCCTGCCATCTTGACCCTAGTAGACAAGACACAAAATGTAATAAAGATATACCATAAATGGATTAGCTTGTAGGGGATCTTAGCAATTCACCAAGGGGCATCACCTCCAACCTGTGTTCTGTGAACATCTTCTGCTCAACATTCCCTTCTTCCTAACCTTCATCTGCAGGAGACTCAGAAATTTGTCAGACCCAAAATGAATCCTGTTTAAATGTCTGTAGATGCATAGCTCCATTTAACTTGTCACTGCAGACTCCACCTGGGAGACAAATCGGCAGTAATGTGAAGCAGATTAAGCAGGGAAGGGGAGGAGGGGAAAAAATATCTTAATATATCAAGTTGCCACAGGGGAGATGGGTTTCCAGGGCCTGTTGAGACAGATTGTCACATGTGGCTCCTGGGTAAATATGTTCAGTTCCAAGTTTCTCTTTGCCTCCACCTCTCCACTGCACAAATAAGTTAGAGGAGGATTCTCCTGTAGCTCTGAGCACAGCTGGAAAAGGGAATCCATACATCTGGGTTTTGGCATGGCTGTGTTAACTCTTCCCTAATGAGAGGACAAACTGGAGGACAGTAATTGAGCAGGCAGGGAGAGCAGGAGCTGCTTTGAAGGGGAGGCATTTTGTTTCAGCTGTGCTGCCTGCCAACAGAAAAGCCCACATGGACTTTTCAGAAAAACCCACATGGACCATCAGGAGGGGGGAAGCTTGCATTGGCAAGGAGTAATAGACCAGTTCACATGCTGCTTCTACTTAGGACAGGGTTGAAGTGGTTATGACCATTTGCGTACATATAATAATAATAATAATAATAATAATAATAATAATAATAAATTTTATTTCTATCCCGCCCCTCTGCTAAGCAATCGGGGCGGCTCACATCAATTAAAATACAATAGTTAAAATACATTCTAATGTCCCAATCCCTCCCCCCATCCCTCCCACCCCTTAAGACAGAAATACATAGTTGCAGACTGTGGCTGGCAACCTGTTAGTGACATGTACAGATGTACATTGCTCTACTCATCCACAGTAGTGTTTGTTTGTTGTTGTTCTGAAATGTGCAGCACTTGTATCCAGCCAATGGACATTGCTTCTATGTATTGACTTTGTGCATTGAACATGACAATTGCTCAACAGGTTCTCAGCCATGACCATTGATCCACATATGTTAAGCTACATTGGTAAAATCAGTACCAATTTCACAATGTAACTCCACTGGCAGAATTTTAGGTAATGCTGAAGTGATATAAGATTGTGGCCCATCTGTTAATCTTTGTATATCTTTGCTCATTTCATTCTTGCACACAGGAACCAAGAGGTGAGATCCTACATGGGATGCCTAGGCAGAGTTCTCTTAGGGACATCTGCATGTAAGTTTCCCTTACTCATGTGGATATCCTTTCTTGGGGTGCTGTGGGAGCTTGTATTTCCTCCCTCCCTCCCTTAATGACACCCAAAGCCTCCCCTTGACTTATTGAAAAGCCCCCAAAGCAACCATGCAGACCTATTCTATGCTTTATGGTGAGTAGGTAGGCTTGGAGAAATATCTGGCTATGTCCCTGAAGCCAGGCATGAAATGAAGACATCAGCTCTGAGGTCCTCCAGGGATCTCAACACTTCATGGAACAGCCATGAGAAATGACTTCAAGGGTTTTCTAATAAGTTGAGAAGAGGACCAGGATGGAAGTGGCACAGGAATGTGAGAGGAACAGGATTGTTTTGCTTTGATAACAAATGAAAAATTAATCCACCAATGATTTGAAATTGTGTGTGGTTTAATTATGCTTCTCTAATGCTTGCTGTTTAGTTCTGACAATGAACATCTTTGGTGCAAACCAAAAGAGGAGGGTAATCAAAATGGTGAAAGGTCTGGAAATAATGCCCTATGAGGAGCAACTTTGGGAGCTGGTGATATGATAGCCCTGTTTAAAAATTTGAAGGGGTGTCATATTGAAAATGGAGCAAGCTTGGTTTCTGCTGCTTCAGAGAAGAGTACATGGAACAGCAGAAACCAAGCTCCAGGGAAAGAGCTTCCACCTAAATATTAGGAAGAACTTCATGACAGTAATAGCTGATTGACAGTAGAAAATACTGCTTCAGAATGTGGTGAAGTCTCTTTCTTTGGGTGGCCAACTGTCAGGAGTTCTTTGATTGTATATTCCTACTTAACAGTGGGGTTGGTCTGGATGACCCTTGTGCTCTCTTCCAACTCTATGATTATTTGATCGCTCCTTTGCTGTCCTGTTAATCCTCTCAAAGTAGCTCAGAGCACTCCACCATCTGAGATGTGCTGAGATCTTGGTGTGTCAACACTGATGGATATAGCAATGTTGGAAACTGAAGTCTGTGGCTGCCAAATAAGTGCTCCACTTGCTGAACCTATACTCTGATCTAGGAAACCTCACTAGTAACTTTCCCTGCCACCACCACCACTACCTTTTCTCCTGCTTGATTGCTATGTTCTTTCTCTTAAGTGGTAAATTGTACTTCCCGCTGGTCCCTTTTCTTTCTTGTGCCAGAAAAAGTTCTGTCCTCTGCTTTGCTGATCTCCAGCGAGTCTTAAACAGCTTGAAAGGGGAACAGATTATTTATGGTGCGACCTATTGTTGGGTCTGGCTTGATTTATTTTAATGCTCACCATTAAACATAAGAATGGGAGTCTGTTTCCCTCAGCCCGCATGCTGTGGTTCTAGTCAAGGAAACAATAACAGCCCCTGTTATTGGTGCTGTGAGACTGCAGCTGCCAATTACTCTGAATTATACATTTTGGTTAGGGAATATAAAATAATTAGTTTCATAAGGTTGGAGAAAAATGGCTCATTCTATATGAAAAATCCATTTTTAAAAAGCCCAGTCTGTTTGCAATGATTGCAATAAAGTGGATCTATGTATAGTTTGGGGACTGCATTAAAAGATGATTTCATTGTCTTTTATTATTGCTATGGAAGTAGAGGTGGGGGATTATTGTCAGAGCTAGGTGAGACATGAAGCAAAAGACCTTTCCAAATGCAGGACAACTAAGGACCTTTGCAGACTGCCAGAAATAGTGCAAAATTGAGTCCACTTTAACTGCCCTGGCTCAGTGCTAGGGAATCATGGGAATTGTATTTTTTCTGAGACATTGAGCCTTCTCTGTCAGAGAGCTCTGGTGCCACAATAAACTACAGTTCCCATGATTCCCTAGCACTGAGTCAGGGAAATTAAAGTGGACTCAATTTGCACTATTTCTGGCAGTCTGCAAAGGCCCAAAGGCAGATTTTAATGGACTTTAGTAAAATTTCTTGACCTAAATCCACCTTGTGGATAGTAAAGCAAAGCAGCTTATTTATATACCGCTTCATATCATGCTATGGGATGTCTAAGCGGTTTACAACTGTGAGCTGATTGCCCCCCAACAAGCTGGGTACTCATTTTAGCGACCTCGGAAGGATGCAGGCCTGAGTTGAGCCTCAGCCCTGGCTGGTATTGAACTCGCAACCTTGTGGTCTATGAGTGAGTGGCTGCAGTACAGACATTTAACCACTGCGCCACCAGGGCTGTAGAACAGAATAGTAGAATAGGAAGATTTTATTGATGGAGATCAGTGGGTGTGAATGCAACATCCTATTTCAGTGGGATGAAGCTTTCTGTAAATTTTTATTTCTGTAGAAGTACCCATTTTCACAAGGGTTAGAAATACTTTAGTCCCACACCACAGTGTAATTTCTCTTTATCTTGGCTCTTTATCTTTCTTCTTCCACAGTTTTCCTTTTTTATTGGCAATTCTTCCCCTGCACCCTGAGGCTCTTCAGCTTTTCCATCTGTTCACTTTCCATCCCAGCTTTACCAGGCAAAAAGAGTCTCCTTCCCTTTCCTTACCTCTTTTCCCTTTAACTATTTGAACTTTGTAGGTTGTGCAGAAGGAAGTATGACATGGAGCTCCCAAGAGATCCTTTGGAAAAGTGAATATTTCAGCTCTTTCTGCACTTCTCTTCTGATAGTTAGGGAAGTCTGCCACCTGGTGACTGAAATTAGTATTGTAGTCTACAGACAGATTCAACTTGGATTAATGTAATTTTCAAACAAATTTTCAAACAAAATAACCCTATAGGCCCTGTAATATCTATGTCATGCTTCCAGTGACTAGGTTTCACAATCATGGAGGCACATGATGGAGACATATGGAAGCATATTTTTTTTCTTACATGATTATCATTTTCCCAGTTCCTACCTTTCTTCCAATCTTAGATTCCCATCTTCCTTCCAGTGAGCTCAAGAAATTATCCATGGCTTTCTTCTTCCTCGCCTAATTTTCATAATATCCCTATGAGTTAGAAAGAGACAGAAAGTGCCTAGTCTGCAAAAACTCAGCCAATGAATTCAATGGTTCAATTGGTTCTTGAACAAGGAACAAAAGGATAATGCTGTTTATGTAAAGCAATGATTCCCAAACTCTGGCTTCCCATATGTTTTTGACTTCAGCTCCCCAAATCCCAGACCATTGGCCAAGATGGCTGAGGCTTCTGGGAGCTGACATCCAAAGCACCTGGAGGACCAGAGTTTGGGAAACACTGGTGTAAGTAGTACTGGAAAGTTTCTTACACAACCATTGTCATAATATGCTTGTTGACAACTCCACACGTCAGTATCTTCTTTTAACTGGTTGAATTCTTTAACAAAATTTGAGCCTATTAATTAATTAATTAACTTCCTACTTAAAGTTGTTTTGGCTTATTTAACTTCATTTCATTATATAACACCTTGAAATATTCAATAATATATAAATATGGCTATAAATATTGGAACAAAAGATTGTTGAGAACCTATATCACTTCACAAATATCCACCATGTTATGCAATCCCTATACAAAATAGAAATATAGTGCAATGTATGTGAATCAAAGATGAATACGTATTGCTGACAACCCATTCTGAAATTGCAATGAGCAATGCACAAAAGTAATGCATAGTGGTGTTGTGTTTTCATACACATCTCTGTGTATTTTAATGTGCTGCACAACTCTGCTTCAACCATTGTTACCTGGATATAACCTTTGTGCATTGTTAAAAAAAATGTTCTGCATGCATAGTTTCACTTATTCTTGTGTATGTCACTAACAGGGTGCTGGCTAATATAATAAAATATAATATAAATGCAATATGCTTACACTGCAGATCCAATTCCCTGTATGTGTAGCACTGTAACATGCAGGACCAAAGTGACCCATCCTAGTGCATGAAGGTTAATATGCTAATGAATTAATATATTAACTGTATTAATATTTAAACTTTTTTATTAACTATGATATTAAATATTAAATATGATATTAATGGCAGCCAGACTCCTGTTCGGCAGTTGCAAATACGTTACCGACATTTACACATCCACAACTGCTAGGCATTCATGATCTCTGTGTAGGGAATGTGGCAGTCCCGTGAAAGTCGCCTAAATCCTACTTACCAGTAAGCAACCAGTGGGATCACCCCATCCCCTTGTGTGAGTGATATATGACAGGAGGAGGATTTACAAGAGGGGTCTGTTTTTCTGCTTGTCTTGTTAGAGATTGTTCACAGGAGGGAGTGCTTCTGAATTGACAGGGGAATGGACTCTTGTCAATCCCAATGGCTGCTTTCCGGTAAGTAGGTTTTTTGGGGGGAATGTCACACTGGAATTCACTATGTAGCAATGTTGCTTCTTAGCTACATAGTACACAATGGCTGTATAGGATTCTGGTGAATGATATTAATTATTAAATAACAATGTTTAATAAATAATAATATTTAAGCAGTTGTACTTTATTATGTATCAAGTTTTAGTGTTTTGGAAAGGAGAACAATTGAATTATGATGTCTGAAGAACTCTTGGAGAAATATGAAAAAGCAAAAGGATCCTTGCTTTTTCAGTTTGCATATTGATCTGGGAAACACAAATTAGATGTTTTCCCTGGAAAAAATGTGAATGAAAACCTCAGGTATTCCTAGGCCCATGTTTCTTGTTTCATCTTGAACTTGTTTCTACCTTACTGAGCCAGAAGTTTTTAATGCAGCTTCTCAGGGATCTTGTTTTATTACCTTTTTGTTTTCCTTTTCAAATGTTGGGGCACTTGACAAATACAAAGCCACCTTCCTGCATCCCAGCTGTTTTGTGTCACCTTTTCCTCCTCCCATAAAATCTAAATGCTCCTCTCGTTTTATTACATAAAAGAAGTTTAATATTTTTGTTCTCCCCCGAGAACTTGCTTCAAGGCTTTGTTGTCCAATCTTTCCTATGAGAATCTGGTGAACTCTTCAGTTTGACAAATTTTTCACTTTCTAATCACCCCAAGAAAAATGGGAAAATAACCAAAAGACATAAAAGAGACAGATGGGAATCTTAGTAATGCCGTGGAGGGCACATCGGAGAAAGTAGTAATAATAAAAAAAAGAAGACAGGAGAAAGGTTTTTATTATGACAATTATAATTCCAGAAGCATTTGAAGGTAGATGCAGAGCTGATGTAATTTACTGTACCTTCCTAAACCAGCTTTTGAATCAAGTTGGCCACAAGCGGGTTTCTGACATTGTAAAGATTTTTTTTCTCATATTGAGCCTACCATTAAAAAAAAGTGAACAAACTTTTTAAAAGTTGAAGGGAGAAAGGCACAGGGAAATATGGGAGACATGTACAGGCTTCAGTCCTCCATTGAGTAAACCTATTGAATCGTTATGTTGAAGCGGTTGAATGTGCTTGGCCAATAAGCCAGGGATTCTAGGAGATGAAGCTCAAAACATCTGGAGCAGCAACATCTGGTAATTGCTGTTTTAAAGTAAAGGTGGACTATCACATGCATGAGGGTACTGTCCCACTTTGTGTGAACAAAAGCAAGGTGTAACCAGTAGCTCTGTTACTGCAGGATGGGGAATCCGCAGTTGTTTTAATGACAAACCCCTCCACTGGAGAGCCAGCATTTGCAGTGTTTTGAGCATTGGGCTGCAACTCTGGAGACGGGGGTTTGAATCCCCTCTTGGCCATGAAAAACCATTGGGTGACCTGGGGCAAGTCACACTCTCTCAGGGGAAGGCAATGACAAACCTCCTCTGAACAAATCTTGCCAAGGAAACTCCATTATAAGGTTGCCTTATGTTTGCCAGAAGATGGAAACTACTTGAAGGCACACACAACAAATCCTCTACAGATCCTCCAGCTGTTAGATGTTTCTCTAGATATGGTTGGAGTCCTCCATGTGCTGAATCCTGTTTCCAACATAATTTCAGTAGCTGTGGCTTCAGAAACTCTACAGGAGCTTCCAGCATCGAAGAAAATTGTATACTTGTGTATTGAATCACCATTCCACAACTGATTCAGTGGTTCTTCTCTATTGGAGATTAACCAAAATTTAGCCATCTGTTTGTTCTGAACTATGGCAAAGCTGGATCCTTATTGTAGACCTTTCATTAGCCAGATGGTACTTCTCACTCACTCCATCAACTGAAACAGAATGGAAGCATAATTAATATTAACATATAATAATAAAATTGTCACAATGGAAGCAATACTCATTAAGAGAAGTATATGAGAAAAATTTAGTATGGTAAAAGAAAGGTAAAAATTATTGTGAATATAGTGGAATATAGTATAGGGGCTTTCAAAGGCTAGGAAGAATAAAACAGCTAGCAAATTAAGAGCTTAAAAATTCCAGATAAAACCAAGCTTTTTAGATTTCTCCCTATTGTGCTCTTGCCATTTTCCCCAAATAAAGTATTGGATATAGTATAGCAGAATATTTAAAGTCTTCTTGTTGTTGTTAGGAGTTAGCTTGCTTCTTTTATGCCACTACCCACAATAAAATTCCAAAATTTAGAACTACTGGAAGGCCAGTTGGCTCCCCACCAAGAAATCTGTGTTGCAATATTCCACTGAAAAGTCCTCCTCCTACATGCTGAGAAACTATATAGACTATAAATGTACAAACTATAAATTTATACATTCCACTTGGGGAAAACAGAGATGATATAAATTCTCAATTTTTATGTTGTTTCTTTGAGTTCTTCTCTGTGTTATTATACTTTATCAACAGGATGCCAATGTGATATAGATATATAGAATAAATTGTATATTGGTGACTAAATCTGGAAACACTTAATTTTGAATTTTATTGTATTCTATGTATTTTATATTGCTGTAACCCACCCAGATTCCTTGTGATTGGGCGGGCTATAAATAATAATAATAATAATAATAATAATAATAATAATATATGTATCTATGGTATACTGGAATGTTAACAGACATCCAAATTTGTGATGGAAAGAGTCAGTAAATTCTGACAATAAGTGAAATTTCACAGAAGTTCAGAAAGGATGATCACAGAATGACACATAAGAAGTTGGGAAGGAGATGAATGAGAAAAGGGAATTGACTGGGAATTAATAGGTCATGAAAAAACTCTGACCTTAGTACGCACTATTCAGTGAAGTGAAATTTTGTCCCAGACCAGAGGTGTATCCACACTATATAATCATACTTCACCACCCTTAGGGACAATGGTGCTTAAGGCCTCACATTTTTTCATATCCACAGGAGGTCCAGAATGGTTCCCCCATGAATATGAAGGTCTGAATTATGTACTGCAATTTGATGTCACTTTCCCTACACACCCATGCATAATTTACCTAAATTCTGAAAATGACTACATGGGCTATGGACTGTTCAATATACTTGCCTGTGGTTCAAGAATGCCTCTCACTTACCTATCCAATCCAATTGCTCTCCTTTCATCTAAACATCTGTATCCAGATTCCAGGTTCCATCCATAGTTTCTTGTCACCAGTACAACAGATGCTGGAGTAAATGACTCCAGAGAGTATGTCTGTAGCATTATGGAAAACCATTGCCAGACCCAGAAGCAATGGCAGTGTTTGCCACAGACAGTGGGACGATTAGCATGAAAATCAGTTATGATTTCAACCTAATTTGAAATCATAATATGATTTCAACCTAATTTGAACCTAATTTGGGCAGATAGCCACAAATGCTGGCACAGCCTCTGACATGAATCTTGATGTCATACACATGAGTAAGTTCCCTTATACATGTGATTGTAACTGGTTTGGCCATTGTTCAATTGATATGTTTAGGTCATGGTTGCCTAAGTGGAGTTCCACAAGTATAACTGTTTCACATGAGCCTACATTCTATTGTTAGTCCTAAATAGAGCAGAGTCACAAAATCAGTTGGATTTACCTGCATCTTGACTCACCAATAGATTCAGTGGATCTGCCCTATTTGAGACTATCTATCAGGATTCCTCTCATGAAGCTGTGTATTCTTAGATAGTATGTAACTATTTGGCAATGGTTTTAATGTACCACTGTATTCATTGGGATTGGAGAAACATCCATTGTGCCGTTTCCATTGCACAATGGAACAATAAGAGGGTGCATCTGTAGATATGCCATCAACTCCACAATATTCAGCAGAAGTGTGGTGTGTGGTACTACCACTGAATAAATGTGCAAAGGGATATTGCAACACCTTTGAGACTAACTGGGAGAAAGAAGTATGTACCATAACTTTTTATAGACTGGGGCTACTTCATCAGATGTGTGAAGGGAAGTGCTTACAACCAAATTTTTATGCCTGTGATTGAGTAGGGGTGTGTGTGAATAGTAATAGAAATGTATAACCTCTGGGTATGACGATGAGTGACAAGTTCGTTTCCCAAGTAGATATGTGGGTAGAGTTGGCATCTGGGAAGACAGGGACAAGACTTCGCCTGAGGAGATGGGCACAAGACCTTGCTACAAATCCAGATGCCAACTCTGTCCACACATCCACTTAGTAAATGTCATCACAGGATTTAATCACCTCACCCACAACATTAGATGTAGTTTCATTTGCTCACCCACTAATGTGATATATGCCATCTTCTGTCAACAATGCCTTTCAATGCTGTAGACAGGACAAACAGGGCAGTCTCTGTGACAGAGAATAAATGGATACAAATCAGACATTAGGAAAGGGAATGCATGCACGCACATGCGCGCGTACACACACACCCAGTTGCAAGACACTTCACTCTTTCTTGCACCTCAGAATAGCAGTCCTTGAACAAATTAATAAAACAAAACAAAAAATGCAAATTTCAAAGAGATTGGAAAGAGAAACAGCAGAATTGGGCTATATCTACAAACTCCAGTCCATTGACTGGACAGAGACAATGGTTTCCCGGCACACTATATGTCTTATAACACTAGTTAACACCCTGGTCTCATGAAGGCTTTCTTGCCTATTTCTTCACAATTCCTTTCTGGTTCCCAGCCAGCATCGTAGGATCTTGGCCTACCATCGTAGAATTCTTATGTTCTTATGGAAAGCCCATTTTTTGGGTGACATAAGGAAGAATTTTACTCTAGCTATAGAAAGATGAGGAAATATATTCCTAGAGGTACTGATTGCCTTTCAGAAGAAGGCTTTTCTCCCCATGAACCTCCTGAAAAGAAATCATCTAGGTGTTGATTTCAATCACTAACCCATTTCCATGTATAACATTTGCTATTTCTAAGCCTGAATGCTTGATAAATAGCATTGCAATTCTTTATTGGCTACTTTGGATGGGGAGGGTCGAAGGTTTGACATCCAAATGGCCTACTTTCCCCTTTTGTAACTCTGGATTTTACCAGGTGTCAGTGCTTGCTGCTGAGTGATTCTATTTTTTCTGGTTTACCTGAAAGGGGCACCAAGGTCACCAGATCTAAGATGTCCTCCTGTGAAAAGATATCTGCAAGGAATACTGAGACACAATATCATTTCATCAAAGGAGTGTTCTGTTGACATAACTACATTCCTGAGGCTGCAGCCCCCATTGATAGAGTCAACTTCAAGATCCCATATTTTCAAACAGGATTATAAATAAATGTTTGTTTGTTTGTTTTTTGCTTTACTTGTTCAGCTTTTGAGATGCAGGCTCATTCCCCCCCCTCACTTCATTTTCAGATAATCTACGGCAGACAGAGACATGAAGGAAGGAACAGGAAAATCATCAAACATTCAGTCAGACAGTCAGGAAGCATCACTGGGAAGAATAATGAACCAGCCAGAATTTTGTACTCTTTTTCTTCCTTTATTTGCCTATCCTGAAGTATTGCAGGCAAATTATTCTCTGGAGAAAAGTATGAGTCTTTATGCACCCTCCACCCAAGAGAATGACACATAGTTTTGGATGTCTGTACTATCCCAAAGAACATGGGAAATAGAATGAACTTGAACTCTTACCACTGCAAGGCAAATAAGATTTAGTAGACAATATGGACAATGGAGGCTGGCAAACAGCTGCTTGGGTATATCCTTGATGAGGTATAACCTTGTTTTCAGGCAAGAAATCTGTAGAGCTTGACCAGGTGGTGAAGGGAAATATCATGACTAGGTTCCTTTAGCCAATTTTTCCAGTATTTATTGTGGTGAATGTCAACTCCCAAGAGAGCATTGATGGCACTCAGAAAACTGAATTACTATGTCTTGTTCTGGATGCACAGTTCAAGAAAGATATTCACAAGCTGGAATGTTTCCAGAGAAGAGTGGACAAAATTCAGAAAGTCTGGAAACCAAACCCTATGAAAAATGGCTTAGAGAGCTGAGTATATTTAACTAGAAGATTGATAATTGACATGGTAGCTGGTCAAAAGTCTGGGAACCAAAACTTAAGAGAAAAGACGGGTATATATAAAGCAGCTTCATTTATATATCACTTCATACCACGCTATGGGGTGTCTAAGCGGTTTACAACTGTGAGCTGATTGCCCCCCAACAGCTGGGTACTCATTTTAGTGACCTCGGAAGGATGCAGGCCTGAGCCTCAGCCCTGCCTGGTATTGAACTTGCAACCTTGTGGTTTTTATGAGTGAGTGGCTGCAGTACAGGCATTTAAGCACTGCACCACCAGGGCTTATATTTAGCTTGAAGAAGAGAAGACTGTGAAGTAAAAGAATAGCCATCTTTAAATATATAAAGGAAAGCTATGAAGAAAAGAGGGAGCAATTTTGTTCTGCTGCTCCAGAGACATGAACCAATAGATTGAAATTACAAGGAAAGATATTCCAACTAAACATTACAAAGGATTTCTTGACTGTAAGAGCTTTCCAACAGTGAAATATATTGCCTCAGGGAGGTAGTCATCTTCTCTTTCTTTGACGATCTTTGTATAGAGGTTGAATAGGCAACTTTCAGAAGTGGTTTAGTTGTATATTCCTTTATGACAACAGGTTGTATATGGTTGTATATTCTTGGATGACAAAAAGATGACCCTTGCCTTCCAATTCCATGATTCTATGTTGGCAAGTATACCCTATGAGTACTTACAAAGTCCAGGCTCTGTCACAGTGACAGTCAAATAATATCTTGTTAGGAATTGTTGCTATAGGAATATGAAATGTAAGCTTTCCACTGATGCAAAACACTCATTCTCAAGGTGGCTGGTACAATCAACTTACGAAGAGAAACAAAATATGATTCCCAGGGATTGTTTCCTTCTCTTTTTAATTATTTTTAAATAGTGTATATCTGAATGTTAATGTATACACCCAATCATTGAGAGAGTTCTTTTTTAATATATAGAGCTACTGTATATCTCAGCCTCAGAGGGAGAGAGGCAGGGCAGCTCCATCGGGTCTAGCCTAGATTAAGGAGAGCCCTCCCTCCAGTCCATCTGCCATGGTCCAGGACTCAGAGGGAGAAAAGAACTGCTGGACCTGATCCCCTTCCCCAGTGCCATTCCCTTCTCCTTTTGTATCATATCTTTTTAGATTGTAAGCCTGAGGACAGGGAAATGTCTAATTAACCATTTTTAAGATGCTGTGAGAGCCTTTTTGGCAGAGGAGCAGGGTATAAATACTCCAAATAAATAAAATAATAAATATTGTAAAGATGTATAAGCTGCTTAGCCATTCAGCTTGGTGGTCCCACAGTATTAATAACAAGCAAAAGCTTAAGATATATACAGCATCACATACAGTTGAAATGATTATTCCAACTCAAGACTGGAAGCACGAAATGTTTTGTGCAAGGTAGTAAAACTGCAATTCCTGTCCTTGTTTATGCATTCTTGTCTCAGCAGATTTATTGTTGCCATTGGGTAAATGAGCAGTGGAGAGATGTTTTTTTTTTTTTTTTAATAAACATGGGGTGAATAATGGTTGTCAGGTTCGCATCAGGGGAAAGTCTTGAAATGAAGTCACCTAAACAAAAAAGTGTTGACATGGGAGGCTGGCCCTTAATGTTTACAGCCCTCATGAATTCCAGTGAAATTGACTTCTTGGTATGTTGTAATCAAAGTGCAGAGATGGAGGAGATGTGAATATTATTGACTCCAACTCTCCAGTCCTCCCCTCCTTATCTCACATCTGCACTACACTTTCCCAACATGGTGCTCTTTCCAATAGTGATCTACAAGTCCCATTAGCCCGAGCCCCATGGCTATTTATTGTCATAGCTGAGGATAATGGAAAGAGTGGTGACTCATGGTCTGAACTTTAAAGCTCCTGGCCACAATTGTATTGCTGCTTAGTGATATACTGAATAGTGATATACTGTGCACCAGTTACAGTTGTGGGACTCAACTTACGCAACTGTGAATTGAATTGAATTGGATTGAATAGAGATGTTATACCATGTCTGAAAAAATATATATAATGCATAAGGGGAATTGCATATGTGCAATTAGATAGGAATCTATTTTTTGTTGCTGTCATTAAAGTATGGATTTTAATTCAGTTTGGCTTGCTACCACAGTTTCTCTGGGAGGTTCCTCACTTTTAACATCAATAGGGTAGTCAGATTCACCAAGCTGGGAACAGCTGCACTCATCAAATCACCCTATGCAAAGGAGAAGGGGGTAATATTGCTTTGGTTTGTTTGATGAATTTTTTTTCAGAATTTGCAAATTTCTTTATAGGTAGTGTGAAAATACAATGAGGTTTTAAAAAAAGAAGAAAAAAGAAAAAGAAGAATGGAGTAGAAAGTGAAAATGATTGATTTCCCTCTTCTTTACTGTTCATAGGTTTCCCACAGATTGCTGTTTGGTCAATTTGGGTCTGATCCAGCAAGGCTCTTGTTACATGTCTGAGATACTAATACCTTGAAATGTATTTGACTTACAGGTATTTTGTAGTGAACAGATCCATTTGCTATAAAAGATTGGATATACATTGTTAGGAATAGAAAGAATATTTGAAAATATTCAAAATAAAATTGTTGACATTTTTATATTTTTCAAGTGTCAAAAAACCTTGATGAGGAAAATCCTGGACTGGCAAGAATTTTCACAGTTCAGGACTAATACAGCACAAAATTCACACATAGGCCTTTTCTATGCAGAAAATGCTGTAATTGGGGATTTATCCCTCAATAATTCACATGTGGGTGATTTGCATACAAAGCAGCATTTTCTGCATACAAAAAGCTTTTCTAGGCAAGAAATAACTGCCATAGAAATATGATTTCCTGTGCAGAAAGTGGGTAGTTTTCAAAGACTTTCTCACAGCAGGAAGAGAATTGCTAAAATTACCTCAAGAAAAAAACTTAGTGAAGAGTTAGATCTTCATACATTTGTGTATGTGCCTTCCAGCTGCCTGTAGATTTATGGCAACTCTCTGGATTTCATAGGGTTTTCTTAGGCAAGGGATATTCAGAGATTTTTCTCCCCAATTCCTTCTTTGGAAATATAGCCTACAGTACCTGGTATTCATTGGCAGTCTCCCATCCAAGTACTAATCAGATCTGACCAGACTTAGCTTCTGAAATCAGACAAGATCTGGTGCCTTTTAGGTATTTACACCCTTACACCTCTCTAGTAAAGGTAAAGTTATTCCCCTTTGACAAGGTTGTCAAGTCATATCTGACTCTACATTGTATTAAATTTCCACATAACGTATGTTTGATATTTGCCTCAGCCCATTTTCAACTGCACAAGAACTGAATTTGACAATAGTGGATGGAAGCCATCAATACAGCAGAAGCCTACATATTTCCCAAACAGAAGATAAATATCATCAGACACTGAACTTTGTTTGACTCCTATCTGTATTCTACATTTTGGCTGCAGCTCCTGAAACAGTGCAGTGGGGTCCTGTTCTTTCTGAGTTGAATGTTAATTGAAACACAGAGCAGTACTTTGGTGGTACATCATATACAAATATTATTCCTTCTACTGGAACATTGAAACAACCAGAATGAAAGGGTGAATCGATAATTCTTCTATTAGATAATTGAAACATGCCTCATGATTTACACTAATGTACTTGTTAAGCAATAAGTAATTAGGACTAAAGGCAGGCTTTGCATGAAGGAAGGGAATATTTGATTTAACACTTTGTAGGAATGCATATTATCTCAGCTTCAGAGGAAGGTAAAGGCAACCCCCCCCCAACAAATATTGCCAAGAAACCCTGGGATAGGTTTGTATTAGGGTCAGAAATCACTTGCAGACACAACAACGAAAACAACAACATGGATAGATAGAATTCTCGGGTCCCCTCTACTACACAAGAACAGAAGATGGGTCCAGAGCCTGTTGCATGGTGTCATACAGATATATAAATTCTCTTCCCTCAAACTTCTACCTTTTGTCTTTTATGCAATGTTCCTCTTTTTGGTGCCCACTGTTTTTCAGTGCCTTCAATTTATCGTTTCTTTGATGGGATTGCAGAAACAGCCCCTGTGCATTCTTCACTGCTTGAGGAACAAAAAGCCAAAATGCAGGCAGTTTTTTTTTTAAAAAAAGAAATTGGTTGCACAATATATTTGACAGAAGAGTAGTCTAGAGTAACCACAACACCACTACATGAGGGATGATGCTACAAAAGCTACCTTTGCCACATTTAGAGACCTCCTCCAAACCAAAATATTTGAGGTAAAATTTGAGGATGTGTTCATGAAGAAAAAAGAAGAAGAAAGACAGAAAAGATGGAGGTTACGGTAATTACACCTGGAACTTGGTCCATTGCTGTCCTTTTAGTGAAAAGCCACTGGACTTTCAGCAACCTCCAACTGAACTACCTCCAGAATGTTTGGCAACAGAATTTACATAAAGCTGAAAGGAAGTCCATCCAGATCCTTGCTTTGGTAACATGCGTTGACCTAGAGTTCCTCCTCCCCTTGTTTGTGCAGCAATTCATCTTTAATCACATTGGATAATGGAGTAAGTCTTGTTATAATGCTTGTTAAGCTGTATCATCATTGACCCTGATGGAGCACAGTGTGCTCTCTCTCTCAGTCTTTTCATGGAGAAATAAATTCCATGGAAGAGCAAGGGGATTAAAAATAAATACATCTCCTGTGGCATGTAACACACACATCTAATCTGAGACCAATAAAGAGACCAAATCTACTAGGGCCAGGGAGTTAGTTTGTGCACTGCAACTAATGAAATGGCAAGCAGGCAGAGCAAGGAGAAGATGAGGCTGTGAAATCCACATGGGCAGCATAATTAATCCTTGCCTCGTTAAGAATTGGTGGCAACTTAAAGGACATGCTAATAAGATCCTCAACTCCCTATCACCTTTTACTGTACATGTTCTCAGCCTCAGGGGAAGGCAAACCTCCTCTGAACAAATCTTGCAGAGAAACCCCATGACAGGTTCACCTTTGAGTCATCATAAGTCGAACATAAGTCGATCTGCAATGCCTGCTGGAAAACACTTGTGCACAACTCTGCCCTTTGCTTATGTGGAAGCCAACTGTTTGGGATGTATCAGGATTGCTGCATGGCAGGGTTTTCCTGTATGACAGGGGACTGAACTGGATGACCCTTGAGGTCTCTTCCAACTCTGTGATTCTATGGTTCTATCTCTCTTAGCCATTGCCTGGCTAGTGGCTATCACTTTCCCACAACTCCTGTGTAAGTACTCTGGCAGAGTTTTGCATTCCACCAGCCTTAAATAGGATTTTGTCCTAAGTCTTAAAACATGATCCAAAACAAGTATGGAAAGAATTAATAGGTGGATTTGGACAAACTCATTGGATTCAACACTGAGAGCTCTTCACATCCCTAGAGTTAGCTGTCACTGAGTTCATAAGGTCTGCCAGCCAAACAAATCTATGATTATGCCATTAAATGAGTCACCATGGGCCTCATCATTCTGGCTTCTCCTTTTCCCAGGAGTCTCTGTCCAGCCTGGCACGGTTGCTCACTTGATTATCAGGTTTGCTTTGTTACTCCTTGTCAGAGCTATTGCACTGATTCAGCTTAACTTCCCTTCTATTCACACATGTGCTGCATGCCGTGCTTGTTTGTTACCACAACTCTAGTGGAAAATCAAATCTCCCAGCTAGCCACCATCACCCACGAGCCAAGGGATTTGTGTTGTTGTGATGTTGCTCTGATAGAGCTGAGATTTCTGCAGCCTACAGGGTTTTGTGGGTTTACTTTGGGTATTTATTTCTTTGTGTGCCCACGTATGTTTGCTGTTGTTGATCTTGCCAAAGAGAAGACCAGTAATGAGATCTGTAAAGTAGCCAGGAGGGAGGAGAGGATGGCAAACACCAGCTGAGCCAAAACAGCATGGATCTCTGGAAATAAAGACTGCATTTGAATGGAACAAGGGCAGGGAAAATTATAGAGGATTTGAAAGCTAAAATAGAATAAGTCTCAGGCGAATCACATTTAAGGCAAGTTACCAAGGGTCAAGTGTGCTAGATGTGCCCACCACCATCTAGAGGCAGCTGATGGCTACTGTGTCAGTGGCTAATTCAATCTAGGTTTCTGTCTAAACTATAAAGAAGATATCCAGTTTTCTGGAGCTTTTTTAGAGGTGGGTTGAGCATTTTGGGCAACTCATTTAAAGTTGGGACTAAAACCTGGAGTGGATTTACCATCTCACTGACATAAATGCCACCAGTTGCCACCAATGGTTTCAGGTGGTCCAAATCCTAAGACTGCATCTGCATTGCAGAAATACAGCAATTTGGCATCACTTTAACTGGCATGGCTTAATGCTGTGGAATCCTGGGATGTGTAGTTTGTTGTGGCACAAAAGGTTTCTAGCAGAGAAGGCTAAATATCTCACAAAACTATAAATCCTAGAATTCCGTAGCATTATTATTTCTGCAGTGCAGATGCAGCCTATATGATTTGGGTCCAGGCTATCTCAAAGATCATAGCTCCAAATATGAGCCAGCCCAAGTTTTAAGATCCTTGAGAGAGGGTTTTCTGTAAGTCCCACCATTCTCAGAGGTGTTCTTGGTAAGGACATGGAAGATGGCCTTCTTGGTGGCTTCACCCAGGCTATGGAATTTCATTCTTAGTGAAGTTATGTTGGCCTCCAATCTTCTTAATCTTTCCACTGTCAAGCAAATAACTTGGTGGGACTTACAGGCCTTTGGTTGTTAACTGATTGTTGAAGAATTTCTTATAGTTGGTGTGTACTGGCCTTTCCCCCCCCAACTGCTTTTTTTCAGTTTTGATGAATTAATGTTTTGATTCACTTTGGATTGCTCTCCCTTTGCAGTTTTTAAGTTAATTAAAATTAAATAGTTAAAATAAAGTGTTCCTAAACTTTGTGCAAAGCCTCATTATGTCTAGAGTATGGTGGCAACTATCCTACCCATCAAACATTTTCCAGAGTGGCATCTTTGTCTCCCTCCACCATAGCGACGTAGTCTTGGTCACTCATTGTGTCATCATAATCAACAAAGACCTCCCTGAGGCATTAATTTCAGGCCATGGCTATTGTCACTTTGTCAAAATGGGTTGAGGAGTACTGGAACTGCCTCCTATTTTTGCTCTAACCTTGGACAGAGTAACACCATAGGAGTGATTCTCATTTGGCAGAGAGTCCATAGCCCTCAGCAGGACAGACCAGCTACTAACAAGTCATTCTGTATCACTGACACGTTACAAGACATAGGCCTTCATTTGAGCCAGGCACCAGCTGATCCACTTTTCTGATCACCATCATTCAAAGTTCTTCAGCCTTCAAATTTATATGGTTTTTAAGAGACTTCATTTGGATTGGACTTACGTGAACTCTGCATTTTAAGAAAGTCTCCAGTTCTGTTGGCATAGGCTAGAATCCTGTTGGGTAGTTATATCTTTGTCAGTAGACTTTTGATGACCAACCATGAGAACAGACACACACAAAAAGGCCCAGGCCAAATGCATGACCCTTGGGGCATCTGTGGACATAGAACCTTTAAAAAGCTCTGCCAGGTGCTACAACCCTACAAGCAAAATGTAAGTGTCCAATGAGTTCCTGAAACTCCTCAACAGTGGCCTTCCTGTGCTACCACAGATGCCTGTACATTGTAAGATCATGGTAGCCCCTAGGTGAATATGGACATTGTGAAACTACTCAATTCAGTTTGGCAGACATGTAAGAACATATACAAAGACATAAGTCTCAAGCAGACCTAAATACTCTAAATGCATCAGATCTCATCTGATCTTGAAAGCTAAGTCAGGTCGGTCTTGATTAGTACTTGGATGGGACACTGCCAATGAATACCAGGTGTTGTTGGCTATATTTCAGAGGAAGTAACTGGCAAAAACATCTTTGAATATTCCTTGCCTATGAAAACCCTAGGAAATTCATGGACTCACCATACATCAACAGATGACTTGAGGACAGGCACACACACACACACATTCCAAGCAGAATGCCAGTCTTTATCTAGCATACCTCCAGTTTTGAGTCTGTATCAAATAGGTTCAAGGGTCTAAACCAGATCACCAGTTGGCTGTCACTGTTCCAGAAGCAGAAGGAGCAAACTTTATGTAGTATCCTTGCAAAAGAAGGTGTCCCTGCTTCATCTTCTCCCTCCAGTGATTAATCTAGCTGGCCTCTCTCTGACACTTTTCTCATATTTTGGAAGGGCGCTGATCACTCTTGACACAGAGAACATGGCAAGAGAACACAAGAAGATAAAGTAAACAAGATGGCAGGCAGCAGCAGTGGTGGTGAAGGTGAATAGCTTTTCCATCCATGTGAGCCCAGCAGTTTTTGAGAATACCTCAACACAGCTGGATAACCTGCCGGCATCTGGCCTTGTAAACACATAATTCAGCCCATTTCACAAGTGACGGGAGGAAAGATGCTGTGTCAGCTTACTGCCTCTGTAGGAATTGTTGCCTTTGATTTATCATGTGTGTTTATGGCAGCAATTGTTCCTCCAAGCCCAGATTGATTAATCCTCTTTGGTGGGCCCTGAATAAGCAAGAATCTCATGACTCTAACAAGTTGATGCAGGAAGAGACTCACCTCTGGAGTACTGGATCTTTGAAAACACTCTGAGTGAGATCCTGAATTATGCTTGCATCGTGCAAATCTACACTCACATAGTTAGAAGATGGTTGTGCAACTCCATCTTATTGGTGAATACTGACATTGTGCATTCAATTGTGTTTCTGCTCATGTGCCTGCTACATTTCACCTTGTGCAATAGGGAATGCAACTGGGCTTGTTTTCTGCAATCCCATTGGAAAAAGGTGAAGTAAAGACAGGAACAAACAGTTATTAATTGTCCAAGAATGTGCAATGGTATGACCGAAATCCTGTTGATTCATCCCAGCTAGAGCAGAGAATCAATTGCTGAATGGTGAATCAACACATGTTAGTCCATTTGATTCAAGGGATTTAGGCCCATGTAAAATGGTTACCTTTTTGGAAGTCCTGTTATGCATCCATGAACTGAATATACCAATTGCACTAGTACCAACAAAGTGCAACCACAAATATAAGGGTACTTACACTTGGGTAGAACACCAAAAGGATTCCAGCCTTTGTTTTGGAAATGGTGGTGTCCATACATTTGCTGCCAATGAATTGGTGGGTTACTTCGTATCAACACAGCTTTTCTTATTGCTACAGCTTTTGGCCCTGGACCAAGAGTGAGATTTATCTTCCCTCCCTCTATTTTTCTTTCCCTTTCTCTTTCAGACTTCTCTCATCATTTTAATGATGTTGCTGGAGTTGTGAATAGGAAATATATATAGACCTCCATTTTCAAGTAAGATCTATACATTTGTTGCAAATTCATCAACTGTTTTGAAAGTAGAGGAACATTGTGATCATGCTAATGGCCTTTTTGAACCTATTAGGTTATACATTTTTTCCACTTTCAGCAGCAACTGATGGCAGCAATGTGTATTCCAGACATGTTTGGTAGAAATAAAATATAGTTGTGTCTGAGAAGCTTGATTGATCCTATCATGTTCTGCTGTTACTCAACACAGCCTCAACAGCTATTAGGCATGACAGCTGTGTGTTCAAAGGCAATGTGCTAGAGATACATCTTAGCTGCCTCTCCATAGCTCAAGGGGATGCACATAAGCATTAAAAGAAAGATACAGTAGAAGTAACCTCTTCAGCTCAAAATAAACAAGCTAGAAGTCCAGAAGAGAGACAAAAACATAATGAAGCAGCAAAATCTTACCTATCTGGTGAGCTCTGAAAAACATGGAGGTGTCCTACTCCATATATGCACTCAAATTTAACTAAACCTCCTGATAAATAACCTGAAAAGTTGAAAGGATGACCAATTCTTGGGTTCCTGAATGCCAGTGTGGCCTACCAGGGAGTCATGGGAGCAAAAATATCCCTCCTCTTGCACTGTTATCCATTCCTAGAAACAGTTTGTTTTTTGCTGACCCTTGGTTCTGAGTATGAGATCATTCATAAAACTGTTCTATGTGTTGGAACTGATAGCATCTCCAGTCTACAGTGAAAAAACTCACCAAAAGTGATAAAACTTACCAAAATTGGACTTATTTTTTGGAATATTTCACTTTTGTTTACTTTTTAAACTTGAAACATATACATTCCAATATTTTAACATAAAATTTGCACTTTGTAGGTATTTTCTCCTTAAAAATTTCAAATGGATATTAACCAAAAAGGCCAAAATCTGACATCATGCTTAATTTAGTGTAAACCTACATTTATGGAGTTAATGGGAGCTACACTGAATCATTTCTTTTTTGCCAAATACTAATATTCTGCAACTCACTGTGTATGCACCAATGTGCTTACTTATTTTCCCATTGTGCAATGGGGGAAATCACACAAGTCAATGAAATCAACAGGATGGGCAACAAGAAGCAGAGAATAGCTAGTGATGACAGAAATGTTAAGCCTCATTTTTAAGATCTAATTGAATATTACCCTTCCCAGTTGCAACAACTCCCAGCTTGTCTGTTTTTCCTTATTAACAATTATTTTGAGTATTTTGTCCACACTCTGATGTCGCTTGGCCACATGTGTCCTGATTTTTGTCTGTGAAATATTGGAGGGTATGTGCCTGTGGATCCTTTCCCAAGGACCTCATCTTTGATGAATCTCCAAGAACTTAGGTAAAGGGAAAGCTGAGGTGGAAGGAAAGAGATAAAAAGACAACAGAAGCCATTAAAGAAACTGTGGTCACCAGGGTAAAGAGGCACTTTCCTTTCTATTGCAGAGCTTCATTAACTCCCCATCACATTCTTGCCGCATAGTGAATAATGGCTACCTCTAACACAGAAATATGTACTGCACTCGCTGCATTAAGCAAGGCCTCTGTGCGAATGTCTCCCACAAGCAGAACTAATAAAAAGACTAAAGAGAGTGCCAGGTCTATGGCTGACAAATGGGATAAGTAGGAGATGCTGCCACACAGGGGGCTTTGCTTTTGGAAATTCTGGAGACTGGTCAAGGGCAGACTGGAAATCAGTTGATCTCCTGAATGTTTTTGGAGAAGGTGATTTGGAGGGGGTCCATCCCTTCCATCAGATACCAGAAGAGGAAGCAAAGCACTACATGACAACATCAGTACTATGAGATGACTATCGTTTCACTATCATTAAGTCACAATTCAGTCTTTCTATCTCAGAGCAAAAGAATACCCCAATTATGGGTGTAATTCTTTGCTAAATTTCTTTTTCAAGGAAGCAACCAGAACAATTTTCTTCCCCCCTGCAAGAAAGTCTCTGAAAAAACATGCAGTTTTCAAAGCTTCTTTGCAATTTCAGAGTTATTCTGCACAAAATCCACATACATCTCATTTGCATGGAAAACAGAATTTTCTTTGCTGAAAGCACTATTTTTGTACAGAAAAATAATATATCCTGAGCAGAAAATGGTGTTTTCTGTGCAAATGAAACATATGTGAATTTTGCATGGAAGAATTCCCCAAGTACAGGATTCCCACCCCCCACCCCCGCCCCCACAGTGTTTTTGCATAGAAATATTACTACATACAAATTTTGTGCAGAAAAAAGTCTCAAAGTATGAATATTCTTGACAGTCCAGGGTTCTTCTCATCAGTATTTCACAAAAATCCAGAAAAAATCTTTTTCAACCATTTTCAGAATATTTTTCAAATATTTTTCAAATATCCTTTCCATCCTTAACCCAAATGACAATAGTTAATTCTGTTTTAAGGTACTGAAATCCTTTCAAATATCCTTTCTATCCTTAACCCAAATTACAATAGTTAAATCTGTTTTAAGGTACTGAAATCCTGTCACTATGAGAATCTCATTGACACTGTGACAGGGGTCCATCAGCGACTTCCTTATAGACCTCAGGTAAAGTTACTTCTGTACATGAAGGATAATGGTGATGCAGTTTATTAGGACTACAACAGTCCTTTGTCAGCTGAAACACTTGTTCTGGGAAATGTCCATTGAACAAGTGTGGAATGCCCATAACCTGTTCCCTTCTCAGCTTTGGGCTCACCAAGGGTGAATAGGTACAAAGCTGAAGCATCCATTGGCAGAGACATATGGCAGAATAGAGATAAGATTCTAATTTTTACATTTGTCTTATATCTGGGTCCCTGGGATGAACATGAGCTTAATGAACCAACAGTAAGTCTCAAACATATTCAAGAGTAGCTGTATTTTCTAATACTTGCCATTCCTTGCCCTCGGCACATTATTCCCCTGAGTTCAGCAAGAAAAAAGTGCTAGTAGAGGCTGTTCTGGAGAAAACCCTATCTAGAGAATCAGCACAATGGAGCCCTGATTTATCATTGCGTACAGAAAAGAATGGTTGGATTCCACCTTTGAACGCTCTTCATTTATTTTATGAATGAGTTGGCAAGGTGTTATTTAAAATTCTCCAAGATGGTATGAGAGAGAGGGAGGGAGGGAAGGAAGGAAGGAACATATGCAGCATCATTTTCACATAGGGACTGGCATACGGATTAATGAAGTTCTTTTCATTTCCTAAACTTCTTAATGTACACATCTCTAAATGGCACGCTGACATGCATATAACCCTTTTCCTTGGGAGTTGCATTTTTATTTTCTTTAAAGTGACTTGACCCAGGTGGCATGTCCCCCTACTAAATACAGATCAGAATACATGTTACTGAATGTATGCATACAATTCAACTCTGTGTGTTTGCATGCACATCCCAGTTAGCAAAACCTCAGTCAGGGAAGCTTCTTTTTACCCCCTTCTTGCCATGCAGTTGATGTCTGTTAAAGTATATGGGGGGTGGAGTCATGGCAATAGTGTCACACTCCAACAAAGTAGCAATTGTAAATAAGGAACAGTTATCTAGATTTACTCTATATGTGTTCCATATTCAAAGTTGTTACTTCATCACACTATGATGCTACTGCCAAAATTATAATTCCTTCCCCCAACCTACTTTACTGAGCATCAACTGTAGATTTAATCAGAGAAGATCCATTCTGCTGTGATCAGAGCATACATGGATGACATTTCCATCAGGTTGGGGGGAGGGGGGAAGAGACCACAAGAGGTTATTTAGTTAAGTATTGTTGTTGTGTGCCTTCAAGTGTTTTCTCAGTTATGGCAATCCTAAGGTGAACCTATCATGGGGTTTTCTTGGCAGGATTTTTTTCAGAGGAGGTTTGCCATTGTGATCCCCTGAGGCTGAGAGCGTGTAACTTACTCAAGGTGTGACATGCTCCAGTGGGTTTCATGGCTGAGCAAATGCAAAACAATCTAAACAGAGGATTGACTTTCCAAAGCATTTGATCCATGTGAGATCTTGGGAAAGCAACTACAGCTCCTAGAACCCCACAACTAGCAGGGCCACTGGAATTTTGGAAGCTGAAGTCCCCCCAAAAAAAGTAAGCTGTGGGCCGAATGGTTAGTAAAAAACCCACCAATAAAGGTATTAAAACAAATGAGGAAAATATTGCAGACATTTCCAATGCTATGTACCAGTTCTTCAGCCTGGGGCAAATTTCTATCTCTCCAATCCCCCTCCCAACTTTGTCTTAAACAGCCTTGGTTTGAATACATCCCTGTAAGGGAAGATCACATTAATGGCAAAACTGATTAGCTAAAGTGGATGAAGCAAGTTAAGTGATATAAATTTGTCACTCTGAAGCATGCCTCCAATTGAATAATCAATAAACACTCAATTGGAGAGGCAGTGAAGCCTTGATGATCCCTAGGTGCTTTCAGATCTTCCCAAGAATAAATGCCTTTCTCTGACAACACCTTCACAAGGCAGGAGAAGATGTCTAAGACAGGAGTACAATAAACATGGATATGAAATGCGTCATGCAGGGACTCGTTGCTTCTTTTTCTTAGGAGAGAGACAAAGCCCTTTTCTGAAAAAAATTACCATGCCCTAATTAAAATTTGATGAGGCAGCTGGGGAAGCAGGGAAAGTTGATTCAAGAGGATGGTGCAATCTCACCTCAGTGCTGCCAACTGACCGTTCCTGCAGTGAAGCCTTGGAAAGGATGAGAGCGCACTGAATTTAACAAAAAGAATGGCCAAAATTAACACTGGCTAATTAGAAGTTTGCCTCAGCTGTTGATTTCTTTAGTACTTTTTCTCTTCCTCCTCCTCCTCCTCCTCCTCCTCCTCCTCCTCCTCTCTTCCTCCTCCCTTCCCCCTTGTCTTCCTCCTCCCCTTCCTCCCTCTTTCTGCACCTACTTCTCCTCCCATTCCTCCTCTCCTCCTCCTTCTCCTCCTCCTGCTCTTACTCATTGCTTACACATTGTGAACCACTTAGGGAGTGCTTAAGCGCACTGATAAGTGGTATAGGAATGTAGCTATTGCTCTTCCTCCCCCTCCTCTTCTTCCTCCTCCTTCTCCTCCAGCTTGTTGGGGGCAATTGGTTTATCAATTGTAAACTGCTTAGAGAGTGTTGAGTTCACTAATAAGCAGTATAGAAATGTGAACGCTATTGCTATTCTTCTTCCTTCTCTTTCTCCTCCATGATGCCTATGCACACATATCTGTCTTTGAATCTCTGTATATGCAACCAAATTTGTGGCTGTGAATAGGGTGAGGGAACCTGTTGAGGGAGCCATATACAAGCTATCAAAAGGGAGTGCAGGTTGGCAGTAAAAATGACGGGAGGAGGGAAGCTATTGCAAATATAAGTGTATATGCATGTCAGGAAAAAAAAAGAAAAAAAAACTCCAGCTGTTGTGGTTGGGTAATCGAAAATAACCCAACATGGTAGAAACACCTTTTTGTACCAAGGTGACTTCTGGGTGGGGAAACTGTGGCTTTTAAAACTAATTTAAATTGTGGTTAGAACAGGTAAGTGTGATGCAAATGGGGCCAAATCAGAGTCTGATAATGCACAATGGAGCTGAGAGATAGCCCTTGTGTAGATTCAGCCCATGTTCAGTTTTGGAAAAGTGCAAGTTCTTTTGTGTTTATAAGGATATTTTGATAGCAAAAATAATGTTTTGCTATTCCAAAAAAACAAAACAAAAACAAAACAACCCCCCCCAAAACCCCCCTCTGAGCTTGAACTGTACATTTTTGAAGACTCAACTTGACGTGTGTATGTGACACATTCTTGAACCTTTGGCACCTTGATATTCAAGGTAAAAACCTCAATAGCATCTTCACATAGCCTGATGGAACTGGAGTTTTACCTTTGCTTGGCAGTTTTTTGTAAATCAGTCCTCCATTTTCATCTTCTTGACACACATCTGTTCCCTAACCACAACAGCATGATCCCTTTGTAGGTCAACTGGTCATATCCCATGAGTCTTCTGCTGTCACTCAACTATCTACTGAATCATATGATATTCTTGTAGCTCAGCTACCTGTATAACTACATGATATGAATTTTGCCCATTCTAAGGCAGGACAAGGAAATAATTCATCTTCCACATGTTTTGAATTTTAATTCCCATCAGTCCCACCCAGAATGGCCAATGACAAGGATTATGGGAAATGAAGTCCAAAACAGCTGGAGAATCAAAAGTTTCCCACTCCTGTATGGAGGCTACCACCCTAATAACAGTAGGCTGTTTATTTTGGTCCCATTGAATGCCACAACTTTGCTGCATGTGAGTTAAAGACTTCCAAAGTCATATATCTGGATTATTTCTCCAAGGGTAAGCTATCCTTTCCTATCTCTAAATGAGACTGGTGAATTGTGGTTGAAAGAGCTAATAAGTAACACTTAAGACAATTAGAAGGGTATGTTGGCTATTCCAATTATTATTATGAATGGCATTAACAGCTATTAAATAACCTGCTGCATGGTGAGATACTACAGAGGTGTTGGCTCAGCTTAATTTGTTTTAAATGATATTTAATAAAGAGAAAGGAAGAGAGAGAAGGAGAAATTGTATTACTTGGAGGGAAAGGGTGGACATTTACAGTCTGTATTATGTATCTTTCGTACACTGGTCATTTTGTTGAAATTGCAAACATTACTTTTCTGGATTACAACTCCCAGATTTTCTCAATCAACATGGTCATTGGTCATGTTGGTTGGGGAATTCTGGGATTTATAATCTTTTAAAAATGTATATTCCTTTTGCTGATCACTGACTCATTTTTCCCTCCTTCTCTTCCTTGGCTTTTGGGAGAATGTTGATGCCTTGCAAAGAGAAACAGACCATGAAGTTGCCTGGGGGCCATGTGATGAAATGCATTTCCCAGACCTGCCTCCAGCCTTGTCTCTAGGATAGATCATGGATAACAAGCATCTGAGGATGGTAATGCAAGCCACAGATATATTTTAATTAACTAATATTGATCCATGTTGAAGACCTAATGACCCTGCGATTCATGCTCTCTAGAACCCAAATTTCAACTGCCAAGGCTTCACAGACTTGTTCAAAATGGACGGAGATGCATATGCCTCTTGAATTATTATAAATTCATGCATGAACCAGCTTCTATGCAATCTTTTTTTTTTATTTCCCTTTAGAAATGTTTAGTCTACTCAATAAAACAGGCTCATATACACATAAACAGACACACACTAAAAAAAAAAAAAAACAGAGCCACATAAATCAGGGCAAGAATAGCAGGTTTAGTGTTGCTGCAATGACCATAGATGGAAGGTTTTATGGTGTGTTACTGAGAAAAAGGGTATTTATACTCAACATGACACTTTGCAATAGATACAGGATCTATGCAACTCAGCCTGCCACTAATGTTTGTCTGTTGTGATTGGCAGGGTTTCAGACAACAGTTAACCCTAGTCCTACCTGGAGATGTCAGGGACTGAGCTTATCTCCTTCTACACGTATAGACTTGAGTCTACTTCCTTAGGTGCATGGAATAGAGGGTCCAGCAACAGACCCATATAAGCAGGCTGTGTGTGTGGTAAGTGTGGATTGGGAGGTTTAGGATGTAATTCACCGTATAGCCCTGTAAGTATGGTGCTTATACATATGTAAATTCCCTTCTAAGATTCCAGCCACAATTCACACATTTGCAATGCTTACAGGGCAGGGAGGTGAAATGCTGTCAGTCTTACATGCTTATCGCACTGCTTATAAAACTGTCTTACCTCCCCCAATTTAAATTTTAATTTGGGCAACATCCTAATACTATCGCAGAGATTTTGCCACCAAATCTGCCACCTGAATACAGACTGGGTTCATCCCTGCTCCCAGGGGCACTCAGCACACCTGTTTTCGAAACCGGGAGTTTTCTGACTTAAGAAAAAGGCCACTGGGAAGCTCCTGGGAGCAGGGATGAACCTGGGCTATATTCAGGTGGCAGATTCTGTGCTAAAATCCCTGTAATAGTATCAGGATGCCACCCATATTAAATTTTAAATCAGGAGAGGAAAAACAGTTTTATAAGTGGTGTGACATACTCCTTAATTTTGTTGCAATCATCTGGTGGTCACCAATATTCTCATTATATCCTTTCCTTGCATCAGGTAGTAAGAATTTGGTTCACCCTTTTCCAAATGGAAATCACTACACACTTTACATGAATTTTGTATGGATTTTCCAGAATGTACATATTTTTGTATACATTTCCTCACTGGCAGAAGGATGTTATTTTATCTCCCCTCCCCACTGTTCAGTTTTCCCTCCTAAATGACCTATAACCCTCATATATTTCTGAGGCAAGGTATGTTTCATCTCACAGTGAGTCTATGGAGATATGAAATGGTTGCTTCTATTGAGAATCCCATCAAAATTCTTTTCATTCCCTAGTGCCAGCATAATCATCTGACCACTGAGCTGTCCCACCAATTCCTTTCTACTGAAGAACAACTGTTTATGTTCAGCTGTGTCCTTGTTGCAAGGCCACTGCTTGCCACAATTCCCTTGTCTTCCTTTGAAAAGGTGATGGGGTTATGTTTCCCCTGGGTTTTTATTTTTGACATTAGTTACCTTAACAACCTTTCCTCTCAGCTTCAGAAGAGCACAGCCAAGGAATGGAGTCAGCTCCTCTGGGTGATAAATAATGCCTGGATTGTAGCAGCTCAGGACCTCACCGCAGTAATTTTGAGCAATAGCTTATAAGGTCGAACTGTTCCTTCAAAAGTCTATTCTTTTTCAGGATGGCACTACCACAACCCATTGACTTCCGTATTTATGTGACAGCACTCAGCCAGAGCAGGGAGCTGGTCTCCAGTAATGAAAGTTTCTTCTATGGGTGTTTCTCTCCGACTCAGGCTTTCTTCTCAATTGTTTTTCATCTTCACCTTTTTTACCCTCCAAGAAAAAAATGACTGTTCTTCTCTGTATTCTTCCCCCATTTCCTCCTCTTGCCTTCTTGATAATGATGGATAAACCTATGGAGCAGCAGCTGGAGACAGTAGATGTGTGAATTCTTACAATAAATATATTTCAACTCTCCTTCTTCTCTCACTCAGAGCTGAGCACTGGATCGATCTCAACTGGTGGCACCATCCCTCATGAGAAAAGGGATGCCTCTAACTGCTGAAACAGAAATCTGGTGTCTACCTGCTGATAGTCCACCATTAAGTCTTCAATGGTTATTTTAGTTATTTAATTTTGTTCGTCGTGTATGGTTTGAGTGTCAGACTATGACACTGGAGAGCAGGGTTTGGATTCCCACTCAGCCATGAGACCCCATTGGATGACTTTGGGTAAATCACAATCTCTCAGCCCCAGAGGATGACAATGCTAACCTTCCTGAAAAAAACTAGTCAAGAAAACTCTGTATTAGGTTTGCCTTGGAGTCACTATAAGTCGGAAATGTTTTGAAGGCAAACAACAGCACACACACAATTTTGTTTCTTAAAACTTTAGAGCAGAATTTGAGAAAAGCTACTTTGAAGGGTTGAATCCTCATGAGAAGAGGGCAGTTGATTCTTCAATCCCCTCAAGAGGAGACCAGAAATCTTCTTGAAAAGTGGTAACAACCCTGATTCAGAAGTAACAGAATCAAATACACAAGGTTTCAAAACTAGATCAGACATTCGAGAACAAATACTCAAAGCTCTAGGCATGGACTGTTGAGATTTTCTGTTTTGATTTCTCTAATATTTCTCTATATATTGTTATTATTTTTTTAAAAAAACAAGAACCCTCAAATTCTTTCCATTGCAAATGTGAATAAATTTGTGAATGATGATGAATTCTTATAAAAAGATGAACTGAAGCAAAATTGACATCTACCCCTATGCTAGGATCAAGCCTAAAAGTCATCTAAGGGGCTAAGCAGACGGGCGGGCATGGGCCACCCTGGGAAGCTGCGGCGCGGGACCGAGGCATCCCCATGCCTCGATCCTGTGGCGCACCTTCACCACCCCTGAAAGGAGCGCTAAATTGTAAGAGAGTGCACTGCAAAAGACTGTGGCGCACTTTTGCTGACTTTTCCGCTGCAGCGCGTGTAAAGGCTGCGGCGGGAGGTCCTCCTCGGAGTGCCGGCCGTGCGGAGGGCCGGCTGCTCCGAGGACGACCTCAGGAGGGGGAGGGGGCACCGAGCGTGCGCTGCCCCTCCCCTTCCCTGCCCCCAAGACAGCCTTTTAAGCCATCTGCTTAGGCCCTAAGTCCACTATCTCATCTCTGACAGTGACCAGAGCTTGGGAATGATACCTTTTGGACAATAACTCCTAAAATTCCCTAGCCAGGATGACAAGGTGGACATTCTGGGAGTTATAATCCAAAAAGAGATATTATCAAGTTTTGATAATAGCAATTGGATACCCATGTTGAGATATGAAAGCAATTGTCCCTCTTAATTGTTTCCCAGTCCTCATATTTCAGGGGATATCACTTCTAACCCTGGAGATACCATTATCACCTGTCCTGATGTGTAGCAATTTCTCAGTTATCTTATCATATCTATCTATGTTGTAAACCTCTTTAAGAATCAGAGTCTAAAAGATGCTAAGTGGTTCTACTGGAAGGGAACTTGTAGTTCAAGAAGCAATTTCTCCAAGGTCTAGATAGATCACATTCAACTTCATTCCAAGAGTGAGATGCTGATCCAGGAAAGTGAATATTTCAATTAGAAATATTCATTTCCTTTGCCTCTCCTCTTCATTTTCTCCTTTTCCATTTTAATGCAAAATCCAGTAAAATTAGAATCTTATGAAATCTGAAAAGGTTTCTACACACACACACTAATTTCTCTCAAACAGAGGAACAGAACACAGAACAGTAATGAAGCTGTTGGCTTCCATGTCAATTGGGAAATTAATCCATTGTGGGATTAAATCTAAACTTTAAAAGAGCTACCTAAAATGCTAAATTTATTTTGAGAGCAGTGTTCAGTACTGTAGATAGTTTCTTAACTTTCCCCCACCCAAGAGCAAGTGGAAGACATGGATTCAGGTGGCTAGAATAGAATTGCTGTTGAGTAGTTCATTCCAGATCAGTCACAGGTTTCCTTTACACATGTGGCAGCATATTTTGGCTGTTGTGGAATGCATGCATTCAATCCTTGGTTGTCCAAAAAGAGCAAATATAGCCTTTCCACATGGGCCAGAAATCCTATTTGTCTTCTCTACCTGTGTAGAGCCATTGACTCAATTGGACTGACCTACATGCCAACTAGTAACTACTCTAGTTGGGACTGACCTGCAGAATTCCAGCCATGAAATTGCACATTCTTGGATGATGCAGAACTATTGATGCTTTCAATAGCACAATAAACAGGAACATTGGCAGATACACAAGTGGTTGCAGAAGAGTGATATAGGGCAGCTTTTTTTAAGTTATCAGATATGATGGATCAGCAGGGTTTTCCTCCATTGGGCCAGGAACCAAGTTTGCAACATCTCAGAAACTATGCTTGCAGACCATCACAGGTCCAAGGAACACCACTTTAACTATCACTGGTGTAGCACCACCATTTTGTAAGTACATGAGTGTAGATTTACACTCCACAAGGTCAAACCTTTGCCTCTAGTGAAATCTCCTTCCATCTTACTAGGGTTCCAATACATAGCACAGTAACAACAACAACAGAAATGCTAAGCAGGAGATTATTATTTTTCTGTTTGCCTTGTTAATTGTTTGTTAATTATTGCCATGTTTGACATTGCATTATGTCAAAAGGAAAATAACATTGGAGCAGACTAATATTCTTTTGCATAAAATTAGCAATTCTAGTTTGGATGTTTTTAGAAAGACTAACCTTTTCATCATCCGTTATTTATTTTTCTTTAAACACAATTCCTGGGCAGGCATCTCTCCCTTGAATTCTGATATCATATCATTTATTTAACTTCTTGAGTAAAGTAATTAATACTACAGAGCTTCGGCTGCTTGGCAGAATACATTGTTACAGCTAACAAATTTTATGTCTTTAGGCTTCGCAGAAGAATTTGATTTAATTTGTCCCAAGGTTAAAAAGGGGATGAAAGAAGGAGGGGGGAAGTCAAGGGGTTTCTTTTGTGCTCTTGGAATAAACTGAAACACACTCTACATACACACTTCATGGAGAGATTTTGAGAGACTTGGACAGAAATTGTAGGTAGTGGTTTCCATTTTAGTGGTGTCAGTGTGTGGATGATGGGGGATTACACAATATCTAATCCAGTTTATGTAAAGCTTCTGAAAGAAAAAGGTGAAGCAGGAGAAAGATTTAAAGAATGGGTGAACATGATTAAAAGGGAATTTGATTTCAAAGTGGGGTCTTTGATCACAGACAGGGGAGACTAATTCTTGTCTCACACTTTGGAAAATTGGCTAAGGAAAAAGGGGATTAGACACTACTCCACCAAAACCGAACAAGTGGCATGTTGGATCTGCTGTATACAGGTTGAGGCTCTGTTATCTGAAATGCTTGGGACCCCCCTCCCCCGCTTCACAGACACTTTTTGTTTCCCAGCTTCTGCTTCTTTGTTCTTTGGGAATGGGTCATATAGGTTGTTGTTGATGATGATTTTGTTGCTATGTGCTTTCGAGCCATTTCCAACTTATGGTGACCCTAAGGTGAACCTATCATGGGGTTTTCTTGGCAAGATTTGTTCAGGGGAGGTTTGCCATTTCCTTCTGGTCATATGGGTAGTCTTATGCAATCAGGGATTGGACAATGAATTGGATGACTTCAGAAGAGTTTTTCACTAAACAAGTTTAGGTTTGTGATTGGATAATTGGTTGGATCAGTAGGACGATGCCTTCCTGGAACAGATTACCAAACATGAGAGAAAGAGAGAAAGAAGGCAGTGATGGAAGACTTCAACTACTCTAATATCTGTTGGAAGTCAATGAGGGCCAATGAAAATCAAGACAGGTAATCACATACATTCAGGAACCAGTCGATGAAAAGGATGAGAAAATTCTGATGTCATTATTTCCCCCCACTTCAGTTAGTTTGGTAAGCTTTTAGAATGTAAATCAATAGATGAGCCTTCAAAACAATATCAGCAAGGATTTGGGAATCAGCACTGAGGTTAGGCATAAAAGGCATCTCACACCAGTCAAGAATGCAGCACATTAATAATACATTATCTTAAATGAACTAGAGGGATGGAAGGAGAAAAGAATGCTTCTCCACATGTGGCGACACTGCACAACCAAAGTAAAAATTTTTTAGCAGCAGGCATTTAAAACCGTAGGAGAAATTACACAGCTAGAAACACTCCTCAATCCAGCATTAGCCATTTTGTCAATTTCTGAAGACAATAATAACAGTTGGGTTCATAAAGATGAGACATTCTGATTGCTAGTGGCCACCCAGAATGGAAATGGCAAAACAATGGAAAACACGTCCAGGAATTACATGACTCAAGGGTGGTTTGTGAGCGTAAATTGCACTAGTAAAAAAAAATGGATGCATGAAATTAGACTATGTGAGGGACTATAAAAGCAAGGTCTATTTACAAACAGAATGGAGAAAAACAAGAGGCAAAAAGGAAATAAGAGGTAAATGAAATAAAGGGACAATGAAATGTAGAGATGTGACCATTTCTAAGGGACACTGCTTTACAAACTTGCACCCTTTGACTCTGCCTGCATGCTTGTGCTCTACTTGCACATCCTGTACATTTGCCAATAAGCAAATGTTGCAAAAATGCCATAAGATGCCATCACCCTCTTCTCAGGTGGGAATTCAATCTCTGGAAACTGCCCTTTGAACCTACCATTTAGGGAACTGTGAGATCCCTGAAACTGCAATTGTCATCTGCTCTGAGACCATGGTCTAATGAAATACTAATGAAATGAATAGTTACAAGGACAGCAGAAGAGAAAACTCACTTGCCTTTTAAAAAATGTTGAAATTGAGCCTGAAATGGCAGAGCCATTTCTTGTTTCTCTAGAATGGACTTGCCCAGCAGACTATTACTTGCAAAGGGCTTTGGTGGAATACCGTTCTGCTCTGTGTGTGAATAGCAGTCAGCCAAAGGAATTAACCTTTTGAAAGAGCTCACAAGCAGGTGCCTTGTATTCCCCATGGGCTTTGTGTAAATTATTGACAACACGATGCAAAGAACTAAGGATTTGCCTTAGAGATAGACACAGACAGAGTCTGTAGGGGGTTACATAGTGCATACCTAATGCCATTTGAAAATCCAGGCAATATCAGGTGTGCTGTATGAGCTATAAACTATTGGAGCAGGATTATACATGCTTAGTCTCAAAAACGACCCAATTTCTCCAGGGCCATGGTTCACCATAAATATTTCATGTACTTTAACAGTCAAGGTTTTCTCCTTCTTGTATAGTACTTCATGAGATACAGAAAACTCTATAGTTATGGAAGTTAACATTGTTTATATCCAGTGTGCTCAGGGAAAAAAGATATATACATACAATCAGAATAAAATTTAGAGTTTATCAAATATTCACTCATTTCGACTTATGAATCAGAAATACCCCTCCTCCAAATAAATAAATGTTTGAGTAGTTTTGGCCCAATCCCACTAAATAAATAAAAATACTGTCTCTGCCCTCCTCCTACTTACAATTAAAGAAAACAGACATGCAAGAGATGGAGATTAGAGAGAGAAAGTCAAACCTGGTCAGCTGAAAGATGTAAGTTTTTAAATACAAGAGAATTTCAATACAGGGCTTCTATTATTAGATATTAAAGCCTTCTTAATTGCTTTCATCCAAATTTGCAAAGACACATGGTTTTAAATTGTCTTAAACTCTTCTAACTGCATTTAAACTGCCTTCTTTTGACATGCAAAGAAGTTTAATATACTATTAGTATGCCTAAATTATTCTTGCTGTTTTAAAATTGATTTTATTGTCTGCTGCCCTGAACTCATTGGATATAGGGTAGGATATAAGGACATTAATGATTGAAATAAATAATTAAATAGACAGAACTCTTTATTGGTTTACAGTGGCAGCTATTGGTGCTGAAATCCATGGGGCACTGAATTTGCTGTGGTTTTTAATTAGAGTTGTGAAAGAAATATCAAAGGTGTTCACAAAAATGGTTCTCGGGAACTTCAAGTTGTTGATAGATTGTCTGGGAAGGGGGAAATTTAAAGGATTTGTAGTTTTGTGAGATATTTACCTGCCTTTGTTAGAGAGCTCTGGTGCCACAGCAAACTACAGTTCCAAAGATTCCATTGCATAGAGCCATGGCAGTTAAAGCAGTGTCAAACTGCTTTATTTCTGCAGTGCGGATGCAGCCCAAGATGGCAGGAATCCAGGAATGCCAAACACACAATAGAGGAAAGTTCATAAGGCTGTAGATCATTGTTTGCTATGAATACTCTTTGCTGCTGTGGGATTTATAGCTGCTTGGCCATGGCTAATAGCTTGGTGTTTGGCGTTTAATATTTATTTATTGGGTTTATGTCCTGCCTTTTCCCAAAATGGGACTCTGAATCCTACTTTTAAGCTTCTGTGTGTAGTGTTGGCTCTTGTTTGGATTGTTGATGGAGTACGAAGGAAAGAGGTCTTGCTACAGCATCTGCCTCCTATGGGAGCGGGTCATCATCTACAGAGTCTGCATTGCCTGTGTCTGATCTCGATTGTTCAGGTCCTGGAGGGGTGGTGGTCTTTTGGAGCTGCAGACCCTTCCTGGTCTGATTCTCTGTATCAGATTCCAAAGATTCCACAGAATATGTTATGACACACCTGGCTGAAAGATATGGCAGGTGACAGAGCTGGTTTTGAAGCCCAAGCAATTCTCAGCCACTAGAATTCAGATCCCAGAAGACTCAGCTGGCTTGACCAATGGTCAGGAATTCTGGGAGTTGAAGTCCAAAGCATACGGAGGGCTAAAGTTTGTGAACCATTGCCAATGATGGGTGAGGGTTCACATGTCAGTGAAGTGTGTTTTACTCTGAGTTTAAAAGGAGCTGCCCAAAAGTCTGAACCTGTTTTAGAGAAAGAAGTGAGCACCTGGAAGGGCTCTTTTAAAGTTTTCAGAACCCAGAACAGATGGAAGCTGCTAGTGACCTTTCTTTAGGGAACACAATTCTTTCTGCGAGACTCACAGCAGAAGTGTTATACCAGTGGCAGGCACACTGTGTAATCCTGGAACCTGGATGTTGGAACGTTGAATTCAAGACCTGCCCTTGAGTCTATTTCTGCTGATGAGACATCTCCAAGACCCCCTGTCCTCCACTGCTCTGCCCAACTCCTGCAAACTCATACTCATGATCTCTTTAATAGAGCCCATCCATCTCACAAGCGGCCTTCCTGTCTTTCTACTTCTCTCTACCTTTCCTAGCATTATTGTTTTTTCCAATGATTCATGCCTTCTCATGATGTGTCCAAAGTACGACAACCTGAAGTTAAGGACATAATAAAAGAGGAATGCAGGCAGACACTTTCAATAGGCAAAAAGAAGGAGAAGAAACATGGATGACAGATAAAACATTACAAGCAATAAAGGAAAGAAGAGAAGCAAAACAAAAAGGAGATAGGAACAAGCTAAGAACCATGAATGCAACAGAAAACTATTACAATGACCAGTGCAGAGAAACAGAAGACAACAACAAAAAGGGAAGAATGAGAGACCTATTCCACAAGATTAGGGAAACCAAAGGAAAGTTCAAACCAAGAACTGGGACACTCTATGACAATAAAAAATAACACAGTTCAAGACCAGCCCATCCTATCGCCCTTTATATATTCTACCATTTAACCTGATATTACTGTTATTTTATAAAATATATTAAACCTGATCCAGACCATGTATGCATGAGCCATTCCTGATATGCACTTCTTTCACTACATAGAAGCTTCAAATTCTTAACCCTTTGGTTATGCTTATATCCTAACACAATGGAGAGGCAGGCAATTCTGTTGGCTCCACCTTTTAAAGTAATCCACATGGAATCCACATTTTTCAGATTAATATGCATTTGCACATTATGTACTTCTCAGAGTTTTGCAGTGCCACTTTCTGTTGAGGGAAAGTAGCATACAAATGTGCACATATAAAGAAAAATTGAATACATAGGGCATCCATTAGAGAAAATTGTGCACAAAAATGCAACTTTTCATGCTTCTTCTTGGTCAAAATTGTAGATTGGTGTTGAAAGTGGATGAAACACAGTTGTGAGTGAATATATGTCAGACTCACAAGTCAGAAACAGACTTGATGTATCCTAGCTACCTAGTAAGGATCCTTGATTTAGGGGAGAAAAATGTCTTGTCAAGCATAATACATATTTCCAGCCAAGGCCAATAAAAGAGTGAGCCCAGGGTTGCTGATTCTAAGTACTTAACACTTCCAAATAAGGGAATTAATGTGATTTATTTTATAAGCTACATAAAATGGAAATTGCCCATCACTTAAAGAAATGGGTCCCCCTTTCTCTCTTTATAAGCCCTGCAGTTTTAATAATGATAGCACAGGGTGCCAGGATATTCTATACTGATAGAAATGAATTAGTCTCTTCCTATAAAAGTCTGTTGAACTAAACCAGATGAAGAGTAGCAGAGATCCACATATATAAAATGGTAAATCTAGACTCAGTGGGTTGTCTACAGAACAAAAATTAAGACTTTTAAAGAAATGAGTTGCCCTATTAATGGATGATGCCTTTTGATTGAGTTAAACTCATCTAACCAATAAAAGGCTATAGTACTAAATACTGAAAATAACTACTAGAAATAAGACATTGTCCTGATAACATCTAGTCTTGAATTTTCTCCAAAACTAGCAACCACTTGCCATAATGTTTTCAACTATGTGATATATTTCCCCCCATGGCATATGAAGACGCTGTTACTCAGTGTAAATCCTAGGCCTTAGGCTGTTGTTATTACCCAGGAATAGACCGAACTCTCCAATGCCTTGCTAATCTTATTTAAGTTGCCCCAAGGAGGTTCCAAACCAAACATAGGCATCATTTTATTTCTTTTTTTGCCTCTGATCATGGAGTAACATCTGCAGAAACATTTCCAGGTGGTGTGAAAGGCTTTTGCAACCAGATATTTGCAAGGGAACTTGGTGGTCATCTCATCCAACTCATTATTCAAAGCAGAATCTACAGCTCCAGAACCAGATGGAGATTCAGCAAACTTGGCAGATGTCTGTCCACTCTTTGCTGAAATATTTCCAGTGAAAGAAAACTCATCATCTTCCAAGGCATAGTAAATAGTTCCTACTGATAGGAAGTTTCTTATTACTTTTAGCTAACATATATTTCCCACAGTTTTGACACATTAATTCCAATACTGCCCTCTGGCTCAACAGAGAACAAGTCTACTCCACCATGTGTGTGACATCCCTTCAGATATCCAATCTTAATCGGCTCTTCTCTGGGCTAAACATATCCAGCTTTTCCAGCTATTACTCACAGGACTTGGTTTGAAAACCTTGCACCATGATGTGGGTCTGAAGGTCACTGACCTCCTATGACAATGATCTTTCAGATAGTTTTTCATCCAATAATTTCTAATCTCTCAGATTAGAGATGTATATCTTCAACTAACTCATCTTTACATTCAAAGATGACAAATTACTAGAGTATTTTTCCTCCAGAAGGAGAAAACTCCCACCCATGAGACACAAGGGACAGTGAGGGCACAATCTTGCACTCCCCACTGACAAACCACAATAAAAAGACATAGAGCTCATACAATGATGATGCCAAAGACACTCTCTTGCTGCACAATCCCACATCCCTCTTGAGATAAGGATCCTTACCTTACAAGATAAAGAGCATTGGCTGCAGCAGAGTTCATCTCTTGAATTTTGCCACCCAAAAGAGGGACTAAAAGGGGTGGATAGGCCTTATATATTCACTAACTCCATCCCAACACTGAATGTCCAGGTGTAATTGGACCTGCCAAAAATCCCCACACCTGGCCTGTCTCCATTGTAAGCCAGTAAGATGCAGCTCTTCCCACACACTCTGCCATGCTGTGTGAGAATGGCACTGTAATATCTTAATACAAATTGACTGTTTCCTTTTTGAAGTGTGGAAAGTGCCACCCAGAACTATGTTATGTGTCATAAGGAATATGTAAGGAAAACACTTCAGGTCTGATTATATGTTATTATTTTCTTTTCTATTATCCTCTTGAGATTTTTTTGTGTGTGCCAAAGTATGGGATTGAAATCAAATCCTTTCATATCTTCATAAATAGGTTGCTGTTTGTTGTAACTGTCTTTGACTTATGGAAACCCTACAAATGAACGACCCTATGAATGTCACCCTGTCCTCAACTGCCTTGCTCAGCTCTTGCAGATTCATGGTCATGACTCCTCTGCCTGAGTCCATCCATCTGGAATGCAGTCTTCCTCTTTTCCTACTGTCTTTTACCTTCCCAAGCATTATTGTCTTTTCTAGGGAGTCCCGTCTTATGACATAGCCAAAGTACAACCTCAGTCTAGTCATCTTTGTTTCTAGCCATCTGATTCACTCTAGGACCCATTTTTTGGTCTTCTTAGCAATCCACAGTGTCCACAGAACTCTTCTCCAGCATCCCATCTCAGATGAGTTGATTTTTTTTTCCTACCAGCCACCAATAGCACTACTTTTCCATACTGGTAGGATTTCATGTTCTTGTGAACCAAGAGGCAATGCTGATAATAGAAATGGAGAGATAACAATAATAAAGTGACAGTTCCCTTTCTTCTTCCATTTTTTTTAAGATGATGGAGTTTTTCCTTTCATACTGTTCTTTTGGGTTGCCGCTAAGCCTTATGATGTTTGGAAATAGATGTCATAATAACGATTGCAGTCAGTCCTTTGTTAATTGACAAATTACAGGCTTGCCTTGTATTACAATGCATTTTAGTGCCAGCTGCTTATCAAAACATATTTATGTGGTTACAGGTCTGCCAAGCTGGTTCCCACTCTATTACCGAGCTGTTAAGGCTCGGCAAATATGGTCTTAATGATCGACTGGCATTTATTCAGGGCACCATAAGCTGTCTGTTATAGCAAATTGAAATTGGACTTTCAGGTGAAAGTATCTCAGACACCACCTAGTAATTTTTATGAACACTGGAGAGGACTGAACATAGTCTAGGCTGCTTTGTTCTATTTGCAAGGGAGTGGGAGGAAAGCTAATGAAACACTTTGGGCTTTGTGGCTGATGTGCATTTTAAATGAGGAGAACACATTAATTGAGACCCTAAATCATGCTTGCATTGTGTATATCTACATTGACATAGTTATCTGGTGGTTGTGCTACCCAATCCCTTGGTTGAATATCAACATTGTTTAACTAATTGAGTATCTGCCAGTGTCCCTGCTTATTGTCTTATTGTGCAGTGTGGAATGCACAGGGGCTGTTCCTGCAATCCTAGTGAATCAAGTGATACATCGAAGAGAATGACAAACAATTGTGCACCATCCAAGAATCCACAACTACATGGCTGGAATCCTGTTGTTTGTTGTTTGCTGGTGTGTGCCTTCAAGTTGTCTTTGACCTATGGTGACCCTAAGGCTAGCAGTTCGAAAGCATGCAAATGCAAGTAGATAAATAGGTACCATTTCAGTGGGAAGGTAACAGCATTTGGTACAGTCATACAGCCACATGACCACTGAAGTTGTCTTTGGACAATGCTGGCTCTTTGGCTTAGTAACGGAGATGAGCATCCTCTCTATAGTTGGTTACAATTAGGCATTCATGTCAAGGGAAAACCTTTACCTTCACCTTTAAGGTGAATCTATCATAGGATTTTCTTAGCAAGATTTGTTCAGAAGAGGTTTGTGACTGCGTTCACCTGCTGGTTAGCCCCAACTAAGAGAAGCACACTGCATCATGAGAGAAATGGCTTGTCAGCACACACATAAAACCAATTGATTCAATGAGTTAGGATAGGATGTGAAACATTTACAAATGTGGAACTTTGGTTATGCAACCAAGAACGGATTGTGTCCATGGCCCAAAAAGCATAACAACACTTGTAAGGGAAGTAATGTATGTGTATGATACCAACAAGTCTCCATTTGTAACATCTGGAGGAGATGCATAGCTGTATTTTAACAGGTAAGTTGACTGATCTCTTTGGCTGCTTTGCTCTCTCTAACAAGTTCATTGTTGCAAAAATCTAGATTTGCTGCCACAGAATGTTTGGAAAAGCTCCAAGAATCCTTCCTTTTTCTTGTGTCAAGAAAGATTTGACAGTATGCCATACGGTGTTGACAAAGGTGAATTTAGGTCAATGTGTTCCTTTTTGAATGAGTCAACAGCCTTTGGAATGATGGTAGTGTGTGCATATGTGTGGTGCTCTCCACACACACACACACACACACACACACACAGACATCCCATTCCTATCTGATGGAAAGACAAAGAAAACAATGAAACTGCACCAGAAAGGAAGAGAAATAGCACCTTTATAAAAAGAAGGTCTGTGAAAATGCATCTTGTGCCTCTCATTATTCCTTTTTAATAATTTCAACTCATCTCTTTCCACCACCACCACCAAAAACCTTGGCCAATAATTGTCCTTCCTAAATGCTCATTCATGCTTCTATTCAGCCAAAGATAATGTTTAAAAGCATTGGAAATTTTATTTTCTAAATGCTTCCATCAGGGAAAAAGAAAGAGCAGAGAAGAAGTACCATAAAAAGGAAAGGAGGGGAAATATTTCATTGCACTCTTCTTGGGGAGAGAGAAAAAGTTGTACCAAATAATTTATACCACCTTCTTCTCTTTCTCCCCAAGAGATCAGGTTTCAATAGCTATAGCTGAAAAGCTGCCTGTGATAATCTGGAGCATGTGCACAATAGGAATGAAAGGGTGAAAGACTGGAATAAGGAGGTGATTTAGATGTGCAAAGCTACTTTGGCTCTCTTTTCAAGGATCGTCCCTCTGCCATATCCAAAGCTGTGACAAATGTAGGACAAGTAGGTTTTCTTTTCTTTTTTTTATAGATAGTTTCTACTTCAAATCCAAAATGAAGCAAAAGACAGTGCTAGAACATGAGACTTCCAAGTTGGAAGACATTCAACCAGTGTCTTGGGGAGAGCAGAGGACAGGTATTAGTAGCATTATGATAAATGACTCAAATGGACTCCAGTTTCTGACATGCTCAGATGTAAAAAGAAAATCCAAAGCTGCACAACAGGAGCATGGAATATGAGAATCATGAATCTAGGGAAACTAGAAGGAACTAGCTATGATCCTCAAGTGTAAGCATATATTATTAAATATCAAAGACAGAATCTTCCATGCCATAGCAATTCCAATTTCTGTGTGTATTTGTGGAAGCTAGACAGTGAGGAAAGCTGACAGAAAGAAAATCAACTAATTTGAACTGTAGTGGCAGAGGAGAATTTCACAGCTATCACAGGGCACAAAAATGAGTCTGAGAGAAAATCAACCCTGGAAGCAAAGCTAGAAGCAAAATGACTACACTGGGAATGTCACATCATGACACAATGTGACTCTTCATAAAAGATTATAATTCCTGGCAACGTGGAAGGGCACAGGAAAAGAAGGAAGTCACACTACATGTGAATTGATTCAATCAAGGAAGTCATGGCCCTAGGTTTGGAAGACCTGAGCAGGGCAGTTGATGACCAGGACTCTTGGAGATATCTCATTCACAGAATTTCCAGAAATTAAAACTGTGTTAAAAGCAAATAATTTAAAGGCCTCTGCTTGAGAGTCTTTCATAGCTCCTTGATTTACAGACATTACCAAAGAATGATACTTTGTCCCATGTTGTAGAATCATCTTCCCCAGCCACTTGGTTCTCTATGAGCACATTTGGAGTGCTCAAATTCCCAGGACATCAAGATGTGTTCTGATGGGTATCTGTCCTGGATTCCCTATAACCAGGTAGCAAGATCCCTCTTCAATTTATATTTTAGGAGCCCTAGTCTATATTCCTGCTGTGTAACAGTGCAAGAGCTCATAAACACTCTAGTCATTGGTAAGAAAAGAGAACATGGAATATCAGAAGCAATCTTTTCTCTGCAGATGGTTTGTGTCATTTGATCATCCCATTCTTCTTTTTTCCACCTGTCCACAGGGGATTTCTCCTTTGAGTTTTGTTCAGATGTGCATTGTGGCATGCATCCAGTTCGATTAATGTGTGCATGATGAAACTCTGTCAGTATCTCTGTAGCACACTGTTATTCATCTCAGGGGTGTTGGAGAGATGCATAGTCCTCTTTGGAATGCATATCAATGGGACCCCCCCCCCCCCCGCCACCGCCAGTACATGGAAGAGAGACAGAATAATGGATGCCCAGCGTGGTTGTGTGTATATTATAACTCTCCACAAGCATGAAAAAAAATATGGGAATGTAGGTTGGATCACTGGAAAAATCAGTCTCATTTTCTCACTTCCTCATTCAAGATGCTAATTTTGAACCTACATTTTTTGGTAAGGATGGAGGAATATTTACCTGTAGAAAATTGGACAAAATAGAAATGCCTTTCAGACAGAATTTCAAGGAGGAGAATATTTCAGAGAAGTGATGAAGCTCAGAATCTTAGGTCCAAAATACACTCCAGAAATAATCCAGTTCAAGACTGCTTTAACTGCTGTGGCTCAGTGCTAGGGAATCATGGGAATTGTAGTTTATTGTGGCCCCAGAGCTCTCTGACAGAAAAGACTAAATGTTTCACAAAACTACAGTTTCCAGAATTCCCTAGCATTGAGCCAGGGCAGTTAAAGTGGTCTCAAACTGGATTATTTCTGTGCTGTGTTTTGGACCTTACTTTACTTATTGGCTAGTTTAAGAGTGTATTTGTTATCGGGCTACTTTTCTCTGTAGCAACTGGTAGCTTCCACAAGTTTCTACACATCAGTAGAAGCCCACAGTGAGCTCTTAAAAGAAGGATGGGCATAGCGAGGCCTATGGAATTGGAAATTGGGAAAAGGAGCTATCCAGAGTGCTGGATGTATTTTGGGACTAAAGACCAGCACCTTGGATAGTTCCTTTAAAGCTGGTTTTGAAATCCAGAACAGATTTTCCACTTCACTGGGGCTGCATCTACACTACAAAAATGATCCAGTTTGACACCACTAACTGCCATGGCTCAATGCACAGAATTCTGGGATTTGTAGATTTGTGAGATATTTAGCCTTGTCAGAGAGCTCTAGTGCCACAACAAGCTACAAATCCCAGAATTCCATAGCATTGAGTCACAGCACTTAAAGTGGTGTCAAGCTTGATTATTTCTGCAGTGTGGATGCACCATAGATGCCAGCCACCTACCAGCCCTGCTTGTGACTCGCTACTGTTCCTTGCCCCTGCCCGAAATCCTCAATAAAATTTACCAAAAATATTGGCACATATTCAATATCCTCATTTAACTTGCTTGGGGCTAGGCTTTCAAGTTTCAATATCCAGGACAGGATGTGAGGACAGGTCTTGCATCTAATGTTCACAATTTTTCTATTACTCAAATTGACAGTTCCTTGGCAGACTGCTCTTTGCCGAGAAGTGTGATTTACTGCAGTTGCTCCTGATCTTAACGTTCGGTGTATTAGTAAAGTGGTCACCCATTTCCTTCTTCAATGGTCTTTGGACCTGACCTACATATTTATATACCACTACCTGCAGCTTCAACGTAAGACAAAGTAGTTCATATTCAGAGAGCTTTTGGATTAATTTAACCCTCTGTTGAGATGTACAGATTTCCTTTACACCAGTCTGGACTCACTTCCAAATGATGATTCAATTGTTCTTATTCTGTTGCTGCTGTTGTTATTGTAGTTCAGATTCAGCCTTTTTTTTTTTTTTTTGGCTTTTCTAATCATCATCATCATCATCCACTTACACTTATACAATTGTTAGAGCATTGTTAGGCGTTGGAGGGCAAAGCAACGACAAGACGGAGATGGTATTGTGCGATAAGTATCATTGATGATGCTATTTCTCAACTTCAATGGCCATTTAAAAGCTATGTGTGATAAAGTCCTTGGTCAAATTTTTAAAGCACTGTTGCCAAAAGAGATTTAATAGGGTGCATCCATCCCTTTCTCCTCCCCCTTGTGTCTCCCCGTTTCTCTCTCTGTCTGTCTTATATTCCCTTCTCTCTCCTTTTATCTCTCAGTCCAATGAGATCTTGCAAAGCCTGTCAGAGTGTATCTGAATGAATCCTTAGGCAGCATTCTCTCCATCTTTCTCTCTGTGTGAATCTATATCTTCATCTTCCTTTCTGCAAGTGTACGGCCACTTTGCCAGTAATAAATAATTGAGATAATACTTATTTTAATTATATCTGGGTGGAATAAATTAGAAATTCAATTACAGCACTGAACACTGAAGAGGCATTCAGAATGTTTGGGCTATTAGTTGAACAAATTATCAGCAAAAGACAACAGCGTTTGTGGGGACTCACCCCAATGCCCTTGTTTTAATGAGAGTGAAGGGAGGGGGGAGAGATGGAAAGACAGTCAGAGTTAAGTCCAGAGACATGACTCTGCAGGATTTTTGCACCAGAGGCTCCTGGTGCCCCCCTTTCACAAGCATTTTGTGGCAGGAGGACCCAAGCTACATGCATCATCCTTACACAATTACAGTCCACGGATGGTTCTCCTGTAGTATTATTCAAAGACATTGCCATGTTACTCTGAAAATTCAATATGCAAAAGGATCTTGTAGCACTTTTGAGACTAACTGAAAGAGAGAAATGGAAAGTCCACTCCACCTCATGTATCTGAAAAAGCAGAAGGTGCTATGAGATACCTTTTCATTCCTTTCCTACAAGATACCCTTGTAGCATTATTGTTCAACAAAAACAATAATTGTTATTTAAATGGCACTGAAAAGAATAACACCCCCCCCCCAACAAGTGATTGAGAAATTATATTGTTTTCCTGAGGCTGATATTTGCCCGGCATCTTCTGTCATGCCTCCCCTTGAGAGTTCTTCTTCTGAAGACTATGAAGAAACCATTTGAAGAAATTCAGTGGATGCCTGATGTTCAGCCAAGGTCTCCTCCTGTTCAACAGTTCAATTCAAAACCAGAACTGGAGGAGGAGGAGTCCCCTCCTGTCCCATACTCTTCCCTTGGGAGACAGTATAAAGCTGCAGTTAAGATCTGGACAAGATCACAGCTGAAGAATGCAGTCATCCCACTGGTATCTGGGCACTGGCCACACATTTCTCCCTATAGAAGGCAGATAAGAACACCAGCTCATTGTTGAGAGCAACACCATTCCAAGATCTCAGCTCTAGGAGTGTTTCTGTAGTTCCTGATAAATCATTGACTCCTGGATTACTGTACAACTCAACTAAGGATGAATCCTGAGCTTCTGTCTCTGTTTAACCACATTCTTGACCTTGGACTGGAAGAGACATGCTTTCCCTCTTACTACTGACAAGTTGACTTGGCTTCCTTCTGACCTCAGCTCATGGGACTCTGGATACATGAACTTCCTTAAAGCAGGACATCCTTACTCATGCCTAAGTTCCTCTACAGAAGCAGTGCACATTTTCATCCAGTGCAGAAGTCCATATTCATTGAACTTTGCACAAGCAAAAACCTGTGCATGCCATGTCATTGCATTATATTTGAACATTGTGAATTGTACATTGCACATGCCGATACCCACTGCACTTTGTAGTCATGCATTTTGTAGTTGCTCAGGCATTGCTGAAATTCACCAATGGATGATTGTCACATAACTGTGTTTGTGTAAACCTACATTGCCTCCCTGCCATATGCTACAGTTAGTAAGTGGCCTGAGAACAAGTGGTTCTAAGACAAAGAGCTGTAGTGTAGTCAATCCAGTCCAAGGAATTCAGAGGTAATCCCATAAGATGAAGGGAGGAATAGGAGCAAGGTATTAGCTGGTCCAAGAGTTTTTATAACATAGTCCCCAAAAGCAGTAGTCCAGAAAAACAAAGCTAAAGAGGGATAAGATATAGGAGTCATTAATCGTACCCAGTCCAAATGTCAAGACCACAGAAAATGCCAATTGCTCTGACATTTGTAGTGATAGCAACAAAGACTCCAGGGAGCTGCTGGGAGATTTATAGGTAGATGCCTTTGGATGCCAGGTAATTGATGAGTCCAGATGCTGGGACCAATGAAGCCTCTCCTCATTTCTTTGACAATATTCAAAGCATGAGAGTACGTCCTTGGCATCTCCTAAGTCCTACTAAGGAGAGGACCTCTCAACTGTTCCAGTCAGCAGATCCTTGGATTCAGAGAGACCACCATTAGCTAAGTCATAAACTCAATCCCCTGTGTCCACTTATTCAGAACCTAGAAGGTGCATTATGACAATCTCCTTGATGTAGCATCCCAGCCATTCATTGTAAAGACAAGACAGAAGAAAGTACTAGGCAGGGAAAATGCAATCCCTATATATTCCCTGAGGTGAGCCAGCATTGTGTAGTGGGTTGACTGCAACTCTGGAGACCAGGGTTTAAATCCCTGCTCAGCCATGAAAATTTACTGGATCACTTTGGGCAAGTCACATTCTCCTTTAAACAACAAAGTTTGTTAAATTGTTTATAACTTTTTATTATAGTCATTTTTAAAGCTGCACTGTGATTTATATTGTGAGCTGCCTTGGTCCCATGCTGGGAGAAAGGTGTGATATTTAACAAATATATAATTCTTTTCATTCTCTGGATATTTGTACTGTCCATTTCTTTTATAAAACCATTTGACAGGTTTGCCCTAGGGTTGCTATAAGTCAGAAATTACTAAAAGGCACACAACAATAAATATATTCCCTACACTATTGATCATGAATACATAGGGATCATAGAATCATTGAGTTGGAAGAGGCCCCAAGGGCCATCCAATCCAACCACCTGCCATGCAGGAATACACTATCAGAGCACTCCTGACAGATGGCCATTCAGACTCTGTTCATGAATGCAAATCAGTTACAGATGTACAATTCCAGGTTACACATTTGTAACTTTGATTGTGAATTCAATTGTTGAATGGTGAGTTAACACATGAGTAAGTCAAACTGATTAAATGTATCAGTTCTAATTGGGTTTAACAGTAGAACTTCAGCCCTAGTGACATGGCTGTTATAAAAGAAAGGGACAGTGCATACATCCAGAGCATAAAAATAATTATTTATTTGTTTAACATCCCATCTTTCTCTCAGCATGGGACCCAAGGCAGCTCACAATATAAATTAAAATGCAGCTTAAAAATTATAATACTACAAATTTCTAAACAATTAAACAAACTATGCTGTTAAAAAGAGAACTAGTGTGGTCTGATGGTTTGAACATCAGACTACAGCTCTGGAGGCCAAGGTTCAAATCCTTGCTCGGCCATGGAAACCCTCTGGGTGATCTTGGGCAAGTCATATTCTCTCAGCCTCAGAGGAGGGCAAAGGCAAATCCCTTATGAACAAATTTTCTAAAATATTCCCCGTGATTGATTCGTCTTTGGAAACAACTTGAAGGCATACAACAACAGCAACAACAACAGTGTTTAAGATAGCACTTTAAAACAGTTTAAAATTTAAAACATAACAATGATGCAACAAGGTGTTTCTATGTTCCCTGTAACAATGTGCAATAGTTGATGACATAGGCTAGGAAAGTATGAAAATATCCCATTTTCTTCTGCAAAATAGTGGGAGCCTTGTTGTCCTATTATACCTAGAGAATACATATGAGATTTCCAGCTGTGCAATGGACACTCTAGGCTGCACCAGGGAGAGTTTCTTGCATACAGAGATGTGTTGGCCATAGCAGCTGGCTTGTGGAACAACCCAGTGGTCCATCATACTTTATGTAAATTGCCTGCACTGGAGGGGGCTGAGTAGGTCTTATTTCCCACATTTTCTGATCAGATTCATTGACTTTCCACCACCTGGAGGCCACGGCCAATTGAACAGAGGCAAATAGCCCTCATCTGCACATATTATTTACTAAATCACACTCTTCTTTGCTGCCATTTAGAGGGAGGCAGACTTGCAAGCCTTTCTCTGGCCCTGACCCACTGTGAATAATGCATGATCTCTACATTGTCTCACTTGCTTGCTGAACTATGGCTCTCTCCACTTTCCAGGGAGGCAATGTGTATGATGTTGTTTTAATATTTATTTTTCATCCTCTATAAATATTTAAATTCCTTTCTTTCTGGAGGCTAGCAGAGTTCAGGGAAGGGTGGGGAAGGTGACCCATTTCCTCACCATAGTGACTGACCAAGCAACGCCTCCATTGCTCTTAGGCCAAGAATATTTCTCAATAAATGTGTTTAGAGAGATAATGAAGGTTTACATCTTCTGACAAGACGAGAACCTAACACAACTAGAAATTAGCCCCAGGATACAGAAAGCAAACACATCAAGTCAGGTCAGGAACCAGGGTGTTAGTTGGTCTCAGATGGATGTGGAAAAATTTTGAACATAAAAGGACAAACTGAATCACAGCTGTGATCACCTGGTCATTTCAATCAGTTGTTCTTGGGATTAGTTCATCATGGACTCCCTGCTAATAGACTGAAGAGATTCCTATCCGTAGATCTGCAAATACCTTTCAAAAGTTTTTAAATTAAAGCTAGGGGCTGAGCTCCCATGTCATCCTTTCACAGAATGACTATACACTCCTATCAGGATGCCTGTACTACACCACCCTTCTCCTAAATACTGACCTTGTGTAACCAGTTCTGTATTTCTATGCAAAATATGCAGACACTCAAAAATATATAGTCTTAATTCAATAATAATAATAATAATTTTTATTTGTATTTCCCGCCTCTCCCTGATGATCGAAGCGGGATAACAGGTAATATAAAAATACAAAACATAAATATATATAAAGAAAACCCCAACAACAATATCCCTCCCCACAATAAAACCTCATAATCCCTCTAATTAACACTATTGTTACTGCTGACAAGAAAGGACCCATTCAATCAGTAGCATTTACTTGAACGTTGTTTACCATTCAACAGTTGATTGAATGGATCTACTGTGGCTGGAACTAACCAAGAGGATTCTAGCCCATGTATGTTTTTTTAGGACTGAGTAAAGCACCTAACTGCTAATAGTTTTCAAAAACCCTGCAACTTGCAGCACAAAGAAAAATGATTTTAAAAATTACCAGTGGGTCCAAAATGCTGCAGGCAGAATGTTGACGTGGGCAATTTATAAGGAGCATATACCTGCCTTGTGAAAACAACTCCATTGGCTACTGGTTCATTTTTGGGCAGAACTCAAAGTGCTGGTCATGACCTATATAACTTGATATGACTTAAGTCCAGACTATCTGAAAAACCATACCTGAACTTGCCAGAAGACTGATATATTCAGGGCAAGCTTTTTCTCAGTCCATCCACCATCACAGGCAACTGTTAAGCTTATTGCACGGCACTTAAGGAATGGGAACAGAAGGGAATGGAACGGGACAAAAAGGTTTGTTCTTCAAAATCAGTTGCCAGGAATGACTGGGGAACACCTTGGGGACTCCTGGTGGCATCGGTGGCATTCTCCCATCCAGTAAAATGCATTTTTGTCCCATTCTGTTCCATTCTCTTCCATTCCCATTCTTGTAAGTGCTGTGTGATAAGCTTATCTAAGACATAAAAGAGAGCTTAAGTTCTCAGTGGCTGCTCCCAACCCTCTGGAACTCCCTTCCACAGTAAGCTAGGCTGGCCTTCTTCCTCCTTTCCTTTTGTCACCAAGAAAATACCTTTTTGTAGCAAGGTTTTAATATGCAATTGTTCTCGGGGAGATTTTTTATTGGACTGTGTGCTTTTTTATATTTTTAAAAAAACTTATATATGTTTTTGTACATTTTTAGAACCAGTGTGGTGTAGTGGTTTGACTGTAGGACTATGACTCTAGAGATTAGGGTCTACTCCTCCTTCAGCCTTGGAAATCTGCTAGGTGACTCAGATGGGTCACATCCTCTCAGCCCCAGGAGACCCTGTGATAGGTTCATTATCGGGTCGCCGATCCTATACTGTTTTAATATCATTTTATCCCATTTTAACTCTGAGAATTTTAATTCTGTCAGGTTTTAAATGAGTTCTTCTGTCAGCTGCCCAGAGGGTCCCACTCTGGGAGAAAGGCGGCATGTAAATTAAATAAATAAATAAAATTATTCATTCTTGCCTGTGAGAATGAAATGTATAAATATTTACATCTCTAAATGGAGTCGCCAATTCTGATGGACACGGCAGGATCTAGTGCAAGTAGGTTGGAGCTGGCAGTGACTTTCATTTATCTTTGTACAAAGGTAAAAATCCACATTTGGGCCACTGATCAGCAAGACTGAGTTTTTAATTTTCACCAAGTTAGTTCTCTCTCTCCTCCACCTATTCTTTTCGCTAATGGTTCACATTTAAAGATGAGTGTGTGTTGTTCCACAGTTAAAGACACACAGATGTGGTCTAATTGCATATGATTCCCTTGTGCTCACTGTCCTCCCGATTTGGAGGGAGAACTACCTTAACAGTTGTTTGTCCATCTGGTTTATCATTCCCATTGTGAGCAATTGACTTCACTGTTCCACCTCCTTGTCCAACAGGCTGGTGTTTTTGTTGTCATCTTCTTTTCACAGACCAGTGATAATCATCTGGGAAGCTTGCTACTAGATTTGGAACATGTGACTCCAATTGCTAGGTTTTAATTTGAGTGATGAGAGGCAAAATTCACAGAGATTTGCTTCAGTTGCAATTTTATCCTTCATGCCTCATGATTTTCTTTTTCAAATCAACACTTGGATTGCTTGAATTGTGGGATATTTTCTAAGCCCAATAAGAATCCCAAAGTACAATAGGGTTTACGCTGTGGTTAAAGTTGGTGAATTCCAGTGCCTCCTCATCTAACCTTTGTGACTAGAGGGAATCTACTAAAAAGCACAATACGTCTCTTTTGCTTCTTGGCATGGAATTTTTGCCATTGTTGTTCTTGTCACATTAGTTTCATTTTATCTAACATTGGTTGGAACAAAAAGAAAAATGCCCCAATGGCAAGAATTTGCTGATCTCTCTCTCTCTCTTTCTGGGGCAAAATTTTACATGTTAACTGGATGCAACCTGAAGAAAGTGATTGGAAACAGGGTGTTGCTGTTGTTGTGTGCCTTCAAGTTGTTTCTGACTTATGGCAACCCTAAGGTGAACCTATCAGATTTATTAACCAGGGGGAGGGGGGTTGTCAATGTCTTCCTCTGAAGCTGAGAAAAAGTGACTTGGCCATCTCAGATAAATTGCCCCTGGAACCCTTTAGAGAAAGGGTGGAAATTATGGACTGTTCTTCAGGTTGTTGGATTACAAGTCCCAACAGGTCTAGCCACCTTAGCCATTGGTGAAGCATATTGGGGTTCTTAGTCAAAGAAAAACTGGATGGCTGCAAATCACACCTCTGATTTTTGGCCTTGAAAAACATGGGTAACACTTCGAACATGGTGCTGCAGCAAACCAGTAGCCAATGCAGTGTTTTCACCACTGGAGATACATCTATATAGTTGGGTGATTTATTAAGCAACCTGGTTGCCAAATTCTGTTATATCTTGCGCTTCCAAACCAAGCCAGTGATGGAAAAAGGGCTTGCTTTCTTCTATTCAACATTGCTAGATGAGTCTGAGTTGAAGGATTAAAGAGTTGGAAGTTTATGAGAGGAAGACCTACTCCTTCTGTCCATGGATTCCATGTATAAAAATGTATAGTTTTGGAATGCAGTTCTGCAATGAACCAGCAACCACCAATTGAATTCTCTTAGCTGCTGAAGTATTCCGGTCTGGTGCAATGCAGCTTACCACTATCTGACAGGTTAAGTATGGCATTAAAGCTGGATCGCCACCATCTAGCATTCTGCTACAGTTATGAGGCCATCTTCTGAATCTTGTCAATGTGGTGGCAACAGTGGGATAATGGAAAGACAGTGAGCAATAAAAGGGAGGGGGGAATCTGGAAGCAGGGCCAGCTGCCATGTAGCAATTCAACTCTGTGAATGAACTTTACTAAAAGATTAGAAACACACAGACACACCATGCACTTAATTAAGCATAGCATGGAAAGCAAATATCAGGGAGAAATGGAATAAAATGGAAGACACAGGAGACAAAAATAATAATAGGAACCAAGTCACGACTGTGTAATTGACAGAACCAGTGCACAAAATAGCCAATAAAGGCACACATTAATGGATACTGTAATGAATAAGAGATGACAAAATAAAAAAAGATGACGCTTTTTCATGGATGGACAGTTTTGCAAAACCAGGAAATAGACATTCCCACAAAGTTTAGGAAAGGAGGAACAAGAAGGAAATTTTTCTCTGAAGATGCCAGCCACAGATGCTGGCGAAACGTCAGAAAGAAACTCTTCTAGAACATGGACACACAGCCCGAAAAACCCACAAAAAACTAAGAAGGAAATTCTTCAGAATTTGGGGGTACCTATTGTGGCCATATAGAATCTAGTAGCATCTGTTTTCTTATTTATATTCATCATTCTCTGAAGTAAAGCTGACCAAATTTCCTGTCTCTTCCCTCAGCTATTTTGGAGAGCAGTTATTTTGGAGAGGTTAAGTGGCTTCATTGCCTCCTTGAAAGAACTTTTGGGTTTAGCTTTTCTTCTGAAGGCAAATGTCCATATTATACACACCGAAGCATGATCCAATTTTAATTTGAAGACATCATTTTTGTGATTATAGGGCATGTGAACATCCATTTGGTCATCATAACCAGGGCCACTAGTAGGTGTCTTCACGTGGTAGTATCTCTGCAGTTCAGTGGGCTCTTGGTATCCTCTGAGGATGGTTCCAGGACCCCCTGTCAATATCAAAATCCATGGATGCTCAAGTCCAATTATATACAATGGCATAGTAAAACAGTGTCCCTTATACAATATGTCAAAATCAAGGTTTGCTTTTTGGGATCTTTTCTCTATCTATCCAAGCCATGGATAGTTGAATCCATGGATGCAGAATCTGTGGATAGAGAGGGCCAACTGTACAAATTCCCTGGAGTCAGATAGATAATCTCCCAAAGCCCTTTGCCTGGGTGGACAACTCTGTTTTCTTTAATATCTTTTTTAAAAAATATAAAGTTCTTTCCATTAAATTTATAAAGAAATGTGTGGATTTTTAAATACTTTTCTTTTAAATTTTCTTTTTTTCCCCCTTTTCGTTTTAAAAATGTTTACCCATCCATTGTTTCTAATGCATTGGGTCTGTCTCTGAATAAAGATCAAGCATTTTGGAATTCTAAAATCATTGAGAAGGATTTTGAAAGCCTCTCTATCTGATCTTCAAACCTGAATGAAGATGATATTGCTTTTCTTCTTGAAATGCTTCAGAATACTTATACATCCCCCTGCAAAAAAGCATGAAAACTAAAAGTTTTTAAAAAAAGTCATGAACATCAGCAATCCTGAGAGTTTGGTTCACCTTAAAAAAAAACAAAACTGAGCTAGCTTTCCAGATTGTGCTCTGAATCCCAGCCAAGAAAAGGATTCTACACTCAGATGGTTTCCCATAATATATTGCAAGAGGACTACATTTTGTCCATATGGCTTATTATATTAAAAGCTTATTACACAATCAGTACTGCAGGGAAGTTGCCCTTTGCGTATGTTTACTGTGTACTCGTAAATCCCTTGTGTCCATATGCTCAGCACAGCCTAATGGCTCCAACAACAGACCCATCAAGTGGAGCTGTTTCCAACAGTGTGTTCCCAGAATGACTGTGACAAATGGCATCCGGAAATTGTCCCCTTCTGGAAGACTCTTTCATTAGAGTGGCTGGTCATTAAATCCCCTTTTATGGGTTTATTTGGCATAATATATTGCAAATCTATTCTAGTTTGGGGTTATCAGTTTTTGCCAAGATACTATTTGTATTGTGTAAATCGACATTCACATAATTATTGGGTGGTTGGGCTACACCATCTTCTGCTGAATATATGCAATTGTATTATCTGTTAATGTACCTGTTTATTGGCCTATCAGCCAATGGTGAATGCACTGTGGCTACTTTTTGAAATCCCAGTGGTGCACTGAAGGCATTTATGGACCTGAAAATGCATACATTTATGGCTGGAATCCAACAAGAATAGATCCATTCAGTCAACTGCTGAATGATGAATCAACACATGTCAAAAATTCCAATTAATTCAATGGATCCACTCTAGCAAGGCTTATGATTAGGATTTAAGCCCTGTGAAAGGGTTCCGCTACATCATTGGTTGCACAATACTGATATGCTTCAGAAGTGTGCTGTAGTGCAACTGTTGTGTACACACATGAGCTTAGTTTCATACTATGCAAGCACAATGTAGGATCTTGGCCCTCCTTAGTATCCTCTATGCTGTTTACAACTAGGAATGGAAAGAATATACACAGCTATTTGGAAAGTGCTTCTTGAGTGTTGAGAGACCATGCCAAGAAGAATATTGGACTGATGAGAATCTTCACAGTTTGAAATGTGTTCTGCACAAAATTCCCATGTGGTTGTTTTGTCCAGAAAACAGCCTTTTCAGCACAGAAAATAATATCTCTACACACTTAAGTTTTATTTTTTGTGTCAAAAAGGCACAATAATTGTGGACTTTGTGAACACAAAATTGAGATGTGTTTGTGTGTTTGTGCAGTAAACAAACAGCCTTTTCTGTTGAGGAAACAAGCTTTTCTTCACAGAAATGTCTGTATAGAAAATGATGTCACCTGCACAGAAAGGCCTCTTTTCTAAGCAATGCAACTACATACAACAGTTTGCACAAAATAAGCCCAAATTGCAAATAGTCTTCAAACACTGTGCAGTTTATGAAGACTTTCTCACTGCAAGGAGAAAATGGCTAAAATTGCTCATTGCTTCCTTCAAGAAGAAAATTAATGAATAATTGCATCCTTATGCACAACCTTTTCAGACAGAAAAGAACCAAACTTCAGTACAGTGTGAGAAGATATCCCAAGGCAAACCAGAGTTGTGTCTCCATCAGCCAGCACAATGGGACAAGAAGATACACCATAGGTTGTACAACACTGGTATTTAACAAAAGTGTGTTGTAGTGCAACCACTGAGCATGGAAGGGTAGACTTAGACTACTGAAGCACAATGTAGGATATTGGCCAAAGTTTAAGTCAGGGGTAGGCAACCTTTCCCCTTTAAGGGCCGAGGGACTTCAGCTCCCAGAATCCCAGGAGCTATTGGCCAACATGGGACTATTGGCCAACATGGCTGAGGCATCTGGGAGCTGAAGTCCCTTGGCCCTTAAAGGGGAAAGGTTGCCTACCCCTGGTTTAAGTCAATATAGCATAGCATGCACAAAATAAAGAATATCTGTCTATCTATCTATCTAGATAAAATGTGTGCATCAATAATAATACATCTCAAAATACAGTACATTTGATGGACAGGGCCCCAACTCCTGTTGGTCAGTCCCAAATGGTGTAGACCAGGGGTAGGCAACCTTTACCCTTTAAGGGCCGAGGGACTTCAGCTCCCAGAATCCCAGGAGCTATTGGCCAACATGGGACTATTGGCCAACATGGCTGAGGTTTCTGGGAGCTGAAGTCCCTCAGCCCTTAAAGGGGAAAGGTTGCTTACCCCTGGTGTAGACCTACTGAATTAATTGTTGAATGATGGGCCAACATGTAGGGAAACCCTATTGATTCAATTTACTTGCTTTTTGGGGGACTAACAATAGGTTTCAAGCTACTGAAGTGTGTGTGGTGTCAAAGTGGGTGTGTTGTTGGAGATGACAAACTCTGAAATATTTTGTCAAGAACAGGGGTAGGCAACCTTTCCCCTTTAAGGGCCGAAGGACTTCAACTCCCAGAATCCCAGGAGCTATTGGCTAACATGGGACTATTGGCCAACATGACTGAGGCTTCTGGGAGCTGAAGTCCCTCGGCCCTTAAAGGGGAAAGGTTGCCTACCCCTGGTCAAGAAAGACGTTCATATTTTTATCTATGTGAAACTGTAATGTGTTGCTATAGCATTTTAACATTTCTCTCACCCTAGTGTGCGTGTGTACACTTGTGCTAATAACATTTTGCATGTTTCTTTAAGCTATTTTTATGCTTTCAATAAAAAAATTATCAGGGCAATTGACTCTTCAAAAATAAATAAAAAGCAATCAAAACACAAATAAGCCCAACCCAGCCAATCTGTGAAACTGACAAGATGCTAAAAGCCCAATTAAAGCAGTCAGCTAGACTAACATTCTGTATAACAGGACAGGGAAATTATAATAAAAAAAAGTCTTTGCTTGAAACTGAAAGGACACCTAGATCAGCCCTGGGTGTACCTGCTAGGAAAAAGAATCCCCAAACCAGGACACCAACACTGAGAAGATATGAAGAACTAAACCTATAAAGAAGTGTTCTTGGTCACTGTGAGTCATGCATCATAAAGGATGTTTAGAAGCAATGGTTTGCCAGAAATTTTCTTAACGGAGGACTTTGCTATCCATAATTCTGCCAGCCTTTGGATGGAAACTTTTTCTGGAAAGTTTTTTGTTGCTTTTTTTTAAGGGGAAGAATCAGTTGCACTCAATTGACATAAATATGGTACTTGTCCCTGGCAAAAAAGTTGCAGATCTTCTGTAGCAGATTATACTGCTCTAGGAAAGATGTACAGATCCAGATGAAGCTAAGCCCAATGGAGAGCATCAACAGATGCTTTCTTGGTCTGGGATCTCCTGCTCTTACATCCATCCAGGCTTTAGGAAGGGAATTGTTTCAGACTCTATCTCTGTCTATATCTCTTTGAGGAATCCTACTATGAAGATGAACACTCCCTATCTACCATTGGGATACTGTTGGCCCTGGTCATCTCCAGGAAACTGAGGAATTAAACCATCCTGGAAGATGTTTTGAGGAGCAGAAGAGAACAGGATTATGAACTTTACCACCCTACAATTGATAGGCAATTTGAAGCTCATAGACTGACCAGGCCCAATATATAGACTGGATTCCTGTTAGTGAGTCTCAACAAGAATAGACCCAATGGATGGATAATGTGTTAACACATATACTTTTCACTCCACTTTGACAAAAAATGTATTTAAGCATTGCTTCACATGCATTTGAAACCTGTATTATAAATAAATAAAGGAATCTGAGCCTGTTTCTCAATGTGGATGTTCCTAATAAGCTTTGTCTGCATGAATTGACTAATTGTTCCATATTGTTTTAACTTATTTTATGTTTTGTGAATGTGATTTTTCTGTGTCCTGGGACCATAATAAAGAATTGAATTGGATGTGGATGTTCCTCAGTGCAAACTGTGTATTCCATGCAGCCAGTCTTGCCGATTGAGACAATTCTGTTGGAACCTGGATTGAAATCAATATCATATGTTCATAATGAGAACATGTCAACAGTTCAAGATGGGTCTGTCCAGCAGCAACTGTTGGCTTCCATGTCAGTGGGGTAGTAATGCTGCTCCAGGTTTTAATTCAAACTCCAAAGGAACTTTTCAATGTTCCAGACCTATTCTGGGGATAGAGTTCAGCACCTTGGATAGTCCCTTTAAGTTTCAATTAAAATTTGCAGCAAATTCTCTATGACTATGACATGGAAGCCATCAGCCACCACTGTGCCTGTCCCCTACTACCTGCATCCTGGGTTTGAACAAATCTATTCTCCTGTTGAAGCAATAAATGTTCTTAAAACCTTCCATGCCATTCTCTCTCTCTCTCTCATAATTCTTTCTATAGTTCCAAATTTACTCGACAGATATGAGAGTATTTTCATTTGAGGAGGGATTATTGAAAGACTCACTCCAACAGCAGTCCTATCGTGTCTGGAGAAGCCATTATCTAAAGGAACAGGTAAGCTTAATAAAAAAAGGGGGGAAAGAGGGGGGGAGAAAAACCTTCAGGAAATAAAAGTATTCATGGTGTATTTAACCATGATCCAGCTTCTGGTGTAAGTAAAGAGCAAAGCAATTAATAAGGTATATTTAGCATACTGCAGAGGAACATGGGTACCCAGGTGAATTGGTAGAGCAATTTAAATAACATTTATCTGCAAGATCATTCTTGCTGTGACTAGTTCAGCTGGAACCTGTGACACAATACAAATCCAACTTTTTCTTTTAATTTTGTTCCAAACTATGCAGTATATCTTTACAAAGAGAATTACATGGCAGGGATCTCATTGTCCTATCCTGTTCTATGAGTCTGTTGGGCATTAAGGCAGATCTTCATGACCTTCAGCTGGAGTTGTGTAGAAGCACACAATTAACTGCAGGTAGAAGCACAGTGCATAAGTTACAACTAACTGAAGCAAGCTCAGGCTTATACTTCAGGACCTGGGAGAACTCCTAAGGAAGACAGACTTTGCTCTTAGCCCTGACAGGATGTAATAGCTAGAATCCTGCTAGTGATTTGTGTCTGAGTAAATTTCCCTAAGGGCAGAGTTGATCATTTTTGTGTGACGAAACATCTGCATTCAGTTCATGCTTGCTGAAGTAGAGTTGCACGTGTGGTGCTATTGCACAAGCACACTGAACATTTGCACATACAGGTGTGCATTGTGTATTGTGCAGGTAGATGCACATGTAAGTGGCTGAAAGTCTACTTATGCTGATATTAATGTGTCCTCCTCTACTACCTCCTCAACCTTTGCCTCCCCATTTCCTCCTCCTTTTCTTTTCATATGTCCTATTGGAGCTGGGTATGTTTAGCCTGGGGAAGAGAAAGTTAAGATGTGATATGACAGCCATGTTTAAATATTTGAAAGGATGTAAAATGGAAGAAGGAGCAATCTTGTTTTCTGCTGCTCAAGAGACTTAGGGCCTAAGCAGATGGCGCAAAGCGCTGTCTTCGAGGCCAGGAAGGGGAGGGGCAGCCTCACAATGGGTGCCCCAACCCCTTCCCCAAAATGTCGTTGGAGCGGCCAGCCCTCTGCATGGCCGGCACTCTGAAAACGCACTTCTGCTGCAGCATTCGCACACGCTGCAGCGAAAGAGGCACCGAAGGTGCGCTGGATGCCTTTTGCGGTGCACCTTCGGCGTCTTGCGGAAGGAGCACTATTTTAGCACTCCTTCCTGGAGCAGGGACGCTGTGCCGTGGGGCCAAGGAATGCGGATGCCTCAGCCCCGATCCGCAGCTTCCCGGGGAGGCCCCGTACCGCCCATCTGCTTCCCCCCTTTGACATGGAACAATGGAGTCAAACTACAAGAAGAGAGATTCCATCTAAACATTAGGAAGAAAGTCCTGACCATAAGAGCTGTTCAACAATGGAATAAACTGCTTCAGAGGATGGTAGAGTCTCCTTATTTGGAGGTTTTTAAACAGAGGCTGGATGGACGTCTGTCAGGAGTGCTTTGATTGTGTCTTCCTGCATGGCAGAATGGAATTGGACTGGATGGCCCTCAAGCTCTCTTCCAACTCTAGGATTCTATTATTCTATTTATACCAGTACATCATCACACTCTATCACTACTCAATGGATTTCTGGTCAATTGCTTCCATTGTCTTTCATGTCAGTTACAAATTCAGTGAGGTTCTAGCAATCGATACTACACATCAGTAGAAATGAGTCAGCAGATCCATCCTCAGGGTTACAAGCTAAATGGACAAGATTCAGAAGTGGAAAAAATGGATAGAAAAAGCCAGAAGAGAGAGATCAAATTAATAATGCTAAGTGACGCATTGACCTGGAAAGAGAGCAAAGTAACATAAGAAAAGATGTACTAGATAGACCCAAGGCCAACACAATCCATAGTGGTCAATCAGTTGTTAAGGGGAAGTCCACAAATAGTACATGAGTGTAACAGATCACAACTGCTCATTTTTGTCTGCAACCTACATTCAGAAACATGTTCCTTCTGATACAGAAGATAAGATACGGCCATAATGATTAATTCCTACTGTTAAAGCTGTCCAGGTTGGCAGCCATCACTACATCATGTAGCAATGAATTTCACAGTTTAAATATACATGGACTTCTTTTCTCTCCCCTGGGTCTACCCTCCAATGCTACCAGATGGCCCTGGGTTCTAGCGTTATTGTCAGAAATAAAATGAAACAATTCTCCATCCATTTCCTCCCACATTATGCAAAGTGTTATATATCTTTATCATATCTCCTACTGCTCATCTCTCCCTCTGTGCGACAAAGCTCCAAATCTTATAACCATTCTCTGCCCTCTTTTGATTGTTCTCATTCCACTTTGCCAGCTCTACAATATTCTTTTTGAAGTACAGCAACCAGAACTGTACACAATGTTCTGACTGTGGTCGCACCATCACTTCATGTGAAGACATTATGATGTTGGCAGCATTATTTTCAGTTTCTTTCTTAATGATCTCCAACATGGATTTTTTTTCCTTTTTTTTTTCAACATTGGTTGCACACTGGGCTAATCCACACAAACCCAGAATGATGAGTCACCTCCAGCTCATATCTTGTCAATGATATGCATCCCTTTTTGCTTTTGGATAATGAACCTTGTCAGTCATTGTAATGCCTGTTCCCCAACTTTTGAAAAGCTCCTTTCACAGATTTTCATGGTCCCTGTGTGTGTGTGTGTGTGTGTGTGTGTGCCTTCAAGTTTCTTGTTGACTTATGATGTCCCCATGAATTTCCTACAGTTTTCTTAGGCAAGGAATAATCAGATGTGGTTTTGCCAGTTCCTTCCTCTGAAATGTAGCCTATAGCACCTTGTATTCTTTGATGCTCTCCCATCCAGAGCTGACTCTGCTTAGCTTCCAAGATCAGATGGGATCTGATGTCTTTAGAGTATTCATATCTTCTCATATTTCACATGTCTGTGTGTGCCTTCAAGTCACCTGTTGACTGATAGTGATCTCATGGATCTCATAGGGTCCCCCCCCCCCGATTTTGGAATATTTTCATATACATAATGATATATCTTGGAGATGGGGCCCAAGTCTAAAGACTAAATTTATTTGTTTCATATATACCTTATACACATCGCCTGAAGCTAATTTTATACATAATATTTGTAATATATTAGTGCATGAAACAAAATTTATGTACACTGAACCATCCAAAACCAAAGGTGTCAGTATCCCAGCCACCCACATGGAAAAGTTTGGATTTTGGAGCCTTTCAGAATTCTGGATAAGGGAAACTCACCTTGTACTCACCTCACCTTGTACAAAGAAATGCTGTTTGCTGTGGAGAACATTTTGAGCAAAACAACCACATGCAAATTTTGCACAAAAAGAGACCTAAAGTGTCAACAGGCTTTAAAAACTGCATGGCTTTTTGAAGACTTTCTCACAGAAGGAAGCAAATTGCTAAAATGACTTGTTGCTCCCCTTGAGAAGAAAATTAAAGAAGAATTATGCCACTATTTGAAGTTAGGATCAAAATCTGGAATAGATTTATCTCCCCATTGACATGGACATCACCAGCCATTACTCTAGGTCTTGCTTGCCCTCAGGTACCAAAGGGCAAATATGAATCACTTTTAAGTTTCTCTTTATTTTTCTGAGTCCCTGGGAAAAACAATAACCCATAATAGGGTGAATAGTCTTTTAAAATAATAGCCAAATGGTTGAGAAAGATTGGCTTCTCACCCTGACCTTCTCTACAAGCTATTTTGTAGCTTTCTGAATCTGCTACAGGGACACTGGGATTTCTCCATCTCAGCATGATTAAAACTAGCCTATTTGCAGCTGGTAATAAAATCCTCTATGCCTGAGCTTTATTGCAACCTTACCAAATGGAAAAAGTATGGTGAAGAGATTTAGGAGAGGGAGGAAAAGGAAGAAGGGAAAAAAAAAAAGTCCTAATCTCAGCAAAATCTCCATGCAAATGAGCAGTTAAAACTTCAGAGACTTGACATTATGGGCCTAGAAGTAAAATGTATGAGAGCCATTGTCAAGAGTTAAGGGTATTTTTCCCTCCATGAAAGAAAGTAAAGTTTAGAATTGAATTGGCTTGGGATGCTCTATTAGGTATCATTATTGCTCTGCAATTTACATCATTTTTGTTTTGTTCTGAGAGTTGCTTTGGAAGGAAAAAGACACCAGTTCTTTCTGCATGCAACCCATATCTCATGTCCATCCCAAACCCTCAGCCAAAATTCTTAGCCAAGACCCTACATTGTGCTTATGTAGTCTAAATCTACACTCACATAGTTGTTGTTGTTGGTTGTGTTATACCTCCCTGCTACTGAACATCAAAATTGTTGTACCAACTGTGTACCTGTACATGTGCTTGCTGTTCCTGCAAGGCTAGAGAATCAAGTCAAAATAAGACTCAACCAACTCTGACAAGGCTGGGGAAATTTGGCCCCCCAGGAGAATTATAGAAGTAAATTTGTAGTATGTACATTGTGGTGTTATTGCATACTTCATTAGTGTGCTTTTCCAATCAAGGACTTCATCACATGCAGCTTTTAAACCCCTATAAAAGTTTGATAATAGCATCTTTGGTGATATCTGTTGCATGACACCGTCTCCCTCTCATGACTACCTTGTGTTGGAAGCATAGTTAGCCTGCACCTTGCCATGGATGGGGAAAACTCATCAATAAATTCCCAATCATGCTGGTATAGCACTAATTTTCAGATACATTAATTCAAAGACATAGGGGGGATGCAGACGGGTAGCCCTGGGTCGCCTTGGGAAGCAGAGGATTGAGGCCGAGGCTGCCGGACACCTCGGCCCCAATTCTCCCTTTTGCCACCTGCAAAAGGAGCGCTAAAATAGCGCTCCTTCCGCAAGCCACGAAAGGGGTGCCACAAAAGGCATGGCGCACCTCTTTGGCATCTCTTCCAACTCAGCATGTGCGGATGCTGAGCCAGAAGGATGTCATTGGAGCTCCCATCATGTGGGCGGGCCGTCACTCCAATGACATCCTCAGGAAGGGGAAGGGGCGCCCAGCGTCCGGCTGCCCCTCCCCTTCCTTGCCTCCAACCCATAGTCATGTTAGTCTAGAAAATCAGTATGCAAAGTGGTCTTGTAGCACCTTTGAGATTAACTGAAATGAAGAAGCTGGCAGCATGAATTTTTGTAGACTTGTGGTCGACTTTCTCAGATGCATTTTTTAGTTAAATTGCTCGTGTGACAGTGCTGGGATTGCACCCTCCTCTCCCCAACCCCCTCTCCTGCACTATTCCAGAAAAGCATTTTTCTACATTCTTATTTATTTATTTATATATTTATATATTTCTTAAACTGCAGTCACCTAACTCTGGAATTGCATTTAAAAAGCCAAAACACACATGCAAATGAAAGACAGAGGGCAAGGAGGTGGGGCTAAGATTGAGGGAAGAAGAGAGCATGTGGGACCAGCAACATAATGGAGGGATATGCAATGGGATATTTCTCCAAAACAGTATGTATGTATGTACTTCTCTTCATGAATGTGATCATGACGAGAACGGAGATAGTGTGATAAATACCCAAGTTCCAGAATAGTTTTGTCATCGTGCTTTGTTAGCCATGAAGTAATATCCATATTCTGTTCACAGTTGCATAAGCAGAGTTCTCAAGTGTAACTGGTATGTAGTTGTGCACTCTTGGATGTACATTCAGTGTATCACTTCATTCCCTGGGCATAAACTGCAAGCAAATTCACAGGTACACAGTTGGTTGCACAACACTGGCATTCAGCGGAAGGGTGATAGAGTGTAACCATCACCTAACTACGTGAGTATAGATTTATACAATGGAAGCATGATGTAGGATCTCAGCTGTTGTTTTTGCTCCCCGTGTGTTAAAATTACTTTCTGCTGCTGCAGGATGGCAGGCACCTTCTGCCCTCTGCTTTGCCAGATCTAGCAAAACTATTAAGAGTTTCTTCTGGAATTCTACCAAAGTATTTGTCTTCTTTATAGCAGCTGCCACCCAGTGTATACGACCTACACTGAAGCACTTCTGACCTGGCCTCTGCTACTGAGAGGTGGAATAGTGGCACGTCTCTAAGAGGCAATAACAATACTTTGTTCTGTTACACAAGTTGTTGGAAGTGTTTTACACACTATAAATCTCAGATGCTCCAAAAGGACAAAGTATACAGCATTACAGTCTCCACCTCTAAGGCCCTCACATTGGGAAAAGGTGAGTAGGAAGTATAACCTGGAGCCCTTTCCTGCTACACAAGTCTAATGCACAACATTAAAACCAAGGGCCCTTTCACATGGCACACCACTTTAACTGTCTTGGCTACATCTTATGGAATCATGGAGCTTGTAGTTTTATGAGGTACTAGAGCTCTAGGGTTAAAAACTGTAAGGACCCCCTCTTTGAACTGTGGATTCCAGAGGATGCAACCATGACTGTTAACCGTGAAATATAGTTCTATAACTGCATTGTGCGAAAGGGTCCCAGAAATATTCAGCATGTTTCACATGTGCCTAACTGGCTGTCAGGGCTGAGCTACAGACTGTGGAATGACTTGCTGGAGGAGATTTGACAGCTGAACATGCTATCCGAATTTAAAACAGACCAGTTTCTTCTGGCAGGTTTATCCAGATGATTTTTAAATTGTGAAATTAGACTATGGATTTTAAATGTGGATTTTTTTAAAATGTATATGCCTTTGAAACTGTTGCATGTTTTAATGAATGGGTTTTTAATTTATGTTGTGCAATGTTGATTTGCTTTTGTTCCCACCTTGATCCATGGGGAGAGGCAGGTAAGAAATAATAATAATAATAATAATAATAATAATAATAATAATAATATATTATTATTATTATTATTATTATTATTATGTCAATTGTCTGATGTGAACAGAGCACTATAAGCTTCTGATATCATCCTTGGAATGAGATATCTGATGGAGAACCTTCTTTCACATCAGCCGTCTGTGCACTATAATAATCTTCAGAGGTCCTTTCCTTGGTGGCCTAACCTCCTTCTATTAGATATGTGATACTTAGGCAGATGCCTATCTTAACCATGACCTTTTGAATTGTCTCTCCAGAAAGTATGGGGGGTTGCAGACTGCCAGAAATAGTGCAAATTGAGTCCACTTTTAGGGTTAGGGTTAGGGAATCATGGGAACTGTATTTTATTGTGGCACCAGAACTCTCTGACAGAGAAGGCTCAATATCTCAGGAAAAAACAACAACAAAAAAACAAATGTCTTCCAAGACTGGGAGAACACCTTTTATTATTCTAGACCTTTCAAACACTGAGGCTGATCTCAGCCTCATCTGCACTGCAGATTTAATGTGGCTTGATGCTGCTTTAACTGCCATGGCTCAGTGCTATGGAATTCTAGGATTTGTAGTTTTGTGTGATATTTAGCCTTCCCTGCAACTGAACCATGACAATCAAAGCAGTGTCAAACTGCCTTATTTCTGCAATACAGATGCAGCATAAGATACCCATTCACCTCATGTATTATTGTCCCAGGGCTTTCACATACTGAGGCTGATCTTTTTTCCCCCTTCCATTTTGCTGCTGTGATGTTATGCCTTTCTCTGCCTTGGATGATTTATTTCAGCTGCACAGCTATCTTTTAAATGGTTCCTTTATTACTGTTTTCTGGTTTAATTGTGTTCCTGACCTGTTAAGTAGCCTGGAGTAGCAAAACATGAAGGGTAGTGTAAATGGAATTAGCTCTTTGAGGTCATCCAGCTTCTAGGCAAGGAAGATTTTGGCTGGCAGTTTCTGTATCCTGAATTGACCATTGTTCAGTTCCTTTCTTTGATTTCCAATACCAGTGATGAAGAAGATGTGTTTGATCTGCAGTACTTTCAGCTAGTACCTATTCAAGTGGACATCCTACATTCAGATGTTCATGGTAGATCCCATATCCAGTCTTAAGCTCTATTTATGGTCAGGCAGTCAAGATAAGGTATGCATAAATCTGTGTCAATTCTTTATCTCATTGCATTGTATTGAAGATCAATGAGTTACAATCTATCCCTCAGTAGCTAAGGTCAGGACATGGCTGAGTGGCAATAGTGGTGGGCTTTATGGTATGGCAATACAATAATAGTTCTTCAGCTATTCTTCCTGAGCATCTCCCTGTTTAGAAGGTCAGAGTTGTGGGTGCCATACAGCTCGTCCCACAACCTGTAAGCTAACCTGCTGCCTCCAGTTATAATGTAGGACACCATTGAAGGACACCACCTGTCACCATTATTGACTCAAAACTTAACTATTAGTGCAGCCAGGTGTTCTACATGGGAATGGAGGTGGGCACTATTTTCTCCTTTATTTACAGTGCTGAAATCTCAGGCCATTTCTAGAATCTGTGTATGGCAGCTGTATGCAGCCATGGCTCCACCTGACAGAATCCTGGGATTTGTAGTGTTGCGAGGCACCAGCACTCTTGGCAGAGAGGTCTATAGGCCTTGTACAACAACAAATCCCAGGATCCCAGAAGATGGAGCTACAGTACTTAAAATTGTGTCAAGCTACATTATTTCTACAGTGTAGATGCTCCCTATGCCACCATTAATGCTGCATTGATTTTATTACTTGCATTCATTATTATTCCATTTGTTTTCTTCCCTTTTTGCCATCTGTGCTAGAAACCTCAGTGAAGCTGATTATATTACTTGCTTTTCAGTGGACACTATTTTATTTGCTCAAATGCTACAGGCATATGATTTTTTCCAAGGCACCTTGAAGGCAGGAAGGGTGGAAACATCTATTGGTGCCATTTCCCAAAATACACCAAAGTTAGACTCCATGGATTTACTGAAAACAGCTCTTCTGAGAGCAAGCTCCCAGCCTGTAGATTCATGCCCCTTAAGGTGCTGTAGAAATAATGCTGTAGAAATAATGCCTCCAGGCTGTGAAACTCCTTCCCACATGAAGCTGAGTTGCTCCTCACCTACTTCCTTGCAAAGACCATTTCTAGGCAGGCATCTGACTCTTAACCTATGTGGCAGAAGGGTCCTGTGCTTTATGTATTTATTTTTTAATGTGCTAAATGTGTTTGAAACTGTTTGAAATTTACGCTTTTTATAGAATTTTTTGTTTCATTGGGTTTTTTAAACTTTGGTATAATAAGGTTTTAGCTGTGTTTTGTTGTGATTCCTTGCAAACAGCTTTGGGTCCCCCATCAGAAGACAGGCAGGATATAAATAAATAATGGATCAGTTCCTGCTAGACAATGTATGTTATCTATCCAAAAAGATGTGATGTGTTGGCAATGTCAATGATCTCAGGTGTACATGCCAAAAAGTGTTCCTCGTTGCCATTATGGATGCTGTAAAAGGGGGAGAAAAGATAAATGAGATTGGAATCTAAGCCATAAGCACTCCATGGAGATCAGGCAGGACTGACGCTAATGAAAATGAGATTGGAGGCAAATGCAGAGAAACTCTGCAGGGGCCATACCAGACTGACACCAGTATAAATGGGATAAGATGTAATTCTGGAGTTACACTAACTTGGCTTACTCTAGATTAACATTAATGTTCAGGTTTCAAAATGCATAAAAGTGAAAGCAATTTTCCTTGGTGATGTAACAAAAGATAAATTCTAACTTCCCACTGTCATTTTAATCTGATGATGATGAGGATGAGGAGGATCATTTTATTTCCCACCTTTCCCTTGGCACAGGAAGCAACAGCTTTGCTGCATGAAAGACTGAGGGTTGTGTGAAATGGATACACATTACTTAACCATGAACTGAATTCATCCATTGCATAGCATCCCCCCCCCCCCAGTGCAACTTCAAGTAAGAAGAAGGAAGATGGTGTCCATGGAGCGTACAACTCATAAACTGATGTTTGGCAAGGAGGTGGGGTGTCTCCATCTCTGCTTTACATGTTATCATATGGTTTTAAAAAAAGAGATCACTTTCATGCTCACTGTTGTAGCGTGTAGAGAGAGGTCACCCAGAACCAAAAAGAAAAAGGACAAACGTAAGTACCTGCAAACCTTCTGGGCCACCAGTCAACATGGCTTATCCCTCAAGCCTCTGCTATCTATCTCAAACTCCTTTAATTGCAATTAAAAGGGGGAGCAGGGGTTTTTGTGTAAATATTTAGCTTGTCTCTTTTCAGCTGCCTCCTCTGCTAAAGGTCATCTGAGATGAGATAACAGACTGTCATCAAGCTGGACCAATTCTGTCTGAGTTTTGAGGGCAATGTAAGACATGGGCTTAATGGACCTAGACAGTGCAGGTGAATCACTGGAGCAGATAAGCCCATCCGTAATGAATTCCTTTCTTTGCGCCAAGCTCCTCTCCCCGCCAGAAGCCTTCTAACTCTTTTAATTTAAAAGTGCTGTAATCTATTCCTTTTGCTTGCTGGCTTTTTAAACTTGCGTTGATTTCCTCCTCTGGGCCTCTCAGGTGTGACGCTCTCCACTGTGGTCTGCCTCTCCTTTTGTTAGTGTTTTCCTTTCTTCTAGGTGAGCAGCCGGAGGTCGCTCTATTCCCTTTCTATCAAGATTCTTACAAGAGGCTTCCCCCCCTAGCTCCCAACTTTCCATTTCTATTCTTTTCTTAACGCATCAGGGCAAGAAGGCTGTTGTGTTAGCATGGGGATGGAGATGGCTATGTTTGCAACACGCAACAAATAGAATCATAGAGTTGTTAAGGCTGGCGTAACAGCATAAGTACTTTTCTAGAAGTGCCAAAAGCAGGTATCCATCACTTCCTTTCGCAACACATTTGCATTGGTTTTTCAAAGGTATCTTAAAGTTTCTAAGTGTTTTCCCAACCATCTCCCAGACATTCATTGGCCTCAGGGGAGCACCAGTTGTCATCCAATCCCACTTGCACATTCAGGGAAGACAAAGTAGCCATTGTCCTTGTCATGGGGGAAAGGATCATAACTCTTTACCACTTGAATCACAAGGACTGCAAAAATAATATAGTGCTTGCCTTCCCCCGTGAAAAATGGAAAAATGAATAACACATTGGCAGATTAGGGCCTTCAAAGAGCCTCCCCCCCCACAAAATGGGACATAAAGAATTTTGGCAGACACACAATTGGTCACATATTGTTGGCACTCAGGAGAAGGGTGGTGTAGCCCAACCACTGCATAACTAGGTGAGACTTCAGAACCGTGATGTAGGATTTCAGTCAATTGTGTATTTGCCAAAATAATTTCTCTATGATCCATATGGTGTGTAAGTATTTGTCAGTGTCTCCAATGTACCTCTTGTTCCACTGGGCTTGCAGAAGCAGCCACTGAGCTTCTCTATTACACAAGGGGACAAAGAAGCTGCACAACAATTTTGATGTTCAGTAGAAGGCTGGTGTAGTGCAACCACAGTGTAATTGACTGTATATCTACACTACAGAAGTATGCTGCGGGATAATGACCCTGGTATTTTGTGCAAATTATACTGTTTTATGTGGGAAGTGTGTGCATTGTGGAGTTTGCTGGTCTGGCGAGACTTTGGACCAGCAGAAACTGTCCCTGTGTTATTGGAACTTGGAAGCAGCTTGCAGGGAGTCCACTGCATGCTCTTTGTGCCTAGCTTGAAGGAATTTCAGTAGCATGTGAAGATGGCAGAGGAGACCTAGAGTTAGGAGACCTGTCACTACTAGCAGCCATTTCTCAGCACAAGTGCCACAATCAATTATATTAACAAGGAAATAAATTAACTGTATTAATAGCTGCCGAGCTCTAGTTGTGTGTGTGTGTGTGTGTGTTTTATTTTTTGGTTGGAAAAAAGTTCTGGAATGAAAAAAAACACCTTATGGTGATTGAACATCTTCTGTCAAGAGACCTCTTCACACTGTGGGTAAGAATATTTGTAAGCATTCTTTTACATCCATTGTTGGGACAAAGGGAGCAGACTCCAGGTGATTCAGAACAAAGAGCTCTTGACTTTACACAGTAGAAACCAAGTTCACCTCTTCACATTCCTTAAATCCAGGGACAGATTTTTCTTTTTAAACACTGGACTAAAGTTGGCCCTCCTTACCAACTAATTTTTTATCCATGGATTCAAGTATCCACGGCTTGAAAATATTCTAAAAATAGTATAAATTCCAAATAGCAAACCTTGATTTTCCATTTTATATAAGGGACACCATTTTGCTCTGCCATTATATTTAATGGGACGTGAGCATCTATGGATTTTGTTATCCAAGGGGGGCCCTGGAACCAAACCCCAGCAGATAGCAAGGCCCCCATTGTATCTGCTTTAGAAAAGCAGAGAAATCTCTATTAAAATAATTTTGCTGGTTTTTGCAGACTCTGTATGGGCAGGTAAAGGCCTGACGTTCTAGCTTATTTATTTCCAGCTGTTCCTGCTAAATTCTTCTCCTCATGCATAACTTCCATGCATAACTAGCAGGGGGAAAAAAAGATGGTAAACAAGTGACTTGCAAAATAAATAAATAAATAACTCTGAAAGCAAAACCTCTTCTTCTGTCTCAGATGACCCAGCCAAAATCAAAAGCTCTAATTACTGGGTGGGCATCGCGGCTGGATGCTGTTTAAATTGGTTCTGATGCCAGGAAAGAGAATTGCTCCCTTTTGGCGTAGCATATGCAACAAGAGGAGATAAACACTTTTGAGCAAGCAGAAGTTTTCTTCCCGGATGACAATCCATAACAATAAAAGGACATCAGGAGAAGACCAAGGCCCAAGCCAACCAATTAGCGATATCGAAGCCCTGTAACTTTTCCAAGGAGACAACCTTTCTCTTTGTATCCTCTTTTAAAAGCTTCTTTGGTTCTTTCAAAGAGCTGCAGTATTTTCATACAGCTGACTCTTAAAGGCAGCAACCTTAGCGTAACTATATTCAGTAGTTACTAGTCTGAATTTTTAAGAATTTAGAAACAGCATGTATTAATTTAACCTTTGTCACCCCAGCTCTCTTCCTGTATCATTTAGGCCACAGTTAGTCTGAATTTTTCATCCCCCATTAAGGTAGTTTGCATTTCTCTCTCCCTGTCCCCCATTTTACATGGAAACGTATTACATGGAAACTTTTGTATCTGTAAGTAAACCTCCCTTGTACAATTTTGCAAAGAAGACTGCTTTCTTTCTCCGGTAGACCCTGTGTGATAGTGGTATGGGACTAGTTGTTACACACCTTCTGCTTGTGATTACTAATTGCTCTGCTTATGAGATACACTATTCTCTCTTCCATTCCCCAACACTGACATCTTATTTACCAGGCTGATGAGTTATCTTATGGTTATAACAGGATCAGAGGCAAGGATGCTTTCCATCCTCACTGTAGTGCTCTAGAGAGGGAGGAAGATGAGCAAGGTGGTTGTTGATCTTCTTTATCTCCCCAGACAACTGCAACAGGGATGAAAGGCATTCCTTCCTAGTCAGTCTGTCCGTTCATCCTTTCTGAGTAGTTAAAGGCCATAGAATTGCCCCCAGGGCCTGGAAGCTATAGGAAGATCCTCTCATGAGGATCTCAGGGTCTTGGCAAGTTTATACAAGAAGATAGGCCAGACATTCAGGACATGAGCCAGATGGGGCTTTCTAGGTCATAACCCGCACTTTGACATGTGCTTTGGAAACAAACTGGCAGCCTATGGAGCTGCAAGTTTAGGGGAGTTGTATGATCCCTTGAATCTTTCCTGGTTTACCCTCTGGTTTCACCTCTTTGTACTAGGTGAAGTTTCTGAACACCCATCAAAGGCAGCCCCACATAAAGTGTGTTACAGCAGTCCAAACAGAATGTAACCAAGGCATGTAAAGTCCGCCCTCCATATCCACAGTTTTTTTTTATCCATGGATTCAAGCATCCACAGTTTGAAAATATTTTAAAAATATATACATTCCAAAATGTAAACCTTGATTTTGATACCACCTTTATTTGCAATTATATATAATGGAACTTGAGCATCCATGGATTTTGGTATCTACAAGGGGTCCTGGAAGCAAATCCCAGTGTATATCAAGGGCACACTGTACCACTTTAAAGGTGTAATGGGATTCTAGACTAACATTTTCCATATGAACACTTTATTAACTGAAGGGTTCTGTCAAGGAAAGTTAGAAGTAGTTCCCTCCTTTGGGGACATGCATTAGATACTTGTGGGGGGATGCAGAGTTATAAAGAGGAACAAAAATCTGAATGAGGTAATGCTTTTATCCTTTACTAATTTGAGTGAATGATTGCCTCTCAAATAAGGCACTCATTCATTCATACTGTATTTATGTGGATAAATGATCATTATTACTTTTACTGCATCTCAGGCATGTAAATAACTGCTTGTCTCCTTCTCATGGGCAAGAATAAGAAACAGGGCTTGTCCCCCCCCCCCCCCCTTTGCATGCAAGATATTAACTGTCTGCCTTTCTTGAGAGAGTTTTCACATTTGTAGGAACATTCTTTGTGCCAGTTGTACAAACTGGATAGATGACCAATGACAGATGCTCCCTTGTTGCATGGACTTTTCAAAGTTAGAAGCATCAGATGGACTTGTTGCATATATATATATATATATATATATATATATATATATTGCTCAATACGCCAGTCCTTCTGCACTCGCTGTGTGTTCATGTGCTCTGCTTCACAGAGGGGAAAGACTTGTGCAAAAGACATTTTGCACAAATTGCAGAAATCTATACCAAAAACAAGAACATCCTCATGTTGCTGGAGGTGGGAAATCAGGGAAAGGAGTTAGCAAACTCTCAACAGGCTACTTTACTGTGTAAAGACATCCAGTCTCACTGAAAATGGCATACCCTCCAACTCTCTTGATTCGTCAGGGACACTTCCAATTATTCTTTGCTGTCCCATTTTTCCAGCTACTTTTGAAATGTCCCAGCTTGTTTTTCTACCTCTCATTTTCGTCCCTTGATCTCAGCTTATGTCTATTGCTGTAAATTGAGCCCAATGTACAAAGGTGCTTTACACTCAATTAACTCAGTAAGGAGGAGAGATCTCTAATAATAATAATAATAATAATAACAACAATAATATTTAGTTAGCTCATTCATTGTATATTCCTGCATGGCAGGGAGTTGGACTGGATGACCTTTGTAGTCTCGCTCAGCTCTATGATTCTATGATAGTTCTATGAATATACATGAATGTTTGAATGAAAGTACGCACACTAAACAAACAAAATATTTTATTCATATACTACATCAAGTGGGGTGGGGGCACGTCCACATGTAGATGTAAAGAGGGGTCCCAAGGGCAAAAGGTTTGAATATCACTGCACCTAAGACGTTCACCATAAGTCAGAAATGATTTGAAGGCACACAACAATCATGATTTCTGCCATTTTATCTTTTGTCTGATAATTTTAGTCCCTATATGAAAGGTGAGAGAGAGAGAGGGAGTAGGGAAGAGAGACTATAAGTGAGAAACTGAGAAAGAGATTTAAAAAGGGACAGAGGAAAGGAGAGATAACTGGATTTCTAAAACTTGTGCCATGTAATCAGACACTTTAATCTTGTTTTTGTACACTGCCCTGGAAATCCTCCCAAAGGGTTGGATGTGACTGTTTTTCCAGGGAATTGAAAAATCTCTCAGTTTCGTTGAATTTTGCTAAATGCAATGCCTCCTGCATTGTCCCATCTTGGTTTCATATCCAGTTGAGAGAATGTGTGTTTTCCTTCCAACCTGGAATCCATGCACATTCTAAATGCCTTTTTCTAATGTGTGCACTTATTTGCAAAAATCACCAAACATACCATAACCAGAATGCTATTGGTGGTTTACATGGGTGTAGATATGCTCCCCCTATGAAAGAGGTTGGACATTTTTTCAAATTGGAACATCTGTATTCAGTTCAAGGTTGCATGTGGTGGCATTGTGCTGTCGCTGTACTTGTGATGCACATGCATATGATGTGCCTGTACATGCCAATGTGTATGCACATATGGATGTGCATGAACTCCTTGTTGTGTATTTACTTCACATTCAGAGATTCATTTGGTTGCATAATGTCACCATTCAACACAAGGGTTGCAAGCAATGTTATATATTAACTGCAGTTAAAATGGTGTCAGACCACATTATTTCTACAGTGTGGATGAATCCCAGGACAGCTGGAGGATTTACAAAATTTCTTTACATCCCTAAATCCTTTGTATAAATGAAAATTAAATAGAAAAGCCATCTGATTTATATTGTTTTGACCAACTACACCTTGGTCAACTCCATATCAATTAATTTTATGTAATGAATGCAAAAAGTCACTTCCACCCTTCCATGCAAAGTGAGATCTCTTTTACTGCATTACTTTCTACTTGTCACACTGTAGGAAGAACTTGGCAAATGCTGGAAAGTTAGTACCAAATGATGAATCCATCCTTTCAATATGAAAAGGCAAGATGCTCAAGAAGACAAATTCTGCACTGAATATCACATTTTGCATTCTCTCCACTGCAGAATAATGATAGATGCAGAACTTGGCCTTGAAGTATTGTAATATAAGCAGAGCCTGGCCCTGAAGTTGGGTGTTATCAGATCGTAATTGACAGATGGAAAGTTTAGGGGCAACACAGAACTTTATCTCTTGCACATTACTAGTCACAGGCTGCAGAAATCTCCTCCCCACCACCCCCATTTTCTATGGCAGAGACAGACAGTCATAAGGAAGTGAAGTTTCTGTCACTGCATCGGCTTCCACCCTCTGGGTGATGGATGAGAGGCTGGTGACTGATAGCTTCAATTCACAGTCTCCATTACATCTTTTCAATGTAATATTAATATCCTGGAAGGAGCCTCACATCTTCTCTGACCTTGATGGCTTCTGCATCATTCCTTTGGCAACATGACAAGGGCTGGAGCAAAAGAAATGAGCCACAGGCCTGAGGATCAGAGAGTAGGCTTTAAATCAAGGCTGATGCTCAGCGACTGCCATGGACGGCATAAGAATCTATGAAATGCTTTGCCGAATGAGGCTAGGATCCATCTCATCTGATGCTCTGTTTCCATGAAGCATGAGCTAGATACTTGTAACTCTCAAGCACAGCATAAATTCCTAGCCAGCCCTTTTTGTTTGTCCCCGTTATTCAGATATATTCAGATATTTTTCAGATCATCCAAATCAACACACACACACACACACACAGCCTTGCATTGTGTGCTAGTATACCACTAACACAACCAGTCTTCTACCATGTCATTTGCCCATTCAGATGTCTGAAGAAGGATTTCTACCCTTGAAGCTTATGCATGAGCTGAGCAACATTGCAAATGGAATTGCGACTTACAGTGTGCATGAGGAGCAAAGAAGACCCCTGGCTACCTTGCACAATTCATAAAGTAGTTGCAAAATTGCATAGGAATGGTCTTGCCTCCTCTGCAAGCCTCCCCTATTTCAATATTCTGCTCACCTAGGCTAGCGGAGACTGGTGGCTTCCATGTTCTTGGGGTGGTGAATCTCTGCTGGGGTCTTGTTTGACTTTTAACAGAGCTATCCTGTGTGCTGAACTCCATCCTTGACCAATCTGCACTGCAGAATTAATGTAGTTTGACACCACTTCAACTGCCATGGCTCAATGCTATGGAATTCTTCTATTTGTAGTTCTGTGAGATATTTAACCTTCTCTGTCAGGCAGCTACAGTGCTGCAAACTACAAAATCCAGGATTCCATACCATTGAGTCATGGCAGTTAAAGTAGTGTCAAATTGTATTATTCCTGCAGTGCAGATTCAGCCTTGACATAATACCTGGGAGATCTCCTTCCAGATGTGGACAGAAACCTGGCTCCATTGCCTTACTTAGAAACAAGCCATTGGTACAGACTTTATGACCACTGCAGCAGCGATCAACATTTTCCTCCAGTTTCTTTCATTGTGCTTTTTGGTAACAGTTTTCCTTGAGGAAGAGATTTCTCAATCCTGAAAACTTGTGCTTCTATATAAACCTTGAACTGGCTTTATATATCTTACCAAACTGGCGGGTGTTCAGTAGAACTTACGCATAAGGAAGAAAGGAAACTGGGTGCCTTCTTTCTGAATACATTGGCCTCTGGGGTTTTTTGGCCCTGGAAACCCTCTGAAAGTGTCCAATTTTTGCAGATGGTTTTCTTAGCACTGGCAAAACCTGTACAAAGGAACGGCATTTGTTCTGAATCCCTTAAAGGCAATTATCACCAAATGGAACAAGAGGCCCAAAGAGTTCAGGCTGCTGCTACTCCTGTTGAATGTACAATTAACAAACTAATCTGAGGCTGTGATAATTGATGTTGCTTCATACCAAGTCAGTGATAACAAAGCTAGCCAGGGAGATTTCACTCATCTTGCCAATGACATGGAACTGGGCAATTTAATCGTATCAATGTAGGGGGTCAGATGCTTGGAAACCATTTCCATATTTATTGACAAATTTAATTTACACCCTGAATTTTCACTTTGCCAAGCATATATTTTAATTGCAAAATGTACTCATCTTGAGCCGCATGTAAACATTTCCCCCTTTTAGTCCAGACTTCCCCTCCTTCTTCTTTAAACAAAGAAAGAGAGAGATTAAGTTATTTACTTGCTTATTTGGATGAAACAGTTCCAAATGAGATGTCATTTTTAAAAAAATACTCATTTTTAAAAATGAGGATGGAAATTAACTGTAACACGAAGCAGGCTTAGAGGAGAGCAGGAGATGTAGGTTGCTGCAACACTGCAGAAATACACACAGTTTGGCATTCTTGAATTCCTGCCTTCTTGGGCTGCATCTGCACCGCAGAAATAGTGCAGTTTGACACCACTTTAACTGCCATGGTTCTATGCTATGGAATCTTAGGATTTATTTTTTGGTGCGGCACCAGCACTCTCCAACAGAGAAGGTTAAACATCTCACAAAACTACAAATCCCAGAATTCCATAGTACTGACCCATGGCAGTTAAAGCAGTGTCAAACTGAATTAATTCTATAGTGTGGATGCCACCTTTAGACTCTTAATACTGGACCTATAGTGTTTGGTCTATATAATGTTTTTGATATTTGAACCTACTGTTTTAAAAGCTATTTTTTAAATCCCAGCTGTGGCATGAAACCCCACTGGGTGACCTTGGGCAAGTCACACTCTCTCAGCCTCAGAGGATGACAATGGCAACCCCCCCTCTGACCAAATATTGCCAAGAAAACCCCATGATAGGTTTACTTTAGGTCAGAAATAACTTGAAGACACACAACAACAACAGTAACAACAGGAACTTGACCGAATATGTCTCTCCAGTTGTTGGACTGCAACTCCCAATGGTGCACAGCCAATGGTGATAGATGCAGGGAGTTGCAATGCAACAATACTTGGAGAATCTCACTTTCCACACTCCTGTTCTAGAGCAAAAGAAAATAAATTGGTTCATTAGCTATATAAGCAATTTCGGGATGGATGCCTCTCCTTTTTGCCTTCTTTGGAATGCAATCTGGTTTGTCTGTGTTTTCCTCCCAAGTACAGGAGGCTATATCTCATAGGAAGGAACTAGAAAAGCCACCTCTGAGTATTCTATCCCTAAGAAAACCCTACAGAATTCATGAGGTTGCCATAAAGCAACAGGTGGCTTGAAGGCACATAGATACCCAAAGGGAAGAAAGAGGAGGATGCTTCTGGAGAGAGATTTCGATGAGGACCATTCCAAAAGTATCCTTGGCATCAAGGTTCTTTTTGCGTAGAGCTTTATCCATGTTCAGGAGAGCTTGCCCTTCTCCCCTTGAAAAATAAAATAAAAAATATGATGAAAAAAATCGCTCAGTTTGGCATAGTGGTTTGAGCATTGGACTACAACTTTGGAGACTAGGGTTAAGAACCCCGCTCAGCCATGGAAACCCACTGGGAACCTTGGACAAGTCACACACACTCAGCCCCCGCAAACCCAGTGATAGGTTTGCCTTGGGATTGCCATAAATTAGAAAGGGCTTGAAGTCGCACCACCACAACAAACTTTCTGCTCCCATTCAAAATGCATTTCTTTTTGCAGTGTTTCATCCACGTTCAAGTCTACGTAAATTATACAGAGTGAAGAAAAATGCAAATGAATAAGGACAATGGAGGCAAACTTTGTGCTCCAATTCCAGAGTAATTTTTAGAAATTATTCCATTTAAATCTGAATTGAGGATGCACAGAAGAGGGAAGAATAAATGAAATAATGAAACAGAATGGAGTTCTACTGATTCCCAGAAAGCTTTCTGCTTATGAACCAGACCTAGATTCTGTTTCGACCAGCTCTGAGACGTGACACAAGTAATGAGGAAACCAGGATTGACTTCAGGCAGAGAAATCAATCAGATCAAATCATTATCATCATAATAACAAAGAATTATTCATGTATAAACCCCTTCTCCATTCTTGATAATGCGTTTTTTTAAAAAAAGACACACACACACAGCTGAAGTTCTCTCTCACCTGAATACTCTGAAGTACTTTGCAAATGGCATTTCATTTAAACCCTTCATGCCCAACACAAGCTGTGAAATGCCTTATTATAGGTCTCGTATTGACAGGGTAGCCTTGAATCAATGAAAAGATATTATAACCAAGTACTATGGGTGGGACACAAGCAAGATTCCATTTTTCTTTTGTAGCAAAACCACAGTGAGGAGTATAAAGGCAGCTTACAACCTACCTGCACTTAACTCTTCCTATTCTATACTCCTCTTCCCATCTGTTGATCTACAAAGCCTCAAAGAAAATGATGCCCTAAAAGTAGCAGCCTTTAAATCCTATGGTGGAAGAGACAAAATGAGGGCATTGCCCCCCATAAATATTCTCCCGTTCCCATGAATTTTCCTCCAGTTCCCAAATTTCTGACATTGCAAAGAATGAGATATTGAAAATGGTTCACATCTGGGAGGCTTCTGCTTCCTCTTCACAAGGGAGACAAAGTGCCCAAATCCCGTGCAGAAACCCAGGAAAAACCTGCAAAAGCAGCTTGATTTTCAGACACATCGGGGTTAATGAGCATTAACACAACATTAACCTGGACAGAAAGTTGACAAAACGTGTTGCTTTTTACTTTTGGGATTTTCTGAAAGTGAAAAGCAGCACGTTTTGTCAACTTTCTGTCTGGGTTAATGTCACGTTACTGCTCATTAACCCCAACGTCGTCTGAAAATCCATCCGCTTTTGCAGATTTCCCCCACTTTTTGTCCACGTTAATGTCAGACGTCATCTGAAAACCAATCTACTTTTATGAGTTTTTCCCCCAGTTTAAATCCCATTGTTGCATGGGATCCCTCCTGTGTAATAAACTTATATGTTTGCATCCCTTTGCTCATTTGCCTTCCCTCTTTCACTGGGTGCCTAAAGTGTATTTCTAAATAACATCCAGGGATAGACACATTGCCCATATAGCAAATCCAATAAGAAATCCTCTGCCTAACCAAGGCCCCTGTGCCCTCACAAAGGATGGAGGCATACTGGATTGCAAACAGTCTCTTTTTGTGTTGCAAATAGATGTTCAATTTCCTGGACTTTGAGACTCTTCCAGTAGCCATATGGCCAGAAGGAGGTGCTGCCAGCATGCAAGAAATACCCCTCTGTACCATCTGAACTGACAACAAAAACAGTACAATGCAGGTCTAGGACTAACATCTTCATCCCCCCCCCCCCCCCCCGTATGGTTTTTAACACTTTGCCTGATGAAGAAGACAGTGGAGATTCAAAAGCTCGCAAAGAGTATTTTGTGCATTTTGGTTAGCCCCATAAAAGTATCACTGTTGGGTGGATTTTTTGATGTTACATGATTTGCATTTCTAAATGTTCAACTGAAGTGTACTGCAATTCTAGAAATTTGGAACATTGCAGAGGTGAAGGTGCAGATGTGATACCCATGCAGATGTGCACTGAGCATTGCAATGGTGCATGTCCCCACTTCTTTGCACATTCAGTTAATTCATGAATACACAACCATATCTCAATGAGTGTAAAGTTACACTCTATTTCCTTGACTGTTACTGGCAATGTCCATTGGCAATGTCAATCTGTATAAGGCTGATAACTCTAGGACTAGTCAATGGGGATTTTGTGGTAGACAGTTCAACCCGAAATAGTTTTTTTGAGGACACTGTGTTTTTGAAAATCACAGATATAACCTATTCCACAGCAGTCAGATGCTTTTCCTGTTAGTTTTTCAGGGACACTTTCAGGGTTGTGCTTTTTTCTTTTTCCATTTGCTATTCACGGGCATTTTGTTCTGTCACATTGGGCCATTAATCTCTCGCTAGGCTCACCGACATTTCTTTTGTTCCCGCTGTTCCACACCCAGCCATCAAAGAGACAACTAAATGAATCCTGATATGTAACAAATAGTGGAAGTTAAGGTTACCTGATAATTGCTTTCTTGCTAAAATACATACCATGCATCTCCCAAGCGCTCAAAGGGAAGGCGCCGCAAAATAGGGTTGGCAGCTATTGCTAACTATCTCAAAACGGCTCTGATCCTGTCCTGAAAGTTCAGTTTTGGAAAAATGGAAAGGGTTATCTTGGTTCTAAGTGTGATTTCTGTTTTTCACTGGGTAACTAAGCAACACATGTGAAGTTGAAGGCTTTCACGGCTGGCATCCATAGGTTTTTGTGTGGCTTGGGGGCTGTGAGGCCATGTTCTAGATGTATTCCTGACGTTTCACCTACATCTGGGGCTGGCATCTTCGGAGTTCACCGTTAAAGTGTTCAGGTTCTTCAGGTTCACTGTTAAAGTGATGACAATCTGCGTTATTCCTACAGTGTAGATGCACCCACAGGGTCTATTGCTTGGTCTTTTCCCTTCCTCTGCCACTTCCCCAGCCATTTGACAACTATAGCAATACTCATAGGTTCCGTCCACACTGCAGAAATAATCTAGTTTGACACCACTTTAACTACCATGGTTCAATGCTAAGGAATTCTGGGATATGTAGTTTTACAATGCATTTAGCCTTCTCTGCCAGAGAGCTCTTGTACCAAAACAAACAACATTTTCCAGAATTGCATAGCATTAAACCATAGCAGTTAAAGCAGTGTTAAACTGGATTGTTTATGCAATGTGGATGCAGTCATAGAGGACTGGACAACTGTCCATTGAGTTGGATGGTCAGACTGAAAACTGGAGACAGAGGCTGTGCCTTTAATGGCTGTGGAGAAGAGGGAATTTCACCAGGTGTTTCTTGTTACCTGGTTGACTTAAAGGCACAGCCTTTGTCTTCAGTCTCTGTTTTGGCATTTCTATTGGGGAAAGGATATATATCAAGTCTGTGCTTGATCCCTGAGCTTTGGTTTTACACCTGATGATATGTAGTAATGCAATAGCAGAAACTGTGAGTACTGGAAGAGCTAGGACATTGCATTTGGCTAACTGGGTGGTTCTTATTATGTTTAGAAGAAACTGAAGACATGTTTCAGGCTGCTCAAAAGGTGGATGTTTTATTGCTTTAAAAATGTCCAAGATACTTTGGCGTGTGTATACTCTTGCAGCCTCTTTTTTTGGGTGGGTGAGTGGGCTTTACCAATAAATGATTTGAGAATTCGTGGACCAGAAATGTCTGAAATTTGATTTTCTCTCCTTTTCTCTCTATACGTGTGTATATATCTGATAGTCATCTTGAGTAGTGGTTTGAGCATTGGACTAGGGCTCTGGAGACCAGGAATCAAGAGCCACAAGTTCTGCATCTGCACTGCAGGAATAATCCAGGTTGACACCACTTTAACTACCTTGGCTGCATGCTATGGAATTCTGGAAATTGTCATTTGTGGTGGCACCAGAGCTCTCTGACAGAGAAGGCCAAATGTCTCACAAAATTACCAATCCTAGAATTCCATAGCATTGAGCCACGGCAGTTAAAATGGTCTCAACCTGCTTTATTTCTGCAGTGCAGACACATCCATGCTGAAGCTGGTAGTCAAGCTCAAAAAACAAACCAGGAAACAGGATTAAAAATCACAATAGAAAAAGACATGTGGAGTCTGAAGCTTTTGAAAGGAGACCAGTGGGGGCTGAAGTATTCATTCCAAAGTTTTCAGATAAGTTATGAGGAGGTTGCAAAGGGTAAAATATGAAATATGAAATGATTCTGGGGATGATTAATTCATTGGCTGAGGTCTTGTTGGTTAGTCTGAACTACAATAAACTCATCAAAACAGCAGTGGAATGATGGCTAGCTAAAATAGCTAAATACAATAGCTCCAATGGCTCTACTATAGTTGGGGCTAACAATAGGATTTTTAGGTTATTGTTGTGACAATTTCCAGAGCTTAAAGGAAAGCAGAAGAGGATTTTCTGCTTTCTTTCCTTTATCAAAGAACTTCTTTGCAGCCTCTTCAGTCAGCAATCCATATATGTTCTTAAAGAATTATGTGGAATGCTGTGACTATGGGTGCATCTACACTATAGAATTAATGCATTTTGTCTAGACTTGAACTGCCATGGCTCAATCCCACAGAATCCTGGACTTTGTAAAAAAAAAATATTAATGAACATCTAATCAAATCTCCAAAGAAGTGGAGAATGGCACATCCATCTTAAGATACCACAATTCTAAACCAATTAACATGGATTATTACAACACTAGGGAGGAAGCTCTGTGTTTACAGGAAGAAATGGTGGACTTCAGCCAGTTTTTGAATGACCTTTTAATAAGTCAGAGTCAGACTTAGGGGCTAAACAGATGCCACCCCTTTCCTTACCAAATCAGGGCCATGGCAACCACACGCTGTGGCCCTGATCCAGCACTTTGCCACTCTAAAAAGAGTAGGCAAATGCTGCTCTTTTTCACAGCAGCAAAAAGCTCCCTTTGCCATGGCGGTGGCAGCTTTTCTGTGCTCCTTTGGCACAGTGTGTCTGAACGCTGTGCCAAGGGAGCACCCTGATGCTGACCGCCGTGAGATGGGGCACACGGCATGACAGCGGCATCGGGGAAGAGTCGGGGTGGCCAGTGTGCTGTCACCAGTCTGTACAGGGCATTACTCACATTTTATGTAAACCCACTGCAATGAATGATTTGGATGGATTGAACCCAACGACTGGTCTTCTATTTCTTTTTATACAAAACAAGAGTTATGTGTCACAATATGGTAACAGGGTTTGAAAAAATTAATGGAATTATTGAGGTAAAAGGCAGCAGGAAAGATCATTAATTCAATGATGATGATCATCATCATTTCTGTCTTTTCTTTCTCCACATTTGTAATCCTTATACATAAAATTATATTTGGTCAGCTTCTGCCTTTTTCTTGCTGTATTGAATTGTTACTGCTAGGATTGTGCCCTATTTTTCCCTTATGTCTTCTCCTTTCAAAAATCTATTTAATGCAGGGGTGATGAAGAAGTAGCCCTTCATGTGATGTGAGACTACAATTCCCATCCACCCCTTTGGCTATGGTGGACAGAATTGATGGAAATCACAGTCCAACAATATTGGGAGAACCAAATCTGCAACAAAACATGCTTCGCCACTTTACCTGAGTGTCCTTTTTCTAGAGTCAGTCAATAATTATGGATTGGAGTTGACAACCATGTGTTTTCCCACAAGCCTTGAAGCAACTGTAAGATCACTTGCCTTATTCTAAACTCAGAATCTACTAAGACATTTCTTTGCTGGAGTCCCTTGGGAATAAAAAGCCAAGGAGAAGAAATGGCATCTTTGTGAAAGAAAAAGAGAGAAGCTTCTGATGACGGGTCCCTTTGCTTCCTGCTAGGAACAGTTATCAGCCTCTGCAGGGCTTTTTGAGGTCAGCTTGGAAGCTGCAAGACATACTTCTCACAAGTTGGCTAGCATGGGAAAGGACTACATAACATTTACTTTCTACAGTTGTACTGGCAGTGCTGATCTATTATGGAGTCATCTTGCAGAAGAGTGATGGCTACTGGCTAATATCCAGGGCACCGGGTGAAACTGCCAGACATTTTGTACTCAATAGAGTATGTGTAGGTGTGAAGCACTCAGGCCAGAGATGAGACTTTATCTTCAAGCTAGAGGAAAAGAGAGCCTTCCGCAGAAGCTGTTGGGGTGAGAAATACATCTGATTTCCTTTTTATTTGTATACATACTGAACGTCATCCTTTTGAACTAAAATTCAGTTACCTTTAAGAATGTATTCTTGTTTCAACTTTGTGGTGCAGGTGGGTATGCTGTTTGTCCCAGAAAACCTGGAAAATCCTGGATTTCTCCTTCATTACAGGACAATGGGTAGATTGTATACCAGCATTGTACAATCAATCATGTATCTGCCAATGTGCCTCCTGACTGTCTCATGGTGCAATGCAGAGGAAACTGTGGTTGTTTCTGTCATTCCATTGAAGAAAGTGGTACACTGATGGCATTGATGAACATTTCTTACCATCCAAGGATGGTCAAATGGCATGGCTGGAATGGTGCTGTTTAGTCCTAACTAGTATAGACCCATTCAATGAGTTTTTGAATGGTGAGTCAACATGGAAGTCAAACCAATTGTTTAATGAGTCTACACTGTAGGAATAATGCAGTTTGACAACACTTTAACTGCCATGGCTCCATCCTACAGAATCAAAGGATTTGTAGTTTTGTGAAGCACCAGCACTTTTTTGGCAGAGAACGGTGAAGACCTTTTAAACAAAAAATCCCAGTTTTCCATAGGATGGGGCTACAGCACTCAAAGGGGTGTTGTATAATTTCTATGGTCTAGATGCTTTAGTCAGGACTAACAGCAGGATCTAGGCCCACATGAAATTGTCACATCTGTGCAACTCTGCTTATAAAACTATGAACTTTATGGGTTGGTTGTACAATGCCCAAAAATTACAATTACACATGTAAAGGAATATTCACATGTCTATGAAACTAACAGAATATTGGATCTGGCTGTCCCTTTCCTGATCTTGACAAAGCTAACCCACTATTTCTCCACTTTTTGTTAAAATTATCTCCCCCTCACACATCTTTGCCATTGTATTTGTCACTGCTGCTGCTGTCTACCAATGTATATAGCATTTATATAGAGAAAGGTAAAGAAAAAGATGGGTCCTTGCCCCCAGCAGTTTGTAACTGAAGCTGAGCTGTGTGAAGGAAAGCAGGAGTAAGATAAGGAAGGGTAGATGTGAGTTAATGCAAAGTTATGTGTACACTGCTGCTCCTGTCAAGGCAACCAGCTATTTATGAATTTCATTTAAAAATATTGATATTGGTGTCAAATGTAAATTTAACACAGCAGATCCCATAAAATGGACTTTGTTTAATATATTTATTGATGACTCTCCTTCCAGCCTAAAAAAGAGGTTTCTAAGGTAAACATATAATTTAATTTTTGTTCACAATGTGCTCATATAAAGTAATTCATACAAAGAGAAAACCATTGCTTAAAACCATCAATGCATCTCATTGATTGGTTCCAACTACAATGGACCCATAGATTCATTTTTTGAATGGTGAGTCAACACATAGGCAAATCTCAGTGATTTAATGGGCCAACTCTAGTTGTGACTAACAGTAGGATTCAGGCCTATGTTTAAAACCATTCAAGTGACGAGCAGAACAGAAATATTTTAACCAATTGCCTTAAAATAAGCCAAGGTGGACTTGATCTAACCTATTCAGGGAGGATTTTCCTAGGGCTTGTGGACTAACTCTCAGAATCCCTCAGCCAGCATTGTCACTGTCCAAAAAGTAACTCTCCAAAGTTTTAAGTGCTCTAAAGATCTAATGCCATGTTTTCACCAACCTAAGCTTCCTTGGTAGTAGGAAATACAGAAGGGCTTCTTAAGTTATGGCCAGATCTCTGTGGCAGTTGCACTCCGGGTGTGCTGACCCCTGCGATTTCCTCAAATGCGGGAAACTCGACTGCACAATTATAGACTTGAATTTCAACCCAGAAATCAGTTGGAAGCCTGGGAAGCAAATAAAATACTATTATAATGCAGTTGAGAAAGCACATCTGGACACTATAGTTTGTACCAACAGCAGTATCTCAACACTTTCCAGAGAAAGCCCTATGTAGCACATGTTGTTGCCATTGGCTTATGGAGCCCTATGTATGGAAAACTTCCAAAGATTTTTAAAAACAATTTTTGTATATTTTCAAATCTTTTTTCCATTTCTATCACCAAACTGTGAAGCCAAACCCTAGATGCTGTGCCTCAAACCCCAGATTGGCATGTCTCTACTAAAAGAGATGTCTCTTCTCAACCTGAATTAAACCCAATATTCCACATAGAAGAGTGATAACTATGTCTGAAATCAAGTGTCATTCTGAAGAAAAAGGGAGACTAATAATGATAGAAATAGTAATAACAATGTAAGCTCTTTGTATGAAGAGGATCATTAAAGGCATGGATTGTAGTAATCACTTGAAATGAAGTGGGCCATTAGTAAATTGGAAGAATTGAAATGACAGGCAGAGGTCTAGCTGAGAACTTGATGTGTTCAAAAACATATTGGCAAAATTCTCTGGCATGGGGGATCAAAGCCTCCTTTCCAGGACCATAATATGAATTTTTAAAATGGTACTCTGTGTACATTATTCTCTCTCAAGTTTTCAGCAGCTGGCTAAAATGTTCCCATTTTCTCAGGCTTGAGCCTTTGGGGTCATTTTAGATTTAGAACAGATAAGCAAGGCAAATCATGCTAGAGATGTGTGAAATTATGCATAGTGCAGGAGAAAAAAAATGGATAGGAAGAAGGTTTCCTTCTTCATGTTAGAACCCAGAGTCATCTGATGAAGCTGAATGGTGGAAGATTTCACAGCAAATAAACATTCACAGCAGATATTTGTTCATACACATCTCATATTTCAACGATGGCGTTCCTAACGTTTAAATTATGTCATTCCTAACTACATCTTGCTTGTGAAGTGTAAGTCTGTGCTCATGTAATTACATGGTGGTTGTATTACTCCACCCTTTTGCTAAATATCAACATTGTGCATCCAGTTGTGACTGTGATCGTACTTGCTCTTTCTGAAACCACAGCACGTCAAGTGCTATGTTGAATAAACTGAGGAGAAGCTATGAACCCATCCATGTATGTGTAACAGCACTGTCATGGGCTGAATACAGATATTACACCATGGCTAACACCACATATAAGGCAGAATTTAAAGACATTGCTGTGTTAATTTGGAAAATCAGTATGCAAAGAGATCTTGTAGCACCTTTGAGATTAACTGAAAGAGAGAAGTTGGTGGCATGAACTTTTGTAGATGTGAGTTGACTTCCTCGGATGCATGGGGTCAGGTCTACGAAAACTCATGCTACCAACTTCTCTCTTTCAGTTAGTCTCTGAGATGCTTCAGGATCCCTTTTTATACCCACATATGAGGGAACATATACATGTATAAAGGAGCTATCTAAGGTACTGCTCTTATTGAGTGAGAGATAGGCTTCAGGACCTTGGGAAATTTTTCTAAAGTTTGGACATAAACTTGAGAGAGTTCTCACATTTGTGAGAATGCTTTTTGGATCATTTGTGTAAATGCTTCAAATTGCACAGCAAAGCAATGACAGATGTTACTTTGTTGTGTGGACTTTGAAACTTAGAAGCTTTGTTTGGGACATTTGCATTCTTTTGAACAATCTGCCAGGCCTATTGCTTTTCCCCACAAAAATAAGTCATCCCTCAACTTTCATGGGGGTGAGGAGCATTTTCTATTAACATCTGGTTAACAAAAAGGCCATGGCAGGGGGAAGCATGCTGATAACCCCACACTAGATGGTTTTTGGTAGGTCTTCATTTTTCTTTTATTAAAAAAATCTTTTGATCCCTGGGGGGCCTTGATACTACCAAAATATGCCTAGGGAGCTACATGCAGACCGTGAGTGGCACTTTGCCCATGCCTGCCCTAGACAGAAAAAATAAGTGCTTACTGAGTCATTCTTATGGTGGAGGTAAGAAGTCCTTTAGGGGAAATAATGAATTATCAGCAGGCTGTGTTGATGGGTTGAGACATCCAGGCTTAATGGAGAAAGAATAATGTACTGAGATGTCTTCACCTCCTGTTATGATGTAACTCAACTTTAAACCAGAGATGGATGGTGGCATCCATGTCAGTGGGGTACTCTGAACTTTATCACAAGTTTAAACTTACTGTCCTGGACCTTATCTCATGGGACTTTATCTCCCAAGTCATTCCGGGACCTTTAACATCTGAACCAAACCCAGAGGCCATTTACACTACACAACTATAATGCTGTGATTGTATTTTGAATGACATGGTGCCTTCCTATGGAATTCTGGGGTTTGTAGTGGGGCAGTACTGGAGTGTCCTGGCTGAGACTTCTAAGTGCCTTTTGCTAGACTACAAATCCCAGGATTCCCTAGGATAGAACCACAGTGGTTAAAGAGGAATTGTAGTACTATAATTCTTTAGTGTGAATGGACATTAAAATGAGTTCTCTGTCACAATGATGCAGAAGCCATCAGCCACCACTGCTTAAAACCATAACCTTCTAGTTGGTAAGGGAAATAGCAGCTGAGTAATGCCAAAATACATTAAAAGAAAACCAAACAAGGAACATTATTAGTGTGAAGAATGGGAATGTGACCAAGAGCTCTTTGAAGGAATAGAGTTTTTCAGGACACAATGGTGTGGGCATTGGAGAGGAGTAGGGAGGGGGATCTTTATTGGAATGGAACAATAAATGAATACATGAAGCCACAAAGATTTCACTCCAACATAAAGGCATACAGGACATAATTCACTTGTCCTCTACACTCTTTGTGAAGGCAGCAGATGACTGTCATTCAGGCCTTTTGAGCAAGAGTGGTCAAAAAAAATGGAAAGAAGACAAAAGGCCACCTTGAAAAGACAGAAGGTTTGGAAGATGATGGATGTGCCATTCACACTGCATTTCAAAGGGGAGTAGCAATGCAAAGGTTCTAAGCTACATTAATTAAACAATTCCTAAATTGTGCAGGAACTGGTGATTACTGAGATGATGCTGGACTATAATTTCCTTTATTCCCAAACAGAAGCCATCGCAGAAGCTGTTAGGAGTGGGAGTCCAGTGCCCTCTAGAAGGACATGTTTGTCACTCTTGTATTATGCTTGGAAATATCAATCTAACATGTTTGGATTTTTTTTTTTATCCCATCAAGTAGAATTTAGTATGGCAATGACTTTCCCCCATTTCTTCTATATTGCAATAAGTTTATGGGATCTTTCCAACTTCTATTTTTCTTCCTTATATATTTCCTTTTTGCTCCTCAGCTCTGGTTGGACAGATTATATGACCATGAAAGCTGGGTCTGAAATTCATCATAAACTCATCATACATTCGTATCAGAGCTAGCTGTCAAATGAATTATGCCTGCAAAGATTAGGAGGGAAAAAAAGGAAATATGTGCTTGTTGCATATATATTACCCTTTTAGGTGTATGCATTAGATGTTGGACTGTACTTCCCTTCATCTCTCACCACTGTCCATGCAGGCAAGGGCTGCTGAGCTTTGCAGTCAAATGCATCTGGAGGGTCACACTTTGCCTCCCCATGCAGTCGACTGTCTTGTTATTGTTAGGATGAGTTGAATTGAGCATAGTAGCAGAGTGTGTGCAGGATCTCCATTCACCAACTTCATCTGTCTCTGAAATCTGTTGCTCATCACTGAGGAACGCAGCCTGCGGCTTGCAGCTTTCCTTGAACTAGATCAGAGATTAGATTCTCTTCAAAAGAAGGATTTTATTCTTATAGTTGCAGAATGAACAAAAATAACTATTTACATTTAGAGACATCTATCGTGCAGGCAGAAAAAAAAGGAATCTCCAAGCCAGAAGAAGAAGAATAAAAACTCCACCCCCAAGTTGATACATTTATAGACATTTGCTAAGTAGCCTCTAAACCCAGCCTTCTTCCTGTGTCTTGTGTCATGTGACCATTAGTTCTCACGAAACTAGATGACCTAATTTGTTTTCTTCTTGCCTTCCGAGTTCCCCGAAACAAATGATCTTGGCTGTGTTTCTCTGTGTTGTTTTCATGTAATCCACCTGCAGGCAAAAACTTTTCCCAGCTAACAAGCTTTCACACATCTGTAGATTTCCACTCTGACTATATATCCCAGCATGTCTTTCCCTTTCTATGTGTGAGAGTGTGTTAGAAAAAAAGCCCTCTCTTGGGCTTGAAATGCTCAAGGGAGGCACAAGTTGCCCTATACACCCACTAGAGTATATTTCAGATCACCAAGTAAAAAATAAAATAAAATGCTGAGAGCCTTATTGACCACACTGTCCACTCTGGTTTTAGATCTTTGTTGCCAGCTCTGGCTGGCAATGGCTGTCTAGGGCTTCAGAAAGTCAACTTTCGTGAAGGTCTAGTGTACTCCCTGGTGCCCTCTTATCCAAGGATTAACTAAAACCAATTTATTTAGGGCCTTTGCAGACTGCCAGAAATAGTGCACATTAAATTGAGGCACTGCCCTGGCTCAGTGCTAGGGAGTCATGGGAATTGTATTTTTTTTCTGGGACATTGAGCCTTCTCTGTCAGAGAGCTCTGGTGCCACAATAAATTACAGTTCCCATGATTCCCTAGCACTGAGCCAGGGCAGTGCCTCAATTTAATGTGCACTATTTCTGGCAGTCTGCAAAGGCCCTTAGTTTCCCAAATTAGACACACTGGTGTGGGTTGTCATGGTGCCACAGGTTTTTATGGTGGGTTGTCATTGTGATATGACAAGAAACCAATCAGTAAACCTATATTTTCTCCTAGAAATTAGTTCAGCTCTATCTTAAAAATGATTGATTACCTTGCATGCACTATAACACCCACCAAGCATGAATGATTTTCAGAGCTTATGCAAAGAAGCCATTGACTCATAGCATCATGTCAGGTGCCAGCTTCAGCAGACACCTGGGAAGACTTGGACAATCCTGGGTGTATCTTTGCCATTCTGCTTGGCAGCTTTTTACCTCAGATTGAGATGGCATTCAGTCAATCAGGAATTAAACTCTATGATATTTATGAAAGAAGCCAAGCAGTCATGGAAGAATAATTAATACTTGGACTCTCCCATGATGGGAAACTTGGAGAGTTGAGGGTAGAAGTGTACCTACTGTCTGAATCCTATTGGTGATCCCAACTAAAGCAGATCCACCCAGTCAATATACTTTATATAGGCATTAACTCACCACTCAGCAATTGATTCCTAACTGGAGTTGACACTATCAGTAGGATTCAGAGCTAAGCCTGCATTTATACAGTACGGAGGAGCAGGTAAAAATATGCTCCACATCAGAAATATTGGCCTTAATCTATTTGTATGCCCAAAACAGAGCTGGACCATTACATTAATAAATAATTGCACTATTTAATGGATCTACACTAGCAGGATTAACAATGTTATTAAAAATCATGACACTATCAGATTTTAAATTGACCCTTGCTACTGTGCCAGAGTTTGGAAATTGTACTTTTCGGATTACAAATTGTAGAGCTTGATCTTACTTGTTGCTCTTAGACCATGTTTTCTGAACTTATCTACAGTGTGGTTATACCATGGGTGACTAGGAGGGTGAAGATGACCAGCTAGGCAAGGGAGTGAGGGTGCATACTTAGCAAACCTCTGTTCACTTACATGGCCAGTCATTGGCTTATGGCTCAATACTATCTGGATGTCCTTGTGTAGCCAGTCAAAATGGTTGCACAAGGAGGTACTGACTATCTTCTTGTACAATGTCCACAAAAATACTTTTGCTGGTGTAACCACTGCTTAGATTAGTGCAAGTCTCTCAGACAATTCTGGCCTTAGAATCCTTAGTCTAGCACAGCCTTTTGCCTGCTGGCTAGAAGATATGGGACTTTTAGTTCAAAACAGTAACTTTTTCATGCTCTGGATGATGCCTGTTCTCCAAAGACTTGTTGTGGTGCTGAACCTGGACCAGATTTTGATCCATGCTAGACCTAAAATTATGCCTTTTGCTTACATCTCTACTGATGGGCAAGGCGAGGGAAGAGGCCGGAGCAAGTTTTTCATATATAATGGGAGATGCAGAGATATATGTTAGGGTAAAACTGTAGAAGGTAATTTTTTGCTTGGATGGCAGGAGAAGCGTCAGTAAACTAGCATCCTGCAACACTGTTGTTTGCTTTGTTTGAAATATTTATGCATCATGCCTCAGTTCAACTCCCACCCCTTGAAAAAAATCTCCCAGGATTTCTTTCAACAAATAATAAAACAGTAAATACAGCAAAACAGAAAATGAACAGCAAACCAGTGAAATGACAACAAACAATACAACTCAGCAGAACAGATAAACAGCAAATGCCATATCCAGTCAATTCAATTTTTTTAATACATGGACTAATAGCCATTACAAATAGAATCTGGATTAAAAAAAAACCTGAAAAAGTAGTACAGCACAGGACATAAATCATATTAATGTATCACCTGCACTGTTGACTGCAATGGTGTTCAGAGTAACTGCATGGATATGTTTGCAGCCTTGGCAAATTGAGCTGACATAAAGCTAAGATGACAATAATGCAAAAAGCCCAGGCAAATAAAACCGTCTCCACCAGACACCAAAATGACATCAAAGCTTGTGCCTCAGTTCATCATACTGTCTTGCAAATCTTTAATATATGTTAACACAAACAGATTGAATGTTCAGTCTACCTAATAGTATTTGAGCAAAAAGTGGGAACTGTCCTGTCTGTAACTGGAGACAGAGATGGCAAATGTGTGTGTTCAAAGCAAGACTGTCTAGCTACATCTTCATTTCATTTCTTTCAGCCATTCAGACTGACAGATACCGTCTACATCTGCCGGGAGACCTTATTGACAGTAATAAGAGAGCACAGGCCATAGTCTTAGCTGAAAATGGGAATTCATAGTTCCTGATTTTCATTCCATCATCTACTGCAATGAATAGGACCAAACCAAGCAATATTCTTCTGGAATCATCTTGGCTTCTTTAGTTAAAGCTGAGGGACAGGGACAGGAATTCAGTCTGGCACAGCATTTTTACACCAACACCATATAAAAATGCGGCTCCAACCAACAAGATGCCAATGGCCATTCCTGGGACAGGAAGATGCAAGAGACCATCATCTAATTGAGAACATCATAGGCCACCTAAGGGTCAGAATCTTCCAGATATGTCAGCATAAGTACATTGAAAGATGTTATGGAAGGAGGTACCCTGTACCTATTTGTTCATCTGATTCAGAACTTAATAAGCCACCTAAGGAACAGAATCTTCCAGGTATGCTAGTGTAAGTACATGGAAATAAGTTGTAGAAGGAGTCACTCTGTACCTACTTGCTCAGTGTCTTTATTCTTGGGTAAACAAGGGTAGCCATAGGTTACTAGGTTTCTTGATTGGACATAAATATTCATTTTGGTACTGTCTAGCTGACTAAAGAAGCATCTTCCACCCTGAGGGTGAGTGGGAAGCAGATACATCTTTGCCTCCTCTCCTGGGTATAGAAGAACAATGGAAAATACGGGGAGATCAGGGTTTAAAGACACAGTCAGCTATGGAAACTCACTGAATTACCTTGGGCAAGTCACACTCTCTCAGCCTCAGAAGAAGGCAAGGACAAGCCCCCTCTGAACAAATCTTACCAAGAAAAATCCTGTTATAGATTTACATTAGGGTCACAATTAGTTGGAAAAAAATTGAAGGCACACAACAACCACACAAATGTATATTTTTATGGGCAGTGAAGACAGTGAATTTCAACTATCTGTGCTTATCTCCTGAACGAGCATAAAAACAAAGGCATCCTTGGTTCCTCACAGGAAGAAGCTCTGTGTAAATCCTGCCCAGTGAGCTGCTGCTTCTGCTGAGAACAAAAACAGGCACCTGGACTCCTTATTGATCATATCTCCAAGTGGCCATTTCTGTCCTCAGCAGAAGTGGTGGTGCACTGGGCAGACTTTACACAAAGCTCCAGCCCACGACATGACAGTAGCCACTCTGAAAGCAGGCCATCCCCTTTCCTGCTCAGCGCAGGGAAAGAGGATAGCATGGCTATTGGCATGTGGAAAATGGATCAGTCTGAATTGGACTTGATCCAGCTGTCAACACACCAAAAGGACCCAAGGTCACACTGGGGCTTCTGGGAAACACTGGACTTTCCCCTGACTTAGTTTGGCACTTAGTTTGGAGCACAGTTGGATTAAGGGCCAAAAACCTGGAAGAAACTGAATGCCATGCTTTTCCCTGGTGTAGACAAGCCCCGAGTGTCAGGAAACTTATTTTTGTTTTTGGAAATGTCTAAGAGCAAATACAGAACTGGTGGTGGTGGGGATGATGGTATATGCACTCCCTTGGGGTGTGTGTGTGTGCCAACACTGGACGAGTCTAGCAATTCTTCTTCAGAAAAAAACCCAGGCCCTCCTGTAGTGGTGCCAAGTCAAGGGGGTGAGGGAACTAGAGTTGCCATTTATACTAAGCTATCTTGCTGCATTTAGACAACTGATTGATCAAATCCAAAGGCTAATCAAATGAATATATAGTCTTCCAAGTGGCCCAGCATGTTGCTGGGAAATGAGAAGCTTGGCCTTTGGCTGCTAAGCAACCAAAAACAGAGATGAAGAAGCTCCCCAAGGCTCAGTTTAGATTGGGGCCAGCAATTCCAGGCATAAATTGAAAACACCAGGTATTTTGTGAATTCAAACTTCACTCATAATTGCTGCTGCTGTCAACCCCCATGAGAGACTGGGATAGAGGGAGACTCTGACCTCCTGATGTTCCTGATGTCAGCATCCTCAGAGTAAGACCAGCCTTCTCAGGAACATCACCCTGGTCAAAAATATTTCTTAGAAACCACAAATGCCTCAATGGATGGTATTTTGGAATTTTTTTAAAATTAAAATACCACTGGTAGAAGAGCATGAAAGTTATAATGTTTGTCTTTTCCACTTCCTTTTTAATAATATTCCAAACTTGCTGAAGTTCAGTAATATTTTTGGCTCAAGATTTCTTTCCTTCAGCCTGCAAAACTACTTGTCAGGGACCAAAGCCTAGAGGTAGGATGGGGATTTTGTTGCCTCAAGGAATACCTGACTTGCCATTCGAATACAAATATGGAGGGTAAGGACCTGATTAGTTGTTCCTGTAGTCAGTCTTGTCCCAGAGGTAGCAAGAAAAGTTAGTTGACCCAAGTAATTTGAGGATTTCATTGAAAGCCAGCTGGTGGGCTTGCAGTGTTGCCAGCTTTCAAATGAAGCCCAGTTATGTTCATGTCCAGTTCTCTGCTGTGTATGTTCAGATGAAACATATTTTACAGCCAAGCAACTGCCAGGTGCCAGGATGCCAGTTTCCTAGCCTGCTGTGTAACAGCTGCTCTATGTATCCTTCTCACCTGTTTGCTTCAAGGACAAGGTGACAACCTTTGGTGAGGTTAATGATGCCTACAAAGGGAGAAAGGGACCCTCAAAAATGTATTATCAGGGATGAGCATATTCACAAACCTTACAGCTATATCAGCCCCAAAACCACATGCCAATTTTTAACAACAACAACAATAATACCCTGAATACTAAAAATGATAAATTTATGCTCTCAGAGATATGAAGTGGTTGCAGAATTCTGCCTCATTAGTGAATTGCAACATTGCACAATCAAATGGTCAAGGTGGCTAGTCATAACTGGCTAGTCCAGCATTCTGATATCCATCATAATCAGATTGTTCTGAGAAGCTCAGAGCCAGGATGAGAAAGCAACAGTCCTATGTTACTGCTATTCACAAGCAAGCAAAACAAAAGTCTGAACCTTGTAGCACTGTTTAGTTATTGTGGCTAACAACCATTGATACACCACACCTCCACGAATTAGCCCATAAAAGCCAGGGGCCATCACAACATTGGAGCAGTCATGGGAAACCTGGCTTATTGGTTAGGGACAGTTTACTAATGTACCTTGCCTGCTTGTTTCTGCTTGCTGTGGGAGAAGCTAAATAAACAACAGACCTCCTGTCCGTGGTTGGTTTAGTGTGACATCTGAACCCAGCAGGAACTGTCAGTCTAGCTTGTCTCTATCCAAGCAAGCCAGCAGAATCACCCATGGTTTGCTCTAGGCCTCTTTCTCTACAGGTGGGAGCAGATGGCTGACCTGAAACAAGCCAGAATTCTTAAGGATCCTGGCTTCTTTTGGTGTCCAAATGAATCCATTGAATGGGAGGGAATCGCAGAAATTAATTCTGCATGACATGAATGAAATCTATTCACTTACCTGTCCTGAACTGGGATTGTGATTTTATTGCATTGTGTTGTAAGCTTATGCTTAATTTTAATGCTGTAAACCGCCCCTATTGCTTTGCAGAGGGGCGGGATATAAATTATTATTATTATTATTATTATTATTATTATTTATTCTCTTGTGTCCCCAGAGCTACATTTCAAGGCACAATGAAGCTGGTTTTGAAACAATGTTGGAACACCAGGATAGTGAGGAACAGAACTGAGTCATTGTGATCGGGGACTATTAACTAACACAGTGACTCCACCACTGTTTCAAACTTAACAAGTACGTTAAAATTTTATTACCAAACTGTTGAGCATCTTGGGCATGGCTCTTCCTGTTTCTGTATCTCATCTCATGAATCAAAGCAGCAATCACCCCTCTCCTTCCTTAAGGATAAATTATAATTATATTTTAATGCTTTTATGGTTACTGTAGGGCACCCAGAAAACTTTGTCATTGGGTGGTACATACATAATGTTAATAAACAAACACTTGGTGGCAAAACACTCATTTACTGCCAATCTGGGGACTGAATGAGCCACCAAGGCAGACGGTGCACAGCTGCCTTCTGCTATAGCAAGGCAACATACAGAGCCCCAATTTTATATCGCTGTCACTCTTTTTCTGCAGCCACCAGCTGCTTGGACATTTGTTCCTCTCCCCGATTGACAAGTCTCCAAGCAGTGGGAGAGCAGCCATCAGGAAGGTCAGAAGAAACAATGGCTTGGCCAAGTGTAAATGAATTGGCAGTCTTTTTTTCATCTGGTGTCTGGAAGAATAGCAAGCCACTCAGTCCTGTCTCATTCATGGCTCTGAGGAGAAAGAAACTGTGCCATGTCAAGGACCTGAGGTCTGGTTAGAGGGAGAGGAACTGACAGAGAATGTAGGAATATATTGACTCCTCCTCAAACTGAGGGAAGGCTTGCTGTGTGAGAGGTGTCACATTAAAAGGCTGAAAAGTAACTTAATAAGGAAACGGGCTGGTTATTCATGTGTTACACAGCAATTGGGATTCCTGCTGCTCTCAAGGCCAGAAGCTCCTTGAGATAAATGCTTTGCTTCAGGGATGGAATGAAGAGCTTCCTTCTGGTGGAAGAACAATTCATGTTTTAGTGCCCAAGCTCATGGAAGGCTGTGAACATTATCTCTTATGAAGGTTACATGTAGGTTCTCCACCTGAAAACTCAATAGAAAGTGAGGAACTGCCATCTCCACTCACTGCTGCTTTGGACACCTCAGTATATTGTGCATTTTGGTTGGCTAATAAAGGTATCATTGATGGATTTTTGATATCTCTGGTTCATGTAGAAAACAAGATGCTAAACTAACTGGATCTTTGGTCTGATCCATCCCCTGTTATGTTTTTAGGATTAGAGTTTTCATTTGGTGTCTAGGAGGAGGAGACCTTGTTGCCCATGGTGCAATTCTTGTCCCCAGGCTCCAATCTCTGGTATTAGAAACCTATTTGTTACATTATGCAACAGTCACAAAGCTGAATTTGTCATTGCTTGTATACTCTTCAGATCTGATAGGCAATCTGACTTCTCTGGAAACTTCATGGACAGGATTTATAAAGTAGGGTATGTGTATTCAAGTCACTTGTCTAACCAAGTCTGATTATGCTTAGCTTCTATGCTCAGAGAAGATCTGGTGCCTTTGGGGTATTTAGGCAATTAAATTATATGACTCATCTTTTAAAAAGAAAATCCACAATAATTCATGTACATTTATAAAATGTGATTTGTGAAGAGCCCTAGAATTTGTTATTGAAGTAATAGGCTTTTTAAAGGAATCACTGCATGTAGGCGATATAAAAAGGTAAGGCATCATGTGTGGTGGTTGTAGTGGGCAATTACCATTTTCTAGCATCTATGGCTGGAATCCTGTTGGTGACATATGTATGTGTATGTCCCTTTTTGAAAGTTTCATGAGGAGCCAGTGAATTGTTGCTCATGCAACATCCAAAAAACATCTCCCCCAGATGCCTGTCCTCATGTGGTGGAGTCTAGGAATAGTTGTTTTTTTTTTTGGGGGGGGGGGGGAGGTTGGATGTCTGATTTTGTATGGACTGTCTTTCACTCCCCCTGTTAGAGACCACTTCATTTGTCAATAGCTTAAAAAAGATTATTCAGTATCTCTGTGTGCCTCTGTGTGTTTTCAGAAATTGAATTCATTGCAGGCTCCAGTGACTCAGAGCCATAGTGGAAAAGTTTATTATAAAGCCTCCATCCTCCAGTAGATCTCAGCTAAAAGAAGTTGCAAAGTCAACTGGGCTGTCAGAACATGGTTGAATGGCTTGAGCTATTGACATGACCAACTGTTGTGATTGTATGATGGAGCTCCAGATTTGATTGGAATTTAGTATGGTTTCAAATGTTTCTACTTTACAGTCCTAACTGTTGATCTATCTACTTAAGATCTTCTAGGATGGCATTTGCTCCAGGCCTCATGGTGACCCTGTAGATGAGATATCTCCAAGCCTTTCTATGCTCCACTGCTCTGCTTGATTCTTGCAGATTCAGGCCTGCATTCCCCCTGATTGAATCTATCCATCTGGCATTTGGTCTTCTTCTCTTTCTACTACCCTCTACCTTTCCCAGCATTATTGTCTTTTCCAACGAATCATGCCTTCTAATGATGTAGCCAAAGTATGACAGCCTCAACTTGATCATCTTAGCTTCCAGAGAGGTTTCAGGCTTGATCTGTTTGAGTACCCATTTGTTTGTCTTTCTGGCCATCCATGGTATCTTCAGCACTCTTCTCCAGCTCCACATCTCAAATGAGTTAATATTCTTTCTGTTGGCTTTCTTCACTCTCCAGTTCTCACATCCATACATAGTGATGGAGAATACCATGGTTTGGACCATTCTAACTTTAGAATTTAGTTGTATATTTTACACTTCAAGATCTTGTCTAGTTCTTTCATGGCTGCCCTTCCCATTCCTAGTCTTATTTCTTGACTGCAGTCTCCATTCTAATCAATGTTTTATCCAAGATTCAGGAAATCTTTAGCTATTTTGATTTCCTCTTTATCTCGGTCTTGTAGGCTATATTCCAGAGAAAGAAACTGGCCAAACAAACTCTGAGAATTCCTTGCCTAAGAAAACCCTATGAAATTAATAGGGTTGCCATAAGTCAACTTAAACACACACACACACACACACACACACTTAATATGTGCTTGCTTCCACTGGTCCACTCCTGAGGAGAACAAAAGATGTTGCCCCTTTCCAGTCTGGCAGTACACTAATAGGTACAACAGCCCGTTAACTTCATTTCCTTCATGCCTACTGTAGAAGGTCCTATCTTTTTGTCATGATGCCATGTTCACATGTCTTAATCTTGTCTAGAAGCAGTTATAAAGGACTCCAGTCACAAACTGGAACATGGCCAGAGGAGAGCAACCAAAAGGATTGGAAACCAAGCCCTATGAGGAATGATGACTTAGGGGGGATGCAGACCAGGGCGTCAGGGATGCCCTGGTCCGGAGCGCTGCGGGACCTCGGCAGCCGGACCGCGGAGCTCCTGTGGCGTCCCTGGAAGGAGTGCAAAATCAGCGCTCCTTCCACAAGACAGGGAAAGTGCGCCCTAAATGCGTAGGGCGCACTTTCCCTGACTTATCCTCCGCAGCGCGTCCGGTCGCTGCGGAGGGAGGTCATCCCCGGAGCGCCCTCCATCCGGAGGGCCGGAAGCTCCGAGGACGACCTCAGGAAGAGGAAGGGATGCCTCGCGTGCAGCTGCCCCTCCTCTTCCGGGTCTCGGAGACTGCCCTATTAGCCGTCTGCCGAGGCCCTTAAGGCGCTTGAGATGTTTAACTTGGAGAAGAGAAGACTGAAAGTTGAAATGCTAGCCATCTCTAAATAATCTGAAGGGATGTCATGTAGAAGATGAAGCCAGTTTCTTTTCTGCTGCTCCAGAGACTAGAACATGAACCAATGGATTCTAACTACAACACAAGAGATCCCACCAAAATAAGAAAAACTTATTTATTGTAAATGTCTTTTGACAGTTGGTGGGCTCTCTTTCTTTGGAGTTTTTAAACAGAGGTTGGATTGCCATTTTTGGGAATGCTTTAGTTGTAAATTCCTATAGTGGGTTGGACTAAATGACTCTTACGGTCCCTTCCAATCCAATGGTTCTATCATTCTACATCAACAAGTTATGCAGTGCCTAGACATCTTAATTCCTGCATATATAAATCCCTGTCATCATAAATTCTAGTTTTCTCTTGTTCTTTTGGAAAATATGAGATTCTCTAGCTGTTGGAGAAAAAGGGTGTGGGGGTAGGGAAGAATAAGAAGTGACAGTATAGTGAAAACATATTTACATTTCATTCTACGGGAAATAAATCTAATGACCATGTAAGTGATTCAAAATTACATAAGCAATAAAAATATAATTGCCTTTGTATTAATGTCCCCAAGCAGAGCAGGGCTTTATTCAGCAAGTACCCATTGGCGCTTGACCAAAGTGATACAGAGAGAAAGTGATTAGAAGGAGATAATTGCTAATGGAGAGAGATAGGTTGGTATTAATTAATAATTAGCTGAGTAAGTAGAATTCTATCGGAAAATATAATTAATTCCACCTGGGCTTTTTGAGACCAGCGCTTATTAAAATGTAATAAAGGTCTTCCAATATCCTGCAGGCACTGACTTGCTCTCTCTCAGTAAGAACATACTGGAGTAGAATCAACAAGTGCTGATTGTAGGATTAATCGTCAAGTTTAGATTTAATTCTACCACCTGAGGGCCAGAAATGATACCCACAGTCAGTGAGGAACATAAGCCTGAATCCTATTGGTTAATTCCAGCTAGATATGTTCAACCAATTGTTTTTCTTTTTAAATTAATATTTAACATGATTTTTTTTACATTTAATTCACAATCAAAGTAACATTCATTCAGAAAATAAAAAGACAGAAAGAGGGAAAAAAGAGAGAGAAAGGGAGAAAAAAACCAGGGGAAGAGACTAATACACAATAGGACTCTGACTCCTACCTCATCCTGACTATAATGAGAAATTTTTAAAAAGTAAAAAAAGAAACACATGCACACACACACATGTGTACAGATTGTTACCCCCAAAGGTGTGTATGGGGGGGACTGGGGGTTCTCAACAAATGTATCAATCTCTCCTTAAATGATGAGAGAATTGTTTAGCTCAAGGAAGCCTGCGAGAGGTTGGGTAACCTAAGGATTGTTTTCACCTATGTATACCAGAACTAACTGCAGGAGGATTTCATTCAGGTTTAATGAATAAAAAGGGTTTTTATTTAGAAATGTGCAAGAGTGCAACCAAACACACAATAGCAATTCAAACAGAAACATGATACAGAGCTAACCAAAAAAGAGGTATGGAGATTGGGTAGCAGGGGCTTGGGGTTGTAGAGGAGGTAATATTAATCTGTCCCAAAGAGGAATCCAGGGAAAGCACGGTATGGCTGAGATAGTGTCTAAGGGTGACACAGTAAGTGAAAAAGACTGTGCAGACATGAGGCTAGAGGTGGGGCTGAGATTTATATATGATTTCCTTGTCTCAAGGGGTACTAGGTGCTATCCTGCAGTATAATAAAGACCTGATTGTCTTTCCAGGATTCCAGAATGACTAATGGCTTAAACTTCAGAGTGATTTAGGACAACCCCAAGACAGATGGATAGAGAGATGTTGCTGGGAACATGGCAGGGGATAAATAGGAAGTATGGTCTTACTTGTGTTCATATTTATCTCCCTTGTGAGAAGATATTCGCTGCTAGATTGGAGCAATTGGAGATAATACACTGTTAACTCCTGTGGCTGGCCTGAACCATGGAGCCCCTGGACTGATCAGGCCATTCATGACTATCCAGAATATATTTACATTCCTGGGTTAAAAAGTTGGCAATGGTTTACACACCCAACAACTTAGATGGTTGTGTGAAAGGTGAGGAAACAGCTTTTGAGACTTCTGTCAGGGGGATCTAGTGATGTCCTTGAATGAAACCAGTAAATGATTTGCATAGGATTAATTTTGTCTCTCCAAAGAACTTTGCATGTAAAAATGAAAAGACAACCTGGAGTGGAAGGATGGGTTGGGGTGAGGGACAAGAAAAGAAACCATTAAGCTCTCTCAGCCTTTGTTTATACATCTGTTGAATGTGTGGAATAAGATGTACCGCAGGGAGGCTATGGTGGGCTTAATTATTTTCTGTTTGCAAAGCTATTTAAGATCCTAAGTGAGCTACAACAAAGGAGCAGAAGGTATTATGATGATGTGAGATTCTGGTGTGGCATTGCTGTGGTGCCAAGTTCACAATATAGCACAGACCCCCGGTCTGCAGTGGGGAAAATGTAGAGTCAGAGAGAGAGGTGAGGGGATATGTTATCAGGTTTTGCAAATGTGAGAACAAGCAGTAGAAGCAGCACACACTCCCAACACTTCACAGATGAAATCCAGGGATTACAAATGCCCTGAAGTTTGTTTGTTTTTTGCCCACCTCTGCTGTGAACCAGCACTGCTGTTGTTTCAGCTTGTAAAACCCTTTTGTTCATTCTGAGGCCTGTCCTTCCTTTTCTGTCACCTAGTTATTTAATAACAGGTGAAAGAGATTTGTGAAAAAAAGGGGAGGTCTGTTCAGTCATACTTTAGCCCCCAAAGCAATACCAATTGGAAAGTTCCAGTGAAAAGATCTCTGGGAATTTCTAATGCCTCAGGGCTTCTCAGAACCTGGAAACTGCCACCTCAAGCTCCAGTTTTTTCTTTGATTTATTTATTTATGTGTTTATTTATTTATTTGAACAGGCTCAGAAATATATTTGACAATTCCAAGATTGGAGTTTGCCCATTTCTTACAGGCTTTTTGCTCTTGTTGTGGCCATTCAAGTTGTTTCCAACTTATGGTGATCCTCAAGCAAACCCACCATAGGGGTTTCTTGGCAATTTTCTTCAGAGAGGGTTTACCATTGCCATAATTCTAGGCTATATCAGTGGAAGTATAATGTCTAGACTAAGAAAAGTAAGTACCACTCTCCTCTCCTCTCCTCTCCTCTTACTTTCACCTGGAGTATAGGTCTAGTTCAAGAGCTTAAGCAGGATATTCCTAGATGAGGTTGACCAAGATGGAAAAGAGTCTGGAATCCAAGCCTTTTGAGAAATATTTGAAGGAACTTGGTTTGTCTGGCCCAGAAAAGAGAATGGATGACACAACACCCATTTTTACATATCTGAGGGATTGTTATGTGGAAGGAGGAATGATCTTGTTTTCTTCTGCTCACTTAGGTAGGAGCCAATCCAATGGATTCAATCTTCAAGAAAAAAGATTTTAATTAAGTATTAGGAAAAGCTCTCTGGGTGGATGACCTCTTCAGCAATGGAGTATAAACTCAAAAGGCCGAGGAGTCTTCTTTACTGGAGATTTTTAAACAGAGGCTGGATTCACCCCTGCTAGGAATACTTTAACTGTGGATTCCTGCATTGGTAAGGGATTGCACTAGATGGACCTTGTGGTCTCTTCCAAAATTATGATTCTATAACATATTTAAGGACAAGAAATGTATGCATAGGATAATGTGTCTGCTTTCAGAACTTTGTATCTGACACTTGTTTCTGCACTGTACAACACAATTCCCCCACCTGCATGGCATAAAGAAGACTTTTCTGATGCCAGTGAGCAAATCGAGAAGGTAGCCAGCTAACCAAACAGCCTTCTGGGCACTCATTTGGATTTTTGGTTGTTTTCCCAGTAAAGAGAACTCGACAAAAGAGAAAGATTACCACAAGCCTGATTCCCCCTCTTAAGCTGTAGAGCTTTCCATGAAGGGCTGTGATTCAACAGATGGCTTATAAACCACAGTTCATGGTCTTCCATCATGTTGGCAATAGGCAGGCGTCTTCCAGCTTTTGGGGTGATAAAGCTAGCTGTGGGAGGTCAATGACAGCATGTAGTTCCCCCCCTCCCTTCCCCACCTCCAAAGAGAAATGATTCTCCTCTGCAGAAGCCACCTCCATCTTCTTCTCCTCTTCGTAATGAGGGCATCCCTCTCTGGCAGTTGTCTTTTGAAGTGGCTAATTATGTTGCATGGCTGATGGGCCAACACGCCTCGCTTGTGCATTGAGTGGCCCACATGGAGCATCCATGGAATTACAGTATAAAATGAAGTGCGGAGAATAATTTAAAGACGAATGTCAGGAATAAAGAGCAGAGTGGGGATCTCAATTAGGCAGCCCAAAGATCTCCTAGGAGGATGCAAGAAGGAAAAATCCATAGCTTGATCAGTTTTAAATTGGAGAGAGGAGGAAGGAGACAGTGGGAGTAAGAAACTGCGTGTGCGAGTGTTCATATTCATGCCCTGATTTCCATGTAAAACTCATTGACTTTTTTTCAGTTGTGGGTGTGGGATGGGGAAAAGCTTTCCATCTCTTTCCTCTCATTTTGCCCCAATGATCTTGGCCTATCAACCCCACTTTCTACTTTATCTCTCCCCACCAGGTTCTCAGGATCATCCACAGTATTGGTATTTCCAATTTCTGTGTGTGATTGTGAAAGCTGGAAAGTGGAGGAAGATGAGAGAAGGAAAATCAGCTCCTGTGAAATCAGGTCCTGGATGAGCGTTCTATGCGTACCATGAACTGCTAAAAATACAAATAAATGAGCCTTAGAGAGAAGCTGCTGCCACACTGCAGAATTAATGCAGTTTGACCCTGTTTTAATTGCCATGGCTCTATCCTGTGGAAACTTGAGATTTGTAGTTTGTTGTGGCACCAGAGCTCTCTGGCAGAGAAGGCTAAATAGCTCACAAAACCACAACTCTCAGAATTACATAGCATTGAGCCATGGCAGTTGAAGTGGTGTCGATCTGCATTGTTTCTGCAGTGTAGATGCAGCTAAAATCTGGCCTAAATTCTCACCAGAAGCCAGGATGACTAATTCAAGGCTGTCATAATTTGGACATATAAGTAGAAAGCATTTATTATCAGAAAAGATGATAGTGCTCGATGAAGCAAAGTCAGGGTGATACAATGCAGTGAAAGCTGAGAGGTCACACAAGCAGAAAACCTCAGCATTTGGTGGTCTCTATATTGTTTCATTGGCCATAGCTGAGTAAAAGAGAAGCTATGCCAAACTATGATGGGAATCCTATGATGTCTCTAGTGTTTCTGTGTGTGTGCTATGGGGTACAAACATACCATCAGCAACAGGCATTTTGTGTATATAGTGACCATCATTCTGTTTATAGATGCCCTCAAATGTCCTTATTCACAACATAACCTCTTGCCAGTTGTAAAGCATGTGTTCTATCCAGGGCAAGCTCTATCATCCCAGTAGTTTATCCACATTTTTTGATGATCATCTGAGACTGCAAGAAAGCCATTCTTCCAACATTACTTTCATTGTTGTTATGTGCCTTCTGCTCCACTTTATGAAAACCTTATCATAAGGTTTGCTTGGCACAATTTACCCAGAGGGTTGTGATTGCCTTGCTCTGAGGCTGAGAGAGTATGACTTTCCTGAGGTCACCCAGTGGTTTTCCATGGCTGATCTGGGATCTGAACCCTGGTTTCCTAGAGACATAGTCCAATATTCACACCACAAGAACATGCTGAGTCTTACTACCATTGCTTTCCATTATGTTTCCTTCCTCTGGCACCATCACTCCTGCAATAACAGAAGCCCCAGCAAGAAGGAGCCCTAAATATATTTCCCAGGACTCTTTACAATTGAAATTTACTTACTTAACCTCCTTGTATTGCTGTCCATCCAAATATGCATTCTGGGAACTTTATAAAATTGATAACACTGCAAAAGCATTGTGATTGCTGTCAGTATGACCATCAATCTATTTACAAGATGCTTTCCCTGAATTTTATGCCATAACAACACAGGATGCTTACAATCCTTGCTGTCTTTGCCCTTTAATTTCAGTGTTCAAGACATAAATAGAGAAAGAAAAAAGGAGAAGGCAATGATAGCAGGAATGACATATAAGCAGATGTAGTTAGACCAAGGTGATCTTAGTTATAGTGGGGTATAGGGTCTAAGGAGGTAAATGTAGTGGGAAACATTCATTTGGAAGATGGGTTTGAAGAAGGAGAGAAGTATGAACATGATGTTTAAGGTATGGGAATAATGGGGAATAGGTAGGGCTGACTAAGGACTGTACATTTATTTATTATTGATTTATTTTCTTGATTTATAGCCCATTTTTCTCCAATAATGGCACTCAAGGAAGCTTATTATTGTTGTGTACCTCCAAGTCATTTTTGACTTATGGTGACCGAAAGGTGAACCTAGTAAGGTGGCTTTCTTTTTTTCTTTTTCTTTTTTGTATGTTTCTTCAGAGGGGGTTTACCATTGCCATCCTCTGTGTCTGAGAGAGTGTGACTTGCCCAAGGTCACCCAGTGGTTTACATGGCCAAGCTGGGATTCAAACCCTACGTACTAAAATACACACAATCCAGATTTATAAAAAACTTATAAATATAAGAGTTATTTAAAAGCAGTTAAACAATTTGTACAATTTACAAGCATTAAAATAATCAACCAAAGAGCACAGCATATCATTAATAGCCCATTGCAGTAAAATTCTAAAGCCTGATGGAATGTTTTTACTTGTCAAGAGACAATAGGTGAAAGGGGAGCCTTTTTCATCTCCATAGGGAGGAAGTTCCAAACTTTGGGAACCACCACAGAGAAGGTCTTCTCCATTGTTCCAAGCAAATGAGCCCGAGAAGATAGTGAGATAGAGAGAAAGGCCTCTCCTGAAGATCTTGGAGCTCTAATAGGCCCCCATTGGGAGATTTCCAGTGAATTGACACTGTAGAAATAATGCAGTTTGACACCACTCCATCCTGGTATTTGTAGATTTGTGAAGAACCAGCACTCTTTGGCAGAGAAAGTGAAAGACTTTGTTGAACTACAAATCCTAGGGTTCAAGAGGATGGAGCTACAGCACTTAAAGTGCTGTCGAATACATTATTTCTACAATGCAGCTGCACTCTCTGTCCTTTAAATAGCCAGGACACAAGCTGTATAGGATTTAACAATGGGTCCTTAGTATTCACTGAGGTTTGGTCCCAGGACCTCCAGAGATGCCAAAATACATGGATGCTGAAGTCCCATTAAAATCAATAGCATAGTAAGATGGTGTCCCTTACATAAAATAGCAAAATAAAGCTTTGCTTTTTTGGAATATATATATATATATATATATGGAATATTTTCAAGGATTCATTGGCTGAATCCATGAGTAAAAAAATCCATGGGTATGGAGGGATGACTATATTTAACTAGGATGGCATGCTTGCATAGGGCATTGCATTGCAAGAGATGTATGTAGGATGGGCAAGAAGGGGAGATGTGGCAGAGCAAATGTCACAGATATGGATGTAACTGGACAAACCACGTCAGAGGGACTGTAGATGGCACAAATGACTGCTCCGCCAGAATACAGTTGGTAGGCATGAAGGAAGTGAGGTTGAAAGCTTCCAATAAAGGGGGGGGGGGGAAAACGACAGTATGCTGGTGTCTCTTCATTTCATTCACCTATCATTAATAGCCTCTCAACAACCTTGTTTGCATCCTCTTAAAAGGCAGCAAAGCGCATTAAGCCCCAAGGAACTGTGCGCTAATGTGTCAAGATGTGTGCTAATGGAAGAGAAAACCCATGGTGATTTCGAGTTGCAATCCTGTCTTAAGGGCAGCATTTGGAGAATGATTCTCAGTGCCATTTTCCTAGGCTGTAATTATTCAACTCCTTCTCTACCCGTCCTCTGTCTACTCGCCCAATGACATCTTTTTCAAGATTACATGGCTTTCCTTTCCCGGATCAATGAGCGCTCAGGAAGTTTAGTTCCTCTCTACCCTGATGCTTTCTAGAACTCATTTTGGCATCACCGATCAAAGGAAAGCACCTGCTTTCTGATAAAGAACTAAAAAGGCCCCTGCGGGTAAGATGCAAAGTGAAAAAACAATGCTACATATCAAAACAACCAAATTAAGAACAGAAGAGAACAATCTTTGAAGAGAAGCAGGGAAATGGAAAAACCATCAAAGGCCAAGTGGAAAACACTGTTGTTTCCCCCCCAGATTTCTTAAAGTTAGGGAACTTCCTTAGGAAAGAATGCAAAGACATTGTCGTGTTAGTCTGAAATATCTGTATGGAAAGGGATCTTGTAGCACCTTTGAGACTGAGCAAAAGACATTGTAGCAATAGCTTTTGTTGACTTGCGCCCTGTACAGACTGGCCAAAGGGTGGGCTTGAGGGTGGAGTCGGGGTATGGCAACTGCACGGCGGCTGCCCTGACTCTGCCCCGATGCCACCATCACGCCGCGCTCCCCATTGCACCAAAGGAGCGTGGAAAAGTCATTGCTGCACCAGCAAAGGAGGCTTTTTGCTACTCCAGAAAGGAGCGGCATTTGCCAGCTCTTTTTGGAGTGGCAAAGTGTCAGATCAGGGCCACGGCGTGTGGTTGCTGCAGCCCCGATCCGGAGCTCCCAAGGGCGGCCCCTTTCAGGCTGTCTATAGAGCCCTTTAGGGGCAAAGCAGATGGCTTAATAGGCCGTCCTCGGCGCAGGGAAGGGGAGGGGCAGCCGCACGCTCGGCGGCCCATCCCCCTCCCGAGGTCATCCTCAGAGCCGCTGGCCCTCCACATGGCCGGGGCTCCAAGGAGGACCTCCCGCCGCAGCGTCCAGAGACGCTGTGGCAGAAGGGTCGCCGAAAGTGCGCCGCAACGTTTTGCGGCACACTTTCGGCGACATATGAAAGGGGCACTATTTTAGCGCTCCTTTCCAGGGGCGCCGATGGTGCGCCGCTGGATCGAGGCATGGGGATGCCTTGGTCCCACGGCGCACCTTCCCAGGGCGGCCCATGGCCGCCCATCTGCTTAGGCCCTTAGCCTACATGCATCCTAGGAAGCAGACTAAAGGTGCATCTACACTATATAAATAATGCACTTTGACACCATTTAACTGCCATGGCTCCTGGATTTGCAGTTTTGTGAGACGCTAGCACTCTTTGGCAGAGAAGGCTAAAAACTTTGTACCAATAGCCATAGAATAAATGATATAAACTTTTCCCTGAAGGAAGCTTAGCTTGACCTTGGTTTTGTTGGTAGTGTTAGTGGTGTTATGTACTTTCATGCTGACTCCAATTTATGGTGACCCTATTGTCAGGTTTTTCTGACAAGGTTAATTCAGATGAGGTTTTCAATTGCCTTCCTCTAAGGCTGAGAGAGTGTGACTTCCCTGAGGTCACCTAATGGGTTTTCATGGCTGATTAGCTTGACCTACTCTTTCACAAACAACCTTTGAAAACTTGTCAGGAAGCAGTGGTGATTGATAGCATCTGTGTCAGTGGAATGGTGAATCCAGGCTGGGTTTTAATCCAGGGCATTTCAAACTTGCAAGAAAAAGCCTCATGGCCAAGCATTGTCCACTTCAACCTGAATTATATTGTTATTGTTGTTGCTGCTGCTGTCGTTGTTGTGTGCCTTTGAGTCATTTCTGACTTGAGGCAACCCTAAAGCAATCCTATCACAAGGCTTGCCTTTGACTTCCTCTGAGTCTGAGAGAGTGTGACTTGCCCAAGGTCACCTAATGGATTTTCATGGCCAAATGGAAATTCAAAGCCTAGTCTCCAGAGTCATACTCCAGTGGTCAAACCACTACACCATGCTAGCTCCCATCACATTTTATGGCACATGTGGAGAAAGAGGGGGAAAGTAGAGGTGGAGATGCAAGATTGGATACTGTTTTTGGGCCCCAGTAAGCTTGAAAACCAACTATGGTTGCCACTAGGATACAGTTGAGACTGGGTTTATGGGGAACTGACCCTCCACAAATATGGCCAAATAGTCCTATGGGGGGTTGCAGACTGCCAGAAATAGTGCAAATTGAGTCCACTTTATGTCTCATTTCTCCCTTTGTTTTATTGCCTTTGCTTTATTTAAGGAGTCCTGGCTGTGTAGTGGTTAAATGCTGGTTCTGCAGCCACAAGGTTATGAGTTTGATCCCAGGGCTCCAAGGTTGACTCAGCCTTCCATCTTTCTGTAAGTTATTAAAATGAGTACCCAGCTTGTTGGCAGGCAATGGGCTTACAGATTGTAAATTACTTAGAGAGTGCTGAGTTCACTATTAAATGGTATAGAAATACAAATGCTATGCTATTGTAAATGCTATTGATGAAAAGCCTTCTGCTAGAAGGTGACCAAGGTAACATTTCAGGTTATGAGTAGATGTCCCATCAGCAAATTGTTTTACTTGTTAGAAGTTGTCTTCTTCAATTACTTTTAAGGTCTGTCTGTTTGAGAACAGTTAAGTAAGTAAGTAAGTACATAAGAATCTTGATAGGGGAGTTGTGTTTCCAGCAGGAGAGCCGCATGATTTGGCCAGGCCTGAGTGCCATGTCTCATTCACGTGAGGATCAAGGTCAAGCTGAGATTCAGTCCTTAAGCTACTACATGTGGCTGCCTGCCCAGCATTAATTCAACTGCTGGGGTCCTTCGAGCCAATTATTTAGAAAGCACTCTTCCATTCTGGCTCTCCATGTCTGCTCCTGCTTGCCTAGGCTAGCAGATGCTAACAAACACCAAGGAGATTCAAGGCAGAGACTGTGCAGTGTACCCTCTGGCGTATTTTGCAATGCCTACGATTTGCAATTAATTAACCAGGTTGTTATCTCTTTGGCTTCAGCCTTTCCCTGCCCTAACACAGGGAGGCAATAGATCTCACTTGGGGAGCTTAACTAAACCACTCTGCTATGCTTGTAGTCTCAGTGGAAGTCCATTCCAGCATCTCTGAGAGATACTCTCTCCAGCTGGGGATTTATATAAACACAAGCTTGCTGGCTATCAAATAAGGGAAGGGGAGAGCAATGCATTTATTTTACATTTTAATGTGAATGCTCATATTTTCAGACTTTCAGACCAATACCAAACACACACAAAAAAATATTTTAAAAAAATTGTGTGTCCTTCAAAATCTGCACTTCTATGCATTTTGCAACAATACTCTTTAGATAGTACAGCGAAAACATAGATACTGTTAAAAATAATTTTAAACTAATATGTAAAGGGATCTTGTAACACCTTTGAGACTAACTGAAAGGAATGTTCATAGCATGAGCTTTCATAGACTGAGCCTACTTTTTGAGATCCATGGAGTGGAGTGGTGAGTCCAGAGACAGACCTATATTTGCAAAACATCATCTGAGGAAGTAGCTCAAGTCTGTGAAAGCTCATGCTGCCAATTTCTTTCTTTCAGTTAGTCTCAAAGGTGCTACAAGATTCCTTTGCATACTGATTTTCCAGCCATGTCTTTAAATTTAACTAATGTATTAGGAAAACTGCTTACCAAAAAAAAAAAAAAAGTATACATTCTTCAAAGTTGATCACAGGAAGATTGTATTTGGAAATGTGCACAAATATTCTCATGCAAACTTTTTTATTTTTTAAAAAAGCCAGATTGCTTTGGGCAAATTGAATTTAGGATTGGAAAAAGGAGAATCTGAGAGAAATTGAAATGGATGGATTCTTATATTACTAATTAAAATGACAAGCTGTGACAAATCAAAATTGACAGGTTCCTCCCAAGGGACCTCATAGAGGTGAGTCTACAGAAAGAGCAGGAAGTGACCTGCAAGTTAAGAAACCTGCAAAAATTAATGAGAATAGATAAAGTGTTTGAAATTGAAGGAGAGAGGTGGTTTGATTTCCTCATGAATTTGTGGCCAATTTGTATTTTAAAAATGACATGTATGATAGGGAAGAAATACTCCAAAATTTCAGAAAGATAGGCAACAGTGAAGGGATTATGATGCATGAAACACAGTTTAAGAGCTTTTTGCTTGTTTTTTGCTCAATTTACACTAAAGTCATAGAAAGTTCTATAGGGCAGAGTTTGATGATGGATGTTGAGCAGACATGGCAGAGGCAGAAGAACTTGTGACTCCATAGGCTAAAATCTAATGTTATTCAAACCTGAATAGACTAAAAAAATCATTAAGATTTACCTATGTGTTGACTTATAATTTAGATTGGCACCTTTTGGTGACTTATGAATATACAATACTAGGAGAAAATTGTACAAAATTCTCACTGGTCTATTATTCTTTCCGGTGAGATTTCCTATTTGTTGGGAAACTTGGGTTTTGACCTGGGAACAGACAATGATGAATATTCTTTCCATCAGTTTCAAATACAGTGGGCCCTTGGTATCCACTGGACTTTGCTTCCAGGATCCCCCTGTGGATAAGCTCAAGTCCTATTAAATACAGTGGCATAGTGAAATGCTGTTTCTTATATAAAATGGCAAAAACAAGGTTTGCTGTGTGGATGGTTGAATCCATGAATAAAAACATCTGTAGATCTGGAGGGAAAATGCCCCTCCATTTTCACGGACTTCAAGTCCACGGTCTTGGTCCTTTGCGGACTGTCAAGCCTCATTGGTTAAAATGGCAGTGCACATGCACAGCCATGCACAGAAGCACGCAGCCATTCAAGCCAATGGGACTTGAATATCTGTGATTTTCTGTTTTCGTGGGATGGGTGGGTTCTGGAACAGATCCCCAGTGAAAATGGAGGGGCAACTGTATATTCTTTCCATCCCTAGTTTCACTGTATCTTGAGTTTTCCCAGCCATCAGGCAATGAAGAAGACTAGGGTGAAGGAAGATTAGCCACCTATTGCAAGCCCTTTACTTCTAATCATGGACTGAATATTCTTCACATCCAGCCAAAGTTACAATTTCTCCAATTAGTGGATTCCTGACATAACACTTGGCTTCCTCACGATTTGGCAGCCTCAGTAGAAATAACTTCATAGCTTTTCCCAGGAGAACAGAAGATGAGGAGTGTCAGAGAAATCACCATTGTTTTTCCTTCATTGGCCTTTTGTTGAAGAAATTCACTGGGGGGAAAAAGTCCCTTTTAAATGATGTATGCAGGAAGGAGTGGGGATAAAAAGGACTCTAAATATAAAGCACAAGTTTCTTTACTTCTGCTGTGTCCTAATAAGTTAATGGACCAGAGAAACTCATCACTGTGTTTTAAGCTTTGCATGAAAGTTGCATTCCTGGTATTTATCATCTTGCCTTCATTCCAGCATGGATTAAGTAAACAGTGAAAATTATTCAGATAGCATTTCTGGGGTCCAGTCAAGACAGTGAATTTTGCAATGTGGAAGAAGAAGGAAAGAATAACAGTGTATCTGCATAGTGGAAGTAATGCAGCTCGGTACCACTTTAAGTGCTGTAGCTCCATCCTATGGCATCCTTGGATTTGTGGTTTTACAAGATCTTTAACCTACTCTGCCAAATGCACATGATTTGGGGAAGGACACTTCGTTGTGCAAAGAGAAAGCTCAAGAATATGAAACTCAGTCCCTTCACTTTCACATGACCATATATATGGAAACAGGTTGTGATCTTTCTACCTCTTTCTTTTGATAGTTTGGTAATATTCTCAGAGTCTCAGAAGGCTGTGGGGAGAACTAGGAGACTCTGGGACCTGATATAAAAATAACAAACTTGATGAATGACCCCACAGTTCATTAGATAGGAAGAAGGAGTTTTTCTCCCCCACAGCCAAAGATAAATTGCACTTGTCATGGAAGGTACTGTACCGATTTACCCACAATATACCCAGGCCAGCTTGCTGATGACCTAGCTGTGTTGGCTTTTATCTCTGCAAGGATTTGCTGGGGAGGTTTGGCTTATAATGGAAATTAATATAGTTTGAAGAAAGGAAGCAACTTCCCTACCTGGATCAAGAAGCAGAGGGTAAAGGGAGATCCACTTTAGCTCAGGAGGGGACTGTCAGGAAGAACAATGAGAACAAAACAAAACAAAAATCTATTAGTGAAAAGTATGCACACAATGTGCTTATTAGGGGGAAGCAGGCAGAATGTCACATGTATCAATGGAAACAACTTTTTTAAAAAAGGGGGGGGGGTCTTTTTCCACACCACCCAAGGGAGAGACCACCTTGAAAGACCTAGATCATCTTACACAACTATTTGAAGGCTTGTGGCCAGCGTCATAATTTACATCGCTGTGTATCCTATCAGGTTCACGCATGCACACGGAAACGCACACACACACAATTTTGTGACTGCTCATATACTTGTGGTTTGAAGAAGTGGATTTAAATCCATGAAAGTGTGTGTTAAAACAAATCATGGTTAAAGATGCTGCCTGATTTCTTCATTTTTTGTTGTTCTTAGCTTCCTTTGAGTCAACTTCAACTCGCGGTGACCCTGAGGATGAGACATCTTCAAGACCCCCTGTCCTCCACTGTTCTGCTCACGTCTTGCAGATTCATGTCCATGACCTCTCTAAATTTAGTCAAGCCATCTGGTGTGTGGTCCTCCTCTCTTTCTACTACCTTGTACCTTTCCTAACATTATTGTATTTTCTAATGATTCATGCCTTCTCATGATGTGGCCAAAGTACGACAGCCTCAATTTGATCACCTTGGCTTCTATGGGTATTTCAGACTTGATCTGTTCTAGGACCCATTTGTTTATCTTTTTGGCCATCTATAGTATCCTTGGTACTCTTCTCCAGCACCACATCTATAGTTCTGCTGGAAGTTGACCATAGAGTCACACGGAGAACCTAGATATTCCTTGAGAAAACATATTAATCAAATCTGTGTATAATCAAATCTACAAAAGTCAAAGCTGCAAATGTGGAGGGCCAACTGTAGTTCTTGAAAACCAGCAATGAGTTCTCCTGGTCAAAAGCATATGTGATTCAAAGACAGCTCTTGCTAACCTCATCCAATCCTTGGTTTTTGCACAAACCATTTCTCTTTAAAACGTCCAAGTATGCTTGTTAAGTTATGCAGATATTTTGATGCAGTGTCGGTTTCTTTTGATCAGTACTTTGAAGGGTCACTCTGGGAAGCAACCTATGCCAAGAGAGTGGCTGAGATGAAGTCAGTGTATTATTATGTAAATGTTGCCCTGCAGATAAAAATCAGTGAAAGATTTTTTCTGGCCAATATGCAAACCCAAAGCCAGACTAAATACTCAGATGAAGAAGTTGTCACCCATTTCCATAACAATCAACAGAATATGCTAGGGATGCCTGTCATCTTGTCAGGAGAGACAATAGTCCCCTTTCAATAAAGTCAGAATGATAAATGTGGTAGGGAGTTGGTCTTGGTGGGTTCATTGTTGCAGCATACACAGAAAGCTAGACATCATTCTAAATGTGAATGTAGATCAAATGGAAGAATGAAGCAGCTTTTTCTACAGTTGTCTTCATAAATGAGCCCTCCACCTGAGGGAGAATATGTTTCACCTGAATCTGGAGAACAAGAGAAGTCCAGACATTCAGAAGGACCTGACCTAGGCTACAATTTCCATTACTATGAAGAGGGGAAAGGAGGATAAATTGTATATCATGTCATCCCTAGAAGCCAAGATGACAAGACTTTAGACTGTTGTACTTTGGACATATCATGAGAAGGCATGAATCATTGGAAAAGACAATAATGTTAGGAAAGGTGGAGGGAAGTAGAAAGAGAGGAAGGTCACATGCTAGATGGATGGACTTTATTAAAGAGACCATGAACATAGTTTGCAGGAACTGGGCAGAGCAGTAGAGGACAGGGGGGCCTGAAGATGTCTCATCCATAGGATCGCCATGGGTTGAGATTGACGCTAAGGCAGTTAACAACAACAACAAATCAATTGACCAGAGCTCTGTTTTCATGGGCCAGCTAAACCAGCTCCTTCTTGGGTCCTCTCGGCAGGAAGTCTGGACAATGCAGGGCCCAGTCTCCAAGTCTGGCACAAACAGAATGGACAATGCCTGGCCAATTCAGTGCCAAACCTGGGGTATACCCCTCTGATAATGGAGTGAACAAACTCCCAATTTGTTCTGCATCTTTCCAGGAGATCCAAAGCCTTCTGTTCCTGATGCCAGGCAGCTGTTTAAAATGTGTCCTACCATGCCAACCAGCATGGCTGCCACTGCGCTACAGTCAGGTGTCCAGCTATGTGACCAATGCTGGGCATCTTGTTCTAACTTCAGAGTGAGCAATGCACTGCAGAGGCAACTATGCCAGTTGCAGAGTGAGACATACAAGTGAACAGCTGCCTCTCATCATGTCATATGTCTTGTATAAAGAGAAGAAATGGGGTTGGGATGCCTTGTTGATCTCTTTGGAGGTATGAGGTATGGAGTTGGCCAGTTCAGGGTTCAACTAGAAAAAATAAAATGGTTCTCTGCGATGCTGCTGCTGCTAAGATTCCAAAGAAAGGAAACACTTATTGGTTTATATCTATTTAGCTCATTGGTTTATATAAAGTTCTATATATTTATCTTCTATTTATTTAATTTATATATTTACATTCTATTTATTATCTGCTTATCTGCCTACCTTTATGACAAGTGATTACAACTCAATGCAATGACAAGGATCCATATACAGTCTTAAGACAGACAGACAGACAGACAGATAGATAGCCTGTACTTTTCTATCTGTCTATCTATCTATCTATCTATGCCTTTCATAACCATTATCTCTTGTTATCATCTCTAATAAACAGTTCATTTTTGATTGAAAATAATAATCTATAATCAAATGGCCTCCACTGAACTCCTTCCCCCTGCTTTTTTTTTGTTTTGTTTTTAAATGTGCCATTGGGATTGGTGCAAGAGTTTCTTTTAAACACACCTCCTCTGTCTCCCCCCACCCCCCAAAAACTCAGGACCATTTTTGAGGTTCTGTAGTTGCTATAGCAACCCAGCATTGCTATCAGTTGCACTGGGTCAGAATGCTTGGTAGCATCAGAAATGTAATTTTCCTGCCACTTCTTTCTCCCCCTCTCTTTTCCCTCTCCCTTTCTCACACTCATGACTGTTTCACAAGTTTCAGTATAGCAGCAGCAAGAGCTGGAGTTAAATTGAAATGTGTGGGTGGGTGCAGGGGGGGAATAGGGCTGGTAACGGCGTTGTTGTTAAATGCTATCGATCAAAAGCTAGTTTTGTCTCTGCACCTAGCTGCATTTGTCATCTGCCCCTAAAGATGTTAAACTGAAACAGACAAGCAGAGTTGAACAGCAAGGGGAATAAGATAGCGTAGTGGTGTGTGAAGAGATGTTTGTGGGATTCATAACAAGCAAAGTCTTTTTTTGTATCTTCTTCTAAGGGTGCATCTGCACTGGAAAAACAATCAGCCTCACTTTACATTTTCTGGGTTCACAAGGACCATGCAGTGACCCCATTAAGGCCACCAACTCACAGAGAACATAAAGTTACACCATAATAACTGGCCACATGCACCCCTGATGCACTCATTTCTTTTCCCCTTCCCAACATACATCAGCCTATCTTCCAATAGCCCTTATTGTTTGCTTCTCAGTCTATTGGATACATTCTAGTTCAATTCCTTTCCATCCAATCCCCTTTCCCCCTTTGCCACCCAAGTGAGAAAGTAAGGAAATTTTAAATGTATGGACAAATGCACACACATATGACAGAGAAAGAACAAAATGTTTTTTATTTATCTTCTGTTTATGACAATGTGCAGCCATGGGCTTAATGGGAAGGGGTTAGATCGGCTTACACCCTCCCTCTCCCCCCCAACACTTTTACTGCTTTTAACCCCCCCCCATCCTCCCTTCACCCAATCTGCATTATCCAGTCTTTGTTTTTATTTCATTGAATGCAGGATATGCATTCACTTTTCCCCACCAATCTCCCTCCCAGATCATTTGATCACTCCCTCATGCACAGCTCTCACATACTGCCTGCCACTGATCTCCCCATACATACATTGCAGATGGTTCAAATAGACTTGGATGCTTAGTAGATGTTGTAGGCAACACCCCACTTCCTTGCCCTTTAAATGTTGTCCCCACTCTGGGACCATTACAGGAGGGAGAACTCTTACAATACCACCAGGCAGCCCAAAAGCCCTCTTTGGGCAGTTCTACACTGGCCAGAATATTCCAGACTGCTCTCGGAGTATTCTGGCCCCATAGCTGCCCCAAATTTTCCCCATTACCTGGGCACTCTGGAGCAGTTGGCTACCCATGTGTCCTGCTGTACTGCCCAGTGCTGCTCCATCTGGTGCAAGTCACTCCCTCTGGGGATGAAAATGAGGTACCCAGCATTGATCTCATGGCTGGGTGCATCAATGTGACCTCAGAGGGAGCAACCTGTGGCAGTGCTAAACAGTACAATGGAATGCTGTATAAATGGCAGCTTGGTGTCACTCTGGAGTGCTCTGTTTTTTTTTTTTTTTGGGAGGATTAGGAGCAAATAGTGAGTTTTTAAAATTTGCTGTAAGGAAGGCATTGCTCAGATTCTCTGCAGAAGTGCCCTGACCACATGAAGACAGTCTACACTTGAATTGAGCCTTTGGCCCTGCCCATGTGGACAGATGACACAAGGGCAGAGGGTGAACTGATGCAAATGGCCCATGTAGACATGTCCTTTGTCCATGAAAGACAGTGCCATTATTGAAGTTGCTGCCTTCTCACACCTTTTCATGTAATGAAGATCAGGGAAGCTGCTAGTCCTTGCTTCCTAACTCTTCCTGGTTAGGGACACCTGGGATTTCTCTACTTGCTTCTGTTCCTCTCAGTGGCTGCAAACAAGTATCTAAGAGCCTAGGGTTTACTGTAGTCCCACCAAAGTCTTGCTCAGAGCTATGTTAGCTGCTAAGTTTCCTGGTCACTACACCTGCTAGTTCCTCCATCCCAATATCTTGTAGACGGTTGAAAGTTCTTTGCCTTATACCTGTTGCCCAGAATCTGTTTGGATTTTCCAAGAGTTGGTTACCTAAACTCCCAAGGATGCAAAACCCAGTTCTATCCAATAGTCATAATGGACTTTGTAGATATCTCCTCATTCAGCCTCATCCAGTTGCTTGTATCTCACTCTTGTCCTGGAAGTGAGATATCTTATTGAGAAGCCTCATCTTACAGTTTTGAGACAGCCTTAAACAACCATAAACAAGGTGTTAGCAAAATCGCTTTACACCTCTACACTCATATTGTTTCTGGAGCTGGGCTGCGGGTGAGATCCTTCCTGGACTCTGATTTTGACAGTACAAGATGCTTCACAGTCTCCCACTGCTGGGTTAAGAAAAAGCCATTCACCTGCACCTTGGCATAATTTATCTGCACTTTTCCTGTCTGTCTGTGTCTGTTCTTTCTTGTCCTGGTAACAGATGAAACAACAATAGCATCAAAGACAAGGAGAATCTGAAGATATGAACAGTCTACTTCTGCTTTCTCCTTCCTTACTTCCTCTTTCATGCTATTTAAATCATTAACAAAATAGGATCCAGGAGTCCTGGGGGCAGAAAATATCCAAGGATTCCTACCGAGAAGGTATGGTGGGGCAATACAGGGAGGGTAAACTTCTCCAGAATGACTTACAACCTAACACAGAGAAGAACTTTTAAGCCATATGGCTCATCCCACTGGGTTTATTTCCAATTCCACCAACTGCTTCAATTTGTCAAACCACTTTTTCAGCTGTTTTTAAAATGTTCCAGTTCATTTCCTCCCTTTGGCCCTCAGCTTTTTTCCATTGCTGCAAATTGAGTTCAAAAAAGTACTTTACACCCAATTAAATCAGCAAGAGAAAGAGGAGAACGGGGGGAGGGTCAGAATCTTGCCCTTCCCAGTAGACCTAGGCAAAAGCAAACTGCTGTAGCTTCTCCTAGCTTGTGTGTTCTTCCTCAATAATAACTTTTGCTGTCTTGACTACACTCTGATGTTGCTTGGCCACGTATGTCCCAGTTTTTATTTTTGAGATATTGAAGCATATGTAATTCAGGTAATAATGAGAGAGTCATGGGAGAGTTGCATAATAATAAATACACTTCATTAGGTCACTAGTCATTCCAGATAGCAACTCAGGGGAAACCAAATGCCCAAAGTATATTTGTCTAAAATATTAGTCCAAAGGGAATTCTGCTTGTCGTACAGAATTTTCTGAGCAAGTGTCATGACCTGAGATGGCTTCTTGTTGGAGGCCTCAAATCTCAGGGCTACCAAAGCTCTGCTGTCATTCAAATTCCCAATACCATTGAAAAAATGCTCCCTCCCAAAAAATAAAGAGATATATCCTCACAACCTCCAGCTCGGCACAGTTCCATTGGGCAGAGCATTCATGGCCAACTTTGTTGTTCAGTTTGTTTTGAAGCTCTGTCTCTCCAGGCTTCCTTTAACCCAGCAGGGTCAAGCAACTCTACAGCTCTGTGGTGCAGCGGGAAGTTTTAAGCAATAAAAGCAAATCAATACAAGGAAGGAAGATATAAACTGCCTCCCCCACCCAGTGGAGCTCAGAATTGTGTCTGACATGTGTCATTCACAGGCAGGGCCAAGGCTTGAGGTAAGAGAGCCAACATCTGGACTGCTTTCTTGCCTGCACACAGCACCAAATGCACGCAAGAGCTGTCAGAAATATAAAGCAGTTTGATTTAAAATCAATTGCCCTGTCAAGACAAAGTCTTTGTTCTTGAGTGAAATATAACATTCAGCACACAGAAAGGAGGGGAAGGGAGGAAGATGAGAAAGCTTTCTCTTTCTCTTTCTTTCTTTCTTTCTTTCTTTTCTTGTTGTTGAAGGGGTATAAGGTCAGGATTAGGTTTGCCCGCTCAGGAATACCTAGAACCAGATATTTCAGGGCCAAACTTTGAGAGCTAGAGACATCCTTTGCAAAGGGATCTTGTAGCACCTTTGAGACTAAGGGGCAAAGCAGATCACCCCCGAAGGAGTGGCTTGCCACTGCCCCTTTGAATGCTGGATCGAGCCTACAGCAACCACATGCTATGCCCCCGATCCAGCTGTTTTCCAGCTCAAAAAGAAGTGGCATGCCACCGGAGCACCACAATACTGCCCACTGTGTGGTCAGGCAGGGAGTGTGATGATGGCTTGGGGTGGCATTGGGGTGTGAGTTGTCCAAACACCATGTCCCCACACCACCCCCAAGCCAGCGTATCGTGCTGCTCTGTTCAGCCCCTAACTGAGTGAAAGATGTTGCAGCATAAGCTTTCATAGAATAAGAGGATAGTCAGATGGTTAAAATAATCCAGGTAGAATCTGGGTTAAATCTTTGTTTTTCACATGTATTTGGAATGCATCCAATTAAGGTTTTTTTTTGGGGGGGATGCTGCCAAAAAATGCCACTTAACCCAGGATAATCGATCTTGAATTTTCCCCCCAAGTTTTTCTAAAAGATTCACATTCTTGGCTGTGTGAATAAACGATGCGAATAGACCCAGGATAAAACTCTGCATGCCTTGAATGTGTTTTGAATACATCCTCATCATCAATTCTATCTTTATCTGAGTGCTGGCACAGGTGAGCAACAGAACTCACAGAGTTGTGCATAGATGTGATTCTGATAAAAAATAAAATAGTGTGAAATATAAAACCAGAATGTGTGAGTGAGATTATTTGCATAGTCTTGCTAAAAATAAAGTCTGAATGTCCCTTTGGTCTACTTCCTCAGATGCATCCTCAAAGACATCTTTGTTGTTGCCATTCGATCAAGTGGGCAGAACATAATGTTTCACACATGCAGTTCTGTTTTCTTCTCCTGAATTGTGTATGTGTGTAGCAACTGAGAGGAGTGAGAAGCTCTTGGCTGTGAGGGGAAGGAATGAAGCTCTCAAATGGAGACCTCCCTCATTTCCCTGCCCTTTGCAGCTGAGACCAACTGTATCTTTTTTTCTTTTTTGTCACCTCCTTACCCCCAATGATAAACAGCAGCAACAGTGGTTCCCTAGGGTTAACTGTTGTTTGAGATGAGGTTTTGGATAGGACACAAAGGGCTAGAGAACAGCCCTGTTTCCCTTCCATGAGAAGACATATACACGTGCAGCTTAGAGTTGCGTATACATATGTCACCAACAAATTTCTGGCCTAGTTCTATGCACCCACATCATCACTTTCCTTATATCAAAAGCAATGTCAGAAAGAGAGGTTGTGGCTTCTAGAGAAGTTTTCCTTGTGGGCAAAAGCCCAAGAAAATGAGATCTTGCTTATGTGGATAGATTCTTCTTGATAAATGCGATTTCTCAGACTTTCAGCACCATGGTGCTGACCTATGGACCTTATAATTTTCAACTAATGTTTGGAACTAATGTTCAAAGTCTGAGCACCATTGACCAGTGGCTGTTTTTATTTTCTGTCTTTTTACTTCAACCTGAAGAAGCTGGTGTACTGTTGCCCTGGCAGGACATACTGTAATGGTAATACGATTAGTAACCCAAGGGGAAATGACCCCACTGCAAATAATTTTCCTTTCTGGCAATGGAGGAATTAATGTATGCTCAGAGGATTGGATATTTGCTGTTTTCCAGCTATGGAGTAGATGTACCAGCCTTGGGGAAGAGAAAAGAATTGTCAACAATTAAATCAGGAGAACTAGTCAGTGGCAGAAACTCAATTAAGAGCAGTTAATAGCTCCAGACACTCTATTTAAAAATGTAGTGACTCTCTCTCTTTCAAATGTCATGGAATTACATGAAAAGTCAATTTGCACAAACACGTTTTGTGTACCGGAAGCAAACTGTATCTCAGTTCCTTGGAAGAGAAGGGCATAGAGGCATGTGGCAAACATATATCCAGAGAAGGACCTATAGAGGACATGCAAGAGAGGTCATGTTTCTGATTGTTAGCAGCCTTGCTTGCTGGTGGAAGAGGAGTAAATGTGTTATTTTCCTTACGATTCAATCAGAAGCTGAACAGATCTCCTTCATGCAGTCTGGCTGCTGGTGCTTAAGATGGGCTGAGGTGGTATTTAAGTAGTACTTTTCTACAGGGGGAAAGTGTTGGACAATGGGTAAAGAGCTAGCAAATACATCCAGATACAATACAAGTTGAGGCTCCCTTACCCAGAATTCTGAAATACTCCAAAATTGTCCTCATAGATGGCTGAGAGAGTGACAGTTTTGCTTTCTGATGGTTCATTGTCCAGAAACTTTGATTCCTGGGGTGGTAGTTAAGTAGTAGTAAGTAAGTAAGACTGTAAGACATTGGTGCAAGAAACATAGATCCTCAGCTACATGTGTAGCTGCCTCATGACTTGGAGTATGTTCCAGGAGAAAAATGTGTCTCTAGTGTCTAGACTGTGAGTATGGTTTGAATTTTGGAGAACAACTCTGGAGATCAGAATTTGATTTCCCTATCAGCTATGAAAGCCTATTGGGTGACCTTGGGCAGGTCACATATTTTCACATACTGTCAGTTCCCAAAAACCCTGTGATAGGTTTGCTTTAGGATCGCCATCAATCAGAAATGACTTGAAGACCCACAACAGCAACAAACCTCCTTTGCAGTGTATGTATCTCCGCAATAGGATTCCAGTGTACAACGTTGTTCTTCATTTACACTAAATTGTTTTGGCTTGTGTTCAGATCTAAAAGAGTAATTACTAAACAGCTTATTTGTGTCAGGATTGAACATAAAACCAATTGGCCTTTCAGTCCACAAAACAGCCTGGTTTTAAAACATTCCAGGGACACGGCACAATTTAGTTATGAATTCTTTCCTGCTTCAACCCTAAATCTTCTCCCCAGGTCTCATTATTGTCCTTTGGAGATCCAAAGCAGCAATTTGGCAGCAGACATAGAGAAGGTGGGGTGCGGAGAAAAGGCTGTTTGCTTTTTCCAACATTTGCTATATAGTACTTAATCCTGGCTCCCTCTGGGTCTTTTCACCACACAGCAGAACACTCTCCTTTTTTTTTTTTGGTAGTCTAAGGGAATAAAATACTTCTGGAAAGTTGTGTGCTTCTTATGGAACTGGCTTATAACAACTATTGTTTAGCCATGCTGGACAAATAAATGGTGATGGTTGATTCTAAAAGGCAATGACACAGCTTAGGGATGTTCCTTTGTTAGACTACATTTGCCAGAACCGCTCACCAAAGACAGTTGGCTGCATTTGTGGCTTTGACTTTTGAAGATTTGATTATTTGTGGTTTTGATTAATATATTCTCTCTAGGAATCTCTAGGTCTTCCAGCACAACTCTGCCAAAAGTTGACCATAGAGTTGTGCTGGAGAACCTAGAAGTTCCTGGAGAAAACACTTCTCTAGGCATTTGTAGGTCCTCTGACATTATTCTATGGCCATTTTCTGGCAGATGTGGGCCACAGAGTTTCACTGGAGGACCTGTAGATTCCCAGAGAGATGTTCTCTTAGGTAAAAAGAATTGTGTTTTTTTTTTATTTGCAATTTTTTCCACATACATGGGATCCTTCACTTGAACCCCAGCAAATATGGAGGGACTGCTTTATTCAGGTGTGCTTTAAAAGCATGTTTCTCAAGTGCTGACAATCCCTGATTAGAAAAATCCTGGACTGATGAGAATCTTCATGGTACAGGATGTATACTGCATAAAATTTACACAGGGTTGATCTGCACAGCAATAGTCCTTGCTGAAGATAATAATATCTCTACCTCTATCTATCTATCTATCTATCTATCTATCTATCTATCTATCTATCTATTGTTCATCCCTACTTAGAGTCTGGCCCTCAATGAATGGGTAATATTTCTCCTATATTCATTTTGTTTTAAACAAACCACACATTCTTGCTATCCTGTATATGAAGAATTTTGAAAGTTTGGGTAAATTCCTATTTTATTTTAGTTAGTCATTTTAAAAAAAAGTCACCCATCCTCACCAAGTCCAGAAAAGATGAAGACTCTATTGGTGGATGGTACATTTGCCAAGTCAAATGGTGTTCAGTCTGCTCAAGAGGGCATGCGATTTGTAGAATTCTTATTGAAATGTTTTGTTGGAGAAAGGAGCAGTATAAATTCAATAAATAAATAAAATTATTTGCTATCACATCAGCTTTGACCAAATGAGTAAGAGAACACTAAGAGCACTGGACATCAATTGCTGTGTTCAGATCTTGCAAATTTAGGCCTGTGGTTTTCTTGGTTGGGTCTGTCCACCTGTAGCGTGGTCTTTCCCCTACTGCCTCCACTTTACCAAGCATTATGCTCTTTTCTATTTAAACATTACTGGTGATATATGGTTATTTCAGTGCTCTTTGATACTGATATATGTATTGGCAAAATGTTTCTGGGCATCCTCACCCCTTAATGGAAGTCCTCTGCTTAGAGATGCAGCCAACTGACTATGCCTTCTTCCATGATACCATCAAATCAAGCAGGCCAAATCACAAACAGCTTAGTTTCCCTTTCCAGCTATACTAAACATTCTGTGGTTCTTGAAGGTTATTAAATATATTGAATCACAATTGGGCCTTGAGTATCATTGCTCCCCTTTTTAATAAAAAAAAATGCTTTTTTGGCACACATCTGGGTTTTCCTGAGCATGTTACTGCCAATCTCATGTCCTCAGTGTCCCTATTTTGGCTCCAGTTGCACCGATACTCAATCACTTGGGCTCACAGTTAGAGAGAATTATGCATTTCAGTTTTATATATAGTGACCATCCTCTGGTGCTATCATTTTGGTAGGAAAGCAGGATAGAAACAGAAGCCTAATCCTAGTTGAATCTAGGGCCGAAAGACAAGCCCACCTGTTACCTCCTTGCAATATTCTCCTGTCACTTAGCCAGACAGCTGCTCAGTTTTAAACACCATCTGATTGCTTACCCAGTAGGCTTTGAGCAAGGCAGAGGGCTGCAGCCATGTGTGAATAAGAAGCCTGCTGAACAACAAAAGGAAACCTGTCCATCGCTGTGAGGAGATGCAATGCACTGTAATGCAGGGATGACTTATGAGGTCCATCTGGAGCCTTGGAGAGAAATAGGAACATAGGTGAACATATATCTATGTTAGAGATGGGTGAGTCTGTCAAATTTGGTTTCATTTAGTTCCTCATTTGCCTAGGTACAGTTTTTTTTTGTGTGGGGGGTTTTTGGCATCATTTGGGAGTGAAAAAAAGGTACGCATTTTCGTGCACACATCTATACCATACCACTATACTACTAGCTGAAAATGTCACAGGCTTGGAACAATTGCTAAAGAAAATCAAAGGACAAAGTGCTAAGGTAGGCTTAATGCTGACCATTAAGAAAACAAATAACTAATGACCATGGAAAAATGTCATAAATTCAATCTAGATGATGAAGGAATTGGAATAGTTAAAGGTTCCCTATACCTGAGACCAGTCATTGATCAGAACGGTGATTGCAGTCAGGAAAGCAGAAGATGATGAGGACTGGGAAGAGCAGCTGTGAAAGAAATGGACAAGATCCAAAAGTGCAAAGATATAAAACTAAACACTAGGTTAGGATCATCCAAGATATTGCATTCTTCATCACCATGCACAGATGTGAGAGCTGGACAGTGAAGAAAGCTGATAGGGAAAAAATGAACCTGTTTGAGATGTGGTGCTGGAGAAGAGTGCTGAGGATACCAGGGATGGCCAAGAAGACAAACATATGGGTTCTAGGACAGATCAAGCCTGAATTCTCCCTGGAAGATGATTAAGTTGAGGCTGTCATACTTCGGACACATCATGAGAAGGCATGACTCATTAGAAAAGACAATAATGCTAGGAAAGGCAAAAGGCTGTAGGAGGAGAGGAAGACCGCAGGCCAGATGGATGGACTCCATCAAGGAGAACACAGCACTCATCCTGCAGGACCTGTGCAGAGGGATTGAGGACATGGGGGGGCTACTCAAAGATAGATAACAACAACAAGAATATCATACTTACTTTTATATGACCTCTTTTAATTATATATATTTCATTTTACAACATACATATGCACACATACATATATATTATTGATTTTTTTTAAATCAAGTCATTAAAAAGAAAGAAAAAACAAAGAAAAACATGGGTGAGTGGGAAGTTCACATGATATAAACATGGTATATATATTAATATAAACTGTCCATATTTCCAGCAGGAGTGCAAAGATGTAGACCATAGCCTCCTGAGCTCCATCCAAAATCTGACTTACCTGTGGGTAAGCCACCCTTACACACATACTGTATATGTCATACCTACTGTTAGTGACATATGCAGACACAAGTTATGCTACATGAGTGGAATGAGTTTTGGGTAGTCACTGTGCAATGTTTAAATCCAGCTGACAGTGGCTTGAGAAGAATTGTTCATGTGGGACTGTAGCACATGGGTTAGCTCATTAAATACACAGTAATCTGTGAATGCATTGCCTCTTTTCAAAGCTTCTCTGCACTGTACAACATTGCAATAGCTCAATGAATGATCAGCCATGTGCATTGGCCATTGATCCACAGACATTGTGCTATGTTGGTATTCAGTACAGAAGTTGCATAATGCAAGTGTAACATAACTCTGCTAGTGGATATTTACACTATATTGAAGCATTGTAGGATCTCAGTCATAATGTGCAATGAAACCAGATGCAGGCAGAAAGAAGCATACAACCACAGATCTAGGAGGAATTTCAAAAATCTCCATGCAGGAGATCTACTGCTGTGGTATTCCCAAAAGGTGACCTTCAGTCTCATCTAAAAACATGTAATGAAAGTGTCCACCACTTTCTGAATCAGTGAACATCAAGGTTGAGTCTCCCTTATCTGAAATGCTTGGGACCAGAAGTATTTTGGATTTCTGATTCCCCCCCCCCCCCCAGATTTTGGAATATTTTCATATTGCATATAATGAGATATCTTGAGAACTAGTGTGATGTAGTGGTCTGAGCATTGGACTATGACACTGGAGATCACAGTCTGATTCCCTGCTTGGACATGGAAGCCCATAGGACAGGGGTAGGCAACCTTTCCCCTTTAAGGCTGAGGGACTTCAGCTCCCAGAATCCCAGGAGCTATTGGCCAACATGGGACTATTGGCCAACATGGCTGAGGCTTCTGGGAGCTGAAGTCCCTCGGCCCTTGACCTTAGGCAAGTTACACATTCTCAGCCCCAGAAAAACCTATGATAAGGTCACCATAAGTCAGAAATGACTTGAAGGCACACAAGAAAAACAACAACGAGATATCTTTGTGATGGGACCCAAGTCTAAACATGAAATTCATTTATGTTTCTAATACACCTTATATACATAGCCTGAAAGTAATATTATACGTAACATTTTTTAAAATAATGTTGTTCATGAAACAAAGTTCTTGCACAATGAACCATCAGAAACCAAAGTTGTTGCTATCACAACCACCCATTTTGACAATTTTAAATTTTGGTGTATTTTTGATTTCAGAATTTGGGATGAGGGAGACTCAATTTGTACTTCAGAAGGATGCTTGAATAATTTGATCTTCATGAATTACAGTACCAACTGACCTGAGACACCCTACCTTCTAGATTAATGGGAAGATCAGAACAAAATTATTCTTTAGATTTCATGCATATTTAGATTTCACTACAGTTCTAATGGGTGGGGGAATGGCCCAATGGGATTGGTTAAGAAGGTTTACGTTGTAGTACAACTTATTTTTTTAATAATGTTTTATTATAACATAAAAACATAGATAATCTCTTATTTATAAATGAGTCTTTTTGTAACAACATTGGTTTAAGATAAGGCATTTTAAATGCATATTTATATATGAATTTTCATTCAATGTGTTCCTTCCTTGTTTCATTTTGAAAATGCAGATTAATGCAGAAATAGGACGGAATAAACTTATGCAGGAACTCATGCAAAAGTGAATCAGATGAGAGATAGCTAGATCTGTTTCCTGTTATTTTTCCTTTATTTGTAATTTGAACCATTGCTTTGGGTACAACTCTGTGGAGCAACAGAAAACAAATTTGCTTCACTACTTATGTGGCAGCCCTTGTAATACCTCGATACAACCACTTCTGTGGACTTTTTAAGATCAGGAATTTTGGGTAGCTGGGATGGTTACAGAGCAAAAGAGAGATGTATGGCTTTAAGGGATATTTATAAAGTGCAACTTGGCAAAACTGCTGTGGCATTTGTGGACTGTTGAATGGGGCTAGTTACAAGCAAAATAACTTTCCCCCATTGCATTACTGGTTACCTGTCTATTTCTGGGAACAATGGAAAGGGTTGATAAAGTCCCATACAATTCAGGCTATCTGAAAGAACCTAACCTCCCATCTAAGCTTGCCCAGATCTGAAGAAAGGGTCATTCTCTTGATCCCACCTCCTTCAGAGCCATCTTTGGTCAAAACGCAGCAGAAGGCCTTTTAGGTGTCTGCTCCTAAATAGTAGAGTCGCCTTCAAAAGGAGGTTAAACTAGGAAAGACTGTTACAAAGAAGTTTTTCATCAATTGCCTGCCTGCTATGGTAACAGATGTATGACTGAGGAGGTTACTAGAATCTTTATATATTAAATATATATTACTTTCTTTTTGATTATCTTTGAGAACTGCCTTGCACCCAACCACTGGGGGAAACGTGGATTAGAAAGAAAATAAACACATTGAAAGAATGGAGAAAACAATAGCAATACTGCCTCTTTCACCATCTCACAACCATGTCAGCTTAGAAACACCTCCAAAAGTGGTTCAAAAAGACAATCTGAAATGGCAGAAGAACATAGGAGCCTCTTTTGATGGAGGAATAAACCACTTTATGGAATGGAGGGCAATGAGACAGACCTCTGACACTGGATAGAAGGGTTTTGTAATCCTTGTCAACATCATGACGTTGTATAAATAAATATTAATTTGTGATAGAAATCATAGAATCATAGAGTGGAAGAGACCCCAAGGGCCACCCAGTCCAACCCCATTCTGCCACGTAGAAAGACACAATCAAAGCACTTCCAACAGATGGCCAACCAGCCTCTGTTTAAGGACACTGTGTAAACTTGGTATACCTCAGAGTTGATTGAATTATCTTGAAAAATCCAGGTAAGTCTTTTTAAACTGGTCTAAAGCAAGGATGGCCCAGATTTGATGTGGAACTGGCCTCATGTTGTGAAGATAGTACACAGTCAAATCAGGGCTTTGGCCCTGCATTGTGTATACAGGTTGCAGTGAGAGTAGTGGGAAACTACATTTAGACCATGTAGACATGCCCCAAGAATGTGCAACTTCATGACTGGAATCCTGTAGGTTAGTCCTAACTAGAGTAGAGTAGAGTCTGGCCATTATCTTTTTACACTTAATTCTGCAGCCAGGAACATTGATTGACTGGCGATCAAGACCTGCTGAGCAACAATATTTTCCTCTCCCTCCTGTGGCCATGCTAACATAGAGAACTTATTCTCGATTGCCATGCCAAAACTCTCTTGCTTGAAAAGAGGCAGGGGGGCTACGGCTGAAAAAGTAATGAAATTGCATCTCCTGCCCAGTAATGAGCTGACTTCTTCCCTTTTTTGTTTCTCTGTATGGTGATTAATACACAGGTTCATATGCAGCCTGGTTGTGGGTAAATAAATCATAGCTAGCTGTTTTGTTTATAGCTCTTTGGGAAAGGTTACGATCCCATTTGGCAATACTTATGGAGTGATTGAAGGTTGTTGCAGTCCTCCTTCCCCTTCCTTCATGCGGCACATTGCCTTTTTCATGCGCACGCACAGAAAATAAAAAATAATAATAATAGACCAGCTAGAAGACTCTCAGGACCAGAAGGAAATTGCAGGCAGATCCAAATTGCAATTGCTAATTGTTCAACAGTTAAGGCAGGTTGTTAAAGAACTGGGGCAACACTGGGGCAAAACCAGCTCCTCCCATGTTCAGTTCTGGGACTTGGTGTTGATCCAGGCCTTCCCCCAGACTTTGTTTGGTACTGAATATCAATAGGTGTATAGTGTCTAGATTGAGGAATGTAATAGTACAACTCTATCCTGCTTTGGTCAGACACCACCTGGAATATTGTGTACAGTTCTGGGCTTCACAATCCAAGAAGGATGATGACAATCTGCAGCATGTCCAGAGGAGGGTGACCAAAATGATGAAAGGACTGGAAACCACCAAGGCCTCAGAAAAGAAGCTTAGAGAGCTGGGTATGATTAGCCTGGAGGAGAGAAGGTTAAGGAGGTAACATGGGTTTCCCTGAGATGTTCCAAAAACGTTCTCCTCAAAGGAGAAAATCTGATGAAGATAATGGCAAACAACCTGTACTTGTTGTTGCTTCCACCTTTCCTTTTTCTGTCAGACCTCTGCATTATTTTTTCACGGAGAAAGGGGGATTTATTGGGGGGGGGGGGAACTTATGTTCCAAAGCATGCTTGTCCATAAATCTCACTGCATGGAAATAAATCCAAAGAGATTAATCTCAGACCGTCTAATGAATGTTATCAAGATGGCTTCCTAAGAAGAATTTCAATGAGAACCTATGGGAAGAAAATGCACTTGGATTAACAACAGTTACTGCTACAGACTAGGTTACCTATAGTCTGTCTTCAAAAGCACAGACATAAAAAGTTATGTGATTTAGGGTTTGCAAACTGAATGCTAAAGTATAACCAATCCAAAGGTTTGCATACATGCTCTGTTTTATTTTATTTTAGTTTGATTTGGTTTTCAGCCTGGATTGGGCTGAGAAGATCCCTGTCAGACCTACCAGAAGTCTCCATCATTCAACAGAATCAGAAATGGGAAACAGGGTTGCCAATTCAGGATCATCTTAGCCCCTGACGTTTTCAGGCCAAATCCAGAGAGCTGGGGATGAAGGTTTGAAAACTTTAGCAAGCTGATGCTCAACTAGGCAAGCTAGAGATCTGCATGCAGACTTTTCTTCTTGTCCGGAGCTGATCCCATCAAAACTGGAGAATTTGCACTCTTGTTTCACCTGGAGATGACCCATGAAAGTTAGAGACTCAAGGCCAGACCCTGAGATCTGGCCATCCTAATGGGGAATCTAGTACATTAAAATTCTTCTGGTGGCCCAGACCCCATCCCATCCTTCACTCTTAAAAATAATAATCAAATAATTCAGTTCTTCTGTTCATGAAGGCTTCCAGGAGCGATGGATATGTGTATCTGGGGGATGGAGGCCCCTACCACACATGAGGACAACATTAAACAACATGAAAATACATCCTTTTGTGGGTGGGGGTGTATATTATTATCCCTCACCCCTCTGGGATGGGGGCCACAAATCTCCCCTGCTCCTTGAAGTCCATATACTTACAGTGTGGGATACACTTCAAAAATGCTTGATTGACAGTTATGGACCATGTTAACACTCCAGAGGCCTCCTCACATCACGGACGCAGGGCTAGTCTCTTTCCTTTACCAACTCAAGGCAAAAAAGACCTCTTCCAGTCATCTATTCTTCAGGGTTCTACAGTCTTTGGATGCTTAGAACTACTATTTAAGCCGGGAATGCAGATTTATGGTTTTCCCTAGTGCATGACCCTTCTTTCCCCCTTCCTGCTTTCCTCCCCAGCTAATGCAAAGCCCACTTGGAAATAAATTCCCATTTGAGGGACCCCCCACAATCTTCTCAAAAGTATCTGAGCTTCCCACAAACTTCTTCAGCTTTTTTACCTGCAGAGGAACTCTTCTCCCTGCATCCCAGCTGTGTGCTTTGCATTTTGCCTTAGGCAAAAGTTTGGTGGCAACTCTTCCTACTATTCAAAGCCTTTCAACTCTAGTTTTTAAAAGGAACTCTGTGAATTGATGCCGGCAGGCATGGGCAGAGGCTGGCCTCTGAAGGCAAAGTGCTCCAGAGGAGAGAAAGGCAATCAATGGCCATAGTTTTCATTTCCACAAACCCAGCTGCATAAATAGGAAAAGGGAGCTGAAGTGAACAACAATGTGGAAGGATACAATGAAGAGGGGGAAATTCAGAAGAGAAGTGAAGCTATGCCATTGCCTCTGCTGAGAAACCAATTGCCCCAGGCACTCGGCAGTGGTCACCCATCCGACAGCCATTCCTTCTGGCTACATAAATGGTTTCCATTTCAACTCGTTTTTAGAAGAACTTTAGCTTTAAGGACTGGTGTTGGAGCTTACTTTTTCTTTCCTCCCTCCCCATCACTTCCTCCTTGTATATCATATCATTTGGACTATAAGCTTGACAGTAAGGCAGAAAACTCCCAGTAGCCAGGCAGGAGGGCCAAGATCTATAGGACAGGATCAATGAGTCTTAGGTGTAGCCACACTGCATAATTAAAGTAGTTTGACACTGCTTTAACTGTCAAGACTCTATCCTACAGAAACCTGGGATTTGTAGTTTGGTTATGTATTCCCCCTGGTGTGTGAGGGAGCTCTGGTGCTTCACCAAACAACAAATCCCAGAAATGTAGAGCCTCTTAGAAACTGCATGAAAATCCTAGTTTGGGACCACCGACCTTTCTGAATGCAAAGCACTGGGTTTATATGATTTTCCTTGTCTTCAAGCTGTGGGTGTGTTTAAGATCTGGATATTTTCCTTGTCAAATATGAAGAAGTTTGCAAATGTTTGTACATATTACTAGATGAAAACTGGAACGAAAGTCCCTTCCACCCCAATTATAAATATTTTCTGATCATGACTACTTTGGTCTCCTTAAACATGAACAGTGCTGACCGGGACAAATTTTTACAGGCAAGAACCTCCTTTGGTCCTTGGATTCCCTGCACTTTCATTCCCTGCAAAGCCTCTCACTGCAGGAAAAAACAGGATCTGGTTTCCTCAAACAGTCTAGTGACTGGTGGCTTCAGCATCAGGGAAGTGGTGAGTTTGCTTTTGGTTTTAAAGCAACTTCCAAAGTGCAAGCACTTTAGCTCCAAAATAAGATCAGTACCAAAGTGGATTCAGCACCTTGGACAGCACCTTTGAACTCAAATTTACCGCACATTCACCATCTCACTAACATTCAAATAATATATCTGCTGCTACTGTCCAGAGACAATTGTTCCTTTGGGCAATTACAATATGACCCCCATATCCATGGGGAATGCATTCCCAGGAATGCCGTGGAAATGCAAAGCTGTAGATAAATGCAAACATTATTGAAATGAATGACTTCTAGAGAAAGTTGACCATAGAATTGCGCTGGAGGACCTAGAAATTCCTAGAGAGAACAGATCTCTCGGGATTTCTGTCTCCTCCAACCCGACTCTATGATCACTTTCTGCCATACAGATATCAAAGAATTGCACTGGGGGTCCTAGAATATTCTTAGAGAGAACATATCTTTTTTTCAGCTATTTCTAACTCTGCCATGAAACCCCCTGGGTGACCTTGGGCAAGCCACACTCTCTCAGCCTCAGGGGAAGGCAATGGCAAACCTCTTCTGAACAAATCTTGCCAAGAAATCCCCATAAGAGGGTTGCCTTAGGGTCCCCATAAGTCGGAAATGACGTGAAGGCACACAACAACAACAACAGCAACAACAACAAATTGAAATGAATGACTTCCAGTCCCCAAAGTTTCTGCACAGCACCACTCCCATATCTTTTCCAGCTTTGCAAACAAATTTTCTTCTCTGTCTCCTCAGGATTGTTTTCACGGGAAGAATATAAATTCAGAGATTTCTCATAGAGGTTCTGTCTGGCCTTTTTTCTTTTTCTTTTTTTAAATGGTCCCTTCTGAGATACAAACTTCTTTCACAATGAATCAGCAGCTCCTACAATCCTTTAATCCCTGGAGGAGGATCCCCCACTATCTCTCCTGCACAAGAGACATTATTAATGGATTATGTTTTCAGCAGGTAAAGGTCAGTTTTTAATGCTTTTTAATGATTTAAACCTGGATCTTCCTTTATGGATTTAGGGTATTCAAGTAGGCCAGCTGTGAAATCCCCACTGAATAATGAATTTGTATCCAAAGGGTGGAGATGCCACCCTTCTTGAATTCTCCAGCAGAGCTGCGCAAAACATAATCAATGCACTGTTTTGTTTTATTTTTTTAGCAGAGACATACCACAGATAATAGTATGGGACAAAATGGAGGATCAAGTTGTCTAGAGATGGGAAAGAAAGGCAACTTAACCCTTGCAAAATTAATTTATCCACAGGACTCAACATCAGTGCCTACCTTTCACTTTGCCATCTTTGGAAACAAACTGCAAATGCCAGATGCTCTCTTTGTTTTGCTATGGGAAACACATAGTGCTATGGAATTCTGGGAACTGCAGTTTGTCATGGCACCAAAGCTCTCCCAACAGAGAAGGCTAAATGTCTCACAAAACTACAATCCCCAGGATTCCATAGCATTGAGCCATGGCAGTTAAAGCAGTGTCAAACTGGATTTTTTTTTCTGCAGTGCTGATACAGCTTATGTCCTGATAGCCAAGTGTTACTTCAACCTCTCCCCACTCTTCACCAGCCACCAAATGGTTATGGTATTGGGGGATATTTTTTGGGGGAAAACATGAGTTTGAGGGCCCCTGATCATTGGGGGGGGAGGGAGGAGGAGGAATAGATTACCAACCTCTGCAATGAGCAAAATGAGACATATTCAGATGCACACTTGTGTGTACCAATAATAGGATGCTGACCATTGAGTGTAGCTTCTTCCTTAAAGGTCCCTTTTGTTTTGCATCAAGAATTGCTGAAGACCTATACAGAAGTCTTGGGCTGCCAGATCTCCTCCCCCCCCCCCCAAACCATCACACCCTTCTTACCCCCACCATCATCCCCTTGTACAGAGTTTTCTAGTCTCATCAGCCTAGTCCCCATCCCAGAAAACCATATTGCCTCCTTATTAATAATAAAGATAAAGGAAATTAAAGTAATACATCATTAGGGGCCCATAGCTCTGATGGAATGCAGCTACAATGCTTCATTTGGGAAGCCGAGAGCAGACACAAGAATCCCAAGGAAGCAAGGCCTGTCCATTATGCAGGGATATAAATCTTGAAGTCTCGCTCCCCTCCTTGTGTTCATATTCTAGTGTTGCTAAGGTTGGGCGAGAAAAGGGAGGGGAACATGGAAACTTGCAGAGCTGGGAGAGGAATTATTGAAGCAGAGTCCAGACAGGCCAGAATGACATGGCCATTCCAGGGAGCTAGGTGGCCCTTAGGGCAACATATGTTCCTGTGCAGCTTGGAATTATCTCTATCTGAAAGGACTGCAAGGCACAGCAATGAATGAAATGTATTCCATAATTGAGGGCTCCAGGGTTAGTTTACTGTCAGCCAAATCCAAGCTTCCAAACCTATTTATTTATTTATTTATTTAATATCCCCAAGAACAGCCATGGTGGTGGCCAGATTTTCTAGAAAGAGAACAAGCCTGAAGTCATTATTTATCCCTACTAGATGAATCCCAATAAATTGTTATGATTTACTTAGAGGTCGACACCCCATGAAATGATTGGTTGAGCTGGTTTGCTCTAGCTGTCTAAAGAGAGCCATTGTGGCATAGTGGTTTCAGTGTTGGACTACGACTCTGGAGGGCAGGATTTGATTCCCAGCTTGGTCGCAAAACCCACTGGGTGACCTTGGGCAAGTCACAAGCTCTCAGCCTTGGGGGAAGGCAATGGCAAACCTCCTCTGAACAAATCTTGCCATGAAAACCCCATGCTTGCCTTAGAGTCGCCATAAGTAGGAAACGACTTGAAGGCACACAACAACAGCTGTGACTAAACAGTAGGCTTCAGGCCAACTTCTTTGTTATTGTTTTCCAGGGGGGCGGAAATCAAAGATATAACCGTGTTAGCCTGTAGAATCAGTATGTAGAGAGATCTTGTAGCACCTTTGAGACTAACTAAAGAAAGAAGTTGGCAGCATGAGCTTTCGTAGACTTCAGTCTAGAAAGCTCATGCTTAAGTCTAGAAAGCCACCTTCTTTCTTTAGTTAGTCTCAAAGGTGCTACAAGATCTCTCTACATAGGAAAAAGAATGGTGGTCAAGATGACCAATTATGAGACAATTTAAATAAAAACATGTACAATTAACCCATGAGTTAAAAGTGAATCAGTAAAACAGCTCCCTTCAAGAGCAAAATAGCTTAAAAGGCAGTGACCTGTCCATATAACAATGTCTTTGATGTTGTCAGAAAGGCAGCAGAAATGAGAAGGGCAGGCTCAAGTTAAGCCTAACTTTCCTTGACAGTGAGTTCAAGAGCCTGGGAGCAGCCACTAAGGTGGCCCTTTCACATGTCTCCATTAAATCTGCCTCCAAAGGTGGTAGGACCAAAAGAAGGGCTTCCTCTGAAGATGCTTAAACTCAGGCAAGTTCATAAGGGGGGAAATCTAGTCTGTCATGAAGACTGGTCAGAAGTATCATGCTAGGAGGTCCACCAAAAACCATGCCATCTATACCATGATGTTTCATCATTAAAGCAAATTCCACACATTGCAGAAATAATACAGTCTGACATCATTTTAACTTCCATGGCTCAATGTCTGTGACAGGACTGGATAAAGATCTCACCAAACTACAAATCCCAGACTTCCATAGCATTGAGCCATGGAAGTTAAAGTAGTGTCAAACTAGTTTAATCCTGCAGTGTGGATACACCCCTAGATTACTATTCCAATACGGTTGGTAGCAACCTTGGGGATTATATTTTATAAAAATATATTTATTACAAAAACTAAAAAGATCTTACCATTCACTGACATGCTTAAATATCTAAGAGAGGGAAACTGCTCCCCAGTAGCTTGAACTTTGTCTCTTCTACATTAGAGAAGCTATTATTTGCACTAATGGAACCAATATGAAATTAACTTTGGAGATAATATTGTCTGAACATGGGGAAAAGGTTGAGTCAAGCTTACAAGGTCAGTAAATAAAGCAAATTTTCCATATGATAAATCAGAGTCTGTGTTTTTGGGGACAGCAGTGGGGATGTTGCCTTATTTGGAGGCTGGAAACATAATGAACAACGAAAACAGAGAATGCAATGCAAATAATAGCTGTGATGGTGCCTATACTTTTCAATGGGGAATGCTAACTAAGATCCAACATGGTCATTGTAGCATAACCATTGGCAGAGTTAGGATTTGCTTGCGTTATGAAGTCCTTATACTGGATAGCACTGAAGTACAATGTATTGTGTGTGTGTGGTGTGTGTTATTTCTGACTTATGGTGACCCTAAGGTGAATCTATCTTGGCAAGATTTCTTCAGGCTAATATCCTGAGCAATTTCAGCATCCCCCTGATGTAGAAGCCAATAGCTGCCACTGGTAAATAAGGAGTGATTTGGAAATAATCTAGCAGCAGACTAGATTTTGCATACTAACTGCAAGGCATGAAACCTAAATAAGGTTATCTAGTGCATGGAAATGAACCTAGAACTATATAGCTTTTAAATGGACCCATGAAGATGAAAGTAAACAAAAATGTGTGTCTAGTGATGAGACCAAGTTTCTGTTCACAAAACACCAAACAATGATACACATCTATGTTAAATAAATCCAGAAATAGCTTTTTAAAAAAAGCCTTTGTGGATTTAGATCCAAACCAGAAATGGATCCACAAAAATGAAACAAACCCAAAATAGATGCCTGTTCATGACACCAAGCTTCTGTTTAGGTTCTCAGAAAAGCAAAGATACATTAAAGAAATAAGAAATTCTAGTTGGACCAACTTTAATAAAAACAACAACCAATAACACCAGGCATGTAGCAATGCTGTTTACGTTTCTGATTTCAGCTGCCCTTAAGCTATTTTGCTTGTACATTTCAAACTGTGACAGATTACACTCCTGGGAAAGCCAAGATTTCGTTAGGCCCACTCAACATAAATAACAATTATCAGCTATGTTTTGACTTGAAGGCACTTGTTGCTAAAGATTGTTTAGGAAATTGCATTTAAAAACAGAACAGGGGTACCCAGTGAGCTAGCCAGAAAACCAGAAATGAAATATTCTCTGATCCGGTTGCAGATATACATGAGAGGGCTTCTCCAAAGGTAGGCACAAAAGGAGATGGAGGACTTCTGCAGCTAGCCTTATGAATTTGCATGGTTTTCCCCCTTCCCACCAATCTAAAATGTTATGGGTGGTTAAAATAATCATTTATCTTATTTTATCAGTCTTCCCTAACCTGGTGCCCCCTTTCAAGATCGGTTGGATTATAGCTTTCATTACCCTCAGGCCACAATACATTGTGAAAGGTCACCAGATTCGGAAAAGCTGCTCTTTGAATCTTGCCGTTTTGCAAGTCTTAACTGTGAAGGCAGACAGAAATGTACATAATGTTGCATTCAATGATAGTCCAGATGTTTCAGACTGCAACATGGTTCTGATGAAGGAGATCATTGGGAGCATATGAAATATGGGTTCTTTCATCTGAACTGGCTTTCATTTCTTTTCTTACCCAAACTCCAAACTGTTAGTGTTTTGGACAAGTCCAAAAAGGTGTCTAATATTGTATAAGGAGGTATTCCTTACTTCCTTGCGTGTATGTATGCACCTTCAAGTAAACGTATGGCATCCCTATGAATTTCACAGGGTTATCTTAGGCAAGGAATACTCAGAGGTGATTTTACCAGTTCCTTCCATCAGAAATAATGCCTACAGCACCTTAGTGGTCTCCCATCCAAGAGTTTTAGGATATTTTCTAAAGACTTATTGATGTTTTGTGAGGAGAAAGAGAGAGAGAGAGAGACAGAGAGAGAGAGGATTGGGCAGTATTAGGTTTTGATGATTAGAAAGAGTAAGCTATTGAAAGAAGGGTACTTGTTTGTTAAAATGAGAGGAATGAAAACTTTTGAGTGTATAACCACTGAAAGGAAGGTTACATTGCTTTTCTCTTTTTAAAATTTCCTTATCTCTCTTCTCTTTTTTAAAAAAATTCTTTCTTTCCCTAATTTCTGTAGTTTTAGGGTGCATCTATGAGGTTCAAGTAATGCACCATGATCCCACCCAAAGTGCTGCATAAATAATGAAATTTCTAAGTTTTACAATGCAGATGATGCTCAGGAAGATAGGATGGGGAGGAAGTTATGATCTTGGGAATAATGTCCCAATTGTGAATAAGTAGAGATCATGAACATAGAACAGTTACCTAGATGATTACCTCATCAGCAACTCTTGTGTGATAGGGATGCAGTGGCTCAAGTGGTTAAGACACTGACTCTGTTGATTGCAAGATCGGTAGGTTGGCAGTTCGAGGCCCAGGTGCTGCATGATGGAGTGAGCTCCTGTCACTAGTCCCAGCTTCTGCCAACCTAGCAGTTCAAAAGCATGTAAATGCAAGTAGATAAATAAGTACCACTTCTCAGTGGGAAGGCGAACAGTGTTCTGTGCAATCATGATGGCCAGATGATCACAGAGTAGTGTCTGACAATGTTGGCTCTTTGGCTTGGTAATGGAGATAATAATAATAATAATAATAATAATAATAATAATAAAAAATAAAAATTTATATCCCGCCTCTCTGTAAAAACAACCAGGGTGGCTTACAAGATAAAACAAACATGATAAAACAAACAGATGAGCACTGCTCCCTAATGCTGGACACAACTTGACAACCTTGTCAATGAGGAATACCTTTACCTTTACCCTTTTAACTCTTCTGTATTAGGCACAATAGGGACACTCCTCCCTATTGTCCATGATTGTAACTCCCTCCCCACATACTTTATTAGGTTGCTGCATGGAAAGGAGGAGGTCCATTCTGCAAGCAATCTGAGCATGGAAAGATAATGTTTCCATCAGGTTTACAGGGAGCAGTAGAGGTTACTTAGTAAGTACACTTCTGTGTAGCTAGTATACAATTGTTGCTGCTGCTGCTATGTGCCTTCAAGTCATTTCTGACTTATGGTGACCTTAAAGCGAACCTATAATGGGGTTTTCTTGGCAAGATTTGTTCAGATTTGGCATTGCCCTCCTCTGAGGCAGAGAGAGTCAGGCTTGCCCAAGGTCACCCAGTGGGTTTCCATAGTCAAGAAAGGATTTGAACCCTGGATTCCAAAGTCCTAGTCTAGTGCTCAAACCACTACACTATGCTGGTTCTCCTGAAATTGAATTTTGTCATTGCTGTGTGTCTTCAAGTCATTTCTGGCATACGGTGACCTTAACGCAAATCTATAATGGAGTTTCTGGGGCTGAGAGAGAATGAGTCACTCAAGGTCACCTAGTGGATTTTCATAACCAAGCGGAGATCAAACTCTGATCTCCAGAGTTGTGGTCCAATGCTCAAATTACTACACCATGGTGGTTCTCTTGGCATATAATACTGGCTATTATTATTATTATTATTATTATTATTATTATTCCAATGACTGTCTATCAAACATGGGAATCCTCTTCCCAGGGAAACCTGCCAAAGCCTATGTGTTCTCCAAAAGCAGTATAAGCTATTTCAGCTCAAGCTGATTTTGGTCTATGGCTTTAAGGAGAAGCCCATATGCAAGGCAGATATCTGATTGCTCCTTTATTTATACAAGTTGGCAGACTCCCTTCTACTTTTCAGTCATGGTTTTTGTGGTGATAATGCAGAAGGAGGGGGGAGAACTCTAGCATCAGTGGAAAAACAAAGGTGGACTCTGGCAAAATGTATATTAAGAGTATCATTTTCAAAAGTCATCATGATTATGCACTATCAGCATGGAAAGAAAGAAATTATAGCTCAGGAAAGCAAAGAGGTCTCTCTGGGAGCCTTGGCAAGAGAAGACCTGGATTTCTGCCTAATGCAAAAACTCTGGAGCCCAATATCTTAGCATCCCTAAAAATGGCTAGTTCAGGGATAATTCCAGCTTAATGCTATTTGCTCATTCATTCACATTATTTATACTATACCCTTTTCCCCCAGAGCTGGGTTTAAAATGGTTTGCAATTTAAAACAAATTCAATGTAGGGGAAAAACATACAAAAGATTGTCATGAATATCTAATTAAATTACTTTTATCATCTCTGATGTTCCATCTGAGTAATTTTATCTGCAACATGTTGTGCAAATTCCTCATGGCAGTTGACTGGTCTGAATTTTCTTCGTGTGCTATCAGGATGTAATACGACCACTCAAAATAGCCCCACTGGACAACCTTTTGCAGATTCAGTGGTGGCAGAGAGAAACTGTCATTTTGTTGCCCACACTGCTATGGAGCAGACCTTCAAACAGTCTCTAGCTCATCTTTGCTCAAACTCATTACAAGGTTTTCTGCAACACCACTCAGTTTATGACCGCCAGAACCCTGGAGAATTGGTGGTGGGGATGATAGTGCTTCTAATCCATAGGACATTTCCCTGTTCTAGAGATAAGGGCTTCCACAGAGTTGGTGGCTGAGAAAAATCCCAAGGAGGTGTCCGGAATGCCATTTTCATCCATCAGTCTCCTGAAGCAGACCATCTTAATAGGTCCACACAACAATAGAAGTTCTGAATCTCAGCAAGTCTAAGCTCTGCCAGGTTGATATCTGTGCAACATTTCTTTATCTTATAGTCATCATGAGAGCAGAATAAGAGCTGTGCTGGATTGAATCAAGGAACTATCTGTTCCAGGGGTAGAGGAGCTTTGTCCCTTCTAATATTTTGGCTCTCAGCTCCCATCAGCTTCACCCAGCATAGAAATATGGGAGCAGAAGGGTGTTAATTGACGCTACTAGTTAAGATGGCTACATGGAATCAATGGCAGCTAGTAGCCTCCATGTCAGTGAGGTGGCAATCCATTACAGGTTTTTGCCCGAAATGCAAAGGAACTGGCCAAGGTGATGCATCCCCAAGTAGGTTCACTTCCTTGACTAGCTTCTTCAAAGTTCAGGATATATTTTAAGTGCTTTGAGTGTTATTTGGTCATGGATTTTGTAATCCAAAAAAGTAGCACTTCCACGCTTCTTTGCAACAGTTGACTTTTTGTTTTGTTTTGTTTTGAGAGAGCAGGGAGAGAGAGCAGAATCTAAGCACCAACTAATTCTACTTTCTAGCTTCCATCATCTGAAATGATGGTCCTTTCTATCAAAGGAAGACTCAGCCATATCCCCCTTCTGCATAGGCAGGTCTATGTATTTAAATCAAGATCTTTCCAAATAACTTGCACTGTAATATCTGGGAAAGGTTCTGTGTCACACACATAGAACATCATGCTCCAAATGTGCAGCTCTTGAGCTTTCCCCTCCAGGCAGGGAATGATGGGAGCTGCAGCCCATTGTATGGGGTCAGCTCAAAGATGGTGAAGGCCTGATCACATCATGTGCCTGTTAATGCAGCCCCAAATGCCATTTACTTTTGGGAAATGTAAGAAGATTAAACAGGCTTGCAAAGGAAGATTTATGCTTCTCTTACCTTCATAACTCTTGTGAGTAAAGGTATGTCAGGTTATATAGAAATCGTCCATTATCCAACACAGCTGAGTCTATGGGGCCAAATGGCATTTTAAACAGCTTGGAACGTTAAGTGACTAACTACAGTATTCTTTGCGGCCGAGTGATATTTAATTGCTCACCTTCAATGCGTACACTTTTGTCTTGACAGAAGTGTCAAATTTAACCCAAGGCATCCTGAAAGTGTTCCTTTTTCTCTCTCACTCTCTCATTCTGGAAAAAAAAGGCAGCAGGTTCTGAGGGAGAGAAATAAAAGGAAGAGAAAGAAGATTGGGAACACAATTTCTTCCTTGCATGCTTCTTATTATATGCTAATATCTTTGGCTTACTCCTTTGTTCATCCACAAGAGTTTGTCCATGTAAGCTGGAGGCCGACAATTGTTTGAAAGAGAGCTTCAAGTGCTTTTGAAAGGCAGACTTTGCTATCCATGGGGCACCAACTTACATCTTGTGTCTCTTGACATACAGGTGTGCAGGTGTTTTGAAACAACAGCACAAAACCCTACTAAACTTGCTAAAGAGAGATAGCAAGCCAGCAGCTATCCAGTTTCAAGGCACCTTCAACCGTCTGGGGAGAAACAAAATTAGAAAGAAGCTGATATTTTTCAAAAGACAGTTTACCCATCCCCTTTCTCTTTCTCTCTTTGCTCCCAGAAATGAGGCCACTTTGTAGAGCTGGCTTTATTTTCCACTTTTACTACCATGTCTCAGAACTAATGTTAGGTCCATGGAATTATGGATTGTGTAAGCATCCTTGTGCACAATGCTTTGATAGAACGAATGCCTTGCAAAATTTAAAGAAGGGTGCATTTCAAAGGATAACAGCAGTTGTCATCCTGGTGATGTTTTGCACTTCTATATTGTGCAAGCAGACTGCCACAAATGTAATGGCTTCACAGGCAATTGTACATGCTTGGATGACATGTAACTACAGCAGGTCCATACATAGATACGTTGGTTTTCCATTGCTGGATTCCAGCAGAAGGGTCCTGTGGCACAACCACTGCTTCATTGAATGAATGAGATTTACACTATAGAAACAAGAAGTAAGATCTCAGCTTAACATTTTGTGAAGTATGGTATTCTGCAAAGTGTGAATTAGGTTGGTGTGTTTCACAAGGTAGACCATTTCTACTCTATTTTTGTTCTTCAGCAACTGATAGATAGAAGCATATTTCCTCTTACTCAGAGTAATATAGATCCATCATAACTAGTAGCTGCTTATAGACCCATCCTCCAAATCCATCCTTTCCCCCTTTTTTCTTCCTTTTTAATGGTATTTATGAACCATTATATGTGCTTTTTACTATCTTGTTTTATGCTGTTGTGTTCGGCTGTTTTCATTTTCCCCCCTTACACTTAACACAGATGCTACTTTCAAAGATAAAATCTGTTTTAAATTAATCCTTCTTTAAACCACACTCAGGCCTTTTAAGAGTCAAAATGGGGGATAGACATTCTTTAAATAAAGAATTACGTTCATCCAGAAAATAGAAGGGATAAAAGGAAAGGAGAAGATGGAAGGTAAGGAGGATGGGGACTGCAGAAGAAAGGGGAAATCACAAGAAACAAAGCCTGCGTCCCTCCATCTGTCTTTCTTTCAAATCCTGAATAACATCTTCTTCCTTATTAGGAATCTGTAATAAAAGTAGCATAGGTGACTTGTCACTGTTTTAGTTCTACAAGCACTTAATGAAATTGCTTTTATTTTCATGGCATGCCCAAGGCATTCAATAATAATCTGTGCTTGAAAATGAGAGACTGGATATACATTGACATTCTGTCCCTGCCACCTGAATGTATAGCACTAGGTTCTGAGAACGATTTTCTAGGGAAAATTTCCAAATAGGGATAGAAACATGGAAAATATTTGAAAATATATTTCTAAATATTCCAAAAAAAAAAAAAACATTGGGGGGTGGGGGGTGGGGGGTGGTACTGTTGAGACCTCCTGGTGAGATGAACCCTGGACTGATGCGAATGTTTGCAGCTTGAGGCTTATTCTGTGCAAAATTTGCATGTGGAGAAAAATATTTGGCTCGCATCCTGTTCAACATTTATGAAATCGGAAGCTGGAGTTGCAATCTTGTAGCTATTGGGGTTCACATTTATATTAGTTAATGACTGAATATGACACCAAAACCTACTTCTTAGGCTAGGCAGTGCTCAAAGCAAAGAGTTTCTAGGAAATGATGGCTGCAATTAGGTTTACTGAGACAAGCAGTTGCAATAGGACCCCAAGATGTGTCTTCATCTGCCTGTTTCAATGAGCTCCACAACTAGGAAAACATAATAAGCATAATAAGGAAGGAGGAGAAGGATGGGGATGAGGAGCAGCATAATAAACATAATATGATAACTCAGAATTTCCCATTACCCTGAGCTAGAGCATGTTGCAAACCCTTCAGATATGGCATTGCCTGGCTTAAGGGGTAGTTAGGGGTATGGTATGGTCTGACAATGGTGTTTCTTTGTCATAGCTACATCTGATTCAGCAGGGTCTCAGCCATTATTTTCTGTGCAGAAAACTGTCTTTCTGTGTATTCTCTCCTGCACAGAATATGCAGCCCATTTCTGTGCAGAACATGTGCTTTCCTACACAAAAACAGCCATGTGCAATATTTTTTCTGCATCTGCAGAATATGTCTTGAACTGCAAATAGTCTCTGAAAACTGTACAGTATTCCTAGACTTTCCTTAATTGCTGAAATCATTCAATGCTTCCTTTGAGAAGAAAATTAGCAAAGAATTACAACCCTAAGGAGAGCGTATCAGACATGGGGAGAAAAAAACACACACTGACATTAAGCCCCTTCAGTGCAGCTTTGATTTCTCTGGTGGAGCCAGCCTTGCATCCTTAATATTAAATCTTTCCTTTGTTTTACCTTTTTCGTTTGTTCAAAAGCATGGGGTTTGTTGTTGTTGTGGGCCTTCAAGTTATTTTCTTACTTATGGAGATCCAAAGGTGGAGGAAATTATGGATATTTTGGCTCCCCAAGGCAAGGCAACTGAAGAACTGAAAGAGAATTTAACTTGGATTTGGCTCACAGATTGCATCTGCACTGCAGAAATAATGCAGTTTCACTGGCTATAACTGCCAGGGTTCAATGTGGTGGAATTCTGGGATTTGTAATTTTGTGGGATATTTAGCCTTCTCTGTCAGAGAGCTCTGGTGCCACAACAAACTATGAATCCCAGCATTCCACAGCATTGAGCCATGGCAGTTAAAGTGGTGTCAAACTGCATTATTTCTGCAATGCAGATGCAGCCACAGCTGGGTGTGATCAAGTCTTACTCAACTTAAACAAAAACAAGATCCAATATGAATAAATGGATCGAGCCTTGAACCAAATTGTGTGGGGAAAGGAGATCTAACCAACCATACATAGTACCCAAAGCCAACCACATGATCTTGTGCATGATACAGAAAATTCCATAAGTACCTTTCCTTATCCCTGGTAGTAAAAGCACAAGGATAAAAAGTAAATATCTAACCATTTTTGCTGCCCTTTTTGTAACATCCAAAATCTGCTGCTGGAGACAGCTGCCTCAGTTTGCTTAATGGTAGTGTCGACCCTGAGCTCAATTATACGGATTCATGGAGAAAAGAGGTCTACCAACTGCTATTAGCGGAGATTATTTATTATGAGTTTATTTATTTGAAAGCCTCAGCAAGGCTTTCACAGAGGGTTACAAAAACCTGATAAAATATAGATATTATCATGAAGTTACATCAAGTAAAGCTATTCTGCCTGAAAGCCTAGGAGAATAAAAATGTCTTTGCTGCAATTTTCAAAGTGATAGCCCTGTTAGTCTAGTTCAGTGAGAAAAGGAGAAGGAAGGAAGAGACTTGTGGCACATTTAAGACAAACCAATTTATTTTCACACGAGTTTTCATTTCAGAGATTGCAATCCACTCTCTCAGATATATCGAGGGAATTCCAGAAATCCCTCCTGTCCCCCTCTCCCTAGTGTTTGAATCAGTATTCTGAGAAATGTCTGCTGCAAATCTGTGAGTTTTCAAGCTATGTTACACAAAAGTGTGGTGGTATGTTCTAGGTAGAAGCTAAAGTATTTTATTTATTTGTTTATTTATTTATTTATTTATTTATTTAATCTAAACACCACTTTTCTCTCGGATTGGGACCCAAGGTGGATCACAAAAGGAATAAATTAAACCCTGACAATTTTAAAAACAATTAAAATCATCACATTATAAACAGTATATGGTGGGCCCTTTGTATCCAATGGGGTTTGGTTCTAAGACACTCCGTGGATACCAAAATCCATGGATGCACAAGTCCCATTAGATATAATGGCATAGTCAGCTGGTGTCCCTTATATAAAATGGCAAAATCAAGGCATCTAAAAAAGTGGATTGCAGCAATCCATTAAAGTTCATGTCAAAAGTCCTAACATGGTCATCAAGAGTCACAAGAATTGTTGTTGACTTGCACTGAGCATGACAAGGTTGCAGCATATGGGGGAAAGGCTGGAGTTGGCACACAAGTTTTCACTTTCAGGATAAAGTAGGCCAGTTTCTCCTCCAGCCCCAGGGTTTTGGGTCTTAAAGAATATGGTAAGAAAAGTCAGGAGTAAACCAGGTTTATTTGCAGCCATGCCAGGACATGGTAGAGGTTCCATTGCATCCTTGATCCCCCACTGGCAGAGTTGTGACATCAATCATAGAATCATAGAATCATAGAGTTGGAAGAGACCACAAGGGCCATCCAGTCCAACCCCCTGCCATGCAGGAACTCCCAATCAAAGCATCCCTGACAGATGGCCATCCAGCCTCTGCTTAAAGATCTCCAAGGAAGGAGACTCCACTACTCTCTGAGGGAGAAATGTGTTCCACTCCCGAACCGCCCTTACTGTCAGGAAGTTCCTCCTAATGTTGAGGTGGAATCTCTTTTCTTGCAGCTTGCATCCATTGTTTCGGGTCCACCACATGTGTCATTACACCACATGTGTTATTACACAATGATTGTTCAATGTGACCCTTGCATTGGATGGCAACATAGATCCAGTCTACATACACTACAGAATTAATGCAAATTGACACCACTTTATCTGCCATGGCTGAATGCAATGGAATTCTGGGATTTGTATTTTTGTGGTTTATATAGCCTTCTCTGTTAGAGAGCTCTGGTGCCACAACAAACTACAAATCCCAGGATTCTATAGCATTCAGCCATGGCAGAGAAAGCAGTGTCAAACTGAATTATTTCTGCAGTGCAGATGCCACCTGACTGTGAAACTGAATACACAGCCAAATGCCCAGCTGTATGTGCCACTAAATTCACAACAAAATACACAAATGAGGCCAGAATGATAAGTCAGCACTTAGACAAATTCAGTTTATTCTAGTTGGGAATAAAAATAGATTTTGACTTGAACTTGCATCTGCACCCATGCATAGCAACACTCTAAGTGCAGATGAAGGGCCCTCCCTTCATCCCAAGAGGAAGACAAAGCTCCACCATGCTTGAGCCCAGAGCAGATGGAAGACCCTCCATCCATCCCAACTGCCACTTCCCTAGCCAAGGAGGGAGAGAAGAAGAGGCAGCATCTGATGGACTTGATCACCTCCCACATACTACCATCCCCTTTTCGTTTTGTGTCATGTCTTCATTCAGTTGTAAGCCTGAGAGCATAGAACTGTTCTGTTGTTCTTTTACTTGTACATGAACACTGATGATGATGATGATGATGATGATGATGATGATGATGATGATGATGATCTCCACTTCTGCAACCTTGAAATGAATGTGGGTGTTCCAGATGGGACAAGAATCTCCAACCACTTTTGAAGCATTTGTAAGTGATCAATAGGAATCCTCGCACCATTTCAGAGCTGCAAGTACACTATCATTTCCACCCCACCTTCCAGCAAGTACAGCACATTTGACCTCTTTCGTTCTACTCAGCTTTTATAGGAGCTGAACTTAGTAACTCAGTCAGTCATTAGCCTATCCCATTTGTCATCTTTGCAACCAATGGAGACATCTCCTATGTTAGTATATACCTATCTTTGTATGCTTTTAAAAATATTATGACCCACCAACTGGGGACAATAGACAGAGAATGAAAAAGTCTATATGCACACAACCAAACAATTCCCAGTGCTTTTGTTGAAACAGCAGCACCACCTTTTGCAATCATTATTTTTATCTCTCTTTTATATTTTGCACAAGCTTGTTCAGAAGCTGTCTAAATGGCCCATGTAACTCAAAAGGTTTCTTTAGGTATTGCGTGTGTTCAGCACAAAGGCAGGAGGGCTTTTCTCCCCTGTAAATATTTGTCTCCTGTTGGATATTAAGTTCTGCTGCACTAGACTTCACTAAACATTCTCATTCAAAAAGCTTCCTAGGCTGCAATGGCATTTTGTAGTTTTCTCAGATGTGAAGACCATAAAAAGTAATGGTTGGTGGTGGGAGAGAGGGGATTTTATGAGCTGTCATTTGAGCTGGTGCAGTGCACAAAGGTCAGAAAGAAAAAGGAACTTTTTGATATTACCCCTCAGTTCCAGATTCATAACAGGGAAGCTTTCACTCCTTTGAAAGGGCTACGAAGGAGCAGAAGCATTGCTTCCTCCTGCCTTCATAACCCTGACCTTGACTTCTAAGCTTCCACCCTTTCATCCACTACCTTAACATCTAATTTTGGAAACATCATCATGTATGCGTGTGTGTGTTGCATGCCCATTTCTTCAGGGATGAAATATTTCAATTGTAAGCTTGTTGTCATCCTAGAATTGTAGAGTGGGAAGGTATTCCAAGGGCCATCTAATCCAACCCCCTGCCATGCAGGAATACATGGTGAAAGATATCTTGAGAGATGACCATCCAACCTCTGCTTAAAAGCCTTCAATGAAGGAGAATCTGCTACCTTCTTAGGGAAGTGCAATATCATCCAAAATCCACAAAACAGGGATACCCTTATTGGGCCACCAAAATGCACACTTCATGCAAGCTTTCAAAGCTCCACTGGTAAAGGTGTTAAAAATCATACAGGACAAAGGAAGAAAGATGTTGGAGTCATTTTGCCTACATTTTGTCAATATGTTGTTGTTTCAGTTAAGATGGTATAGAGGGATATCCATGGCTGCAGAGGCCATTCCTCCCTTTTGGCTATCTGGGCTTTATGTGAGACTTAGAGTTGTAATGTCCAGGAAATAAAATTTGAACTCTATCAGCAATATAAAAATAAATTTCCTTTGAGATCCAGGTTGTCTCTGTCCTGTACAAGGCTACTGGCCCCCTTCTTTGGCAAAGAAAAACGACAGCTCTCTAACAGCTCTTATTACCATAGTTGCTGGCCTATGGTAGCTTTTTAAATGTTTTATTGTAAGGTCAGTGGTCACTGGGAAACTGGTTATTTCAACCTTCCATTCCTGTGAACTTCACATACGGGTTGCATAGAAATAATAAACCAGTTTGGTTTATTTTCGTGCTTGCAACAGCACTGAATTCTTTTTACTGCCGGCTCCAGTTTATCATTCAAACCAAAGCCACACGATCCAAAGGGAAGGGGGAAAATCAATTGTTTTAGAAAACCTTGTACTACACAACTGGACAATTTATTTCATCTCTTTTCAATGAGTTTTCCTGAGCTACCTTTCTGGCATAGAAGGGGAAAGCTGACATGTTGTTCTTGGAGTACATGATAATGATACAAAACATCCTATTTTTACATTCGTTTCCAACAGCTGCCAAAATCAGAGAGATCCTGATATTTATGAAAGCAACCCAAGGAGATGAAATAACTTTATCATCTCTCCTTTGAAGAACGGGGTGTTTCTTTCTTTCTTTTTCTTTCTTTTTTTACTTGAACAAATATCTAGACAGCTTCTTCAGATGGCAAAAAAAGATTTTCTCGCTTCTGTCAACTTTTGGCCACAATGATTCTTTCCCCCCACCCTCAGAAGCAATTCTCCTCACTGTCCTTTGATTTTGATGGTGTTCACTGATGCATTATCAGTAATAGGGTCTGCCCATGATGACATCTGACTGATAGACTGTAGTAAAAGATATTATAATTCAACTGGTGGCACCAAGAATGTGCCCAGGTATAGCAAAAGGTGTAATAATAAAAAAGGAGGGGAGAATCTGCAGAAAAATATTCTTTTTGTTGTTGTGTGTGCCTTCAAATCATCTCCACCTTATGGTGACTTTAAGGCATCACTGGGTTTTCTTGACAAAATTGGTTCAGATGGGGTTTTCCTCTGTCTTCCTCTGAGGCTGAGAGAGTGTGACTTGCCCAAGGTCACCCGTAGACAAACAAGGACTCACACCCTAATCTCCGGAGTCATAGTTCAATGTTCAAACCATGACACCACGGTAGCTCTCTAAAATTATCCTCACTGGCCCATACTGGCATCCTTTTTATCTATAGGTATTTCCTTCCATCCAGCCAGCTAGGCTCTGCTCTGGGTTTTATTCCAAACTTTGAAGCTGCCATCCATGGTGCTCTTACGGGTATCAGAAGGAAGGAGGGTGTTGGTGGTGAATCCACTCTTAAGGTTGAAACTTAATGGAGCTTTCCAAGGTGCTGGACCTGTTTCATGGGATTTTTATGGATGGCAGCTTCAAAGTTTGAAATAAAACCCAGAACAGAGCCAGCACATGCCACTAAGCAAGGCTCAAGGGGAGTGTCTGTGTTTTTCCTCTCTCCAGTGCAGTTTAGCTTCCCCTTCCAAATGCATAATCTATGTGGAGAAATGCATAAATTCTCCTTTTTGCAGATGTCAGGCTTTTCATGCCACCCCAAGGAATAACCTGCAATTACCAAGAATGCTCTGGAGCAGGAGCAGAAACAGAGGAATGGATCCATCACCATCATGAAACCCTCAGCAACAAAGTGGTTGGCTACTGATAGCTGCCGAGCTTTTGTGTGAGTAAGACTACAAGGCCCTGTGCTGGTTTCATCATTTTCTTTTTCATTATTATTATTATTACTCCCTCACCCCTGCATCCCCCCGGATCCTCTCCCATTCTTATGGCTTTCGCAGTTCTTCAGGAGGAAAAAACCATAATAAAGTCCAATGATCCAGATGCAGCATCTAAAAGAGAAAATTACTACACTTGTGATGAACTGGAAGGCTGTTTCAGAGACATCTGTTTTTTGTTGTTTTTTTCAATATATATAAAAAAATAAGATATCCATGTCCTAGCTTTAAAGTGCTCATAAAACCTTTAGGATTGTGAGAGCTTGAGATAAATAGAGACAGCTCATTCAGCAGTAGAGTTGGAGAGCACCATTTATTTTTTTAAAAAAGGGTCTCTTTAATTATTAAAATCAAAAGCAGGGCATATTTATCATTGCAGCAACCTGGGCACAGTCCAAAGAAGTCTGTAGAATTTCCTGGATAGGAAACCAGCTGCATATTCCAAGAACGACTGTTTCATATCCAGCATTTTTCTTGATTGGTGTTGTTCAGATTCTGGGTTTCCCCAGAGGATCCCTGACAACATTGCATGATGGTGTTTGCACACTCAGTACAGTATATCTTAGGAAGAAAACCTTGGATGCAATTAAAGGTAGGAGATGGGTTTGGACTTGTTGATAGTCATGGGTGGCTTCTATGTCACTGGGACACTGAATCCACTCTGAGGTTTAATATGAACTTTAAATGGAATATCCCAAATACTGAAGCCTATCCCGCAAAACAAGTTCACACTGCATCTTGACTCCATAGAGAATTCTGGGAGAATTTCAAAACCTTCAGACAGTGAAAAATGGTAGTCTCTAAGTGGGTGAGGTGGTAAATCAGCTCCCACTTGTTCCAGGAACTATTTAGAAGGTCTACAAGGTGCTGATCCCCATCCCCCAAATAGTTCCAACACCTAGGATACCTCCTTAAACCTGGATCAGACTGACCTCTCCAATTGACATTGGAGACTTTACCAGTTGGGACAACTGTTTCTCAGTAAGGACCAGCACCCAGCACACCCAAGGATTTGCTTGGCTGTTTCACTCCTTTAGAAACTCTCAAGAAGGGACTTCAAAGTGAGAGATGGAAACTCAGCAGCAGCAGCTCTGCTCAAGAGCTGCTTTTTCTTGAAGGAGTCTGTTAGAAGTTATATATCTACAGCAGGTAGAGTAGCCCATTGCCAATGGGTGAGACTGTTGCTGATGGTGAGCAAGGGCATCCTCATTTCTTTCTCTTTTTGCTATCCTTCTTTCTCTTTCAGCACCTCCTCTCTCTGTCTCTTAGTGAAAACTGGCCATTTCCATGTCTCTGTGAATCGGCTTTGGATTTAAGCAGGAACTTTAGAAAGAGCAATCTAATGTGCTGAATCTGTTTTGTTGTTGCCAATGTTGTATGCCTTCAAGTCATTTCTGACTTATGGTGACCCTAAGGTGAACCTATCATGGGATTTTCTTGGCAAGATTTGTTCAGAGAGGTTTGCCATTGCCTTCCCCTGAGGCTGAAAGCATGTGACTTGCCCAAGTGCATTTCATGGTTGAGTGGAGAATTGAACCTTGCTCTCCAGAACTGTAGTCAAACACTCAAACTATTATGCCACACTGGCTCTTATAGTACTAGAATTTAATACCTTCAGGAATTATCTGAAACTTGAGACTAAAACCAAGAAGATTCACCATCCCACTGACATTGGAACCACCAACTGCTAATGCTCTGTCTCCCTCCTTGCCCTCTTCTTTCTCTTTTCTCTCTTTCTTCTTCTTCCTCTGCCACACTCATTCCCCTTTTCTCTTGCAGTCTGGCTAGTTTAATCTTCTTTGCAATTGAAATACCTTCTCATGGTATCTCAAATTTGGGACTCCTTTTTTCCTTCCCTCTAGTTGATCAAGCAAAGTTTGTTCTCATTTTCTGGCTGGATTTTTTAAACCACAGGCAATCAGTTTTATGCAATGGAATGTGAGTGACACATTCAAAAATGCACAGAAAGAAAGGCAATTCCAATTATTCCTCTACACATATATACTCCCTTCTGTCCACTTTTAAAAATTCCTCCACTGTTGTTGCCTTCACTGTTGTCCATTCTGATTTTCTTCTCTCACTTTATCTCTTTCCAACAATATCCCACTTCCAAATTGTGTTCTCTCTCTCTGTCTCTCTGACAAGGGGAGAAAAATGAACAACGGCTTGAAGGTACATTGCAGTGGACAAGTCTAATGGCCATGGCCAGAAACCGGTTATTTAATTCCAAATAGAATAAACCTATTCAATCAATTGCTGAATGGGAAGTCAACATAGAGGTAAATACAATTGTTTGTATGGCTCTGCTCTAACTGGGGCTAATAATAAAATGTAGACTCATGCAAGGGCAAAATTTACAAATGCAGGTTTATCACTGAACAATAAGAAAGCAAAAATTTTGTCTAAGAGTATTTACATAACTTCAAAGTAGATGATGAAGACATTGAAATAGTTCAAGATTTTCCATACTTTGGCTCAATCATTAATCAAAATGGAGACTACAGACAAGAAATCAGAAGGAGAATAGGACCAAGGCAGATATGAAGATACAAGACAAGATCCTTAAATGTAAAGATATATAACTGAATACCACTGTTAGCATTGTTCATGCCATAATATTTCCAATTTCTATGTATGGTTGTGAAAGCCGGACAGTGAAGAAAGCTGATAGGAAGAAAATCAATTCATTTGAGCTGTGGTACTTGAGAAGAGTTCTGTGGATACTGTGGGGAGCCAAAAAGTCAAATATCTGGGTTCAGGAGCAACTCAAGCCTGAACTCTCCCTAGAAGCCAAGATGACTAAACTGAGACTGTCATACGTTGTCCATATAATGAGAAAAGGCAATAATGTTTGGTAAGGTAGAAGGCTGAAGGAAAAGCAGAAGTCCACTTTCCAAATTGACAGACTTGGAGACCTGCCACTGCAAAAATAAAGAAATTTGACACCACTTCAACTGCCATGGCTTCATGCTGTGTAATCCTAGGATTTGTAGTTTGGTGAGGTATTCAGCCTGGTCTGTCAGAGAGCTCTGGTGCTTCACCAAATGACAAATCCTAGGATTCTGTAGGATAGAATCATGGTAGTTAAACTGGTATCAAACTGTGTTATTTCTGTAGTGTGAATGCACCCCCTCACCCAATCAAGGAAGCCAAGGCCCTGAGTATGTAAGAGCTGGATGGTGGAGGACAGAGTGTCTTAGAAGTCTCTGATTCATAGAGTCACAATTAGTCAAAGTCCACTAGAAGGGAATTAACAACAAATGGCAAGGAGATAGAAAGAACCAATGAAGAAAGAACAGTGGGCCCAATACCTCTGGAGTGGAAGGGACATAAAATCAGGCTGAAGGCTGCATTTGCCCTGTGGGCTGTAGATTTCTCACCCCACTTAAACCTATTTCATTTCTGTATTTATAAAACAATGGTATAAACTAAGGAACATGATAAAGTCTTCTGAGATATTTCCTTAGATCTATACTGTCCCATTGCAAGCCACCATGACAGAAAATTGCTTGCTTGGAAATTCTTCAGATGTCTTTGCTCAGGTATGAACATCCAAATTGATGCTTATTGTTTCTTGGGATTCTAATTATAGGATCTGTGTGGAATCTATTTCTGATAAACTTACTACTGTAAAGAAGAGGATGGATGTCTCCTTAATATCAAGACCTCTTGGCTTTCAGACAATATGTTTGTTCCTTAATACCAAAGTCAGACTCCTATCTGGTCTTGTAGACAAAGCAAGATTGGTCCTGGTTAATACTTGGATGGGAGAGCATCAAAGAATGTGAGGTGCTGTAGCCTAAATTTCCAAGGAAGGCAATGGCAAATGACATCTGAATATTCCTTGCTTAAGAAAACCCAACCAAATTCTTGGGGTTGCCACAAGTCAACAGACAACTTGAAGCGCATACACATAGAGAGCTGATTTGACAAGCACAGAGACAAAACCATCTGGAGACAAAACTTTCAGAGAGGCATTCAAGGCTTTCAAGTTGACAGCTCTTCTGCTGTTAGGAAGAATGAGGATTTCCAGGAAGGAGAACACCTTTCAGAGGGAAAGGGGCAATGATCCTTAAGCAGATACCCATTTCTTGGATGACAAATAGATATCCTTTCATAAATGCTTTAAAGCTGTCTTCTCTGTGGAAGATGTACGACAAATACCTTTGCCTGAACTGATCTTTTTAATGTAGGTGAAAAGAGATAAATTTCCTGGGCTCACTAGTAAACTAAAAATTAATAAATCTCTAGCCTTGAATGTGTGTGTACTTTACCACCTCACCACATAAAGAGTTGAAATTCACACATGTTCCTAGTCAAAAGGGATTTGTTTTCAAGCATAACCCTTGCATAACTTCTGCAAACTTTGGACCAAAACCTGTAGGGGATTTAATGCCCCACTGATGTGGAGGTGACCAACCACCACTGAAATGGGACACAACTCAAAAAATCTGTTTTAGATGGAGGCACTTCCTTTCTTGTTCTTGGTGGAGGAAAAGAGAGAAGGGAACCCAGGGCTTGTTAACAGTCATTCTTTTCTGTTTCAAAATGGTGGTCAGGTAGCCAGAAAGATAACAATTTTTGCTTCTTCTGGTGTTAATATTGTTGTTCTGCCCATGAAGATGATCATCTTGAGACCTTCTTATGTTCGATTGTCTCCAGTTTTTGGGTTTTTTTTTTTTTTTTAATGTCATGCAGCAAAAATGTATAATCATTGGTTGGATGCCCAAACTCTTACACAAAGTTGAAAATGGGAGGAGAGCGAGGTGCAGAGGATGAACATGCATCCAATTGCAGATGTCTGTCAGCACAAAATTGCTCTCCCTGGGACACACATTCTGATATGCATCCCAGTAAGTGTGTTCTGATTCAAATACTTATTCCCAGCTACAAACTGTGAGTACCTGCTTAGCACACATGCGGTTGCCATTGCTATCAAACATAACTTTTTCACACCACAGAAGTTGTTCAAAAAACCCAGGACATCCACGATGCTCTGCAGATATTAGCCCTGTTTAGGAATCAAATTCTGTACATAAGCAGAATGAGTGAGGGTGTATACTCCTGTCCCTTAACGCACATGCTTTTCCTGTAGAGAAAGGTGGAGTTCTAAGACGGAGAATGTTTGGACCTTTCAGAGATGAGTGAGCAGCTGGACATGTTTGGGATGAAGGAGGTACATATAGCAGCTGGTAGGCCATGGGAGACCTGTGAGGCTTGGTGGAAGTCATTGCAAAGTATGCAGCCAATAGGCATCTGAAGAGTCCAGGAGAACCCTAAAGCCTATTGGCCTATTGGGAAGCCTGTTTGGGTCCAGCAGTTCCCTGAGAGCATTCAGAAAATGAGGTTTGGCCATCCAAAGGAAAAGGGCTGGCAAAATTCCCTAGGAATTGCAAACACAGCAAATAGAAGAGTTCTCGGTGTGAAAGATTTCCAGTATTTCACCCTCTGCAGTGGTAGAAACTGGGAACTGAAGGAAAATTTCATTTGGAGGACTAAATTCTTATTTGGAGTAGCAACGTTCTCACCCTCCATCTATATTTCTGCCCCTCTATTACCTGGGAGACAATTATCTCCATTTTCTGTGAATTATAACAAAACAGTTTAGGGTCCTTCTGCAGATGAGGGACTCTTCCTGTTCTGGCACAGCTAGGGGAACGTTTGCCAAGTCATTATCAGCCAGCAAGAGAATCACAATATTCCAAAATAATTCTGATTCCTCACTCCCTTGTTTGTCCCTCAGGTGTTGATCCTGTGCCAGTCAATTATTGAACTTCATGCTGTGAGAGTTCACTTGTTCTCTCCCCAAAGGATGACTATCAATAGTGAGGAGGCATTTAGAAACAGGTCATATGCACAATGATTCAGAGGTCAGTCCCACTGGATTCCATGAGGCTTAGCCCTAAGTAAATGGCCTCAGCATCAGCAGCTAGCAAATGGAGTAATGGGAGGAACTCTGCATTTTTTAAAAAGAAAGAAGACATTGGTCAGAATCCTCAGTGGTAGCTATGAATACCTAACCTGGAGTTATCTGCTTGTGACTGCACAAAGTGCTGGATCGGGGCTGTGGCGTGCAGTTGCCACATCCCCAATCCGGCAAGGAAAGGGGCAACAGGATGCCACCCCTTAGGGGCTGTCTGTACAGCCCCTCAGAGAATTTAATCCATTCTTCCATTGTTGGTGCTTCAGCCTCTTTCCAAGTTTCAGCAGACAATATTCTTAATGCTGTTGCTGAAATTGTTTTCTAAGATGAGGAATGCAGTGATTCAGGCAATTGTGTGTGCTTGAGTGTTTCAAAATCAAGGGAAAAGGGCAAATTGTTCTCAGTTGGCATTTTCAAATGCAGTTCCACTAGAAAGAAGAGGAGACTTAGGGCTGCTACAGATGGCACTTTGCACCGTCTTGGAGGCAGAGAAGAGGAGGAGCAGCCACACACCGGGCTCCTCAACCCTTTCCCAAGGACGTCATCACAGTGTGCGCCATTACGTACGGCATGCACCATCAAGATGTCCTCCTGTCACAGCATCTTAACATCGGAAGGGACACACAGCATCTTAATGCCGGAAGGGATGCAGAAGAGCTGTGTGGAGGCTCTTTGGGCTCCCTATTTGCCATCTGTGAAAGGAGCGGCATTTTGGCGCTCCTTTTCCAGGTGGCAAAAGGGAGGATCAGGGCCAATGCATCTGGCATTCTCAGCCTCAATCCTCTGTTTCCAGGAATGGCCCATGGCTGCCCGTCTGCATCCCCCCTTAAATGGCATTCTGTGCTTTAAGTATGTAATAAGATCACCCAGATTTTACTTAATGAAGAATTCAGTGCAATTCAGGGGCTTTTCCTTTGGTGAAACATCAAAGAAAAGCTCAATATATATGTTTTTTTAAAAAAAATAAAATTAACAAAATTAAATGGCTGCAAAAGGAGGTGTCCACAAAGCTCAAAGCTGCTAACAATTGCTCTAAACAGCAAAATGTCATGTTGAGTTTGAAAGTTCTTTCTTTTCCTGCATGCAGTAGCAATGATGGCTTCTACAGCTGCATCTGCACTGCAGAAATAATTTGGTTTGACATCACTTTAACTGCCATGGCTCAATGCTATGGAATTTTGGGAATTGTAATTTGTTGTGACACCTGAGCTCTTTGACAGAGAAGGCTAAATGTCTCACAAAACTACAATTCCCAGAATTCCATAGCAGTACAGATGCAGCCTTAGTCTCAAAGGTGCTACAAGCTCCCTTTATGTGCTGAAATGAAGGGTGGGCAAAATATCACCCTGAGGCTACATGTTATCTCCTGAGTATGTCTCTAGGTTCACATATGCTCCTTGTATCCTCCAGACCCCTTCAACTCCCCATTTTTCTCCCCTTCCACCACCAATGGAAGGCTTCCAGGAGTGACAATTTCCCTTTTTAATAAGTTGCATACCACCCCTAAACTGTTTACCATGTTAAAACACATGCACATACATACTTACATACATATATTTTTCAAAACCAGATCTTAACTTTTGGCCAGAACACTGTAGTGGTTTCAAACAGGATCTATCTGAGACTTTCACATTCCATTTTAATCTGATGCATCTTCCCTTGGGAATAAGTTCACAACCTTTCACAAATTGGAAAGAAGATATAGGGAAAGGAAGGGCTCATGGGGGAAGGAGGATTCACAAAATGTACCATCTCCTCCTACACCACCATACTATTGAAAACATATAGGTCTAAATCCTTTAATTTAGTAAGTAACGTCTTCTGGTATGACCCATCCAATCTTGCCTTACCTGGTATCAGCCGCTCCAAGCAACTGAGGACTATTCTTCTGTTGACTGGGATAAAGAAGACTGACATTTCCACCCACTTCTTGTGAGCAACAACAGAAGCAGGATCCCTGCTGCAATTCCTCTTTGCAATGGAGATTGATCATAGGAGGAAGTGGAAACATCAGTCTGGTGTATCCTGATCAACAAAAGAACAGATCTCCATTGCTCATAGCAGATGATGCATGGTAAGGCAGGACTGGGGAAAATTCACAATCCTTATATATTCCCAATACTACTGTCATATTGTGAATATGAATCATTTACAGATACATAACTCTAAGTCACACATTTCTTACTATGATTAGTCCCAACTAGAGTAGAACCAGTAGATCTGTTGGATATACCTAGGTGTTGATTCACCATTCAACCTTTGATCGAATGAGTCTCTTCTAGGTGGAACTAATATTTATTTGCATCTATACCAGTAGCTACATGATTACTGCTGCTCTGTGAAAACAGCAAGTTCAGAATTCTTTATATTTTTAAAAATTAAACCATGATCTCTGAGACTATGGAGCCCCTAAATAGAGTCTCAACATTCTTTTTTCTCAATTAATTTGAACCACTTCTTTAATAGCATTAAAGCAAAGGCAGGGGGAAAGAGTTTGGAAATCAGACAATGAGTTAGAAAACTCCCTAGTGAGAAGAAGAAAGGTTGCCTCCTCTCCAGTTTATTAAAACTTCCAGTTTATTAAAACAGCATTTTTACTGCAAAGATGAAAAACAAAGAAAAAGTGCTTTATTCTGTTCCCTGATTTCATGGCAACCTTTGGGATCAGTGTTAATGGCCATATACCTTTCTCTCTCTCTCTCTCTCTCTCTATGCAGGAAGACCTCTTTCTTCACATTCATTGGAACAGGTGCTTGCAAAACTGAAAAATATGCTCATAAACGAAACATAATAGCTCACCATTCATCACATTCTTGAAAGGTGCATCCAGATGTTACTTATGTGGGCTCATACATCCCTGTGTTTATTACATAGTCCATATGCATTCTGCATTTTTCATGACCACTTTTATTAGGTTTTCCTCAACGCTCTCTCTCTCAACCTTGTTCTTGTGTTTGTTCCCTCCCTTCTTTTTGTATTAAGTCTATAGACTGGGCAACATTTGTTATCTTTCTGGCCTTTGTTTTAAGTCCTTTCCAATGTGCACATGCCTCCTTTTCTCCACTTTATGTTATCCTTCTTTAGAGGATTGTGGTTGTGTCCTCTAGTTTATGTTTTATGTCAGGTTATCATATATAGAAAGTAAAACTCTGTGTTGTTTTTATGTCTTAACATTCAGAAAATGGCTCTCAACATATTGGTCAGACATTTGAGATCATGAAAGAGGTCATGTTGAGAACAGAGATGTTGCTGTTATTTGCCCTCAAGTCAAATTCAATGTGTGCCTTTTTTGTATTAAAAACTTCCATGACCCTTGGTCCAAGTCCTACAAATTCATCATCATGACTTCTTTTCCCAACAACCCTCCACTTTTCCCAGCATTATGATATTTTCAGTGAGGCATATAATCCCATAATATGTCCAAAGTATGATAGCATTAGTTTAGTTATATTGGCTTCTAATTGGCTTCTAATTCAGGCTTGATTTGCTCTAAGACAGTGATGGTGACCCTTTTAGGCACCAAGTGCCCAAACTAAATGGCCTTTCAGTGCTGGGTGTTACCACATGCTAGAGGCGGGATTTCCAGGAGGAACTGGATTTCTGGGATGAAACTTCTTCCCTATGGGTTGGGAGTTCCAGGCATGACTTCTTTCCCCCACACCTTTGCGGGCCTTCAGCTGCCTCTCTGGTGCCTTTTTCTCACATGCCTTTTCTTCCTCTTCCCACTCCATGTGCCAGGGAAAAGGCTTTGTGTGCCATCCCTGGCACACATGCCATAGGTTCACCAACATGGCTCTAAGACCTATTCATTTGCCTTTTTGGCATAGAATGTTCCTTCAGCATCACATTTCAAATGAGCTGATCTTCTTCCTCTCAGCTTTGTTCACTGCCCATCCTCTGTTCTTCCTTACATTTCACTTTTTTCACCTTTACTGCAGGTTAATGGAGTCACTAGAGCAGAGGGGGGATATGGGACTCTTTCAAGATTGCTGGACTCCAGTTTCCATCATTGTTCATCATTCAAGCTGTTTGTGGATGTTGGAGGAAGGATTCAAGACACATCCAGCTCTGCTTTCCTGCTGTGAAATATAGAGCAGAGATGGGCAACCTAGAGCTCATTCCCACTTACATTTACAGCAGTTTGCAAATTGTATTGACACCAGGTTGAGGCTGATATGTAGTTCCAGCTATGGAAGCAAATTGTGTCATTAATCCATGAAGTTCCCACTAGTGGGAATGAGTGCCTTTGCGCCACAGCTCGAGGGGACCAGGTTTGTCAGGCTCCAAGGGGAAGGAGGGTTGGCTGCAAGAAGGAGGTCATTGGCGGTGGAGGAAAGGGCTTCCCGTCTGCCATCCCCTGCCTGTGGGGCTCCCAGCACCTAACCTCTCAGCAGCAGAGGGGAAAGTGAGGGAAGAGGAGGAAGAGGCAAGAATGTGGGAGAAGGAAAAGGAGAAGAGGTACCAGCAGGGAGGGGGGGAGGGAGGGAGGGGAGAGGCCAGGAAGAGAACGCCCACCTGGAGAGACTCTGACTCCTCCAAGGCAACCGCTGGGCTAGAGAGGTCCCTTGCCCAGCTTGTTCCCTCCTGGCCATCAGCGGCCCCAAAGCCAGGTCCCTGAAAGCAGGGCTCTGCTCTCTCAGGTGATGGCTTGTGAGGCCAAGGGAGCCCAGCTCACCACCCTCAACTTCGGGGAGCTGGACTTTGGTGAGATGAGAATCAGATCTGTTATTCCCACTAGTTGAACACTCTTCTGAATCAATTTTTTTCAAAAGAACTGCCAAAAAACTAGTGTCTGAAAAGAGCATTTTTTTTTTTTTGGCATTTGTTTCATTTCAAAGTGAGTCTGTATGATCGCAGTCACATCTGAAACCATTTTCAATGGGGATGAGGCACAGTTAAAACAATCAGCAAATTGATGTAAATCGTAGTGGGAATGAGCCCTTAGATAATAAGGAAAACAAAATGGTTAAAGATTTCCTATCCTTGGATCAATCATTGATCTGGACAGAGACTGCATTCAAGAAATCAAAAGAAGACTGGAACTGGGAAGGAGGATAAAGGTAAAGGTAGTCATTTGACATGAATATCTAGTTGTAACCAACTGTAGGGGGCAGTGCTCATCCCCGTTATTAAGCCAAAGAGCCAGCATTGTCAGAGACTATTCTGTGGGTCATGTGGTACTTTTATCTACTTGCATTTTCATGCTTTCCAACTGGCATATTGGAAATAGCAAATTTGGCATATTGGGTAGCAAATTTGTTATAGTTGGGTCCACTTCTAGTAACCCCTAATTTTTGTCACCCCACGCTTCACTCCATTAGCCCTTTGAGCATCAGCCACCATTGTGTGGAGGCAGGAAAAGGAGGAGAGACATAAGTCTTCATAAATATCATTCTAGCAGGCAAGAATGTTTTTTTTTTCTTTTTATCCAGGCTGAGAGAAAGCTGTCAAAACCTGCAGCGTTTGAAGAATATTTGCAGTTAAGAAATTATTTTTGGGGGGGAATGCATCTTTTTTCACGTAAAACAGTATTGTCTGTCCATGTTTCTTTTATGTGTAAAAAAAAAAACTCTACTACTTTTCTGTGCAGAAAATGTCTCTCCTAGGCAGAAATGTTATAACACTCCTTCTGCACAAACCAACCCATGGCCATTTTTCATGCAGAATAAGGCCAGAATTGTAAAGTTTCTCACCCATCTAGAGTTCTCCTCATCAGAGTTTCTTGAGACTCAAGAAACCCATGTTTTGACTATTTCTCCAATATTTTTAACCTGTCTTTCCATCTCTGCTCCTAACAACTTCTGAGCATGCAAATTGCAGAAGATCAAAGTAGTGGCTCTTGTCCTCTCTCCAAAGCATTTCATTGTATCATTTTCTCTCCTTCCACTCAAAGCTCAGCGAAGGCCTTTTTGTTCATTGCTACATTTCCTTTCCAAGTTCATAACTCCTAGGAAGGAATCGTTCCAGATTGTACACCAGCTGCCAGCATGTGAATTTCCCCGGGTTTCCTATGGTGCCAATAGACCACCTACTTCTAAGTGAACAAATCATTCTTTTAATGGGTTCTCACCACAGATTTCTCACTGACACCCCAGATTATACCACTGGGCATAAGATGCTGGTGTCCTTGTAAAACCCTTTCAATTTCAAACTTAATTTGAGGATGCAGGGAGATTAGCTGTAATGTACTCCTGAGAGTGCTGTAGCTCACCCAATGGGTGGGAGGTAGTTGGCGCATCTGAATTTTACTATCTTAATTTAGCTTGCATTGCTACATCAGATCCTGCATACATTAGTGTTCTGTTTTATTTTATTTTTGTTTATTTTGTTGTCTTCTGCTGTAATAAAGGCTCTCCCTGGAGTGTAAGTACTGGAGTATTCTGTCAGATGTGCTAAAATCCACACTACTCCATGATGATCACTACAGCACCATAAATGGGATTTATTGATGGCAAATTGGTTTACAGAAGATAAAAGGAATGAAAGAGGGGATAATTTATCACTGGTTTTGGCAATAATTCTCTCTCCCCTCAACCCAGTAAAGCTGCAATTGCTGACCTAGAACAATAGTGGGAAGAAAGGTTTTTGAATGACATATGCCAAAAAGAGAGCCCAAACCAAATTCTAACACTAAGAAAAACTTGGACATGTTACTTTTAAGATACATTTAGCTATTCTGAGATGATCAAAACTGATGTTTCCAATATTTGTGTTGCAAAGGTGGTGGGCAGTCAGGGGATGTTTCTCTATAAGCAAGTGGCATCACATTGTCTCAGATGTGACCTTCTCTGCATGTCTACATACTACATTCATGTTATTGTTGTGTGCCTTGAAATAATTTGCAACCTATGGCAACCCTAAGATGAAACTACCATGGCAAGATTTGTTCAGAGGGGGTTTGCCTCTGCCTTACTCTGAGGCTGAGAGAGTGTGACTTGCCCAGGGTCACCCAATAGGTTTCCATGGCTGAGCCAGTTCTCCAGAGTTCTACTCCAATCTAGTCCAAATCCAGTGCTCATACCAGTACATGATGCTGGCTCTCTAAAACAAGCTATGATCCTGCAAATTGGCAATTTACAAAAGGACACTCTTGTCAAAATTATGCTCAGATTTTGGAAAGTGGGTAGAGTCAAGAACATTTCAGCATCCCTTCATATGTGAATTTTGTGCAGAATGAGTTCCAAATGGGCTTTGAAAATTGTATGGTTTTCAATTTTTCAATATATATATATATATTTGCACTGCCATTAATTGCTCATTGTTTCCTTTGAGAAGAAACTTACTGATGAATTACATCCCTGATCTGTGGATGAAAAGCAGGCTATGCCTGTTACTAATAGACAAGTGATAAATAAATCTCAGGCAAACAAATATCTGTGGCTAGGAGCCTTCTCAACTCATGAAGGCATCTCTGTATGCAATATAGGAATTCCAGGAACCTTTGAGAGAACAGGTGGTCACAATTAGCAGGGTAACCATTGCCACAAGAGACACTTTCTGGTTTTGTAATTGCACAGACATGAATCTTACCAACTCACAACGGCTGAGGAAAGAGCATAAATGAGTAATTACTCTGCCTTCTCTGTGGTATTTACCAAAGCATTAAGTAATCAATAGTTACCTTGCATCAGAAGCTTTCTTATTATACCTATACATCTAGATTCAACAAGGCATCTTGCTTCCCAAATATCATAGGATGTATCTTTTCATTTAGACAAGTCTACTGCTCTCTGCTTAGGAATTTTGCTCAGACTCCGTAAAACTTGTAATTGCTTGCAATGGAGGCACTGCGGTGGAGGTTCGTTTGGTGCTTATGAGCTGAAATATGGGGTGTATGTGGGGAAAGGAGTAAGGAACTTACAATGGACAGAACTAGGAAATATTCATTTCAGTTTGGTTCTTTCTTTCTTTCTTTCTTATTTAATTTCCATCCCACCTTTCTCCCTGAAGGGACCCAAGGGGGCTCACAAATAAAAATTCAGCCAAACAAATTGCTTGTCCCGGGATAAAAATCTGCCCATTAAATCTTTGCAATTTGGGAATCAATGCAGAACTTTAAAAAATGGACAAGAAAGTTGATTGGGGACAATAGACATAGAAACAAATGCTTCACCAAGACTTTTATTGTTGTGGATTGTCATCAGATCAACTTCAATTCATGGTGACCCTATCAGATTTCCAAGTCACCATATTATCAACAGTTCCATTCAGGTTTTGCAAACTCACGCCCATGGCTTCCTTGATCGAGTCTATCTACTTGGGGTTTTTCCATTCTCTTTTCCTGCCACCATTTATTTTAGCGAGCCATATTTTCTTTTCTAATGAGTCAAGTCTTATGATAAATCCAAAGTATGACAGCCTTCATTTAGTTATCTCGGCTTCTAGGGAGAGTACAGGCTTGATTCACTCTAGGACTCATTTATTTGTCTTTTTGGCAGTAAAAAGTACCCACAATACCCTCAACTCACCTCTGACATCACATTTCAGGTGAGTTGTTTTTCTTCCTATCAACTTCTTCACTGTCCAGCTTTCAGAACCAGACACAGAAAACTGAAAATACAGTGGCACAGAGAATTCTTACTTTGGTATGCAATGCTATATTCACCAAGAAATGCTAGTTGGAAAAGTTCTGATATTTCTCAGCTTCAAAGGAAATAGGTTTTGTTTGGTTTTTTTTGGGTTTTTTGTTTTTGTTTTTGAGGACAGAAGTCTCTGTGCTGAATCCTATTGACAGTCCCATCTGAAGTAGAACCAATTGTGAAATATCAAGTTGACACTGATGGAAAGCTCATTGATTCAAGGGGCCAACTGTAGTTGGGATAACAATGGGATTTAGATCTCTCACTACAACAGTGGTGACTGTTGGCTTCCAGATCAGCACAGCAGTGAATCCACTGGGACTTTAATATGAACTTTACAGTAGGTATTCAAACTGCTGAACCTGATCCCCAGAATGGATTCAGGACCTTTGATACCTTTTTAAAGGTTGTACTAAAACCCAGAGCACCATCTCACTGACAAGGAAGCCACAAACCACCACATGACATAACTTTGTCATCTGAAACTGATTGCCAAGTAAGGCAAGACTTTACTTAAGAATATGTGTTCTGTCAGCCTTTTCAGCACTTTGTGCCCATGGATTTATTTTTGGATTTTAACCTCTGGCTTGGCTTAAGTTTTATGTTTCTTTGTCTCCCCCTGTTGGCTTTTGGGGGTCATGGCCATTGGCTTCTCAGAATGGATGCTGGAATGGTTGAGACCTTGCTACTGCATCTCCTTTCAATTTTAGTGAACTCTCTTTCTATGACTTGGGCCTTGTCTACATTGACCAAGACACTCCGGGGCACTCCAGAGTATCTTGGCCTCATAATTGTCACATTCTTCTCCCGTTACCTTGGCTGCCAATTTGATGCTGTGGAGGCTGTCTGAATGGGCATACCACTGGGCTGCCTGGTGCATCCACTCCTGCCACCAGTCACTCACTTCTGAAGACAGAATGAGGAGATCAGCAAGGAACACAAGGCTGGGCACCTTATTCTGACCTCAGAATGAGTACATGCAGTGGCAGTAGATATGCCTGGTGACCCAGTAAGATACCTTTGCAGACAGCTACATGGTACAGAAACAGAGAGCTCTGGACCTTCCCAGATGATCCTGAGAAGAAGATACTTTTTTAGCATTCTTATTGACCTGATTATGTCCTGTTTTTGGTGCAGGATATGCTAGGCATCATCCTGACTGCTCATACCAGAATCAGGGATTGGGGCATGCATTTTCTGAACAGGACAATGCCAGGATGAGGGGGGAAATGAGCATTTTGCCTTTCAGAATAGTATACAGGCACACACACTGCTACCAAATAAAAGTCAACACTTGTGTGTGGAATGGCTACCCAAAACATATTGTCATTGCAACCACTAAGAGTATCTTTACCATCCCATAAGACACAGACAGCTGAGGAGGCACTGAAGCAGATAAGAGTTTTCTGTGAATTAAGATAATGGTGGCTATCAGGCAAGTACTTCCTTGAGTCAGAAGCACTTTGAAGAGTTTATTAACTTCCCCAGTAATGATGCGGTTTCTCTTGTTGGCATTTCCAGCCCAGCAGAAGTTATAACAGCTGTCAGGCACTGAAATAATACTAAATCTTGATTGATGCCATCCCATCTCCCATTGTATGCAGGAGCGAAGGGCTGACACAGAGCTGAAGGATAATGTCTGAAGTGCCAAAGGCATCATAAATGCCACAGAGTTAATACAGAGATTGGCAACAGGAGGACATATCACCATTAGGGTCAAGAAGGATGCAATTACCACTGTGCAATTTTTAAAAAAGGGGGGAAAATAGGCTAGGATTCAGAAATTTGTACTGAAGCAAGATAGACAATGCGTTTATCTCAGATCAGGATTTTATACTGACAGATTTTATACTGACTGAAGCACCTCTTCAAAAGAAAATTTATGCCTAAACCAGATGAACAGAGTTTGGAAAAGATCCTTTTTTGGATTACATTTCGCAAAATACTGCAGCCAGCATGGCCAGTGGACATGCTAGCTAGTGTGAGTCTAGGAAGGGCATCCTCCGAAAGGTAATACTTCCAAGGGCCAGGTCAGCACCATATATAAAATTGCTTCTGATGTTTCAACTAAAGCAAAGTTTGGAGTAAATTTAGAAATGTCTCACCAGGTCACACATGAGAAGGAAACAAAGGAGAAACAGCTTCAGTTAGTCTAACATCTTTTCTCTAGGAGGTCTTGCACATCCCCAGCAGTGTGTGGAATGGTTGTGTTCCTGGGCTCTGATAAAAATAATTGCTGTCCAAGGGTAGGACTACCTTACTGGCACCAGATTTTGTCTCATCTTGCTAAGCAGAATCAGCTCTAGTTAGTACTTAGATGTGACATTGTCAAGTAATATCAGGTGCTGTAGGCTATATTTCAGAGGAAGGAACTGGTAAAACCACCTCTGAGTATTCCTTGCCTAAGAAAACTATGAAATTAGTAGGGTCACCATAAGTCAACAGGCAACTTAAAGGCACATTCACACACACCCCAAGGGGAAGAAAGACATATTTTGTCATGATGTCTAGGTGTGAAGACACAAATTGTCTTTTCTGAAGACATACTTGACCTAAACTCTGATATTAAATCTAGACAACACCCCCGTCCAAGACTCTTCATCCTAATCCCAATTAAAGATACTCCCAGTGATTTGCAGAATGAACCTCCCTTGAGAGGGAGTTGCAAAGTCTAGGAGAAGTTGTGGAGAAAGATCTTTTCTGTGTCTTCATCAGGTAAATCTGGATGGGTAGTGGGATGGAGATAAAACCCTCCCCTGAAGATTGTAAGACTCAGGCAAAAAATTGCAAAAAGTTAATTGTTAAAAATACATTGCTGCTGGGGAAAACCTGCCCACTATGGACTTTGCAGTTAAATTTGGAGAAAACAGGAGAATCTAAGAATGATGGAGTAGCAGATGACACATCAGTCCTAGCTAATGAAAAGTCCTAGGGCTTTGACTCTATGAACCCTAGTTCCAGTACATTATTGCTCACTGGGCAGTTTCCCTATACCAGCAAATGGATTTAATGAATCAAAAGAACTTTGGGACCAAAGGTGCTAATTGACTTTTTGATTGTCTCAAGCCATTTTCTAGACCAGTATTCTCTTGACTCTTCCATCTATGTGATCTGCCATACCAAACCGGACAAAACTCCTTAAAGAAGCAAGTCTCATTATCCATAACCAAGTAAAAAACTGTCTGCTTGAGAATGACACCAAAGTAAAATGATGACCTGCTCTTTCAAAGGTGCTTTGTGGGATCACAGTTAGATTGACAATTTCTCCTCTTAAAATGCAAAAGCAAACAAGGTATATTCTCCCCTTTCTCTTTAGATTTGACTGAAAAACATCCACAGGGAAACTGTGCTGTGAACAAAATATTGTCAACCCAATTTCATTCACTTCTAACATTTTGGGATATGATGTATTCCATTAGAACTTCCTCTGTCGGAAAAATAGATAAATAAATGAAAAATGATGGAGTGGAAAATGGCACTTCCAGCACCAGAATATGGAAAAGGTCATATCTCCATTGAACAGTCTTTCTGGTTCTGGCAGGTCTGCTGTTTAAGGTGGAAAAACAAGCAACCTCATTTTCCATTCACTTAGAAGCTCCACCAGACCTGAAAAGGGGTGTCAAACCAGCAGAAGCCTACCCCCCAGTGCTGCCTTCTGGGTCTGGTGAGTTTGCTGACCAGATAGGAAAGATAGGGGGGTTGCAGACTGCCAGAAATAGTGTGAATTCAGTCCACTTTTAGGGTTAGGGTTAGTGCTAGGGAATCATGGGAACTGTTATTTTTCTGAGACATTGAGCCTTCTCTGTCAGACAACTCTGATGCCACAATAAAATACAGTTCCCATGGTTCCCTAACTCTAACCCTAACCCTAAAAGTGGACTGAATTCACACTATTTCTGGCAGTCTGCAACCCCCCTAAGTTGTCTCCTTTTCCCACTCACCCAATAGTCCCACCAGACCCAGAAAATTCTGCCAGGTGAAGGGAGCAACTGGAGTGTGTGCCAGACAACCTCGGTATGACAGCATGAGTTACTTCACCAACCCTAGTGATGTCTCTGCATGTTGCTAGTTACATTAGATGGTACCAAGCCATACATACCTAGGATATGGTTCAGAAGAAAGTCCTCCCTCCCTCCTTCCTAGATCAAGATTTTAGACTTTCAAAAGTTGGGCAGAATGAGTGTATCATACCTAACCTAAGTGTAATTTCAGCCCACAAGAGCAAAACCATCAGTAGCTGAGAATTCACATGATTTTTAGGTGAGGGATAAAGAAATCAAAATAATTACAGATTTTCTATATCTTGGTTCAGTCATTAATCAAAATGACAACTGTAGTCAAGAAATCAGAAGGAGGTTAAGATTTGGAAGGGCCGCTGTGGAGGATCTAGATAAAACCCTGACATCTAGTATATCAGAATCATTCATGCCATAACATTTCCAATTACTCTTTCAAATTACTGTGTATGGTTTTGAAAGCTAAGAGGAAGAAGAAGAATTCAATATAAATTTAGTGCTGGCAGACAGTTCTACAGATACACTGAGCTCCTAAAAAGACAACAGATGAGTTTTAGAGCGAATCAATTCATTGTACTCTCAGTACAAGCCTAAAGGACTAAAGTGAGGCTATCATACTGTAGAAACACAATGAAACAGTAAAGACATAATGTTGGGGAAACTGGAAGGCAGTAGGAAAAAGAGGAAGATCACAACAAAGATGAATTGATTCAATAAAAAAAGCTGTAGTCTTGAGCTTGCAAGATCTGAGAAAGGCTCTTGGTCACTAGGGCTCATGGAAGTCTCTCATCCATAGGATTACCATAAGTCAAAGCCAACGTGATGGCAAACAATTGTATGAACAGCAAAACAGGGAAAAGCAGCTTCACCTGCTGCCTCCAAAATGGTTTTTAAAAGCATTTTGGCCACCAAAATGGAAAACATATGAAAAGTAGAGGTTGGTAAAAGAAAGAAAAAAATCATTCCTGGATGCATTTTGAAAGAAACTTTCAAGTGGTGCCTAGAAGGTTCAAAATGATTGTGTTTACTTATGCAAGGTCCCTTGACCTGGTTGTTTCATTTCTCATGTGCATATTATTCATTCATTGTTTGTGGAACAAGAACATCTCCCTGTTCTTTCCATGTTATTCCATTACCAATTTTTCTGTTAAGTAATTCCCAGTAAGTAACTTGTTAGCTGAGGGTTGTTGTGTGCTTTCAAGTCATTTTCTTATGGCAACCCTAAGGCAAACCTATAATGGGATTTTCATGGCAATTTTCATTGTTCAGAGGAGGTCTGTCACTGCCTTCCCCTGAGGCTGAGAGCATGTAACTTACCCAAGATCGCCCAATGGGTTTCCATGATTGAGATATACCCATATTTTAATTGCTTCTTTATATTTGAATGTTACTGTTGTTCACTACCTTTCTTGCCTTTTTTAAAGCACAAAGGTGGGCATAAATTTAATAAATAAGGGAATATGATGTGATGAACTACCTGCTTTTGAGAAAACCTTAGCCACCATGACCATGCTTCTGTGTGACTAGCGACCAAGGGACCACAAGATCTCCTTGAGATGCCATTTTGAAAACCAGTCTTCTGAAATTATTTCCAATTAATGTCATGATTTACATTCATAGTACATAAGAAGCTAGATTGAGTTACTACGGTAACTAAATGAGGAGGTGAATGAAGTGGTAGAACACACACCTTTCCTCACCCTCTCTCTCATTTAATTTACGTGTGCCATTACGTTCAGGGGGTTTTTGGTGTTTTTTTTAGAAAAAGCATTTGAAGAGTATGTTCCTTTTTTTGAAGAAAGACTTCAGGAAAGAAACGATAGGAGCACTCAGACTCATGCTGTGGTCATGAATGAAAAACTGGAGAGATGAGCAAATGTTGATTCCCCCCCCCCCCCGCCTCCCTACCTTTCCAAACATATTTCTTCTGACAGCCTGCAGCCACCTTGTTAGCAAATAATTATATATATATATTAGTTTATATTATTGGCAAGGAAGTGCCTCAAGGCAAGGAAGAAAAAACCCAATGAGATATCAGAAAGAGAGAGAGATCAGGAGAAGAAAGAGATTGCTGTCAGACATTGGGTGCAGCCAAGCTTAGAAGCCAACGTGTGCTTCTTATTAAAGAGCTTGCTCTCAATGCTTTTCTACTGAATTTTAGTCAATAAAGCCCTAACAATAACAAATGGCAACATGGCATGTGCGTGGGACATTTGCAGCTATGGACGTGTTACGGAGCCAAACGCTAACTCTATCAATGTTCCACTTTCTCACTCCAAGTACCTGTTTGTAGGGAGACACAAGACCTTGCCTCCCTCATTCCACCTCATCAAAAATGCATGTCACATTTTGGGAATGTTTGCTGAAAAACACAGATGCCATTTTCACAAAGGCTGGGTTTTTCTGTAGGGCTTATTTGTGGGGGTTACATCTTGAATATGAGGGTGTATCTGTCTGTGTTCATCTCCTGCAGTTGACACTAAGCAGGTTGCTTATCGCAAGCACATACTTTAAGTCAGGGTTGGATGAAACAGCCTGTTTCCCATCTATCCTATTTCTGTATCAATTGATGCAGATTTTTAATCCACACCCAAGGACACTCATTCCAACACATATCTATGTCCTGAATCATATTGGTTAGTGCTAACTAGAGTAGACCCATTAAATGGTAAATAAGTGGGTAGATACGTCTATTAATCCCACTAATTCAACTGTTTATTTATTGTTTATTTCTATTGATTCCCCACCTCCAGCAAAAAGGCTCCCAGAGCAGCTTACCATTTTTAACTTGACAGTGTCTTGCCCTCAGGTCTTTGTCTTTTTATACTTTCCAAGGTTGAAGTAAGATGGCACAGCCAAACAGCTGTCAGATTGCTTACCTTCAGAGTTTACCAGTTAGGTGGGTGAGAAGCCTCCTTTGTTAAGTAAAAGTACAGTGGACCTTTGGTATCCACTGTGGTTTGGTTCCAGGATGCTGCATAGACACCAAAATCCATGGATGTGCAAGTCTTGTTGTATATTGTGGAATGGTAAAATGGTGTTCCTTATGACAAAATCAATGTTTGCTTTTTGGAATTTATTTATTTATTTATTTGGAATATTTTCAAGCAGTGGAAAAGATCACTCTTCTTAAGCTGTTATTGTAAGTGTTCTTATCACAGAATGGGACTGCATTGAGCTGAACAGACTGCAAATGAAAGTGTGCACAATGGATATTTGTGGCTCAAAGACTCTACTTCCAGTACCACCTGTCCTTGTTTCATTTCCAAACTCTGGAGGTTTTCCCAGTGGTCTGTTGGACCCACCAGCCCCTCCTGCTAATTGTCTCTAAACTTGTCCCAGATACACTTTAGGAATTGGTCTCAGTTTTCCTAGGAACACCATCCAAGAAACGTTTAATGCACCATCAAGTCCCATTGATTGCATTAGAAGAGTTGGTACATCGGTTATAACCATGCCTAGGACAATTAAACTAGGGTTTGGTTACCTAAGCACAAATTTACTTTGTGCTGGATTTTTGTAATGTGTGTCAGCCTAAATACTATAAAGGCACCAGATTCCATCTGATCTTGGAAGCTAAGTAAGGTCAGCTCTGGTTTTTACTTGGATGAGAGCCAATGAATATCAGGTCCTGTAGACTACATTTCAGAAGAAAGAACTGGCAAGACCACCTCTGAGGATTCCATGCCTAAGAAAACCTTATGCAATTCATGGGGGCACCATGAGTCAACCAGCAACTTGAAGGTACATACACACACACAGAGAGATGTGTTGCAAGTAGCTACCTTTGAAGATTGGTAAGAAGCATCAGTTGGTATCAAACGTGGCTGCCTATATATTGCTAAAGCCAAAGTAGAACATCTTTTCACCAATTTTTCACCAGTCATCTGGGTCTAATTTAAAACACTGGTTTTAACCTTAGGATTTAAAACAGTGTTTATAGGTGAAGGAAAACTTTCACCTATATAATTCTACTCATACTTTAAAATCAGCTTCAGGTACTTTTTTGAATGCCTGCTCAAAAGATCCTTCATATTGGCAGGCCAAGATATAGGTTCTTCTTAATGATGATCCTTTGATTACAGAACGCCTTTTTGAAATAACTGTATTTGGCCTCTCTAATGATGTTGAGCCATTTATTTTATTCATCAGAATCTTTATGGCATTGCTTAGATATTCATGTGTCTCATGAGTATCCCATGGTATCTCATGTTTTTCATGTATCTATGTATATCTTATTTTAATGCACACCATTTTCTGAGAACATAGCCCTGGAAAGAAGCATGAAAGTACTTTAAATAAATCAATAGGGTAAGTTAAGTGTATGCTCCACTCAGTCACATTGAAATCAATAGGACTTCAAAGGGATCCAATTCGATTTTATTTGATGGATGAGCTTTTAAAGAGGCATGTAACTTTCCTAATGCAGCTGCACTCATACTGACTCCACACACACACACACACAATTTATTCAGAAGAAATATTGCAGTATATCAGTAGACATTTGAAGTCTAAATGCTATAGCAACAATTGAACAATCTAAGTATGCTAGTATTAGATGCTATTGATTTAAAAAATCCAGTACTACATAAAAGCAGAAATAATGAAAAAAGAAAGGAACATTTAGTCTTAATTCTACTTGTTCGTCCCAACTAGTGTAGACCCATTGAATGAAATGTTCAATGTGAGTCACTTTATAGGTAAATCCTTTGACTGAATGGGCTTACTTTAGTTGGGCTATCCACCCAGAATGAAACTTACATTTATTGTTTCAGGAAATCCATCTTAGAATTGGAAAAGAGATAGGCAAATGAAGTTTTGCTATACCTAGTTAGACAAACTCCTAAAAGCTAGCTCTTATGTGTGGGTGTGAGTTAGCAGCCATTATTGGGGCTACTGAAGTGACATCCCATGGATGCTGCCTTCCCAGATAAAGGGAAGAAAAGACTAACTAACTTCTTGAAGAGGAGGGTAGTCACCTCACAGGTAAGAAGGAAGCAAAAGGCCTGAGTACATAAACCAAATGGTACAGGGAGGTGAAACAAAGAGCAGATGTTATGTAGACTTATCACTCTTGCTAATACCTTTATACAAGCAATGATGCCTCTTTGTTTCCAACAGAGTATAGATAACACCTCCTCTGAACAAATCTTGGCAAGAAGACACTATGATAGGTTTGTCATAAGGTGGAAACTACTTGAAGGCACACAATAACAACAACTAATAGATAGCAGGTGTCCCTTAGCATCATCCCAAACCTAAGCACTTCCAAATGCTCAAGTACGGTGGCATCCCAGTCTCTGATTTTCACTTGCCCCTCTTTTTGGCATCTCACCACAATCAATAAACCAAAAAAGAATGAAGCCTACAGAGTTCCCAAATGTATTATCCATTGCTTTGGAGCTCATGTATCATTCATCACATTACAATTGGCTACTGAAGTGACATAATCTAGGGGATGGAAGAGAAAAATTGTCCCGCTTGGAGGAGTCAGCTTCTTGATGGTCTCATCTTTCAAATTTTTCACAGATCAAGTTACAAGATCTAATGAATAACGTCAGATGCTGCTCTGAAATGCTAGAAGCTCTCATGGCTAAGATTTTCAGTGGTTACAGTTCCAGAGTTAATGCAAGTTAATTTGATATGATTGATTTATATGATGGCTGTCAAATTCAACTTTTCTTCATACCAAGATGGATTATAATGGCACAGAGTTTTGATCATGAGCAGAGGTAGGAACTAACTAGTTAAAAATCAATTAGGTTACCAATCAAACTGTTGCAATGAAAATGGGGGATTTAATTAACTTTATTTTTAAACTAAATTAATCAGCATGAATTGGAATTACAGTATTAACTTAAGTCCAGTATTAAATGGTCAATTATTAATTAATTAAATGAGAGTTAGTCTTAAAGCTCCGACACATTTTACATTTCCCAGCAGTTTCTTTACCTCAAGTCCAGCAAAACAGATTCTTGCTTTTTATTAGCCTCACAAAGCTGTGAAACTACAAGTTCTTCATAGAGCTATAACCTTAGAAGGGACCTCAGTGGCCCATCCTTCTGCCAATGGATGAATCCATTACAAAAATGACCAGGAGAGGTGGCCATCTAAGCCCTGATGATAAACATCAATGAAGGAAAATCCATCACCATCGATTCCATTATCAAACAGTTCTTGCCCTATGGAAGATCTTCCTAAGCCTCCTTTCTCATGATTTGAATCCATTGGTTCAGGTCACAAGATCCAAGCATATAGAATTAAAGAAGTATTGTGGCAGTGGTGAGGAAATGAGATTATAATGGAAGGAGAAGGGAAAAGTAGGAAAAAGAGTTTTGATAGAGCTATTTCCTTCCAAGAAGATAACAGGGGCAAGTGTTGCGTGGGACATAGGTATATACTAAATGATGGTCTCAATTCTGGTAAGTCTTTTGGAGTAGGAGTTGAACTTAAATTTAAATGGCAATTTAATATACACCTAATAGTTATGCCCCCCCCCCCCCCATCTAACATAAATGCAACATACGGCCCTTTCACACTGAACAATTATAGTACTATGATTCTGCTTTCACTGCCATGGCAACATCTGATGGAATCCTGGGATTCACAGTTTGTGGAAAGACATTTTGAATTTTCAGCCAGAGTGCTCTTGCATATCACTAAATTACAAACCCCAGGATTCCATCGAATGCAGGCACAGCGGTTTAAGTGGAATCATAGTGCTATATTTGTTAGTTTGGAGACTCCTTAATCATATATATATTTATTTTTGCTTATTAGCTAACACCTAACCACCTTTTTGAACAAGTCTTTGAGGACATACAAACCCTGGATCCAAAGTAGTCGCTACATGGCTATTAGGTTTCCATTTTGTAAATCATATAGACACCTGTTTTAAACACCATTCTTTCGATCTTGTCCTTCTAGATGAGAGGTAGGGAAAGTGCCTTCATGTCATTTCTGACTTATGGCAACCATAAGGTGAACCTATCATGGAGTTTCGTGGAGCTGAGGGTCTATGACCCACCCAAGGTCACCCAGTGGGTTTCCACGGCCAAGTGGGGAATTGAACCCTGATTGCCAGATTCATAGCCCAATGCTCAGATCACTACATTGCACTGGTGCATAGGTATATGACACCCCAAACCAGGGGTAGGCAACCTTTCCCCTTTAAGGGCCGAGGGACTTCAGCTCCCAGAATCCCAGGAGCTATTGGCCAACATGGGACTATTGGTCAATATGGCTGAGGCTTCTGGGAGCTGAAGTCCCTCAGCCCTTAAAGGGGAAAGGTTGCCTACCCCTGCCCCAAACCTTCCAATTAAATCATAAAAGCTAAAAAACCCAAGATAGAAATAGGTTTAAAAATCCAAATTATCAACAACAACAACAAAAAAGGTAGTTTGACTCCTGTTCCCCACCTCTACCACCTTCCTCCCTTCCCCAAAAAATCCCGATGGAAATTGGCCATAATTCAGCCAATGCCCAGAACTGGAAGTGATGTTTCATCACTTCCTGTTGTGATGGAAGCATTGTGGAGCCCACACAGGGGCACAGGGATGGAATGTCCTGTTCTCCCTCCACTGTCGCCCACCCTTGCTGTAGTTCAATACAGTCTCACAGTCCTGCTCAAACTCATCCCCAGCCCAACTGACATGATATTTCAGCCTCTGATAAATATTGAATATTATCATCACGTCTCTGCTGAGATCCCAATAAATCATTGTACAAATTATTAGCTGTATGTTGTCTTGTGCACTGATTATACCAATAAATAATGCCTCGTAAATTAAACAAAAGAAATTGGGAGGTGGGGGAGAGGGAAAAAAAATACCCATCTTCCCAGTGGAGCCATTACAATTAAGCTATTTTGACAGCACAATTAGGGTTAATTGGTTTCCAGGAAGAAGAAGAAATATCCCCATTGTGCATCTGTTCCAAAATTATACATATGCACTCCAAGCCAATAATATCATCACCATGCAGGCATACAGTTTCTTGAGAATTTAGATGCTTACCACATAAGCAGAGAATGCAGTTCTCAAGACACAGATGCAGGGATGTAAAACTCCACTTCAAGTGGATTTTTTGAGTGTTTGGAGGTCTACTCATGAACAGGGAGTTTGAAGAGGGAATCCAAACTGCCACTTGAAAAGCAGGCTCCTCAAGCAACTTTCCTGTGCAGACTTATATTGGAGGAGATGTCCCTATTTCCTGCTTGAGGAGGCAGGTTGTAGTACATTGTGGTTGTCACTGTGTGTCTTCAAGATGACTCTGACTTACAGAGACCCTATGCTTTTCTTGGCAATACTTACTCAGGGGAGGTTTGTCCTTGCCTTCCTCTGAGGCTGAGAGAACGTGACTTGCTCAAGGTATCCCAGTGGTATTCCATGACTGGGTAGGGATTCAAACCCTGGTTCTCCAGAGCCCTAGCACAACAGTCAAACCTCTTTCTTTCTTTCACCAAAAAAGTATCCTAAAATACATTTGATCTGGGGCCCAGCACAATTTCCAGTTCCATTTTGGTTCTTTAGTCTCACCAACCATTCTTTGGAGAAAACACTGAGCTATTGCTGGATGTCTTGTACATTTTTGCCTATGGTTTGGTCTACCCAGTGATAGACCAGTTTTCTCTCTCTATCATGCCTGCATCTAGTAGCTGCAGTGGGACAGTGAACCCATTCAAAGCCTTAGTTTAAGCTTCAAAGGAACTATCCAAGGTGCTGACATTATTCATTCCTCCCCTCCAAAAACGTTTTGGCATCTTGGATAGCTCCTTTGAAGTTTGGAATTAAACCCATACTGGATCCATCATCCCACTGAGATGGGAGCAACCTGCAGCCACTGGATGCACTGGGGCCATGAGCATCATTAGAGAGGTGCAGGAGTTATGCACAGCACCAGGTGACATCCAAAGTGGAGTGACTCCACTGGTCCCCAAACTTTAGTCTGCCTTTTGGCAGAAAGAAGCTGTGACACTCATTCATCCCTTTAAAACTCTGCAGTTCATCCTCAGCAGAAGAGAAGGTGTGGGGCAAGCAAACAACCCTCTCCTTTCTTTTCCCACTGAGCCTTGAAGACATGGGATGAGGTTCAGGGTGCAGAGAAAGCAGAGGCCTCACTCACACTGTGAGCAAGTAATGCCTCTTCTTTCTCCACTTGTGAGGCTCAGCAGGCAGAGAAAGCAGAGGCTTCATTCACACAGTGAGTGAGTGATGCCTTTTCTTTCTTTGCCCGTGTGTCTCATTTACCACACTGGTAACTGGCATCAGCATAGTGATGCCAAACCTAGTGATGCCACTGACTGGGGCAGCACTCTGTGGTGAACCAGGTGATATGGAACCATAAACTGTGAGATAAGCCAGAGCAAACTATGTCCAAAAAAAAAAAAATGAACAATGCAACTAGGAAAGATGGTTTAACACTGTTTCCTCTTTGGGGTTTTGTCTTTATCTTTGTAAGGTTTCACTAGTGTGTGTTTTTCTTTCTGGAACTGATTAATTTTAATGAAAATATTAAGACCTTAAAGGCAAAACATTTAGATGAGGAAACTACAACTTTGTTGGCAGGGAGAAACAAGAAACTAACTTTCAAATAGATTGGAGGAAGAAAAAAGATTTAAAAATTAGGAGGAGGAGAGACTAAATTTAAGAGAGCATGTGGATCAGGGAAAGGAGGAAAGTAGGCCAGAGGCTCCTGGAGGAAAGTAAGATTGAGAGCTACCAGAACTGGGAAAGTGATTGAATGCACTGGACCAAGAACAATCAGGAATTGCTTAGACAGCAAACCTGGATAACCAGACACACCATCTAAATGCTTTTATCCCTGGTTGTTTCATTTTCCTGTTGCTCATATGGTATGTGTTTATGTGTGAGTATGTGTGTACAAAATTTGTCTATGCACATTCAGATGAGGATTTTACTGTGCAGTCTCACTGCTTCATTCATGGAGGAGTCAATATGATGTTGTCTTCAGCTTGGTCTCCTGGTTTTTGCTTCTTTCTTCCTTTCCAGAAAAAAACCAATTAGAGAAATAGAACTGTCGTGTGGTGCTTTTCAGTTGGACAGCTGGAAAAACTGTCTATCTGGAAGCACAGTGTGTCTCTCTCTCTGTGTGTGTGTGTGTGTTCAAGTCTCAAAACGTGTGTAACAACTTTCCTCCAGCAAACTTTAACTGTGTTGATAGAATTCAGAGACAAAGCCAGATTATTCTGGAATATCAATATGGAAAGAGATCTTTTAGCACCTTTGGGACCAACTGTGCAAAAGAAGTTGTAGCTTAAGCTTTCATAGACTTGGCCTACTTCCTCAGATGCATGGAGTGGACTCAGATTCATGGAGGAAGTGGACCAAGTCTATGAAAGCTTATGCAACAACTTCTTTCACACAGTCTCAAATGTCTACAAGAGCCCTTTAACTATTTCATGATCTTCTTTTGGGGATGAGAAGTGTCTACTCTACCTCTAACAGCCATTCCTAAACTATCTATAGCTTTAGCGTAAACAGCTAAAGAAATAACAATATGATAAGCCACTGAAATAGTTGCAGTGGGACACTGAAAGGGAAGAGCAGAAAAGTGGGTTGACACATAGACAGAATCCTGTTGGTGTCTTACACATGTCAGTTCTGCTATGAAGGTAGTTGGATCTTGTTGTTTAATGTGAAATGAACATACATGGCTGTGGAAGCAGAGTTGCATAGGCAGTTTCATTGAACATGGTTGAAGAATGTGCATGGATTAGCATGCACATTGCACACAGTCACTTGTGACTGTGCATTGTGCACAGTTGAGTATGGTAGCATATGTTTGTTGTGTATTATTGCAGATGTGCAGTGTGCATTTAGATTCAGATGCATAATTGCCCACCTCTTTGGTTGCACAATGTCACAATTGCTACTGAGGTGAATTGCACAACCACCATATAAGAGTAACTTCTCCAACTTCTCCAGTTCCACCTTGACTACTACTTTACCCGTTTTCCCTTTTACTTGTGATTAAGAGTATTGTCAGACTATGACACAGGGGCAAGGAACAAGCCAAAAATCCAGACAAGGAATGTGGGGAAGGGGGAAATCATAGTTGCTAAGATTTTGTTCAAGACAGAAAATCTAAGCATGACAGCCCATTCAAGATGTTGCCTCCAGCACAATAGGGGTTTTCCTGCCATGTCCTCCGCATTATGCCCAAAATGTGCATGACTGTGCATGACTGGTGGCTTTTTTTTCATGCTGTGAAGCTAAGCATAAAAATCGAAGGCAGAAAAGCACAGGCTAATTGGTCAAACAGACAGGAACAATCCATCCAGTGCTAATACTTTTTTCTGATTATGTAACAAAGTGACAGTTGTCATGTTTTCCAATTTTTGCACACTTTATGGAAATACACATGCATTCATGCACACATGTATTCACACAAATTCTAAAAAAATGCACAAAATTTAAAAAACCCTCACTGCTTTTGCAGTGTATGTGTATGTGTGTGTGTGTGTGTGTGTATGGCTAAGATCCTACATTAGAGGCTATGATATATAACTTTAATAAGACATATCTAAGCTGAAACATGATACATAACTCTTCTAGTGAATTGTGGGAACACATATCAGGGCATCTCATGCAGTGTCCTTTTGCACATTGGGAACCCATGATACTATGATGCCCATTTCGTAATAGGGAACGATACCATTGTGTAATGGGCCCCATTGTGAAACAGGCACACTGCTGGCTTCACTTGTACAGTGGCTCTAATGTCGCATAGCTATGTCTCTGCTCTCTTCCTGAGAATATGGATGCTATGCATTGTAACAATTCACCATTACATGCTGGTAGGTCAGTTTATTGTTGTTGTGTACCTTCAAATCATTTCCAACTTGTGGTGACATTAAGGTGAACCTATCATGGAGTTTTCTTGACAAGATTGTTCAAAGGTAGTTTACTTTTGTTTGCCTCTCTGAGGCTGAGAGAATGGGACTTGTTCAAAGTCACCCAGTAGGTTTCCACGGCCCAGTAGAGACTCCAGCATAGAAACAGAGGGCTCCAGATCTTCCTGAATGATTCATTATAATGACGTTGTTGTGCTGAATATGCCAAACATTATCTGGACTGTTCACACCAGAATCAGGGTTTCGGCCATGCCTGGTCCAAATAGGACTTTGGCAGGAAAATGTGCCTTTTGGTCCCTGTAGACAAAGCCAGAGGAAGAGACAGAGAATTCATGTTGACCATGACTATTTGATAATCTTCACACTCATTCAATTCCAGTGGAAAACACATTGTGTTTGTAAATATTCAGGACTGGCTGAATTTTCAGAATTCTTGTCAGAACATGGCAATCGTCAATAAAGGACCAATGAAATTTAGCTTCTGCTAGGAAGAAAAAGAACAGCCAGTTTGTTTTAAAAGGCCACTCTCATTTTGAATCACATTGGGACTGTGATTCAAAGGTTTACTTTTGATGAGCTGGTATTACCAGATCAAACCGCAGAACCATTTGAAAATGTCAGGATCAGTTGAACAAGAAAGTCTCCTAGTTCAACAGTTTAAAGAAAAAGAAAGTCTAAGTACTGATTGAGTTGTCCCTTTTCCTCCTTCTAGCCCCTTGTTCTCCAAACTCTTATACCTCTCCACACCCAGTCCTTTAAGCTGAACTCCACAGCCAGCTTCAGCTCTGGTGCTTAGATTTGTTCAAGGGAGGATAACATCTGAAGTATTTGACTTTTTAAAAAAGATACCACTATCTTTAAGAGAGACAGAAGTGTGCAATGGGGACATCTTTTACTGCTGCTTATTTATATTGCTTTGATTGCACTTCAGCAGATATTTGCAGTTTGCAATTTTTAGATTACTTTATGTTTCTGTGCTGTCCTTCTGCTTGCAGACTAAGACCTTTCGACTCAGGCGGCTGCCTGTTATGAATCAGAGGTTTTTAAATGGATATGCTGGACCTTTTAAACATTTTACTACATATCTGTTATTAGTAGCTCCCATGTCAGTGGGGCAATAAATCCAGGTTTCAATCCAGGTTTTAAAGGTGTTATCCATGGTGTTGAAACATATTCCTTTAAAGGTAATCAAAATTTAGTATTGATTAATCATCTCACTGATGTTGGAGCTACTAGCTGCTACTGGTGTGGAACTTTTAGATTGATTCATTTGGTGATTTAATAGTATAGTCAATTTAATTCAGAGGTATATATGTTTTTGTAGTGAACCTTTTAAATTAAGTTACCTTTCATGTCAACTCTGAGAGCAAGGAGAGATGCAATTCGAAATCACTGAATCAATCAAATGTAGGTTAGTAAAGGTATAAATCAGATAAATCAGTAAGTAAGTAAGTAACAACCAGAATCCTGCTGGTACTTCTTGTATGTGCATTTTGCTCTACAGATCTTACACACTTTTGTCTGATACAGATTGTATGCATTCATTGCAAGACTGTGGAGGTGCAATTGGACACTTAGTGTTATTGTATATGCAGATGCTGGTGTCCATGTGGGTGAGCGTGCACATTCAGTTGTGAATTCACTGTGCACTCAGTTATGCTACATTGTCATTCAGTGCAAGTGTTGGAAGAGAGCTAATGTGGTGCAGTGGTTTGAGTGTTGGACTGGGACTCTGTCTGGGAGATCAGGGTTCAAATCCTTGCTCAGCCATGGAAACTTACTGGGCGACCTTGGGAAAGTTGTGTTTTCACAGCCTCAGAGAAAGGCAATGGCAAACCTCCTCTCCATAAATCTTGTCAAGAAAACTATTCTTTAGAGTCTTACCTTAGACACAAAAGAACAAGCACGGTTGTGCCACTCAAGCAATGTGTATGTCTACATACAGGATTTTATGTTGTGAAACTCTAATGTAGAATCTCACCCTCTATCATTAAATATAATAAGTAATTCCATCTTCCCTTTGGCATGAAGATACATGGTACATAATGCAAAACTAAGGCCTAAGCAGACTGCAAGAAATAGTGCACATTAAATTGAGGCACTGACCTGGCTCAGTGCTAGGGAATCATGAGAATTGTATTTTTTTCTGGGACATTGAGCCTTCTCTGTCAGAGAGCTCTGGTGCCACAATAAATTACAGTTCCCATGATTCCCTAGCACTGAGCCAGGGCAGTGCCTCAATTTAATGTGCACTATTTCTGGCAGTCTGCTTAGGCCCTAAATGAAGGGCCACATGTAGGGGTAGGGAAAGTAATGATAAGGGTAATTCCAAAGGAAAGCTATCTGGTTCAAATACATTCACATCCTTTCAAATTTAGTCTGAAACTAAATGGGTCTGGAGTAAAATTAAAATGGGTTGCAAAAAATATTTTTACCCCTTTCAAATATTTGGCTCAACCCTAGTTGTGGCTCTTAGTTCAATTCCATTTGAAACTATTAAATGATCTATGTTCTGGATTTCTTTAAGCCCCACCCTGCCCAGCCACCCATAAATACGAGTCATCATTACATTTTGTTGCAATGGGTTCTAGGACATGATTATAGGTGTACAAAAGTTTCCAGAAACTACTGCCAACACTAAGATGACCATCATATAATACTGCATGAAGGAAGAGAAAACAGAGTCCATTGTCTCTATTCTATTCATAGGTTTATAACTTCTCCAGGCCCTGTGGTGTGTCTTATGTTCCTGTCTTAATTGTAGCTAGGGATGTGAAAAACTCCTCTTTCATTTTGATTTTTGTCCATATGCATGTTAGGGATGCAATTATTTGCAATTTTATTTTATCTAAGGAAGCCACAAATAATATCATCAATTTTCCTCTAACTACAAGAAAGTCTTTGAAAACTGTGCAGGCCTGGACTTATTCTGTGCAATATTCACATATGGTTGTTTTGCACAGAAAACAGCAATTTTGCATAGAAAATAATATTTCTGAAATATTATTTTCTGGGCAGAATAATGCAGTTTTCTGGGGGAAAAAGAAACATATGTGAATTTTGTGCAAATTAAGTCCTGAACTGCAATGATTTTCATCAGTCCAGGATTCTTCTCGTCAGGGTATGTTGACAGATAAGAAACACATTTTTCAATCATTTCATTTCATTTTATTTGTATGTATATTATTCCCACCTGAAGTGCAAAATGACTCGTAAGGCTCATAAAGGTGCACTTAGTTGAGACAATATGTGTTTCTTTTCCAGAAAGTCTTGAAAGCTAGGAAAAGGGCTTGCCTTGAGTGTGGTAGTGAATCATTAAAAATCTTTTCCAACATAGTTTTATTATCAGCAGACGAAGAGTATATAGTTTCATAGATCAGACCTGGAGTTTTCCAGACCCCAATGGGAGCTCCCCAAACCAATGCCGAGTTCCATAATGGAGATTAGGCAGTAAAATTTGGAATAGTCACAGCTCACACTGGATATAACTTCCTCTGCCCAAGGAAGAGTAGCTCTCCCCTAAGGGCCACTTGGAAATCTGTCTGCAATATTTACACGGCATTTGGGGAGTCAGGAGCATAAGACACTGCCGAAAATGTCAGCTGCTATTACAGTTTCTTGCTGAGGGCATCGATTTCTCCTTCACCATTTGCACACGGATGAAGTGATTTGATGTCCCTGAAAGAAGGGAACAGTTTGCAAAGGAGGACTTCCTTGAAAGGCTGGAGACTTTCTATAGCTTGTTCGTTTCAAAATGCAAACATATGTATATGTTAAGGTAGGCTTAGGTCTGCTCTTTGAACAGATGTAGACTCTTCAGATTTTGCTTAGTTGCTTAAAGAGCTTCTGCATCCTCTTGTCTGTTCTGCCTTTGTTTTGTTTTTCCGAGTCACTGAATATCCTTCCTAATCCTCCATTGTTGACACTGGTAAGATTTATGTCCTGCTTACATGCAGGATTCCTGACCACCCACACCTCTCTTTTTAGCCCACAAATCCAGCTCTTCTTTAAAATATGTATACACTTCTGGCCTTCTTCTTGTTCTGCCTTAAAGGACAAAACCCTGGCTTTGGGTCAAACGAGATCATGTTGTTCACAAAGGAGCTCTCCCAAGCAGTGGAAGAGGTCTGTTTGCCACAGCATGTGATTTTCCTCCTCTACATAGCTTTGATTTCACATGCTTTGCTTTGTGGTTGGTCATTGGAAGGTTAAAAGAGGCTTAATTTGCAAGTCTGATTGTCCAGTCACTCAGTTCCGTTTGTGAGAGGGGCAATGGATTAACTGAAGTGAATATACACCTTATTTTCATGCTGAATCCTCCATTAATCCCATTGCTGCAAAGATAAATTACAGTGGGCCCTCCACATTTGTTGGAATTAGGGGCGCAGGACCCCTATGAAAGTGGAAAAACCACAAATAAAAAGCCACTTTTTAACCAGAGAGAACAACTCTCTAGGAATCTCTGGATCCTCCAACACAACTCTATGGTCAACAGCTGCCAGAAGTTGACCATAGGATCATGTTGGAGGACTTCCAAACATCTAGAGGAAATGTCTCTAGGAATTTCTGGGTCCTCCAGTGTGACCTTTGAAAGGCATTGTCCTCAGGGTTGTACTGGAGGACCTAAAGATTACAAGAGAGAACATATTAACCAAATCCACAAATAATCCAATCCCCAGAAGTCAACGCTGCAAATGTGGAGGGCCAACTGTATATAAAAATATTGCTTAGTAGTCTTCCTTCTTTCCAGAATAGCCCCAGGTTCCAGTCAATCTCCTAATGCAAGCAAAATCAGCAAGGGAGAAAGGACAAATATGCCACCACCTTCACAGGCATTGCTGATGGGAACAGAGGAGAAGACCTTCTCTGTGGCTGCTTCCACACTTTGGAATGACTCCCTCCTTAAGGATCCCAGGATGGCTCCTTCTTTGTTTTTCTTTTGGTGACAAGTTCAGACCTATCTTTTCCAGCAATCCTTTGGGAAATATATATACATGACTTTTAAGGTGCTGCATTGAGACAATGTGGTGTAGTGGTCTGAGCTTTGGACCATGACTTTGGAACCAGGGTTTGAATCCCTGCTTGGCCATGAAACCCATTGGGTGACCTTGGGCAATTCACACTCCCACAACCTCAGGGAAAGACAATGGTAAGTCTCCTCTGAACAAATCTTCCCAGGAAAATCCCATGATAGGTTCACTTTAGGGTTGCCATAGGTTGGAAAGGACTTGAAGGCACAGAATATATTTTAATTTTTTACAAAGATTTTAATTGGCTTTAATTTTGTTATTTATTACTGCTTTAATTTGATTTTCTATGTTTTTAACTCTATATGTTTTATTGTGTCTTATCTTTTGGTAGCCAAAGAAAAGTGGGATATCATAAACGGATGGATGGATGGGAATTCACAGATTTTGGACTAGCATATAAATCCTGGGTGTGTGAAATTGGCAAACTCGGGCTCATTGAAATTTTCCATTAGTCACCTCAAAACTCATTCTGGCTCGGGTCATAACACATTGCAATCTACCCTCCTGTTACTTAAAACCATGAGACATCCTTGAGATCTACTGATAGCCTCCTCGGTAGTTGCTCCCAGACTTTGGACCCCCCTCCTTAGAGAGATTAGGATAGTCCCATCCCTGCTCTCCTTTTGGTAGCAGGTAAAAACATTTTTGTGCCATCAGGCTTTTTCAAATTGATGAGGGCTGGGCTTCTAAAAGCTACGTAATTCAGATTTTAAGTTTTTTTAAATTTTTAAATACGTTTTACTGTTTTAATGCTGGGTGGTTTTAACTCTATAAACTGGTTAACTGTTTTCAAACATTACCTTTATCCTTTTGAAATGTTTTTGTATTGTTTTAAATTCATATTGTTTTACATTTGCCATTAGCTGCCTTGAGTCTCTATAGCGAGAGGAAGGTGGGATAATAAATAAATATCTAAATAAATAAATAAATAAAATTAGACCTTTTCCTACCCTCTGGAGCAAACTTGCACCCTCCACACTGTGGCATCCCTTGAGATATTTAAAGAAGACCATCATATTACCTTTCAGTCTTCTCTTCATCAGTCTGAATATGCCCAACTCCTTCAACCTTGTCTCATGTGTTTTGTTCTCTCAACTTCTTATCATCCTTGTTGACCTTCTCCGAATCCACTTCAACTTCTCTATATCCTTCTTAAATTGGGGCATCCAGAACTGTACTCCAGATGAGGCCTGTTGCTTCTTTTCAGATATAAATTGCACTGGAGACTTCAAGCCAGTGAAAGAGGATTTTCTTGGAAAAATTCATAGAAATGCTAGCATTGAAAGGAAGGTAGGGCATTAAAACAAGCTGCCATTAATGAGTTCTCTGGAGATTTGGCTAGCTAGGGTCTCTGAATGCTGAGGCAAGTGATTACCAGAAACCACCTGCAAGTGTTGCATGAAGTATGGGCAAGTCAATAACTTATTGCTGCTACTTTCTCAAGTGTAAAGATATATCCTTGAATATGAAAATTAGGATTGTCCATGCCATTGTATTTACAAATTCTGTGTTATGGTTGTGAAATCTAGACAGTGAAGAAATCTGAAAGGAAGAGAATTAACACATTTGAAATGTAGTGCTGGAGGAGAGTTCTGTGAATGCTGTGGACCGCTAAAAGGCAAATAAATGGGTCATGGAATCAGGGAAGCCACAGCCCTGAGTTTGCAAGATCTCAATAGGGCTGTAGAACACTGGGCAACTTAGAGGTCACCTCAAAGTCAACTTGGCAGCAGTTAATAGTAAAAAGAAAGTGAATCCAACATGTATTGGGCCGAACCCCACATGTTACATTGTTATTGTAGTTGTGTGCCTTCAAGTCATTTCTGACCTATGGTGACCCTAAGGTGAACCTATCATGGGTTTTTCTTGGCATGATATGTTCAATGGAGGTATGCCATTGCCTTCTCCTGAGTCTGAGAGCATGTGACATGGTCAGAGTCATCCAGTGGGTTTCATGGCTGAGTGGGGAATTGAACTCTAGTCTACTATCTATTTCTTGTATGGTTTTTGAAGAAGGAGATACCTAATACCTCTTTTTAAAATGCAAAACCGCCTCCTTTTTTTTTTTTTTTTTTTTTTTTTTTGGACAGAAAGGCTTTTCCAAGGAGTTTGGAGGGTTTTGTCGAAGCAAAACATGCTGGGGGGGGGGGGGTCACAAACCCCAAACATTTTTCTCTTCCCATGAGATGTTCAGCAGGAAGAATGAAACTGGTCCCATACAGTCTGTCCCATACAGTAAACACTTTGGGTATGTTAGACCAATGGCTCCAGTGCATAGAAAAGTTATGTATGTAATATAACTCCCCAAATACTCACTAGCCATAATGGCTAGAAGACTCTGAGCATTATGAGTCAAAAGGTATTTTTCCCCAAACTATGGGTTTAACTCAATGTCACCAGAGTTGACCACAGGGAACTTAAGAGATGGCTGCTTCTGCACTGCAGAATGAATGCAGTTTGTTAACACTTTAACTGCCATGACTGAATGCTATGGGATTTTAGGATTTGTAGTTTTGTGCGATATTTAGCCTTCTCTGTCAGAGAGTTCCAGTGCTACAACCAATTACAAATCCCAGGATTCCATAAGGTGGGAGCCATGACTGTTAAAGCAGTGTCAAACTGCCTTAAGTCTGTAATGTGGCAGCAGTCTTTGCTATGAATTACTGACAGGCCTGGAATTACCAGTATGTATGAATACCAAAGTTGAATTTACATGACCTTCATTCAATGAGAAAATGAAAGTAATTTGATTTTGAAATTTTGTTGTCATGGTCTGCTTTCCAGGATACATAACAGATGGATTAATATGCTAAGATGTTCACATTTAGCGGTGAGAATGACTTAAAGCAACCATTAGTGAAAAGATAGATAGCAGATATAGTGAACCATACTTCCAAGTGTTTGCAATTTCTATCAGCAAAAAAATTGGCAAATTAAATTAATTTATTGATGATTGACTCCAGGAAAATGATAATTTATCCTTAGCAGACAACTTGTGTTTTGGGGGGGAGAATCTGCCTGTAGCTATTATGAACATGTATTTGGTATTGTTCCATCCTATTCATCATGTTGTTCTTTCACCCTTTCTTCCCTGGCACCCTCTACATGTTTTAGATTATAACTCTTGTCATCCCTGGCCATGGGCTATTCTAAATAAGACTGATGTGAAATGTTAAAAAAAATCAAAAAAAAAAATCTCAGCAATGTTAATCAGATTGGGAGAGCCTAGGTTACCCTAGTCTAGCTTTATGGCAACCCTGCAAGGTAGATTGGAATGTACAGGACATATTTGTTTTTGTTCAGCCTTTGGATTCACAGATGCCTGAGGTGGCGTCCATCTTTTATTGAACTGGAACATTGATCCTCTTAGCCCACCACTATCAATTCTTAATGGCAATGGTTTTTCAGCATTTCAGCATTCCCTATGTCTGATAAAAAACACCCCTTAAACAAAGATTTAATTTAGAATTTAATTTAGAGTAGGAATGGAAATGATATAGCCCTCCAGTTGTTGTTGAACTGAATCTTCCAGCACTCCACACCATTGGCTATGCTGTGTCTGGATGCTGGGTGTTGCAGTTCAAAGGGTCCTAGCCTACTCCAAAAGCCATTGACTCCAATAGGTATTCCCTGTTTACAAAGTTGTCAAGTCGTGTCTGACCATAAAGGGCAGTGCTCATCTCTGTTACTAAGCCAAAGAGCCGGCGTTGTCAGAGACTACTCTGTGATCATGTGGCCAGCATGATTGCACAGAACACTGAGATGCGGTGGCTCAAGTGGTTAAGATCCTGACTCTGTTGATTGCAAGATTAGCAGGTTGGCAGTTTGAGGCCCAGGTGCCACATGGTGGGGTAAGCTCCCATCACTAGTCTCACCTTCTGCCAACCTAGCAGTTCAAAAGCATGTAAATGCAAGTAGATAAATAGGTACCACTTTGGTGGGAAGGTAAACAGTGACTCCAATAGACTGAAACACAAATTGACCAAGACCTTACATGTGCGAGTAGTTCACAACTTGCATTATATTGCCCAGTAGCTGTCTAGCCACTGTTGCTGTCATTCACCAGTAGAGAAGAGAAGGAGGTAGGGTGGAGGCAATTCTGACCATAGAGAAGCAGCTGACTTCAGCTGGGAGGATGGCAGAAAAGAAGCCATGTTGTCAACTAGAATGTACCTACTCTTTCTTTCCCCCTGCAGCTCAGGGCAGCTGGATCTCCATGGTCTGAATCCATGCTGGGCATGGGTGTGTGTAAGCACAAAATAATAGCCTCCTGCACCCCATCCAGAAAGGGACATACATGTACATAAGCTGCACTGATGCACACCTAAGTCACCAACAGGATGCTAGACTTTGTTTGCCATATGTGTATATTGACATATCCAATCAGATCATGGCCTAATCTTCGCTGCAGAAATGATGCAGTTCGACACTTCTTTAACTGCCATGGCTCAAAGCTATGAGATCCTGGGATTTGTTGTTTTGTGAACTATTTGGCCTTCTCTGTCAGGGCGCTGTGTTGCCATAACAAACTACAAATCCCAGAATTCCATAGCATTGAGCCATGGCACTTAAAGCAGTGTTGAACGGCATTATTTCTGCAGTACAGACTAGATCGGGGTAGGCAACCTTTCCCCTTTAAGGGCCAAGGGACTTCAGCTCCCAGCATCCCAAGAGCTATTGGCCAACATGGGACTATTGGCCAACATGGCTGAGGCTTCTGGGAGCTGAAGTCCCTCGGCCCTTAAAGGGGAAAGGTTGCCTACCCCTGGACTAGATCCATATGGTGTACTCTTCTGTGAGATGTGACACAGATATGATGTGACACAGAGGCAACGTCCTCTCTGAATCTCAGGAAATAAAATTGCATTGACCAGTGCTGACAATGAGATGTCAGATCTTTACATATCCGGGCTAGATCTGACAATGGTTCAAAACATGGATAAAAATAAATGGCCAAAGCACAACACAAGCCAAGAAAGAGGTTGAGATTTCAACAGCAGGAGAGAAAGGAATGCCAGGAAGACACATTTTCTTTTGAAAGCAGGTTTAATTTTAGCTCTGATTTAGATAAGGCTTTATTTGAATGAATGTGTAGTTTAGGGATGACCAAACTGGACCCAAAAGATGTCTGCCATCCTTACATCGTGCTCCAAAGCAGCTCAACCATTTCAAAAAGCTGGATGATGATAACACAACTCTGTGATTTCCCTACCCCTTCCTGTCTCTGTTCACTCCCTGCCTACCTATATACATCTATCTATATGAAATCAATTCCCTTATTCAATGGACCATAATACCACTATCACCAGTAAAACAAAATGTATACAACTTTATATACACATTTCTTGCCCCATTAAACCATTCTCTCAATGACAAGAAGCTATGAATATGTTATAAGGCGGTTAAAGCAATGGCTGTTTTAGGACGTTGTTCCTTGTAATGTAATAAAACTCAAGGAACATATAATATATTTGAACGCTTCGCATCCCTCTAATCATGGGACTCAATAAAAATATATGCAAACCAATTACCACTTATGGATTAAGAAACGAAGGTCCACAGAGGGACAGTCGCAAAAGGCCAGGAGGGTGGTTGGGAAGGGGAAGGTTTGCAAAAAAGAAAAAACTTGAAGCCTTGTAAAAGATTCGTTGCAGCTTCCAAGTATTCAGCAGGGACCCACTTATGCTGTGAGGATGAATAAACCAGAATACTTGCACAGAAAAGAAAATAGAGCTGTACTATCCAACAAATGTGAAGCACGTGAGATCCTTCAAGTCTGAATCAATGAAATAGATTATGGAAGAAAGTACAGTTAGAAAAGAGTAAGAAATTTTGTTTGATTTACATTTTCGTACAAGCTTACCCAATTATGAAACTTTCCCTGAAATGAAATGAAGACCTGAATACAATTTGCTGTTGGAAATGCAGACACATGTTAGTCTGTGGTGTAATTTGTGCAACAAGATAAACAAATCTGTATACTTTCATATATATATATGTGTGTGTGTGTGTGTGTGTGTGTGTGTGTGTGTGGACAGAGAGATAGACAAATAGAGTTAAAATGTGTAAACTCTTTTTTATCAATGGCAGATTCTGTATATTAATGCATATATTTGAAAAAATGTGCATTCAAAATGTGCAAATTTTGAGAACTGTGTATACATTTCCATGCGGAGGGTGGGAAAGCTGTCCAATTCAATAAGAATCAAAAGTTGGAATGGACTTTGAAGTGAAAAACAAAGAAAACCAAGTATTTTAAAATAGTTTTTTCTCCTTCCTAATTGAGATTTCAAGAGTTTTTCTGCATTTTTAATCATTTTTCACATGGGGAAACTGCATGCAAAAAAATTTTTTAATGTTTTGCACAGAAAATGGTTTATTTTTCACAAACAAATTCTTCCTCATTCTTTGGTGTTGTGCACAAATGAATTTTTCACTCAAAGTCCTGATTTTTTTTTTAAAAAAAAAATTTCACGGTGGTTGCCTATGTATCTGATGGGATGTGGAGATGAAAGATGAGAAATGCTAGTGCATTTACTTCACATCCTTGTTAAGGAATAAGAAAGAGCAGAGGACACAGAGAGGTTCAGGTAGCCTAATGTCTCATATTGATCAGAAATAAATAAGAACACCATGAGCAGCAGGTTGCATTTAAATTCCCAGTCCTCCCCCTGCAGCCTGATTCCTCTCTTCTCTGCACTGTGCATGACAAGTGATAATTTAAAGTGCCAAATGCCAATTTGTTTGAATTAATGAAGCACAAATACATCGTTCCCTATAATAATAACAGAAGACAAGATGCTGATGAGACCGAAAAGGGAAACAAATACCTTTGCATTATGGCTTATCCAGTGCGTAATTATCTCATCATTTCTGCAGAGAAATAGAAAATGCACTGTGTGTCCCCCCTCTTCCCTTTCATCTGTGTGCTTCACAAGTGACACTTTGAGGCTGTCATGTTCAACAAGGGCCCCAATAACAGTTTGTGACAGCTGCTTTGCTTTACCCTTCCAAGGCGAGAGGCGCACATTTGGAAGCAACAATGTTTAACTGGGCCCTCTGCCTTTCAAAAGATGCCATCTCCAAGCATTTCTGCTGGTTCATGATCCCATCAAGAGCAAGCGAGGGCAAAGGTCTGTGCTTTTGGGTGGACACATGGCCTCCTTTACAGAGAACAGTCCTCTGTTTGGAAGGCCATCAGATGACTTTGCTCTTGTTTCCAAAGGGTTGCCCAGTCTAAGTACAATTTCAAGAGAAGAACCCATAGGAAAAGGGAACTGGGGTCTTGATATTGGTCATCCACAACCAGCAGACTGAGACATTTGGGACACAGACTTCCATATTATGGAAATAATATTAGAAAATAGTCACAAATGGCTGAGAAATGTATTTCTTGAGTGTCAGGAAAGCCTAACAAAAAGACACACCTAGACCCTGTTTGCATGGGTCAAATAAAATATCCTTCTCCCATCCTCTAGGCATGGAGTCTGGATGATGCAAATGAAAACAGTCTGAACAATGTCCAGCCCATTCAATACCAAACCTGGGGTATAACACCCTTAACTTGGATTAAATTAACTCACTGTTTGCTCCAGATTTTCTTGGAAGATCCAGAGATCTATGTTCTGATGTGGGTCAGCTGTTCGCACATGTGTCCCACTGTGCTGCCTGCAGCACATTGCTTGCTCCAAGATTGGAACAAGGCATCTAGCCATGTGATTGACTCTGGGCAACAGCATGGTGTAGTGGTTGCAGGGCTGGACTAGGCCTCTGGAGACCAGGGTTTGATTCCTATCTCAGGCATGGAAACCCACTGGGTGACCTTGGGCAAGTCACATGCTCTCAGCCTCAGGGGAAGTCAATGGCAATCCTCCTCTGAACCAATTTGATGAGAAAACCCCATGATCGGTTCACCTTAGGGATACCATAAGTTGAAAATTATTTGAAAGCACACCACATATTTTGACCTCAGAGCTAGCAACTCGCAGAACTGGCACCCCTTAAACTGCCATGGCTCCATCCTATGGGCTTCTGGGATTGGTAGTTTTGCAAGATATTTAGCCTTCTCTGTCAAAGAGCTCTGGTGCCACAACAAACTACAAATCCCAGGAGCCCATAGGATGGAGTCATGACAGTTAAAAGGGTGTCGAACTGCATTATTTCTCCAGTTCAGATGCAGCCCTAAACTCTGAGTGCCAGTGCTACATGGATTCTCCTACCCTTGTCATTCATGGATTTTTAGTCCAATTAAATACAGAGTATGGTTATAGATGCCATCAGAGTTTCTTGTGGCTTTTCTCACAATTCTATTCCACACTCCAAAGGCAGGTCTAGTATAAGACGGTTCCAGCCAAATATGTAGTTATTCCTATAGTTGAGTCATGTCCCCCTCTCAACCATATTTTCTCCCCATCATTGATGTATGCTTGAAAAGAACTGGGAAGAAAGGAATGGAGAGCAGGAATATATGGGCGAATGGGCTGGTTTCAAGGAAATATCAGGATTTTTCTCTCTCTTGTTCTTGCTCTGACCTCGACTTCTGTACTCTTGTTGGGCTTTGGAAACTAATTGGTACCTAGGTAGTTTTCACAAACCCTCAAGAGAAGGATTTGGTAAGAAACTTAATAAAGCTCCAGATTTTTGTTTGGTATTTTTATTTAGTTAGTTGTGATTGATTTTTCTTTTCAGATGTCTTTCTCAATTTTGCTCAGGCCAACACACAAGGAAAGAAAGAAAAACAAAGAGAGAGAAAGAGAGAAAGGAAAAGGAAAGAAGGGAGGGAGAGAGAGAGAGAGAGGCAAGCAGGGAAATAGAAAGAAAAAGGAGGGATAAACTTACACAGTTCAACAGAATAATCTGAATAAAATTATGTTGAAAAACTCTTGAGAACACACTAATCAACCCGAATAGAAAAGAGTAACAGGCAGAATGAAAATTAATTTTGAATTGCTGTTGAAAATCAACATGAAAAGGTGTTATTAGCTGGAAACAGCACAGAAAATAGAGAAGGGCAGGCATCTCGAGAGAGATATTTCTGAACACACACCATGTATGCAAAAGTGTTTTTGTCCAAAACAAACAAGTTTATTTCCGCACAAAGTGATTCCCCAAAACATGCAAGAAAATCTTGTTTTATGTTTAGGACTGGATTTCTTGAGTATCAGTAAATACATACTCATCTAGCAAACAAATAATGGTGTATATCTTTCCTAGAGAGCTAGCATGGTGTCATGGTTTGAGTGCTGGACTACAGTGCTGGGAGACCAGGTTTCAAATCCCCACTTAGTCATGGAAATCCAGTGGGTGATTTTGGGCAAGTGACACTCTCTCAGCCTCAGAGGATGGCAATGGCAAACTTGCTCTGAAAAAAAATCTTTCCAAGAAAACTCTGATAGGTTCATCTTAGGCTCACCATAATTCAGAAATTGCTTGACGGCACATAACAATATCTCCCCAGTCACAAGATCTCCTTAACCCAAAGAGCAAATAGTTTATCCGAGAAAGAAGATTCACTGTAGATTCTTACTGAATCATCCAACTTCACATATTCTTCCCATGGAGCACATTTTTTAAAAAGGAAGCAATATTTTCAATGGTATTACCAAGATGTAACCTTTGTGGCTCTCAGGAAAATCTTCTTCTGCCTTCTTTTTTCAGATAATTCCTTTAGTTTACCTGAAAGGATAATGGGATCCTGTATGCAAAGAGGTTAAGTATTTGGGGTTATAAGGAGGTGGAAGACCTAGTTCTTTATTTACTAAGCTGCCCATTCTGCAGTGACCCAGCACTCATTTCTTGGGAAGTCTTTCAATAGCAAAGGCTGGTTGGGTGTTGGCTGACATTTTCTGACCTGTTGGCAGACTGCACTAAATGTATTACAGTAAAGGTCATCATGTCTATGGTAGCAGCTTAAAAAATCTCCTGCAAATTTCTAAAGATGTCAGCAGTGAACTGCAAAGGGGGTCACTTCTCTTTGGCTGCTGTCACATTGCAGAATTAATGCAGTCTGACCCTGCTTTAACTGCCATGGCTCCATCTTATGGAATCCTGGGATTTGTAGTTTGGTAGGACACCAGAGCTCTCTGACAAAGAAGGTTGCACAAAACTGCAAATCCAAGAATTTCATAGCATTGAGCCATAGCAGTTAAAGCAATGTCAAACAACATTAATTCTGCAATATAGATGCAGCCTAAGTTGCCATTATCAGTGTTGGCTTATAAAGATTTATTATTTTATTAATATCTGTTTTTGTTCTTTTCTCTGCTTCTGTTGCTGGGTTATACAGTAAATAAAATGAGCCATTGTCCCCTGATAAGAATTGTGATCCCCTAGGAAAATTTTCATTCACTCCCCAAAGGCCTAGTATTGCAGTAACCTTTAAAATCCCAGTGGAGCATTCAGAAACAGAATTTAGGCCTCCGAATAAAAGAAGAAGGGGAATGTATGAAGGGAATGTGAACAAATATAAGCATTCTAGGTTTCAATGCTTTACAACGTTTCGTTCGCTACAATGCATTTGGAGAAATTTGAAGGAAATAGAAGGAGAATTGCATGCAGTAGAATTCTTATTGCAAAGGCAATGCCCTCATTTTGTTGCACTCCCACCTGTGTGGTTATACCTCTCTCCACACGAGTAAATGGGCTGCATCCACTGTGCAGAAACAGTCCACTTTACAGTTCAGTGGTATGGAATGCTGGGAACTGTAGTTTGTTGTGGCACCAGAGATTTCTGACAGGGAAGGCTAAATGTCTCACAAAACTACCATTCCTAGAATTCCGTACCATGGAGCCCTGACAGTTAAAATGGTGTCAAAATGCTTTCCATTTGTTTCACCAGATAATACTGAGAGTGGTTTTGTAATAGATATTGTGACATAGGCCATTAAAATTAAGCTTAGTAGTTCAGAAAAGGACCAGGTTGAATGGAAACTGTTTCGGGAGAAGGGAGAGCATGCTGGTCTCTGTCTTCCTCTCTGTTGTTGCCTGATGGAATGGCCCCTGTCAAGTGACAATGGGAGGAGGCAGAATAAAACTAGGTTTGGGTACAATGAAGAATATGAATGAGAAACCTCCAAGAGCCCTGGTTATCAATGTCCTGCTCAGGTTTTGCAAACCCAGATCTGTGGCTTCTTTTACTGAATTAACCCCTGTGATGCAGTCTTCATATGTCATGTCATGTCCATAGGCCAGTTTTCTACTCTGGGATCCTCTGATTTTGACTGACTGCATGTATTTAAAGGACCAGTGTAGTGTAGTGATTTGAGCATTGGACTATGACTCTTGAGACCAGGTTTTGAACCTTGGCTTGGCCATGGAAACCCAATGGGTGACCTTGGTCAAGTCACACTCTCTCATCCTCTTAACATGACAATGGTAAACCCCATCTGATGAAACCTGCCAAGAAAATCCCATGATAGGTTCACTTTAGGGTCATCATAAGTCAGACATGACTTAAAGCAGGGGTAGGCAACCTTTCCCCTTTAAGGGCTGAGGGACTTCAGCTCCCAGAACCCTCAGCTATGTTGGCCAATAGTCCAATGTTGGCCAATAACTCTTGGGATTCTGGGAGCTGAAGTCCCTCGGCCCTTAAAGGGGAAAGGTTGCCTACCCCTGACTTAAAGGCACACAACAACAAAGAACAAAAGTAAAAGAGCCAGCATGGTGTAGTGGTTTGAACGTTGGACTATGACTCTAGAGACCAGGGTTTGACTCTTCACTCTGCCATGAAAACCCACTGGATGACTTTGGGCAAGTCACGCCTGCCTGCCCCCAGAAAACTCCATGATAGGTCCACCTTAGGGTCCTCATCTGTTAAAAATTACTTGAAAGTACACAACAGCAACAATGAGACAAAATGAAGCAGAAGACAGATGTGAGGATCTGTGAAATGGTAGGAATCCAAGTAATACAGTGCTTGGCGCAAATCCACACCTCCTGCCATTCCATAGATCGTCACATTTCTCTACAGCTGCATCTCTCTCCAGCCTTGCAAGCACAGTGCAGGTATGTAGCTTAGGGTTTTTTTTTGTTGTTTTTCTGGGTGTGTTTCAGGTTTCATAATTCTGGATAAGGGATACTCAATCAGTACCTTGCCTTGCTTCACAATTTCTTCAAAATTAAATTTACAATAGCTTAGGGTCGCCGTGTCAGAAATGACTTGAAGGCACACATCAACAACAACTAAGCCCATCCTGTATCCAGCCTAGCAAATCTACTGGAATTCCAACCAGTTCCAGCTCAGAACGGTGTCAACAAAACTGTGTCCACACAATTTCTGGCCTACGAACTCCTGGCACCTTTCCATCCCTTTAATTTAATCCCTGCCACACTCCATGCTCAGTATTATACCATATTTTCCCTCTCCAGACTTGTTTTCCTTGGCGTAAACTGGCTCTTTATTTCCTTTTACACATTTCTCTCTACCCTTCCCTGTCTCTGTGTGTATGAATAACACAAATACCACTGAGACCTAGCTTAGCTGCCTATATGGTAATTGAGGCCTTTTATGGCTGCGACTGAAATAAAGAGTGGCATGCATATAGCAATTACTGTCAGGTTTTTATTCCATGCCCACCATTCAAGGTGTACCTGAAAGAGACAAAGGTGTGTTAAAACCTGCTGGGAAAATGGAAACAGTCAGCGTGGAAAGCTACAACAAAACCTGACCCCCTCAGGAGATGCAAGTGGAACAGCATATTGTGTGACAAGCCAGAGAATGGGGAAAAACAAACACAGTTGTCTGGCTTACACAACCTCATTAAATTCCCATCAGTCTTAATACTGGGGGGAGAGATGGTCTCTGCTTCTTCCATCCAGCAGTGGAAGCACTGGAAGAAAAGTGTTGAAGTTGCTCAGATGTTCACAGCTGCTGAAGACCAGCGGCACCAAAATGTAAGGGGAAGACCGTGAAATATGTTGCCGAAGCAAACTGGAAAGCTCCTGTTGGTGGGAAAGACTAGTGAGGGAAATCCAAAAAAAAAAAAAAAGCAAAAACAAAGGAAAGATAAAATGAGATGGAAGGTATAGGTAGTAAATAGACAGCAATGGTAGTGGAAAGATCCAATGTCTGCTGGGAAAAACCCTGATCCTGGATGGTTTTTATTTGTATTTTGCTGGGTATTGATTTTGCTGTTTTTCAGGATTGGTAGCCAAGTTCACTTTAAGGTTTTTTTTCTTTCCTGTTGAAGTTGTCTAGGTGTCTGTGGATTTCGATGGCTTTCCTGTGCATCCTGACCTGATAGTTGTTGGACACAAATCCAAATAGACACAAATCCTCCTTGCATATCCTCCCACCCTGAGGCCTTGCCATTCAACAACAGAACAATACACAGATTAACATGTAAATTACTCCTCCCAGCCTAGGGTCACACAGTATATATATACCCCATTCACTTCCATGCCAGGATTCTCTGAAGAGGCCAGCCACAGATGCTGGCAAAACATCAGGAATAAACTCTTCTAGAACACAGCCACATAGCCTGAAAAACCCACAAAAATCTTTCTTTGTAGATTTGGATACATATTTCCCAACAACATGCCCCCTCTTTCTTCCACTTGCTTTGAGGCACCCCGAAGGAATGATGCAATAGTCTGAGTTTGAAACATAGAATAGGCACTTAAGAGAGCTATGATGAATAATCTACTCTACTTGCAGAAGTCCTATTCTCTTCCATAGAAATAATTTATCACTATTTGCTCTCTATTCAGCTGCTTGTTTTTAATAGATACAGAGTAGCCCAAGACCAGTTCCAAAGCTGTTGTTAAAATAAATGTACTGAAAGGTGGCATCAGAATACTGTAAAAGTAGTCTGAATCATCTAGTGTAGGAATGTAGACAATATCTATAAATTTATCTTCTTTTAAACAATGATTGCCTTGACACACTGAAACATCCCCTGAGGAAATGCCCAACCTCTGTGAGATTTGCCACATTTGAAAACATTTTTGTTAAAAATAATATTGCAACAAAAAACTTCTTTGTGTTAAATTGAGTCATGTTTTATACAGAAAACTGTATGCCCTGTATAAAAGAGACTGAGCTGCATCCTATTGTTATTTTTTACTAAAGGAGGGCCATTGAATCAATTGAATTTATCTTCATATCAACACACCATTCAGCAGTTGATTCAAAGAATCTTTTCCAGGCAGGTCTAACCTACAGAATTGGTTTTCTGCACAAAACCCAGGTTTGAGGGCAATTGATTCACAAAATGTGAAAAATAATGGGAAGATGTGCAAAACCCTTGCAATTTTACCCAGTGAGGGGCGGGGGGGGGGGGGGATGGTGAAAAAATCCTGACTGATAGCCATCAATCGCCCTAAGCTCCACAAATTCCTCTGACCATGTTTGAAAATTATCTAAGTTGGTAGCCACCAGTACATCTTGTAGCAGTAAGGATTACAGCTTAACTTTTTGCTGTGTGAAAGACTTCTTTTTAAACAAGACACTTGTCTTATTCAGAAAAGTGGTCTCACTGGCAGGAAATATTCACTGGACTCAAACCAGGACTCCTCCTCCTTTTATACATCTATGCTCATGTATGCACATGCATTTGCACAGAGAGAGAGGGGGGGGGAGAGGGAGGAAGAAAGGGATGACCATCAGTTACCATACAATTGTTATGCAAAGGGATTTTGTATCACCTTTGACTAACTGTGCAAAAGACATTGTTGCATAAACTTTCATAGTGTACTTCCCCAGATGCATGGAGTGTACTGGTGCCCAGGAAGGACCTTTATAATTAGTCTATATGACATAGTTGGATCCTGGAACACATCAAGCCTGAACTCTCCCTGGAAGCCAAGATGACTAAACTTACATCTGTCATACTTTGGCCACATCATGAGAAGCCACAGCTCATTAGAATAGAAAATGATGCTGGAGAAGGTAGAGGTCAGTAGAAAGAGAGGAAGACCCCATGCCAGATGGATAGACTCAATCAGGGAGACTATGGACCTGAACTTACAGGATCTGAGCAGGCAGGTGGAGGATGGGGGGCACTGAGACATCTCATTCACAGGGTCTCCATGAGTTGAAGTTGATTGAAAGACAACTAACAACAACAAAATGAATAGCCATAGAAATGCAAAACTTGTGGGTATGGTGACAAGGTGACAAGTTCAACTTTGATGATGGCCGTTGAGGGACAAAGGTAGGAAGAAAAATGTTGCCTAAGGACAGGGTGGGAGGAAGACCTTATAGTGGAGGAAGTTTTGGAATGTGGTGTGTGCAGGCAGGGAATCAATTATTGTTGCTGTGATATGATGTGAAATTGGCTTCACCATTTGGTAGGTCTATGACCCCTAAGAGTCCTAGTCACCAACTCCAAGCTTGCAAACTCAGGGCTGGGGCTTCCTTTACTGAGTCAATCCATCTGTGATGTGGTCTTCCTCTCTTCTTAGTGCCTTCCATTTACCAAGCATTATTGTCTTTTTCCAGTGATTCATGTTTTCCCATGATATACCCAAAGAATAATAGTTTAATCATTTCAACTTCTAGAGAGACTTCAGGCTCTCTGTACTATTTATTGGTCTTTTTGGTAGTTCAGAGAATCTGTAGAATTCTCTTTTGAAATTAGTTGATTTTCTTCCTATCACCCTTTATCACTGCCCAGCATCCACAACCATACATAGAAATTGGAAATGCTATGGTATCAGTGTCCCTAACTTTGGCATTTAATTATATTTCTTTAGACTTCAGAATCTTAATAGGTTCTTTCATAGCTGCCCTTCCTCACCTCCTGATTTCTTAACTACAGTCTCCATTCTGTGTTATGACTGAGCCAGGATATAGAAAATCATTAACTATTTTTAGGTCTTCATCATCCACTTCTAAGTTATGTAAATCATCTGTGGTCATTATTTCTGTTTTTGAAAACATCAACTCTAACCTGCTTTGGAACTTTCTTCCTCAGCTTTCATTAGTAGTTGTTCCAAGTCTTTGCTGTTTTCGGCTAATAGCACAATGTCACCATATAACCATGTGATTAGTCCCCTTTAAAAATTTCATCCCACGACGTGCCTTGCTTTCTCAGTAGCATGATTTTTCATCTCCGATAGTTGTTCAATCCACTGTGGATATCTTTCCTCTAAACAGCCACAATATAATGCGTCGATAACAACAATGTCCCCCCCACACACTCACACACCAATTGCTTCAGTTTCCACTGTCAGCAGGGGGAAATCATTTTGGGGCCCCAGGCACAGCTGATAGTAGCCCTCCATATCTACACACCATGTGCAACAGTCAATCATACAAGCTTGGTTAAATCTATAGCTTTATTAAGTCCCTTTCATTCTGTTCCTTTGCTGTATATGCTGTACATGCTGTATTTTGCTTAACTTCCACTGGAAGAAAGAAGTTCTGCAAACTGGGTACAAATGTGCTGAAGATACGTCAGCCCAGATTTTCATGTTTCATGTTTCATGTTCATTGTCTCTGCCATCTAAATTATTAAATAGCTAGAGAGAAGAACAAATAGGAGGAGAAATATATTTCCTTGGTTGATGCTGTCTGGATGGAAAACAGTGAAATTTCAAAAGTATCCTTCTCATACCTTCATTCGCAGATTTTCCAATGGATGGTTAAAGAAATATATAATGTGCAATAAGCAAGATATTCAACTGATGGATTTTTTTATTGGTTAAAAGACTCAAATCTTGTTTTGTCCAGGGATCCTCTGGAGAGGCCTTTGGTCCAAAACACACTGCAGAAATAATCCAAGTTGAGACCACTTTAACTGCCCTGGCTCAGTGCTAAGAATTGGAATTGTGGTTTATTGTGGCACCAGAGCTCTCTGACAGAGAAGGCTAAATGTCTCACAAAACTACAGTTTCCAGAATTCTCTAACATTGAGCCAGGGCAGTTAAACTGGTCTCAAACTATATTATTTCTGCAGTATGTTTTAGACTTTAGGGGCTTATCACTTAGGCAAAAGCGGCATCTTACCTCTTCCAGGTTCAATCTTCGATTGGGGATACACACAGATGTTATCACACATAATTCACTGCTGATTCTGCCATGATGCCACCGGCCAAATCCAGCCCGGGCCCAAGAATCACTCAGCCAACCAATTTTTAAAGTAGGAAAGCTTCGAAAAAGTGCCAGCTGAGTGCAGCTTCAACCTAGGCTTCATTTGGCCAGCTACATCATGGCAGAATTGGTGGTGAATTATGTGGGATAACATCCAGGTGTATCCCCGATCAAGGATTGAACCCAAAAGAGGTAAGACACCTCTTTTGCCTGAGTGATAAGGTGGTTAGTCTCTGTCCCATCATCTTCACAGATCTGTTTGGTAGGAGGACCAGAGAGGTCCTCCTCACAAGCCACCCCCAGTTTCTGTAAGCCTTCACTAAGCTTCTTGTCAAAGGAAACAAAAAGATTTTTAAAAAGTGATTTTCTTCCTGCTGCAAGAACATCTTTGAAAAACATGCAGTTTTCTGAGCCTATTTGCAATTTGGGACTTTTTTTGGTACAAATTTTACAAGTGGTTGTTTTGCACAGACAGTAACATATTTCTGCACAGATAATGATGTTTCCTGTGCAGAAAGTGTTGTTTAATATGCAAATCAAACATATGCAGATTTTGAACAGAACCAATCCCAAATTGCAGCATTGTCTGTGAAGGGCATGCTATTTTCTCTTTTCTGCTCAAAACAAACATGTGTGAATTTTGTGCAGAATCAGTCTCAAGCTGCAACAAGTCTCATCAGTCAGGGATTTGTCTTGTCAAATTTTCTCAACACTAGAAAATCATGTGTACTTTTTTTCCCAACCGTTTTTCAAATATTTTTCAATATTCTTTTCAACCCTACCCTGGGACTGCTTTCTCTGAGAGGTTGGACCAAAGCCTTCCTTACTGTTTTCTGCAAAAGACAAACATTGCACTTGATATAGTGGTGCCAGTGTCTTGTATGTCATGAGTGTGATGGGTTTTCACCTCATAATCAGTCATAAACTATCCAACTATCCCTCATAATTGGTCATAAACTATCCAAAGACTATCGGTCATATACTATCCAAATCAGAACAGAGTGATGCTATTACTCCCTTTGATATAATGCCCTGAATCCCAAACTATCCAAATTGAAGCTATTATGGGAAAAGGTTTCAGCCCCTTGGATAGCTTCTTCACAGTCTGAAAGAAAACCTGGAATGGACATGAAAGCCTGTCTCCATTGCTCTCCTCTGGTTTCGACATGATGGTCTTAATTACCACTACAACACAAATCAAAAACCTGACTAAATTCAATGGAATGTCAAGAAAAGAGCAGAGATCAGAGGAAGAAAAACATTTTGCTTATCTTGGTATACACAACCTGAGATTTATTTATTTTTTTAACAGCTCCTCTTCTGCATACTGCTTGGAAACTCAAGATGTTTATGTGATATTAATCTTGCAATCAGACAACCTGGCAAAGAAAGACATGCCATCCTTTCCCCTTTAACACACCTGGAACCACATGGTTTTTTTGCTTGTCAAAAAGGGAAGAAGCTGTGATGTTTGGCTGAAGTTAACCTAAGCACATAAGCTGCAAAGCAGCCCAAAGTGAGTAACAAATCAATGTGAAGGGGGAGTTCACTAGATCCAATCAAACTCAGTATCAGTCTTCAGGTGACACCCACATGAATTAGGGGCTTTAATCCCCATGTCAGTGTTGAAATGCTGTTTGTAGATTCTAAGTAGCATGTAATCCCTAAAACCCTGTGATTGAAGGTTTCTGTAATCCGAATATCTACCTACAATGCTTTATACTTTCTCAGTGATTCAGAAAGAAGGTTTCTGCCTCTGCTAGGATTCCCCCTTCCGGCATCTAATATTCCAGCATGCTTGCATGTAAATTGGATCCAGAATAGACAATAAATTTGCCATCTGATTATCTAGCCAAGGTTTTTATAAAAGGTAAAGAAATATAACTTGGGGTATCAGAAATCAAAGCAACCTGGAGGATCTTTCAGTAGGACTATGGCATTGGTTTGAGGTGGTCCTAGGGGAGAGGAGAGCTTGCCCACAAACCATGGTTCCTATCCTGATCTGTCCCTCTCAATGCTATTTCAAAATCAAAATCATTCACATCTGCACCAGCAGGCAAGTTCAAGATAGAACAGTGCAAATATAATAGCATCAGACTCATTAAGTAGGAAGGGATCACAGTGCTGAACTCTGTAACATACAGGAAGAGACAGATCTTGAGCTATGAGTTTTACATGGACCTCAAGACATGGGACTAAGGCCCATGTAAAATGTTTACACTTGTGGAACTTAGCTTGCACCAACATGATCTAAATAGATCCATTGCAAAATGGCCAATAAAGCTCAACCATATGTGGAAAGGAACTTATGTATGTGTGTGATAGCAACATGATTTTGGTCTGACTGATAGAGTTTGAATCATAGGACAGCTCTTGCTGTCAAGAAGCTGTTCCTGTTAAGATAGAATCTCTTTTCTTTCAATTTGATACTATAGCTGATCTAGATTCTCAGCTAGGATACATATATATATTTATTAATCTCAGAATTTCAAGGAAACTGAACTGAAGACTGAGAGAAAAAGAAACAGTTAGAAATGTAAACTGGCAGATTTGTCCAGCCCTAGTCAGTTGCAAATCCCTCTGAGTTCAGCTGTACTTCTTTCTAGTTAATGTTTGAATATGGATGTGAACCCTAAGGCTCAGCAGATATGGACATCATTGCCCTGCATAGGAGTTCTTTAATCTGATGACAGCCCTGATTTCCTGTCATATTTCTATATTCTCATCTTTTACTCTCTGGACAAGAAAGATGAACATGTTCATAGGAAGAACTGAATAAACAAACAAATAAATGGATTTTCTTTTTTGGAAGTGTGTGTGTTTTAAATGCTCTGCACAGCAGATGTATACTGTCAGTTCTACTTGGCATCTCTGATCTTCCCCGTTCCCCCTGTCCTCTCCAGAGCCTTAATAGAAGTTGACAAGTAAAGATGCATTGGGTTTGACATCCAGTCATTCTGAAAAAAAGATAAGTCCCGTCAAATAGCCTTACCCTTTTCTGGAAAAGGGGGAAGAAGTAGGGAGAAAACAGCAGCAAAGGAACTTTAGGAAGGGTGGCTGTGTGTCATATTCACAACCCAAGGAAGGAAAGGTTCTGAGCCACAATTGCATGTGACATGAAGAGTTGACAGTGAGACATGTTGGAATGGCCTCACAAGGCCTCCATATCAGCAACAGATCCTCACCGCTTGCTCAGGATCTCACCTGACATGTTCCGTCTGGAACAATGGCTTAAAAGCTAGGTCCAAATAGAAGGTCCACCTTAAACAAAACCTTTGATGAGTTTGTAACCATCACAAAGAAAGAGTTCCAAAGTAGTTCGCCTTTGTGTCCTGAGTGTGGCATTTCATAAAGCCAAGATGACAAAGGTTATTTATAAGGAAGAACACACAAGCTAGGAAGTGCCACAGCAGTTTGCTTTTGCTTGAACCTACTGGGGAGGACAAGATTTTGTTGTCCCCCCCACACACACACACACTTTGAATCCTGTTTGCACCAAGTAAAGTAAGCGGAAGACAAAGGAGGAAAATGGGAGGAGAAGAGAGAAACTGGGATATTTTAAAACCAGCTGAAAAAATGGGATGATAGAGGATTAACCTGAACTGTCTCTACCAGATCGAGGCAGTTGGAGGTTATGTCCTTTTTTAAGCCTCCCAAACTATTAGCATTCTTATTGAGTAGCAAGGTCTTTATCCAGAGCAATTGCTCCTAGGATCTTTTTAGTGTTTTGTTTTTTGGAGGTTTTTTGCAACCATCCAATTGAAGAGTAAATAAATGCATTACCCAAGGTGCAGCAACCCCCTTTTAAATAAGGTTACCGAAGTTTCACACAAAACAATTTGCAGCTCCTGTTGTACCCGAGTGATGTTTGATTATATCTCCGATAGCTGAATGGGCAGCAAAATCAAAAAGCAATTTTACAGAGCAAATGCTGTACAGCTGCTTTGCAATGATGGGCCTCCGTGGAAGTGAAGGGAAGGTCTTATGTTTTCAATTATATATATATATATATATATATATATATATATATATATATGCTCACTCTTTGTTGCTTAGAAGGTGAGACCTTCCAAAGCGGGAAACCAGAATGTTGCTTATGAAAAGACACACAAAGGATCCAGGCATATTTAGAGAAACAAAGCTCATAGGCAGTCAATAATAGCTATAGTGCTTGCTTTGACTAACATTGTGCAATACTGTATTCATCACTTAGAGAGGTGATGTAGGTGGGAGCTAGCCTTGTAAAACCATAGAGAGACTGTGTGTGTATATATATATATATATATATATATATATATATATATATATATATATATATATGTGCTAATTTTGTTCTCAAGGGAAGCAACAAGTAAGTTTAGCAATTTGCCTCCCACTCTAAGACAGTCTTGGAAAACTGTGTGTGTATGTGTGTCTTTATTAAATATCAGCATAAATAATAAAAATTATTCTACCAATTAGCAATAACTGCAGTACAAAGACAAATACCAAAAAAAACTTAACATATAATAACAAAATAATATAGAAAGACATGAAGGAACTGAGATAATGGCTTCCTTCTTTACAGATCTCACTTTAATTGAAAATAATTGTTCTATCTTACTTTGAATGTAATTGTACATTTCTATTATTAATCAAATAGCCATGCTTGGCCATTCATTTAATACAGTAAAGTAAACTTAGGAGTTTTGTATGTGTATATTTGCTTATAATTATTACAATTATTATCCACATTTCTATTTCCTTCCATATAAGTATCTCTATATGTAGCTTCTTTTTCTTTATGGTCTTATGGTGTGTGTGTGTGTGGTTTTTTTATTATTATTATTTTATTTTAAAGACTATTTGGAGTTCACAACTTATTCTGCGCAAAATTCACATATGGTATTTTTGGACAGAAAGGAGTGTTTTCTGCACACAAAGCAGTTTTTCCCCAGGTTTCCAGTTGTGACATTTGTTTTCTTTCTTTTCTTACCATGCCTTTCCCCCCTCTTCAAACATTTGGGCATTAGATATAGGTTACTGGTGCTTATATTCAAGGATGTTTGAATGATAGTGGATGGGGACAGTCATATGTTCTCCCCTTCCAAGTACCTGGAGGTAGGCAAAATGAATAATAACTGGTCTGCCAATGTCAAGCACCCCCTTGCACAGTTCCAAACTTATAAACAGTTCTGGGGTCCTTGCCAGAGATCAGTCTCGCTCAACACATTGGATATGCCATGGCCTGCCTTTCCCATTCAGTGCAATGACTCATATGACAGAAGCCAAAAGGAATTGGTGAAAACCCATTGACCAAGACATGAGAAACCCCATTGTTTAGGGTCAGAGAGCCCAATTGGGCTGAACAGTTGCAGGGGTGGGGAAGAAACAACCCATCTGAATTGTGCAAATTTACTAGCTGCTTTTGTCGCTGTAGAAGGATAGTGGGAATATATATATATATATATATATATATATATATATATATGAATGCTGTGTTTCTAGATTACCTGCAGAATCATTCACTGGAGCCCCCAAGCTTCTCACCTGTCATTCCTGTCATTTTTCACACCTTTGGACTTTTTGATGATCTGCCTTTTTTCCTGACAAGGCAGCAGAGGGGCTGTCAGCTTCATGCATCAAATTGGCTTCCCTGGAATTATTCAAAAATCAAGGTGCCACTCCAAAAATAACAACACAAGAAAGACAAGTTGGAGCCGCTCTTCCCCTTTCCCCATGCCTTTTAATTTCATGGTAATGGTGACATGAAGTGTTCATCTTTGAAAGGTTCCTTGGGCTCCTATAAAAATCAGCTTTGGTTCATTTTGTCCATTTTTCTTCTAGTTAAAAAAAGAAAAAAGGAAGGAAGGAAGGAAAAGAGGTGAAATGTCCAGTCCTTTTGTATTCTGATTTCTTTTAAGGGAGGATGATGGTCTCAAAAGCAGCTTTTATAACTCTTAGCAGCTTTCTGTCCCAATTAATCTCAAGTTGTTTCCCCTTCAGTCTTATCCAATTTCCTAAAAGAGCTGAATTCAGGTCAAAATGTTACATGGTTTGATAGCTGACCTAGGAGTTGATTTTGCACTGTTTTCTGATTGCCAGGAAGTGTCCAGAAAATCAAGATTCTCTGTCTCAACCACAATTTTACTTTTAAATATTTATTTTTGATTTAGACCACTTGTTATGCTTTGTACAAGGGTTGTAACAACAGTTCACCTTTCACCATAAATGAAATGACACTCAGGCTGCATCTGCATTGCAGAAATAATTTAGTTTGGCACTGCTTTAACTGCCATGGCCCAATGCTATGGAATTCTGGGATTTGTAGTTTTGTGAGATATTTTGCTTTCTCTGTCAGAGAGTACTGGTGTCACAACAAACTACAAATCCTAGGATTCCACAGCATGGCACCATGGCAGTTAAAGCAGTGTCAAACTGCATTTATTTCTACCGTGTAGATGCAGCCTCCGTGTGCATGTTTTCTACACTGGTATAGGCTTTTTGATGGAACCAAGAAATGGAAGTTGTGTCCTTCATTGTGTTGGGCAAGAGAAAGGGCTCATATACTGTAAACTACACAGAGATATGTTGCAATTCAACATCCTCGCAGTGTACTGTAAATATTTACATGTGGTGATACATTACATAAGAAAACCACAAACCCCATGCAGAATACTAACATTGAAAGCATTTGTCAATGACTAGATGCCATTTTGTAATGCACAATACATGATGCACAACTGCAATGAACAGTGCACAATGCCTAACTTCAATGCACGAAATGTGATGCACAACTGATGAGCAAAATGTGAAACCACAACACACAATGCCTGCTGCAACACACAATGCAAAATGTGCATCTGGAACATGCATGTGAAATGTTAAATCGCAGTGTGCAAAGACAAGGCACAGAGGGACATGTTCTCTCTTTAATTCTACTTCTTCCATTGCTAGCAGAACATATCCATTGAGCAATGGTGATTTGGGGGCTGCATGTGTAACATAACTTACTCATGGCTATGTCCTTAAATGAATGCTAGCCCTAGACAAACAGTGGTTGCAATACATCACCCTTCTTCTGAATGATGACCATTGTGACAACTATTCTGAATTTGCCAATCTGCCTGCTCCATCTTTCCATCCATCTTTGAACACTATAAAGCAGTTTTAAAATATTTTGGCTGAAAAAAGTGGGGTATAAGGCCAAAAATGGGAGGATGCTGGAGGCCTGGAGGTGACATGGACCTTTCAAGATCTACATGAAGTCTATGGACCACAGGATTGGCACGTCTGATTTATATCCATAGGAACCTAACTATTGCCAACATCCTGCATTGCAGACATAGTTACAATGTGTTACCACATCTTGTCTCCTGATTCAGCTCTCCAAACCTACTGTCTGTTCTACTGGTGATTGGGATACAGCAGGATGATGTTTCCAACCCTGTCCCACCACTGATCTCAGGTGCGACAGTCAGAAGCAGGACATTATCACAACCCCTTGTCACACTTCAGATTGTAAGTGGGAAGGGGCTAGAAAAATCATTTTGCTATGGCCTGATCATCTGCAGAACAGACCTCTGTCTCTCAATGTGGCTGCTGGCTGTTAAGGTGCATTTGGACAGGGCCATTTATGATCCTGACAATAGTGCCAATATTATGAATGTGGAACATGACTGAATATGGAGCAGGTACAGATCCATAACTCTAGGTTACAAATCTGTAATTGCAAGGTTGCATGTCACCTTAGGTACACACCCTAGGTATCTTCAGGAGCCTTCCTTTAGATTCTCCCCCCATTATAGTTATGAAAGGTGTTAGCTAAAGACAAAATAACTGAGGGTTTATTTTGGTAGCGGCACCTCTGTTATGGAATGATGTCCCCACGGAGGTATTTGCTTTGGCATATTCAGTATTGGCTTTAATTTAATGGCTGGGATTGTGTTGTTGTTTTTCCCAGTTATTTGACACGTTTCTGCTGTTGGCGTATTGCAAATACTCAGTGTTGTGATTGTTAGTGCATCATATTTCATTGTAAATCATCCTGAGAAAAAGGTGTTCTGTTAATTTGTTTCTCCGAAGGATGAGGTAGAAATGATTAAAGCAAAATAAACATAATCTGTCTCACAGTCTCGAAGGTACTGTGTGGGCTCCATACAGGAGGAGAAATGGCCTCCTGCAGTGAATTCAAATCTAATTGGTTCAGATAAATTTTAAAACAAGCTGTTTAATTCAACTAGTTCCAGCTAACAAATCAGGACAGCAGAAATTGAAATGTCATGAACTGTAGCAGCAGAAATCAAAATGCTGACCAAATGACACTGTCTAACACTCTGGTACGACCAGCTTGTCCATCAGCAATGAGACTGGAGACATATTGAGAGCTGGAGGCCACACTGATTTGCATGTTTTAATTGTGTGCAATTACCATAAATGGACTGCTGTTTTCATGAGCTTAATGATAGCATGTTCTTATCAAGGCTTGGAAATGTTACTGCCTTGGTCAACAACTCCCAGAATCCCCCACCAGCCAGGCTGTTGAGAATGAGTGGATCTGGGAATTGTAGATGTGAATCATACCAACTCATTTGCTTCTGGTTCTAGCTGGGAAGAGCATCCTAAGCTTGCAACCCATGGAGACCATGGGACCTCTTTACTGTAATTAGAATTGACACAAATGTTCAGGTTCGTATTCACAGAAGTCATAAGTAAACGTTCCTAAATTAAGGGCATCAACCAATTAAGTATGTCTTAGAAAGCCAGCATGGTGTAGTGGTCTGAGTGCTGGACTAGGACTCTGGAGACCAGGGTTTGATTCCCTGCTCAGCCATGGATCTTGGGCAAGTCATATGCACTCAGCCTCAGAGAATGGCAATGACCAACCCCTTCTGAAGAAACCTGCTAAGAAAACCCCAAGATGGAGTCACCATAAGTCAGAAATGACTTGAATGCACACAACAACAACAATTCACAACCCCTCAGTCACAGGTACACTTTTAAAAACTGTTTTAAGTGTGCGATACCTCAGTACTGGTGCAGAATGTGCTGGATATCAATCAGACTGCTCACATCAGTTTGGGATGTGCACCCAAACAGAATAAGGATGGGGGCAAATGGGCCATTTGGACCATGCAGAGCAGGCTTTTGTTCCAATGGACAAAACTTCAGGTATCTCTTCCAGATTCAAGATCCATTCATGATTAATGGCACAGGAGCTCTGTCTCCCATTCAGCGTGGCAACCTTGCTACATTGCATGTTTATTTGCAGAAGTTTAGGCCTCTCCTTTGCTCCAAGTTTATGCCCGCTGTACCAGATGTGAGATGAATCCTCCCTTCAATCTGTTCTTCTCTACCAGGGCCGCATGGGAAGAGACTTCCAATGCAACTTTTCCCATTAGCTCTGACAAACACATCTCCTAAGCGTGCTTGATTGGTAATTATGAGGCATGCCAGTCATTTTCCCAACTCCAATTTGACTCACTCCTACACAGATCTTGGCTGTTTACAGATAACATGCAGGAGGAGACTGAGGCTGGTTCTTGTCAAGGCACCTTGAGTGCATTCTTCTTCTCATCCCACAGTACCACACTTACTTCATTTGGGTGATGTGTCACTCATGTCTGCATCTCAGGAAGATGGAAACTATGGCAACTATTAGGCACAGTGGGGCTGTGATGGAAAGCCCTAGGCAACTGCTCTTGACTCAGTTCCCTGAACCTTTTAGCTTCAGTTTGTCTACACAGAACAGCTATAACACTTTGATTCCACTATAACTGGCATGGCTAGTTCAGATGACTGAATCTCGAGATTTGTAGACCTCTCTGGCTGAGAATTCTAAATCCCTCTCCCTAAACAGCAAATCCATAGGATATTCCCATGGCAGTAAAATGGAATCATAGTGGTATAATTATATAATGTGCAAGGACCCCTCTGGTCCACTCGTCTGAATTACGTTTTCCAAGGCACCATGACAAAATGGACTGGGGGCTTTAATTTGAGGGAGTGAACCAGAGCTTCTAGCAAAGGATACAAAATCCCTACACAAACTGCAAATCCCAGGATCTTGTAGGATGGAGCCATGACAGGTAAAGTGGAATCAAAGTGTGACTCTTGTAAAGCTAGGGATTGAACAGAGTACCTGCTGCATGCAAAGCAAATAATCCACCACTGAGATACAATTTCCCTTCAGTTATGAGGATTATGGCACCATTGGAAAGGAAATAAATCCATGCTTGGAGGACTTAAGTCTTCATAAGTGGACTTATACCTGAGAGAAGTAGAATTGGGCAGTTTCACAATGTCTAACAGGAGGCTGCTGTTATGTTACTATGTAACAGAGCCAGAAAAATGATTGATGCACAATGAGACTGATTCACAATGGGATGCACATCACATTAGTCCTGATATGCATTGGACATCAATGTTCATTGGGTACTTTTGATAGTGTCCTGTTATGTAGCTTCACAATTCAGTAAAGGGATTTCTTAGTATCTAAACTATGTAGCATTGTTGTTGTTGCTGTTGTATGCCTTCAGTGGTGTTTCTGACTTATGGTGACCCTATCATGGGGTTTTCTTGGCTGGTTTCTTCAGAGTGGGTTTGCATTGACATACTCTGAGGCTGAGATTGTGTAACTTGCCCAAGGTAACCCAGTGGGTTTACTTGGCTAAGCTGGCATTCGAACCCTGGCCTCCAGAGGAATAGACCAATGTTTTAACCACTACACCATGTTGGCTGTCTCTACTATGTAGCGAGGTACACATAAAGTTACTTTACACAACCCACCATATAGAATTGTTGTTTTGCTCTCCCTTGGTCAACAAGCCAACTTACAAATGCTTCTCCTTGCTATGAGGAGACATGAGACAGTGTGCCTTTTTTGGTTCATCTCAGGGGAAATTTACTTATTTTCACAAACATTTTGTTGTTGCTGCTGCTGCTGCCGCCGATTTCTTTAAGATGTACAGGACTGGAAAAAGTAATAAATTGTTCTTTGCTGTCCTCCGAGTGAGTACTTTTTGGGATTGACTGCAAATGAATTTTAATGGTATGCTTTCTTGTTGATTTTTATCTCCTGTCTTTTTAATAACTTTTAAAATGGTTTCAGTTTTATAGATTGTTTCATTGCATTTTAATATAGCTTGTATAGGTATAATATTGGTGTATGTGCATGCAGTTTCATCTTCCTTGAGTGCCAGTGTTGGAGAGAGGGAAGATTATCATTATCATCATCATCAACAACAATAGCAACAACAACAAATTGTATTAAAAGTAGTAGCATTGGAAGGTTTGTATCTGTTTGCAAATAATGGATTTGTTTTGCTGTGCTTGCTCTGCATGTGTGTATGTATGTATGCATGTGTGTGGTTAGCTTCTCAAAGAGGAAAAACCACTAAATTTGCATAGAACCAGGGTTATTATACACACTCCATTTTGTATAAATTATGCAACAAGGAAGGAAAAATCATCTGGCATCTTGGGCTTACATTAGATGCGTGGTTTCTCCTTTGCGTGTGAGAGCGAGAGACTTTAAGTTGCCTGTTGAGTTATGGAGACCTTATGCATTTCATTGGGTTTCCTTATGCAAGAAATACTCAGAGTTGGTTTTGCCAGTTCCTTCCTCTGAAAATTGGCAGTCTCCCATCCAAATACTAACTAGGTCTGACCCTGCTTAGCTTCCAAGATCAGACAGGAACTGGTGCCTTTAGGATATTAAGGTCCACAGTTCCTTCAAGTTATTTAAAAAACATCAGAACGAGTGCTTCCAGGTGGGAAAAAAAGTCTCTGGAAATTCAGGGTTCCTGTCCAAAATCATTTCCTTCTGGAGAGCGATATGATTATTATTATTTTCATTCTGAAATATTTTCTAGGACCTAAGAACATTACCTACAACTTTTCATTCCCACTCAATTTAAATTAATCCATTACATTCCAAAATGACATCCATCTGTACTTGCTAAGTATTTCTACTGTCTTGGAAACAGTAAGGGTGGCTGCCATCAAGGAAACGCAGCTATTGTTTCCAGGACACAAATTCAACAGTGATCAAGTGGGGAAAGAGGAGTGTTAGCACTAAAACAAAATGATCCTAATGCTTAACCAGTGTAATCTTGCTAAAGCGTTTTAGCACTGTGACTGTAACTCCAGAATAACAATAAAAAAGGCCCAGCGGGAATTGGTGCAAATCAATTTCTGAAATGTTGCTTGAGACTGGATGTGACAGGTGATCGGTGGGAAAGGAAGGGAAAGAAACCTGGAATATTTCAAGAGGATATATAGAAACCCATGAATTTGCAGGTAGAAAAGAATTAGAAAGTCTCAATGCTTCCTGATATTCTTTAGCCATATGGAGGCTCCTAATTCTCTATGTTGCTGGCCTTAGGTGTAAAACACAATCTCTTCTCACCCACCTTATGGTCTCCTAAACACCCACAACATAATACCACAAGACAAATTTCAATCCAGAAGCTGAATATGTGATACACTTCCTCAACATACCATTTGCTGAGACTACATCCCTATTACTATAAATGTAACTCAAGAACTGCAATACTTTTGCTCCTTCTTTATCTCCTTGGAGTTGCCGTGTGCTGCAAGAGTCAGGTGGTAAACATCTTTTCCAAGGGTGCATCTACACTGTAGAAAAAATGCAGTTTGACATCACTTTTAAGTGCTGCAGCTCCATCCTATGGAATCCTGGGATTTGTAGTTTTACAAGGTCTTAGCCCTCTCTGGCAAAGAGTGCTGGTGTCTCGTTGGTGGTGGTGTGTGCTCTCATGTTGCTCCTGACTTATGGTGACCCTAAGGCAAATCTCTTATGGGGTTTTCTTGGCATGATTTTCCATTGCCTTCCCCTGAGGCTGAGAGCATGGGACTTTCCCAAGGTCACCCAGTGGGTTTTATGACTGAGAGGGGAATCGGACCTTGGTCTCCAGAGTTGTAGTCTAGCACTCAAACCACAGCACCACCCTGGCTCCTGCACAAAGCTACAAATCCCTGGATTCTGTAGGCTGGAGCCAGGACAGTTATAGTAGTGTCAAACTGCATTATTTCTATGGTGTATATGCAGCCTAAGCTATCACCCAGGCAAATGGTTGATTCTTGGCATAATCATGATGTATAGGACCCCATCCTAACTTCATCCTGTTGCCCATTGATTGCTTCATGACACACACACACAAATCTACAAAACATACAACCGCAAATGAATTGAAAATGTGTATTTGCAACATGAGGATACGTTGAGAAATAACTATTACATAGTTGAGGATAACTAAATAACCAAACATTCCATTGTAACTATTACAGTACATACATTGCAAAATAAATCCACAGTGTGGTCTTGCAATTTAAAACAGACTTCCAGTATAGTCTTGTTTCAAAAGCCTTCTTCAGAAGGAACACAGCTTCATAATTGATCCAAGAAATACCTCAGAGGATTCACAAGCCCTAGATATAATAATGATGAAATGATGACATTGCTGGGATGTAGTGTTATGTTTCTGCAACTGAAAGCATTGTTAACCTTCTCCGAAGAAAGAAATTGCTGAATGCCAAATGGCTAATTCTCTCCCGAGACATCACATAATATTGGCAGGTGCTATTTAGCTGTCGACAATTGTGTAATATTTATTTCCCATTCTTTTCTTGCATTTCATGCAAACATTTTTGCAACCTATTTGCAGCTGTCTGCTTTTCCTGGTGGTTTATACAACCATTGCCCTCTGAGGCTGAGACCCAATAAGTATGCTGGCAAGAGGACATCCAGCATTATAGGGCACACAGGTTTGTCTCCTCAGCTGTGGAAGTGTGCTCAGGCACATCCCAGTTGCCCTTGTGCACCCCAGTGTAAGGCTATATTTTTCCCCTGGTTTAGAGAGAGTAGCTGTAGAAGTGCCTGAACACATCCCCACAGAAAATTGGTAGTCAAAGGATTGAGATATGTCCAGGAATCCTCTGGTTGCTGTTGTGCAACAAGGTAAAGCACAGCAGCTTCCGCAATATCTCACAAAATCCACAACCAGCTAGATACAGGTATTTTGTTTAATGTTTGATCTAAAACCCCTGTTGGGTCACAATCCCATTGACAACAGAACCAAAGTTGCTGCTAGTTCTGCATCCAGCATGGGATTGGACGGTCTACAAGGTTCTCTCCAGCTCTTGTGACTCTATGTGAGGAGACTATAAATGCTGCCATATGAATGAACAAATGCTAGATGTCCCTGGGTGATCTTCACAGTTTTGAGCACCATGAAAATTATATGGATGGCTAATAATGGTTGCATCAGCAGAAGAGATCTGGTAGATCCACTGCTGAGAAACTCTTGAATGGAAGCTACTGAGCATCAGTGGTAGTGGGTGAGCCCACTGGCTTAGAAATCCTTAGAAACAATAGCAGTGTTAGTTCTTGCTGGCAGTGCAAAAAAGATGGTACTGGTAAACCACCTCCAAATGTCTTCTACCTTGGAAACCCTATGAAGAAAGAAACCAAAATGATCTCATGGAGGTCTCTCATTCCTATGCAAAGGGTTCTTGTATCACCTTTGTGACACTGACCCAAAGAAGTTGCCGCATAAGCTTTTGTAGACTTGGTCAACTTCTTTATAATCAGACTGTATGATTAGCTGTAGAAATACAAAACTTGTGGGCATGGTGATGAGGTGACCAGTTTTTACAATGGTTGTTGAGGGACAAAGGTAGGAGGAAAAACATTGCCTAAGGCCAGGGTGGGTGGATGGCCATGTGAATGGTGGTGGAAGTTTTGGAAAGTGGTGAGTCTCTTTGCATACTGATATTTCAGACTGATACAGCTATGTCTCTGAATTCTACTCTCATTCATATGATCACTATAAGTCAAAGCCAATTTGACAGCACGTAATAACAACAACAATCTAAGCGATAAACAATGAAAGAAGAGAGAGGCAGCATTGTATAGCAGTTTGAGTGTTGGATTTGGACTGGTAATGTGGATATACTGGGGTTCAAATTGTGGCTCCAGCATGAAGCACACAGGATTATCTTGAGGTAGTAACTATTTCTCACCTTAACTTTCTTCATCAGGATTTCTCTGTGGAAGAGATGAGATTTCAGTCTCTGGAAGAAAGTTGTTCTATTAATGCAACAGATAATAAAATGTTACCACAATTTTTTTCCTATGGAATGGTAGTTTTCTCTCCTCTCTTCCTCTTCCAAGGCAGTCCCAAAGCCTTTGATGTGCCCAACCTGTAACTATCTACACTGTGATCTCCAGAGTTCTGAAGAGTTACTTTTTTGAACTACACATTTCAGAATCCTCAAAGTGTTGGCTTCTAGGAACAGGAATCATTTTTGCTTGTAGTTATCGGGGGATGAAGAGAACTGCTACTGTACTGATGAATAATCCATGTGTCTCAGTTGGGTGGTCCAATTCTTGGGACAGAAAGTACCTTGAGCAGGAGCCAGAAAGGCAGATGGTAAACATGCAAGCCAAAGGCTATGAGCCAAAGTCAGACAGACTCAACTCCAATGACACATTGCTGCAAAAGAAGGATATGTTGGCTTTCTTTGGTGACAAGCTACCCACATGAAAGGGAGACAGCAGTTGTAGATGCAACCTTGTTTCAGAAAAGAGTATCACCAGATTGGCCTTCCTGGTGTCACCTGTTTTTCTCAAGCCAGAAGGATTATGGGTTGTGGGGCTTTTCCAGCTGCAATTGCCCATTCTGACTTCTCAGTATCAGCCGTAAGCAGGCAGACAGGGAAGTCATGGGAATCACAGTTCAAACCCATTGGTGCCTGGTCCAATCTCTCTTTCTTCTATAGAGCTTACTGCTGCTTGGGAAGAGCCAAGCCATAACAGATTTGTGTGGGCTGGAATTTAAATTTGGCGCTACAATAGAGAATGTTTCTTTGTAATTAAAGAGGATATTTGAGAGATACAGTAATTAGGGAAGGAAATTAACTGGGCTGATCAGATGGCAGTCAAAAGAGAGAGAGAGACTGTGAAAACGAACAAGTGCTCAGTGGATTCTGGAGCCAAGAAATAAGGGTGCAATGGAGAGAGATAAAATAGGCCATTCTAAGGCAGAGGAATAATGCAGATGGAAGCCAAGTTTCAGTCTAACAGTGGTGTCTGTGGATTCCCATGTCAGTGGGCTGGTGAATCCACTCCAAGATTTAGATTGAATGTTAAAATAGCTAGCCAGGGTGCTCAACCTATTTGAGGTACAGAATTCAGAACCTCTGATAGCTCCTATACAATTCACACTAAAACCTGGAATGGAATCACCACTTCAGTGACAGGGAAGTCACCAGCCTTCCCTGCATTATACATAGGCTTGCCATGAAGATAAAGTTAGCTGCCCATAACAGGATGAAAAGAATACTTCTGTCACAGAGTTAGTCACAAAGGCACTACAAGATCTTTTTGCAATTGTTGATATAGTTGAAGGCAGTAGCAAAAGAAGAAAACCACAGTAAAGATAGATTAATCAAGGAATCCACAGCCCAGAGATTACAAGACCAGAGCAGGGCTTTTGAAGATTTCAGTTTTTGGAGGACTTTCAGTCACAGGATCATGGCAAGTTGGAGACAAAGTGATGATAAATAACAACCACCACTATGAAGAATCATTATGGAAGTGTAGAAAGTCTCTGTCCCTCCCTCCCCCCTCTATTTCCCTCACCATTTAAATTGTGGAAAAACCCTTTATCATACTTCATTTGAAATTTAACAGAGCCACCAATCACTTGATCTGGCTCATTGGGTGGCAGTTGATCATCCCATAAATCAGTTTACTTCTCATGAAGCTGCATGTATCCAATTGAAGTGCAGGACCAGTAATGCAGCAGGATAAAGTCACCTGCTTTGGGAGATAACATGGGGGAAGTAGATGAAGGCAGGCACAGCATAAATGATACATGTAGATATAGATATGAGCATATTTAATTTATACACCCATAACATGGAATCCAAATACAGAATTAAAGAATATGGAATCTTAAGTACCAAATTCCAACCCATGAGACTTCAGTTGAAGAAAACAGGTACCCTGGGGTGAACATTATTAAAATATTGATCATCCCAGAACATTGTAAAGAGACTTCGTTGCTTGATAAATTTGTTCTCAACCAGAAGGTGATCCATTGCTCATATATAATCCTTTGTCTTCCTGGCAACATCTCTGATTCTTTTTTTTTTAAATAGACAATGGGAAGATTTTATATTTAGAATGAAGCAATATGGAGAGATCTTAACAGCAATTAGAACATTAACAACTAAATTTAATTGCTTCATCTGTACAAACTTTTGTATGGCGAACACAAATCCTGAGAAGACCTGCTGGTATTTCATACCCTGCAGTCTGTTTAGTACAAAATACAGCCAATATGATCTTTTATGGTTCCAAAATTCATGAACATAACTTGTTACTTGAGGACCACAGTGCCAACACTTGACTTGTGGTTTCTTGATTCTCTTGATCTTTGTTGTTGTTGTTGTTAATTGTGCTCAAGTTGACCTCAACTCATGGTGACCCATGGATGAGATTCTCTGTTCTCCATTGCTCCTCAGGTCCTGCAAGCTCAGACCCATGACCTCTTTTATTGAGTCCAACCATCTGGCATGTGGCATTAAGCACATTGCTAGACCACTGAAAAGATCTTCTTCTCAATGATCTGTTATCCAAACTGCATGATGATGATGATGATGATGATGATGACCATTATGATTATTTTTATTTATGTCCTGCCTTTGTCCTGATAACTTGTTCCTTCAGGACCACACTGCCAACACTTGAATTGTGTTTTCTTGATTTTCTTAATGGTTCACCATTAAATAGACAAATGTATTAAACATTTAAATCATAAATTTAAAACAGCATGTAAAACATTACAGCACACCCATTAGAAGGCCCTTTTGCCTTGGCAAAAGAGAGAGAGAGAGAGAGATCACAGAATGGGACAACATAGATTCCCATGGGATGAAGTTTCACAGTGTGGGAGCAGCCACCAAGAAAGTTATTGCCTATTGTCCTCATTAACTATACCTTTAATGGTGGTGGGACAGAGACAAAGCTATCCCTCAGATTCAGGCAGACTCATAGGGAGAAATGGTCTTTTAGATAACCTGGACCCAGTGTACAAAGACCAGGCTTTTAACTATAGTCTGGAAATGGACTGGTAGCTGGTGATGATGTTTCAGCTAGGGAGTTCTAGGTTTCCTATCACCAGTCGAGTGCATCATTTCAAACCCACTGAAGTTTGTATATGGCTTCCAAAGGCATCTCCATCAAGACAAGACCTAGCTGTGCAGTTAAGCTGATGATAGAATAATAAAACGTCTGCTATTTGTAAGGCAATTCAGACCCATATTGTAGTGCTCAGGTGTTTACTTGTAGAGGCAGCACATATCTGGAGTTGCGTCTATACCCCTTCACATGGTCTCATCAATGGATTGTTAAATGTTTGTCATACTTGTAGACAATGGTTTGATCTCCCCTTTTTCCATTCTAGTTCCAAGCACGCCTGTTTTGGGTAGATTACTAGCTTGTTAGTATGCATACACCGCTGCGCCCTCTCCAAACAATGACCCCAAGCATTAATATGCAAAGTAAACAGCAAAAAGCTCTACACAGAGCATCTGGGATGCTCAATAACCAAGAACTTCTACAGTCAATATTTGCCATTGGTACAAGCTGCCAGTGATGCTGCCAATCGTTTTCAGATCAAATTAGGGGACAGGTGATGCAGCTGTTTATGAAATGCATAATGATAAAAAAATGACTTTGACTAGATCTGGAGATAGTTCTCAAATTGTTAATATGTTTAGCTTTGCTTTAATTCAACACCCTCCCCCCTCCAGCTAACCCTTCATTCAAGTACCTGAGGAGTAGCATTCCTTCACTTATCCCATTTAACCCTCATTATATCTCTGGGAAATAGGCTAGATGCAGGAGAAACAAAATTGTCCATCATCACTCACTGAGCATCATGGTTAAGCAAGGATATGCACTCAGAGTTCCCAGTCAGCATTCTTTAAAATGTGGAAATCCATCAGTGTGTTTTAAAGATTGAATCCTACTGGATAGGATTCTAATAGGCTACCAAATAGGGTAGATCCTTTGATCCAACTGCTGAATCATAAATCAACACATGGGTAAATCCCATTGATTCAATGAATCTGTTCTAGTTGAGACTGGCAAAAAGACTCAGGCCAAAGTTGGCTCTTTCTTGGAATAAAGAACTCTGTTCGATCAGACTACAAGCCTATCTAATCCAATACTCTGTTCACAGAGGAGCCAACTAATGTAATTGAGAAGCCCTCTAGCAAGACATTGAGCTACACTTGAAAGACATTAGTTGTATTGTTTAACACTTGATGTACAGAAGCATACTGTCTCTGGTTCTGGACTGAATAAAAATCTAATGTAGGGATATATTTCTCCCCCCCAAAAAATCAAAAATATTTGAAAAATTGTTTAAAAAAATGGTTTCTTGAGTGTCAGGAACCCCTCATGAGGACAACCCTAGCTATATGAGAATCTTTATGAGATTCTTTCTCTATATGAGAAAGTTCTTTCTTTCTTTCTTTCTTTCTTTCTTTCTTTCTTTCTTTCTGCACAAAATGCATCTGAAACTGTGAATAGTACTTGAAAAACTGCACAGTTTTCCATGACTTTTCTCATAATAGGGAGAAAGATGGTTGCATTAATCATTCCTGCCTTTGAGAATGAAATTTACAAAGATTTCCAGAAGTCTCAATATCAGGTGACACCACCCAGTTGGTTCTTCTGCCTCATTCAACCAACTGCAATGTTTCCAGTGACAGTGGTGCAGCGAGATCTCTATGAAGCCTTGAGGACACTTCCCACAACAGTCCATAGACAGCATTGAAAAACATCTGGCATCTTAACAGGAGCAGTTGAGAGGTATGAGAGAAAGCTTCTCTCATGTCCTTGCACATAATCTCTCTCCCACTAGTGGAATATGAAGGATGCCCCCTCTATCAGATTTTATTTCTGAGACAGATACATATAGGTATATATTTGGTTCTTATTTCATGACATTCAAAGAAAGATATATTTGTGTTATATATTTTATTGTTTTTTGTATTTTATCTGGATCATTTGTTTTATGGTTAGTATGCAAAAGGATCTTGTAGCATCTTTGAGACTAAGAAAGAAAGAAGCATGAAATTTCATAGTATTGTATAGTTTTATATTTTAATTATTCTTTTCTTCTCTCTGTGTGTGTATATACGAATACACACACATACACACATACATATTTTAGATTGTACACCTTTGGGACAACCCACCTTTTTAGCTGTTTTACTTGTAAAGCACCATGTACATCGATGGCACTATATAAAACAACAATAGAAAGGCAAGATAGACAAGCTCCAGAACTTGCACTGTAAGAAAACAGATTCAGTTGTCTTACCTGATCTAACATTGGCAGCTTCTCTATTTTGCTTTAATTTAAAACCATTTACTTAGCACTTGTAGTAAACTAAGTGAAAAGGTTATCCAAACATATCAGCTAATTTTATAAGTTATCAGTACATTCATATATTCAGTAATGTGTCAGGATAAACGCATTCATGATGATTTTCTTAGTCATTTTGCAAAATGCGTTTGTAATTTTCTTAGTCATCTTGTGACAGGAGAATATACTCCTACTCTCCTGCTCTCTTCAGTGGAAGAGCACTTGGTCCATAATCTATCTGATTCAGGGAGTAATTGAATCAACCTAAATGATGGTACAGAAGACACATTCAGTTCATGGTTACGTAAGTGGTGATAAAATCAGGATCCTGCTGCATACTACTTACCTAAAATGTGCAAAGTGGAATCTTTCTATGTTGGGGTGCAAGATGGAGCAATGGTGAAGGTTGGTGCTTCTGGGTGGAGCTTACTGCAGTCTTTCATGGGCTTTATTCTGTCCTCAGATCATAACTAAAATAATAAATGAAATGCCCTTTCTCCAGTAGAAAGCTCTAAAGGTACTTATGGGGACTACCTCTAAGCAGCAGACTCTTACTGGTTAGACCATGCCTGGAATACTCTGTCCAGTTCTGAGCAATAACATTCAAGAAGGATACTGAAAACCTAGAATGTGTGTAGAGGAGAGCAACTAAGATGTTCAGAAGTCTGGAAACCGAGCCTTATGAGGAACAACTTGGGGAATTGGGTATGTTTAGCTCACAGAAAAGAAGAGTATATGACAGCCATCTTTAAATATATGAAGGGATGCCATGTTGATGATTCAGTGAGCTTGTTTTCTGCTGCTCCAGAGTCTGGAACATGAACCAACGGATTCAAATTATGATTCCTTGGAAACATTTGGAAGAACTTCCTTGTTGTTGTTGTGTGCCTTCAAGTCATTTCCAACTTATGGAGATCCTAAGGCAAACCCATCATGGAGTTTTCTGGGGCTGAGAGAGTGTGACTCACTGAAGGTCACCCAGAGGGTTTTCATGGCCAAGTGGAGATTCAAACCCTGATCTCTAGGGTCCTAGTCCAATGCTCAGACCACTATACCATGCTTCCTTACTGTAAGAAGTATTCAACTGTGCAATAAACTGTATCAGAGGGAGATGAACTCTCCTTCTTCGGAGATCTTTAAACAGAGTTGGATGGGCAGCCTTCAGGAGTGCTTTAGTTGTGTATTCCTGCATGGTGAGGTCAGACTAGGGGGCTCTTGTGGTTCCTTCCAGCTCTAAGAGTCTGTGATTCTAATTCTATGATTCAAATGCTATCAGTCAAAAGGCATTAGCCAGTATCATTTTGCACATGTAAAAGTTCCCTTCCACAGATTGTTCATTTTGAAATTGATATGTTCAATTTATGATGGTGTAAGCTAAGTTCTACAAGTATAACCTTTTCACATGGTCATCAGCTCTATTAGTCCTGATGAATAGAGCCATCAGATTTATTGAACTGACCACATATTGACTCACCGTTCAGTCAATGACTGAGTGGGTCTACTCTAGTTGACTCTGAATCACAGGATTCCAGCCATGAAATTGCACATTCTTGGATGATGCATGGCTATTTGTCAGTGTATTCTTTGTATATTACTTTATTCACTGGGATTTCATAAACAGACACTGTTGTGTTCTAGATTTTGGCAGTCATATGTGTTCTAAAGATCATCTGAAGCAGAACTTTAGGTAAACAATCAGTATGATCATTTAATCAGTTTAAGAACCACTTTGAACAAGCATAGAAGACACTGCCATAGAATTGTACAAGAACTGATGGCAAAGATCAGGAGAAAGAAAGGGAAGGGGGGGAAAGCAGAGCAAAGCCAATTCTGGAGGGGAGAGAAGTCAAAATAATGATTGATTAAATGTCTAACATGTAATGATGTAGAATTCAGATGACTGACAATGTGTACTGCATATTGCCTTTCCAATGTTTCTTTTTTGATGTTTTTACATATTCTGTTTTTCTCTTATAGACATGATGATAAAAAAAGCTGTTATGTTCCCTGTTGCAAGAGGCAACAGTGAGCAGGCACAGTGACAGATACACCATCATTTGCACAATGGCTGTAGACCAACCAGTGTGTAACTTCATGTATCTAGCTTTACACCATGGAGGTATGATACAGGATCTTGGCCTCTACAGTTCTTACATATTTCTCCTTTTAGGAGATTCTCCATGGCAGTGATTGAGACAGATGAGAGAGGGGGAGAAAATACAGGTGGGTAACACATTGATGATGACAATGTCTGAACTTCCTGTAAAATTCTGTGAATGAGGCAGGGTGAATGCACATTAAAAGCCTCCTCCAAAAGCACCCTGGCAGTGTTGAAATCATCCCCAAATCAAACTGACAAGGACAGAGACAGCCATAGTAACAGCTGACAGAAAATGCCACAGTATCCCATCTTCTGAAACTGCCAGCTACTTTAAATAAGTAAGTTATTCTTTCTGATAGGCTTCAGAGATACACTTCCACATATTTGGTATGAGATAATACTAACTGAGAGGCTGCGGGTTGAAGGGGCATGGAGGGAAGAAAAAAGCTTGACTGGCAAAGGGATCTACTTAGAGGTCAATAACCTGACTCTTCTAGCCAAAATCATTGAAGCACATTGTGCAAAATCTGCTCTCCCAACTCCAAACAAATAAAGGAAGTGTAAGCAAAGTTTGGCCCAAGAGATTCCTCTGTTTAGGGAGACCTTCAACAAAACATGACCTCAGTGTTTTTAATAGTGCATTTTAACAAGTGATTAAAAAGGATGAGTGCAAAGCTTGTGCAAAAGTCAGATGTAAGCATTCCCTCTGAGCATGGATAATGACTCTTAGATGGCATGGGAGGATGAGAACAAGTCATTTTGACTTATGGCACCCCTAAGGTGAACCTACTGCAAGGTTTTCTTGGCAGGTTTCTTCGGGGGGGGGGGGGGGTTGCCATGCTACACTGAGGCCAAGAGAGTGTAACTTGCTCAAGGTCACCCAGTAGATTTTTATGCTTGAGTGAGGATTCAAACCCTCTTCTCCAGAGTCATTATCTAATACCCAAACCACTACACCACACTGAGTCTCAGCAACAAAGCTTGTGCAAAGGTCAGATGTAGACATTCCTCCTGGGCACTGATAATGACACTTAAATGGTATGGGAGGATGAGAACAATGAAATGTCATACCTAAGACAATGCCAGTAAAATATAGACATGTACCCTCTTTCAAATCCAGATAGGGTTGTCCAACATCTCTGGAAGCAGCTCAATACTTCATCTGTACCAGACTGAGCTGGTCTGGCAGGTCTTTATTCTATGGAGGTAAACAAGACAAATAAGCACGGATTTCTCTCATCAGTGAAACCATTTCCTTGTCAGCAGGGGGAAAAGAAATGAGATTTGGCTATTTAAAGGCATCCAATCTCTCTGTCTCTTCCTCATGTCTTTTTACAATGTATGCAGGCTCTGGCAAAAGGCAGCTCTCTGCCATATGCATCAAAGTCTAATATTCATATTTATTGATCATGATTCATAACAAACTTAATTGGACCAATGGTTTCAGTCATAGCAAGGCCCCATCATATATTCGTTCACTCAGCTACAGGTTTTTCCCATGCCAAAAAAGCTAGGGTCCCAAACACACTGCAGAAATAATCCAGTTTGAGACCATTCTAACTGCCCTGGCTCAATGCTAGAGAATCCTGGGAATTGCAGTTTTGGGAGACATTTAGCCTTCTCTGTTAAAGAGCTCTGGTGTCACAATAAACTAAAATTCCCAGGATTCCCTAACACTAAGCTGGGGCAGTTAAAGCAGTCTCAAACTGAATTATTTCCGGAGTGTGTTTTGGACCTTGGTGTTTTGTTTTTCTTGAAGAAAAGTTGTTTAGAATTCTCTTGGATCTTCAATGAAGCAGATGCATTCATAGCCACTGCTCTGGGCCTTCCTCCAGCTTGCTTGTCCATCGGAAGTAGTGTTTTGGCCAAGAGAATGATGTCTTCTTTGAATATTCTGACACCTGTGCATATGGAGCTAGGCTTGTTGTACCAACGGATGTCATTACAGGCAGAAAGAGCACACCACAGGCCTTGTGCATTTACCACCAGATGGCTAACAAATGAAGCTTATGCTGACCTATGTAGTTGACTTTGGGTCTCCCTTGCCAGCTCCTGAAAAGACTATCTGTCAGCCTGTGAGAACATTGTTTTTCAGCATTCTGTGCCGTTTGTTGAGTTAAGATGTTAATATTATTTTTTGGACATTGTAAAGTTTTGTACATAAATAGTGTGCACAGAAACACACAGACACACAGAGAGAATGAATATGTCTCTCCACTTTACTATCCCTCCATTTCTATTATTTCTTTATTTACATATTATATCCCACCATATATCTAAAGCAAGGCTGTATGTGCTTGTTTATGTAGTTTCTGAAGATGGAATGAAGAATTTTATTTACTTTCTCCCCATTGTGGTCCCTGGACCCTCACTGGTTCTCTGACTCCTCCCAACAGACAGGATAACTGGTACCCTTATATCCTTGCATCTTATTTCATATTAAAAGGTGTTTTTTTATGTGGGTAGGTGTTTTGATTTTTGACAAAATTTGAAGTGGATGTCTGACCATTTCTGATGGGGCTAGGCCTGACAGTGAACCCCAGCGAATCAACCCTGGACCCCTTACCTATCACTGCCATAATCCAGTTTCAAACATATAGCAAGCATCCTGTTAGTGACATACACATGTACAACTTGCATTATACATGTGAACTGTTTTTATCAGACATTGCACCATTGCCATATCCAGATGATGGGGACAGAAATGGAGGTCAACAAGTAAAACATATACTGATGCACATTGTTCATTGCAATTGTGCAATGGGATGTCAGCCCTATGTGTTTACCATTGATTCTCATATATTGCACTACAATGTACATAATGCAATGTATGTAGATTAATGTATGTGCTATCAGGTATAGGGATTGTGCAAGGTGAATACAACATAATTCCAATGGTGTTTATTTATAGTCCCTGTGGTGATGCAAGATCTCAGCCACTGTGTTTCAGAAATTAAGTATTTCTCTTTGACAAACCAACTGAAATAAGGCTCTTTTTTAAGCTAGTGGCCAATTGAAGTATAATTTAATAACCATGAGTGGCATACTGTTGAGTAGTTGAGTTGGGGCTGGGCTTATGGTAACACAATTACTGGGGATTCACAGTCATTATCAACCAACTGTGACCCCCAACTCCTGCTTTTACAGCATAGCAGGACCCCTAACCGAAGGGTTTCCAAGGTACTATAGATCGGGGTGCTTGGAAATTATGTTGTCAATTATCTCCTGGGTATGGGGAAGTTTGGGAGAAGCATTTGCAGGAGGAACCTGAGGGATCTATCCAACTGTCTGTTCTCAACCTGCACCATGACCGGGAAGGTTTTCTTTCCCAGCTCCACAGTCTGCAGTGCCTTGGAAAAGCTTTGGTTGGGATGCTACCAGGCTAAAAGGGTAGATGATGCAGGATCTTTGTCCGTTTTTCTTCCAAAAGTGAAATGTCTAGGCAAGATAATGCAAAGCAATAATAACTATTTCGTCACAATTGTCCAGAGTTATTCCCAGCATTTGCAGACTAGGTCAGAGATGTCATTAGCATTTCAAGGGGAATGATAAACATTAACACTGATTAGAAAATAACTGTTTTGCAATAGCTGGCATTTGTGACCCACCTTCCAGCTCTGTACTTAATAATTAAAATAATTGCAAAGATGTCGCGAGAGATCAATACTGACATTATAACTAGCAAAATACCTGCCGTTGTGATAGGTGGGGAAAGGGTATAAGCAGAGCACAGAGTTAAAAGGGGACAAAATCAGAATAAAACTTAACTTCCAGTTGTTGTTGTTTTTAAAAAAGGAAAGTTGCCAAAGGCTATGAATCTTTGTAGGCACAGAATAAAAACACTCTTTCCTGGGGTGGGCAGCTGCAGACCTCCAGAGGTTTTTGGTTTGCAAATCCTTTTAGTCTGAAGTTGCCACCACACTGTAGAATTAAAGCAGTTTGGTACTGTTTTAACTGCCATAGCTCAATGCTATGGAATTCTGGGATTTGTAATTTTGTAATATATTTAGTCATCTCTGTCACAGAGCGCTGGTGCCACAACAAACGATAAATCCCAGCATTCCATAACATTGAATCATGGCAATTAAAGCAGTGTCAAACTGCACTATTTCTGCAGTGTAACTATACTCTAGGACATAGAGCAAGGTATTCAAACTACAAGGAAAGAGCTTCCACCTCAACATTAGGAAGAACTGCCTCGGAGTGTGGTGGTGTTTTCCTTCTTTGGGGGTTTCAAACAGAGACTGAATGACCATCTGTTGGCAGTACTTTGATTGTGTATTCCTGCATGGTTCAGGAGGTTGTACTGGATAGCCCTTGGGGTCTCTTCCACTATGATTCTATAATGTAGCAGAGAAAGGGAGAGTAATGGTTTGAGCCATGGAGCATTAGCTATTCAGTCTGCCACTAAATCAATGTCCATCTATTGTTGTGCATTTCCCCTTTCTCAGCCCATATTTCAACTGCAAGGAATAAATTGCTCTGTTGATGGAGTCATTACCTACTGCAAAACCAATTAATAATAAGCGCCATGAAATGGTACTTTAGCCTAGAAATGCTGACAAGGCCTCAAGGAGGGCAAAAGGAATGGTGGAGGTTCAGGCTTAATTAATTTAGTTTTGGAATGCCAGGCATTCTTGGGCTTTGCAAGATTTCCTATAAATGCAGTAGGATCACAATGAGTGGCATTAACTGAGTATTGCGTATTCTATTTAGGAATCAACAGAAGAGCAATTACAGTTCTGAGAGGGTCTCTCCAAAGAAGCAAGAAGGAGACAGATTGATATAACCAGCATGGCCGTGAACCTCTAAGGTCGGCTAGAAATCCAGAAGGGGTTAAGTGTTCTGCCACCTCAGGAAGTCCCAGTGCAGAGAATGCAATCACACAGTGCAAAAGAACCAAAAGGCTGTTAAAATAAAAGAACTTCATTTCATTTCACTTTATTTTACGGTGAAAGCAGAATGTCAAGCTTAAAAATGTTTCATCTAGATGCTCTAGCATCCCCTGTTTAGTAAGGGGAAAAAAAATCTGGTTTTCTAGTGAAAAATAGGGGCAATTGGTGGTTCCCCAGCAGCTATCCAAGGTGCTGAACTTGGACAATGTCTATCACCTTGGATAGCTCCTTTAAATTTCAAACTAAAACCTGAAATGGATTCACCATCCTACCAACATGGGCACCACTGGCTTCCTCTGCCAATTTCAATATGAAGCAGCTTGGTGATGGCCTTACAAACCTCCTCTGAACAAATCTTGCCAAGAAAACCCCATGATAGGTTTGCCTTAGGCTTACCATAAGTTGAGAACAACTTGAAGCACACAATAGTACACACACAATAGTAACGACAACAAAATAATGTCCTCCTTTCTAGCTATTAACATTAATGGGGAAAAATTCTTTCAACCTATCATTCAAGGCTCTGGCCTAAACATGAGATGAAACAAATGTTTTGCTAACAGTCAGGAAAGACAGTGAATGACTGTATAGGTCGAGATAATAACAAATATATGAAGCATGTTGAATATCCATGGTTCTGACATGCATTCTTTTAGTACTTTTCCCCCCCAAGGGGCAGGTGTAGCTGATGTACACATTTTGCATCTGACACTTCTGTAATCTCTTCCCTGCTCTCCAACAAGGATTGGGGAGGGGAGCTTTGATCACTGCAAGATGAAGAAGAAAATATCAACCTTTGCAGTGACCAAAAATAGACATATGCAGATGTAGGGTTAAGTTATGCCTGTGCGTTCTGCTAACTGGCTGTTGCCAGCCTTGACATGTAACTTCACCAGTGGAGATTTACTCTATGCATCTCTGATGTAGGATCTCATTCAATATTTGCACATGTTTTAAATGTGAATGGCTAAAAATGTGTACCACTGAAATGCTCTTGGATCATGGAGGGGGGGGGAAGCATACAAAAATAGTTATTGGAAATGTTTATAGAGGTCCATACGGGGTGAGCAAACTTGATAGAGCAAAAGACTGGGCAACAATTGAAGGAGGATTTCTTTGTGGGGAGGAGAACAACAAACTTGAGTCTGAAAGATTTTCATATCATGACCCAGGTTTCTGCTTGTCTAAAGGCGTTTCAGCTTGCTGACTTTGAGTCCGACATAGAATCAGAACATAGACGACTGAGCTGTCTTTTCATTCTTAAGTGCCTTTCTAGTATATCAGCCATGGCTCTATCCTTTGCACTGATATTTCTGATGCACTGAGTCTGAGGGCTGTGGTTGCTGCTTTTTCCATTCAGCAGCATGAAAGACCTTGTCACCCTCCCACAGTGCAGTGTCCTGTTTATCACAGGACTGGGACTCAGCATGCAGCTGCTCCCCTGCTGTCCACTTTTGAAGGAACCCAACCCAGAGGATTGCAGTCTTCACCAACGGCTCACACTCCCTGCTGAGCAATGACATACAGACATGACTGATGCTTGCAGTTTTGTATCTTTCCTTTCTTTGTCACTGCATGGCCATTTGGTAGAGCCTCAGAGGCATGTTCCTCATCCCATTCAAAATAGGGAAACAGCAAAAACTTGGGGGGGGGGGGAGGTTGATGCAAACAGACATAGACAGGTTTCTTTGCTGAAAGACATTTATGACGGTGGGATATACTGCCCATGCATGCCCAGATTGGAACAGCCTGCTGTTTTTAAATATATTTGCTCATATATTTTACAAGGGCCAAGTACCCATTTAACACTGGTAGAGTATAAAGTCCCACAAGTATAGAGATTCTCACTGGAATGAAAACAGAGCCCATGAAAAATAATGTTTTTCCTATGAAGTTCTACATTCACAGTTTTGGGGGTGGGAGAGAAGAGATGTAAGTAGGCAGCACCCAGATGAACTTTGCAACTGGGAGAAAGAGATCCAAAGTCACCTTCCTAGATCTTGAGCAGCTCACTGGAGATCCAGAAGGCTGTGGTCCCCTTTCTTCTCCCAGATGCAGAATTGTAACCAGGATTTGGTGCCATCTGGGCACTTCCCTCTAACTATTAGATGGCCATGGAAGCAGGGTCTGATGGTTGGCAGATATCAGGGTGTGTGCAGATATTGCCCAAGGAGGTATGGGATGCATCCTCCCATAGCACTGAAAAACAAACATACACTTGCATAACCTCAAATTATGTTAGCCCTTCATATCCATGGATTCTGTATCTATAGATTCAAACATCCATGGCTTGAATGTGTTTTTGTGGGAGTTTTTTAATTCAGAAAGCAAACCTTGATTTTGCCATTTTATATAAGGGACATCATTTTACTGTGCCCTTGGATATAATAGGACTTGTGCATCCATGGATTTTGGTATCCACGGGGAATCCTGGAACCAAACCTCAGAGAATACCAAGAGACCACTGTATGTGTCGCCAACAGGATATCAGCACATCCAGGAGGAAGGATGAAATGAACTGTGCAGTTTTCAAAGACTTTCAAGACTTATTTTGCACCACATTGGCACATGGCATTTTTGCACATAAAACAGGTCTCTCTGTGCAAAAAAATATATTTTAAAAACCGAGTGCCCCTTTGGGGGAGGGTATGGGGGCATAGCCACCATACTTTTGTTCTTAGCCAATTCAGACACAGGAGAGGCCTTTTTTTTGAACAGAAAATGTTTTTGTTGTTGTTTAAGCAAGCCATCCCTGATATTGCAGGTCTACAAGATCTCCCAATGAGAGCCCATGTCCTTCCACAGTTGCCTATCCCTGATGCATATCACTGTAAGTTGGTTCTGTCAATTTTCTTCTCTATTCTGCAATTATTTTCAAGCCACTTTTTAATTCAGCTCTCCCTAACATATACATTGTGGACATGTCTTTCCGTAAGATATTTCTGAGCCAAGAATTGCATAGCAAAGCCTGAAGGAGGATAGACTACATTTTTTGATCCATGTATGAGCCCAGTAATTCACTTTAAAATGTGGACCCAACTCACTCTCCCATCTCTTTCCCATGAAAATGGGTGATTGAATCATACTGGGGACACTTGATTCTTTGCATTGGCTTACAATAAGAACTAATCTCATTTCAGTGGCAGATTTAACAAAAGACTATAATTTTTAAGGAAGATTAATGGGGCAAGAAGGGATCATACTGCTGTTGAGTCGTTAAAAGTCATAGCAAATGTTCTGACAGGCTAGAAATATGTAGGAGGCCAGAGGCTTTGAAGGAGGAGCAGGAAGAATCATTGACAGTTTAATCCATAAAATCCATAAAAGGACCTTCTCTATAGGTTAGGTGAGCTCTGGGTTTTTACTGTTTTGCAATCTCCATCAAATTTCCAGGGAGGGTTCAGTAGCTGGTACCTAAACTATACCAGATTTTTTAAATGAGTGAGGGACTAAAAGTCTAATTTTCTTTCATTCAGAAGAGGCTAAAAGATCGGAGTGAGGTTATGAATTCTGATAGAAGGACCACTCTTTGCTGCTCCATGAGCAATTTAACAAAAAGAAAGAAGACAAGGCAAAACGAAGTTTGCATGTGCTTTGGAACCTCAGTGTGCATTAACTGTCAGGAGCTTTAAAATGAACTTGGTAACCTTCACAGTCCTCCACTGTTAACTGCAGAAAGCTTTAATCCAAATGCCTTTCTTCCACTGAACTGCATGGAGATTAGTTCAGATATCCTTGACAACAGTATGGGCACCACCTCTTCTTGTTTGGTTTGGTTTTACACCCACAATGGATGCTGTGTCTGTTGGTAAGAAACAAAAACTAGAGAGCATTAAACAAAAGCTGGGTGAGAGCTGGGTCTTCCCTTTCTTTTCTGTGCATATCAGTTAGTATCTATTACTGTTGATAGATAACCTATTAGAGCACAGGATGGAGATGATCTGGGCACTACAGCTATTTTGAAACCCTGAGGACCCCAATTTTCTATTTGATTAAAAAAAAATGATCCCAAAGACCATCAAATATTTCCCCTAGAAGTTGTGGAGGCAATTGCACCATATCTTTGCTCCATTAGGTTGTTATGGATCCTGAAAAGGTATTTTTTCCTATCAGAAAGTGAGATAGGGCATGCACACCCTTGGGCTGCTGTGAACCTTATTCTTCCAGGGTAGATTATCTCATGTCTTTTGCAAACACCCATAGGCCTCCAAATAGAATAGCTTCCTTCGTGTCCTTTTTGTTGTCATCATATATCTGCTGTCCTTCCTAGTGTCTTTTATTTCAAGGAGAGGGAGATGTCCTTTCATTATGAGAGCTTCTGCCCTGCAGTTTGAAGTCCAGGGGTTGAGAGGTGTATGTCCATATGGCCTTTGGATTTTGGCATGCTTTATCAAGCAGCAGTAGAATACAGTCCTTTTGCCAGAGTTCCTGTCCAAGGGCTTTGTTCCAAAACATGACAGTTTAGAATGAAGAGAGCTCGTAATAGTCTCCATGTGCACTCATTCTGTTCCACCATAAATCATTTGGGAAACTTACTGGGAACAAACACAAGAGAAGTTGATGTGGCAGCCCTTGAAAATCCTCTTTCAGAAGACTCTTATCTGTGCAGTTTTGGAAATAACTTCAGTGAAATAAATATTCTGCACAAAATTTGCATGTGGTTGTTTTGCACATAAAACATCATTTTCTCTGTAGGCAACACCAGCCTGAATTCTGTTGCTAGACCCATTGAATTAATGGGATTTACATATGTTTTGACTCGCCATTCAACAATTCATTGAATTTGTCTACTCTAGTTGGGTTTAACCAATAGGATTCCAGGTAATATCTTCTGCACAGAAAATAATATTCTATATTCTATAATATTTCTACATTATTTCCACATAGAGAATTACCTATGCAGAAAATGCTATAAATGGGGATGTATTCTGTGTAAAATTCACATACAGCCCTCACTCCTCTGGGGTTGCACCAGGCTGGGATACAAGGTATAAATCTTTGCTTATTTCATTCCTGCACTTAAGAATGAAAACAGATCAAAGTTTTATTCCTCTTGGACAAGATTTCATGAGTTTGTGCACATTTCCTAAGGAATTTTTCTGTGTGTTCTTGTGAAAATGTTTGTCCAAGAATGATGTGTGTTTGGATACACAATATTAGTTTTTGCCTCCCATCAAATTTTCTTGGTAACTTTATGTGGAAAATCACACCAAAGAGAAGAGAGAAGTGTCAGTCTTTCCATCCTTGCTAAGGGGTGCAACGAAGTTGTTGGAGATGATATACAACAGATTAAAATTTCTTGTAGTGGTTAAGAAAATTTACTATTGTTATCATTATTATTACTTCATTTGTTACAAGTCTCAGAACTGAAATTTGTGGCATCTGCTTAGGTCAGCGTTCCTCAACCTGGTGCCACCCCAGATGTGTTGTACTGCCACTCTCATTGTCCCTTCCCAGCATGATGGACTGCAATTCCCCAGCTGGCATGTCCAATGATTACATTGGTTGGGGTGACATAATCCTACACATCTGAAGGGCATGAAGTAGGAGAGAGCTGGCTTGGGCAGTCAGTTTGCACTCCTATGCTACTCTGCTCCCACTCATTAAACCTGGCCATTGGACCATCCTGATTAGGAAGGGCAATAAAAAGTTTCTTATTTGGTAAAGCCCATTCCTCAACATCAACATTTCCTTTAACTGTCTCCTTTGCACTCCCATGCATCTTTTGGCTTTGGTCTTCCGCCCTATCTTCTGGCTTGACCCATGTTTTGTCCCAGCTTCCAGTACATCCCTCAGTTCTGACCCCTGCTTGTTATTTAGTTGTGATTCTGGCTCTTTCCTCAGGTTTGACATTTGGCAGGGTTTTTTTGGATTCAATTCCCTGGCTTCATTCTTGATTTCTACTGACTGCTTCCTTGGCCTCACAACTTTTTACAGGATTTCACTGGTGGGTGGTGGCTTTGATGGGACAGTGAATGTACCCTGGCCTTTGCTCTGAAGTTTGGAGGACATGTGGAAGACATTTAACTGTACCCATACATTAGTTTCAGCACCTTCTTCAGGCTAGGCCCGATGAGATGGCCTGCCTTCTCTCCCTCCATATGATGGTGGATGGAGGGAGTTCTTAATCACAGAACATTAATTAATTAATTAATTAATTAAGAACATGGGTTCTTAATCACAGAAAATGGCATTTTCTGCAGTGAAATTATTTTCTGCAAGAGAAAAAAAATCTATATAGAAAATGCAACTTTCCATGGGGGAAGAAAACTGGATCTTTTTTCCCCTCAAGAATAAACCCAAACTATGAAAAGTCCTCAAAAATTGCACAGTTTTCAAGAATCTTCTTGGGGCAGGGAGAAAAAATAATTCAATCATTTGTTCTTGGCCGCAAGAAAGAAATTTATGAAGATTTCACCCCCAAGTAACATCAGGGATCTCTACGTTCAGCTAGGGGGAAAAATCTTGCTTAAAACCCTGGAGATTTGCTACTCCTGTCAGTCAGGGTTGATGAAACTCTGCCAGATGGAATAAATGACTCAGTATAAAGCAGCTTCCTAAAGCATCGATGAGAGTTTCACATACATATGTGGAACATGCTGTGAAACTTGGCTGGAACTGAAAGTTGCTTTCCTGTCCTTGCCTCGGCTGTTCTACTCCGGTTTGGTTCAGTGCAGGTGATCAGATCCAAGCCTGGTTCCATCATTCCCATTCCTGCAATGAGAGAAAACTTTGTACTTTGCAAGCCTCCTTGTTTCCTTTGCCATTCAAAGGGTTTGCCACCGCTCACTTGCCACAGTGATCATGCATTTCATTGCTCTACCTGGAACACCTTAGGAGCATAATGTCTTTTTCCTCTCCACGAAAATCTTATGAGGAAGCTGTCCCAACCACATCGATCACTGAAAATTATCAGGTATGCAGTCACAAAGCCAAAGCACCTCCAGTTGTTTTTAAAATGTTCTTGGTATTGTAGAAGCCTAAAAATAATATTCAGAAGAAGATGTTTGCCGGAATGGAGCATTTCTTGTCTTCAGGGATGCATTGCCATTAGATAAGAAATCACTTTCCTTTGCTTTAGCTCCCTCAAAGAAGTGTTCAGAGCCCATGGAAGTGATATCTTTGTTATATCTTCAGGGAAAAAACACAAACACTTAACTAAACAGCTCCACAAGACCAGGAGAAGTAACACAATCTCTTTTGGTTGCAGGGAAAAATAGACTGAGGGATCCTTATGAATATTTACTGTTCTGTGTGAGAATGTGTGTGTGTGTGACACATATACACACACACATAATGCTTAATTGGAAGGGTTTGGGTTTTTTTTATTTCAAGATAAGAAACTCTGTGGATTAAAATGCTGCTTTGTTCGGGTTGCAATGCAATGTTTCTTAGAGAGGAGATCAAAGTTGTAGCTGTAAAACAAAAGCATCCACTTTCATTAGAGTGTCTTTGTTGAGAGAATGAGATCTCTTATGATTTTTTTTTTTTAAATATGGCCTCCCTTATTTCTTTAAGCCTTTGGTGGGAAATGGGTGTCCTGCAGCCCCAAGTAGTCCCTGAAGATCCTCAGAAAACCAGGCTTTTTTTTTTTTAAAGGTGAAAACAACACAAAATATGCCCCAACCACCACAAAAATATAGTGGTTTGTATCCCACTGCCTCCCACTATCCTAGAAATTGTTGTTGTTGTGTTTCTTCAAGTCATTTCTGACTTTTGGCCCTAAGCTGACCCAGTCATGGGATTTTCTAGGCAAGATTTGTTCAGAGGAGGTTTGCCATTGCCTTCCTCTGAGGCTGAGAGTGTGTGACTTGCTCAAGGATACACAATGAGTTTCATAGCTGAGTGGAGAATTGAACCCTGGTCTCCAGAGTTGTAGTCCAGCGCTCAAACCAATACACCACCCCAGAAAACACCCAAAGAAAACCCAAAACCCTGAATTGGCTACATTTTAGCTTATTTCTGGAAGAAGAAGTGATGAAATGATGCCCACATGGAGTGTTTCTGCAGCTCATGGGGAACATAATGGATGACAATCTCCTTTCACAGTTGTCCATCTCTGCTTTCACCAGTAGTTCTCTTTGTGTCAGACATCAGGGCTCAATCTGAGGATTTTTAACCTAAAATAACTGGTCAGAGAGCAGCAGATACTGGCAGGGGTGGGGTAGTGGCACTAGATGAACAAGACTCCCTAGAAAAGACTTCTTCGTAAGGTAGAAGGTGACAGGAAAAGAGGAAGATCACATTCTAGATGGATAGACTCAATCAAGGAACCCACAAGGGCAGCCCTGAGTCTGCAAGACTGGAGCAGGGCTGGTGACATGGAGGTCTCTCTTTTATGGAGTTGCAATAAATTGAAGTTGACTTGACAACAGTTAACAGTAACAGTATATATTTTTTTAAATATGGTTAATAGTTATTTTGATTTTAATGTTGAATGGCATTTTTGTCAGGGTTTTTTCTTTGGAGGGTGATCAGACCAGGAGAAGTAACCCAGTTAAGCATACTTAACTAAATAGTTGATATAAGACTCTAGCTGCTATGTTTAATCACAACTTTTGCTATGTTTTCCTTTGTCATTCTGTCTACTCTGTGAGTCACAGTTTTGCAAAAAGGTGAGGCACAAATTGTCAGATAGATGGATGATGGGTTTTGTAGTGTAAACTATCCCAAAGTCTCCTGGGTGCCTGTTCCTAGCATGGGCTATTGTTCTGAGGTTCAAGGCTAACCACCCATAATGTTTGCCTGATGGGCTTGGCAGCTATCTTATTTCACATCAGACCTGTGCTCCATCAAGCTCAGTATCATCTCTCCACTGAGTGGCAGAAGCTTTCTACGGTTTCACAGAAATGAGGGTGTTTTCTTTCTTTTTCTTCCCTAGCTCTGCACAGAGATGTAAAGGATTAGAGCTGGCACCTTTGCATGCAAAACATGCACTATATGAGTGAGGGACTCTCCTTTTTCTGTATGGGCAGCTTTTGTTGCCCACAGTGTCTCCGATCACCCCAAATTATTGTTTTTCTTTCCATGAACAGGGTGAATTGCCTTTCCTGGAACCATCAATTCATTGTGTTTTATTTATTAAAAGCTTTATATTCACTCTGTATTGTGAGATCTCAGGCTGAGGTACAAGTAAAATCAATATAAAAAGATGAAAGCAATTTAAAACAATAAAAATATTGGCCAGAGTCTTTTATCACCGTCTGCGTTATGTACACTTAGCTATGTAGCAATGTGTTGAGAAACCCAGTTATTGAATTGCTAAAATGTGTAACAGCACACTGGCATAGTTGTACCAATGCATATTGGACTCTATCAATACGCACTTCCAAGCCAATGTCCCGAGATGCACAATGGGACTGTTTTGCATTGGGACTGATGTGCAGTTGTGCATCAATCTTGTTGTTCATGGGTCTCAATGTACATTTGGACCAATGTGCATCAATTCAGTTGTCCATATCAGTCACTTTTCCAGCTCCTTTATTTAGTAACATAACAGCAGCCCTCTATAGGATATGGATGTTATGGAATTGCCCAGTTCTAATTTCTCTGCTTACATTAAGTCCACTTATGAAGACATAATTCCCATATAGGGACTTGGCTGCCTAGACTCAAACATATTAGTCATAAGTTTAAAACAGGGTAAAAAAGCTAAACCAGATTTAAATGATGTGCCTTATCATTTTCAAGTGAATAGCTTAGGACCCAAAGGCTTTAAGTAACAGCCAGCATTGCCACCACTTTGGGCTCCAAGGGGCCGACATTTTACAACTGGAGTGCCACAGCTGAGAAAAACCTCTTCCATATCCTCATGCAGTGCTTTGGACTTACCAATGGGATAGAGAATATCTCTTTCAGCAGACCTCAGTCCACAGGCAGTTATCTATAGGAAGAAATACTCCTTTAAGTATTGACCATCCAAGGCACTTAGGAGTGGCAATTTACTTTACTGAAATTGTTCAGCTGCCTGCACTGTTTTCCTAAAATTTCAAAAGAGAAGAGGACTCCAGATCACTTCATTTAAAAAAATGCTAATATTTTTGCAGTCCATTTTTCAGCCCTTGGGGTCTATAAGGAGTAGTATCCCCTGATCTCAAAACATAGGCAAGTTCATATGGAAAAATATGGTCTTTCAAATAAACTGGAAGTGAGCCATATAGGACTTTATAGGTAATAATGAGCACATAGAATTGTATCCAGAAATGGACTGGCAGCCAGTGGAGCTGTTGCAATAAGGGAGTTGTGTGTTCCCTGGTTACAATCTGGCTGTTGCTCTTTGGACTAGCTGGTGTTTCCAAACACCCTCCAAAAGCAGTCCCACATAGAGTGCATTACATTAGCTCAAACAAGATGTAAATAAGGCATATGTCACCACGGCCACATCTCAAGGTTGCTGGCACAAATGTCTTAGCTATGTAAATGCACTCCTGGCCACCGCCAAGATGTGGGCTTCCAGGTTCAGGTTTGAATCCAAGAGCACATCCAAACTACACATCTGTATCTTCCTGGGAGTATAAGCCCATTCAGCACAGGCTGGATCCCTATCCCCTGATCTGCTTTTCAGCTGACCAGGGGCACCTCTGTCTTCTTTAAATTAATCTTCAATTTGTTTGCCTTCTTCCAGTCTATTACTGATGACAGGCACTGGTTTAGGATGGAAACAGCTCCCTTAGACTGAGTGGTAAGGAGTAATAGACATGGATAAATCTGCAAACTGATGACATGCTGACTGCCAAACTGAAGGCACTGGATTCCCAAACCCTAGCCAATCTCTCCCAGAAGTTTCATAATTAATAATAATTTTTTAAATAATTTTTATTTATAACCCGCCCCTCTGCGTGGCAGTCGGGGCGGGGAACAACCAGTGTAAAAACAGAACAAAGTTAAAAATCAAACCCTCATCTCATAATCCCACCCTCCTATCCCCTTAAAATAGAATTAAACAACAACAAGAATTAAAAATGCCACATTAATAAAAAAAACAATTGTAAACATATAATAACAAAAATAGAATGAGCGGCGTCAATTTAAAAACTCATCTCCCAGCTGAAAGTTGTTCCGGGAAGGCCTGTCGGAAGAGATCCGTCTTTACTGCTTTCTTAAAAGCAGCAAGGGTAGTAATAAGACGGATCTCATCCGGCAGGCCATTCCAAAGTCATGCATGTGTTAAATAGCATAGGGGTCAGAACTGAGCTCTGAATGACTCCAAAGACCAATGAATCATAGAATCCTAAAGGGAGCCCAAGGGCCATTTAGTGTAACTCCACCCCCTGTTATGCAGGGATACACAACATGAGTCTCCTAGTACCACCTTGAGTTCACCCTTGAGAAAAGAATGAAACCACTATAAAACAGTCCTAGCCCAGTAAGGCAGCCCAGAAGGATACCATGGTTAATGGTATCAAAAGCTTCCAAGAGGTCCAGCAGAACAAAAAAAGGTGAGATATCAATGTAATCATTCTACCTATCCATCTAAAGTATTCACAGACATTATTCTGAGTTCAAAATCCATGCTGTAGAAGCACAAGGAAGTGATGAGGAAGAAACACATCAGCTTTCTTCTCCTATAGGAATGATGCAAGATGCTCCTTGTACATGAATAATAATGTCTCCCCTTTAACTGATGAAAGTGTAAATGATTTCTAAATATAGCCTTTAGCATCTGGATTAGTTCCTCCCTGTGTGCCACAGTCACGGTTCAGAGTTTTTACTGACAGCATTGGAAGGTAAATGCCAAACACCTGCACAAACCAAGAATTTGGAAGAAATGAATGGATGTGATTGGATCTTGCCTTTCCTCTGGGAAAATAGGTCACAGTACTTTGGCCTTGCCTTTGGTCAGTGCAAAGGTATGTCTAGACAACACAGAAGGAAAGCAGAGTTTAAACAAAGAAAATTCAAACGAAACCTTAGGATGTGGTGGGCCTTACATATTGCCATAGTGCAGAACTGAGCTGTCCCTGGGCTGTGATGGACCTCTACTTAGTTGCTTGCATCACCTTCCACCTCCCATCCCCAGCCATTTAATGGCAGTAGCAGTGTCTTATGGGGTTTGACAGCTGCCAAAGGAGAGAAATATGGAACTGCACATGTAGAGCATCACAATTTATACACAGCAACGCAGAATCTCAGCCAGTGTCTCAGTAATAAAAATTATAGTTTTATACCAATGGATTCTGCTTTATTCTCTGGCATCTCTGGGAAGAATGGGGACAAGGTCCCTTGGGAGATGCTGGAAAGTTGCTGCTAGTCAGTGTGAGTAATATCAAGCTAGGTAAACCAATGGTCTGACTTGCTGGGAAGCAGGTTCTTAATGCAAAAGAGGACTCTCATCTTTTGCAAGATATAATATAGATGTATGCATTAGGTATGAGATGTAAAGTAGGAGTCTTCATATTTGCAAAATATATAAACATTTTAAATAGAACACAATGCAGACTTTCAAAAACAAATAATAAGATTCTGATCTGTTCCATAATGTTGTCGAATACGGTCTTCTTTAAATAAGATAATAAGGAATCTGTTGAATCTTACTGAAGGAAAGCAGAACCACTGGAATGACAGGAAAGTTAATGAGGTACTCCATGAAAGTTAAATTGATAGCACAAGAGCAAATGATGCAGACCATGATAAAAAGGAAGAGTAAATGAAGGGAGAAAACAGCAAAGAAACAGTGGTTGTTCCTCATATCTTGAAATCTGATGAAGCCTCTTTGGAAGCCTCCTTAAAATCTTTCTTTGCTTCCCTTCAAAACCCTTGCAGAAGGAGGTGGCAATAGTCTGGCCAGTGGGTGACATGCATTCTACCAGGGCCATTGCTATGGTTTGAGGAATTTTCCTCCTAACCTGCATTACAAAACAAAACAAAACAAAACAAAACAAAAACCCAGGAAATTTGAGAATGTCATATATAGAAGCCTCCAGTGGGCAAAAATGCCATGTAAAACAAGTTGTAGGCCTCTGCAGCTTGGTGTAGCTCTGAAGCTTTTAAAGCAAAACCTTCTCGTCACTTCTGGTTTTGCTAGAGCTTGTGGGTATTGGGATGGTAAATGGGTAGGATGTGGCTCTGTGGTAGTTGGTGCCTTCTATGTCAGAGATGCCAAGAATTGGTTCTGGGTTGTATCCGAGACTTTAAAGGAGCTTTCCTATGTGCTGAAATCTGTATTAGTAAGTTCAGCACCATGGATAGCTTCCTCAATGTCTCTAGCATGATGATTCCCAAACTTTGGTCCTCCAGTTGTTTTGAACTTAAGTCCCAGAAGCCCCAGCCACCATGGTCAGGAACAGTGGAAGCTGAAGTTCAAAATACCTGGAGGACCAAAGTTTGGGAATCACTGCTCTAGAACAAAGCACAAATTGTTGTCACTGGGCACCTACCATGGAAGTCATTCTCCAGCACTGGTGTAACCTCCTTCGTAGCTGTGCTTTCCTGTTTCATAGCTTTTGTCTGGCCAGAAACCTCTGAGTTGACCTGGAATACTCACTTTAGTTTTATTTATTTTAATTAAAAGAGACTGGGGTAGCACTGAGAAGGGATGCAGGTAACTATTTTTCATCTGTGATAATATTGGAAGCAAATGTAGGGGTTCTGTTTCAAGTGAAACAACCCAAGAGTTTTGATAAAAGTTGCTATTTTGATATGACTCCCCAAATCCTGTAGGATGCTGATGTTTATGACATATGTTTGGCCCCAGATCCTCACTAAAGCAAGGCTTGCAACAAATTGTCTTTTATATCTAAGAAATTTGGGGAAAATCCCTCCAAAGTATCTAAAGACATTAGCACATCATCTTCAGCTACCAAGAATGTTACCTTTAGCTACTATTTTTATATAGGAACAAAATACTTGCTCTACTGGATCGGATATCTGTGCCATCCATTCCTGGGGTGGGGAAAATCTGAGCTTGTCAGAGATTTTTGGATTACAAGGCCAATCAGTTTTTACCATTGGCCTTGTGGGCTGCAGCTTATGGTAGTTGTAGTTTAACCAGGTAAAGAAGGCAAGTGTTCCCTCGATCAGGTCCCTCATCCTGTCATTAGCACTGGATGCACAGATGTTTCATGTCACAAAGAGGGCATGAAGACCACTGGTGCCCAGAGCCCTGGTGCCTGTACTACAGCCATTCACTCATAAACCACAAGGTTGTGAGTTCAATACTAGCCAGATCTCAGGCTTGACTCAGGCCCGCATCCTTCTGAGGTGGCTAAAATGATTACCCAACTATTGGGGGGCAATGAGCTTACAGTTGTAAACCACTTAGACACTCCATAGCGTGGTATGAAGTGATATATAAATGAAGCTGCTTTGCTTTGCTTTGCATTGTTCCCCCCTCGATATACAAAGGTATATTGCTTCTGAAATTGGAAGACCCATTCAATCAGTTGTTGTCCAATGTAAAGAAATTCAATAGCTTTCTGCAGATGATCATTGGCCTAAAAAAAATAAATATGATGGGCTTCTTCAACAACCTTTCATGTCCCAAGTGCTGCATATAGGGGTCCCAAGGGCTGCGATTTACCCACAACTGGATTAGATGGACTCCAAGGTCACTCCTGCCTCTACAATTCCATGAAAACTAGAAGCTGAAAATATTCAGCACACCCATGTGTGTAAATAAATGTTTCTGCTCGAGTTGGGATGCATAAATGAAACAAATCCTCCTATTGTCTATGCAAATAGCTTGCGTTTATTTCAGTGACTTACAGGAGGAAGTTGATTCCCACAACTATCTGCTTTTTTATTTTATTTATTTATTGGGTGGCTGATTAATGGCGGTTGGTAATTAACAGCCTTGAGACAAGGTCAGTCACAAGAACATTCTCCAGTAAAAGTCACTTTTGCCAAAGTCGTCACTGCCATGAAGTTGGCTTTTGCTTCAACAGCAGGGAGGGGAAATATGAACATGATGATGAGCTGTTTGAATTATGTAAATGCTCAGGTAACTGTAGGCTTTGACCTTCCCCCCCCCCCCTGCAGCTTTCATTTGGAATTCAAAGCATTGCTCTATCTAAATGGCTGCCAAAGTCAAATTAGATGGTTGCTACTCTGATGGAAGGCTGTATATCCAGGGTGGTATGGGGAAACAAGAAGACAACATTGAGTGCATGTACCCTGTAGAAATAATGCAGTTTGACACACTTTAAGTGCTGTAGCCCCATCCTATGGTATCCTGGGATTGGCAGTTTTACAAGCTCTTTAGTCTTCTCTACCAAAGAGCACTAGTGCATCACAAAATTACAGTCCAAGTATTCGGCATGATGAAGCCATGGCAGTTAAAGTGGTGTCAAACTGCATTCTCTCTACAGTGTGGATGCACTCATTGACATTTGTTCAGTGGTTGCCATAGATCACATCAGAAATGCATCCTATTTTGAGGTTTCTTTCCTGAACATTTTTTATGAGAATACCATTGCCTTAAGGAATATTGGCTATAGGATTTTCAGCAAGACTACCATGAAAGTCAAAGCTATTCTGAAGTTCATTGATGTATGGTGGAAATTTGCTCAAGAGTTTTATTTCTGCAAGAATAGGAATAAGAAGTAGTCTTCCCATCATCAAGATTCTGGTTATGTTACCCATATCAGCATCACAAGATAGAGCCTCAAGGACTATTCTTGAGATCTTACCTAGTTTATCATAATAAAACAGGAGAAATTACTCAGGACGGTCATAGTAAGGCATAAAAGAGGGATGTAATATCTAGTGTAGTTCTTCTGGCAGGCAAGAATGAATAATTTTAGTTTTGTTTTTTGTTTTTGTTTTTGTCTCTGCAATGCTAAAATTGCATTGAAAACTGCAAAGACTATTTGCAATTTAGAACTTATTCTGTGCGAAAATTGCACATTTGTTGGTAACAAAGACAGAAACAACTCTGTCAGAAGTCAGAAACAACTTGAAGGCACACAACAAGGAAAGAAATAAATATGTAGCTTTTAGAACTGCAGGATTCCTAGCTTTGACCTTAAGGCATCACCTTACTAAAGGTGGTGTCTGTAATATATTTGTATAAGGACTGTAGTCCAGGAGGAGAGAAAGTAGAACTTTGTTAAGCTCTGACTATTCCAGGCTTCATGGCAGCTGCTTTGTATGCCTGACCATGTGGAGGAGGGAGAAAAATAAAGCAAAAGACAGTTGGCAAAGGCAAGTGTGTGCAGATTCATATTTGAAGCTTGCTCCAATCATATCACTGTCATGACTTCATGAAGCAAATGGACTTTTAGAGAATATATATATTATTCTAAGGAGCACTTGGCTGGGCATTTGCATTGTTACAGATACTCATGTAATCCTGTTTGCTATAAAGTAAATAATCCTTGTGACAACAAAATGCTGCTCATTCCTATTTAAATGTGTTTAACATCAGGACAGTAGAAGTGAATGGAGCCCAGCTGGGGAGGAAGAAGTCAAGAAATAACTATACAGTCATTGCAGTTTGGAGGTCAAGCAGTGTAATTAAATGTAACTAGTTACATTTGGGCAGTGGGGGCTGGAGGCTCCTGTGGCTGTGGACACAAGGAGTCTGCTCAGGATTGCAGACTGAACTTCAATGTTGCCATTCAAGGTATTAAATCTTTTTAGGATTTTTGGGTTCAGCACCTTGGCTGGTTCCTTTAAAATTCAGAGTAAACCCAGTCATCATCCTACTTAAAGCTGCCATCTGTCACTGCATTTGGGATAACAAGGATTGCATCTGCACTGCAGAGATAATCCAGTTTGACACCATTTTAACTGCCATGGCCCAATGCTGTGAAACGCTAGGCTTTGTAGCTTTGTGAGCTATTTATAGAGAACCAGGTAGCATAGTGATTTGAGTATTGGACTGCAACTCTGGTGACCAGGATTCAATTTCCTGTTCAACGATGAAACCCACTGGGTGGCCTTGGCATGTTGCATGCTCTCAGCCTCAGGAGAAGGCAATGGCAAACCTCCTCTGAATAAATCTTGACAAGAAAACCCTTGGCCCTAGGTTCACCATAAGTCAGAAACGACTTGAAGGCACACCACCAGCACAACAAGCTATTTAGCCTTCTTTGTCAGAGAGGTCTGGTACCACAACAAACTACAAATCCCAGGATTCCATAGCATGGAGCCATGGCAATCAATGTGATCCCAAACTGCATTATTTCTGCAGTGCAGATGCAGCCAATATGCAGCTATATTTCAGGAATAATATAAGAAGCAAGGATAGAGTTACTCAGTTGGTATAATGAGTTAGATTTCAAGGCCATTTTAAAGAGGTGCTTGGATGGAAGTTGTTCATATTTTAGGGCAGTTGCACACTGATCCTAAGGTTTTTATTATTCAAAAGCAGGAACAAGAAGTAATAAAAAAGAAATGAGAAGTGCAATATCTAATGTGACATCTTTAGATAGCATCTAATGTTATCTTTATTAAAATGATGCCATAAATAGTGATGAAGCAGTAATAGGTCTCCCATAGCAGTAATGGTGAGTGGAAATCTGCTCTGGGTTGTAATCTGAATTTTAAAGGCACTATCCAAGTTCTGAAATAGGTTGGTCTGAGACTACGGGAATGGGATTCCATTTTCCACCCTGCCATGAAGTTTGGTGGGGCAAGCAATGGCTGGAATCTAGTTGTTTAGTCTGAACTAAAGTAGGCCCATTGGGTCCTTTTTTGAATGCTAAGTCAACATGAAGGTCAACCCAATTGATTCAGTAAAAGCTAGGACTGCATCTGCTCTGCAAAAATAATGCAGTTTGACACTACTTTTAACTGTCATGGCTCAATACTTTGGAATTCTAGGATTTGTAGTTTGGTGAGATATTTTGCCTTCTATGTTAGAGAACTCTGGTGCCACAACAAACTACAGATCCAAGAACTCCACAGAATGGAGTCATGGCAGTTAATGTGCTATCAAACTGCATTATTTCTTCAGTGCAGATGCAACCAAGGCTAGAAGTAGAATATAGTCCCATATCCCTCAACCTAATTCATATGGCTGTTGTGGTGTAATATATTGAAGGTGTGGGGAAACGTGCCCATTGCCTTTAAAGCCTTGGAGGAAAGTTGGGACCTATCAGAAATAGGAGTTAAATATTTCAAGTAATGCTTTTTGTTTTTCTGAAAGGCATGAACATTTGTGAGATTTTCTTTCTTCCTGAATGACTTATGGTTTAACACACATCTTTCCTCCTGGATTAAGTGGTGTTTGAAGCCAGAACAAGATGTTATGGGAACAATGAGGCTGCTGCTGAGAATAGCAACTCTATGTCTTTCTATCATCTGTTCAGGATTTAACTCGGTCGAGTCTGCTGTGAAGATCCATAATTTAAATAACTGCCCTGAGAACAGGATGCCTCTTCTTGAGCTTTCTGTATCTGAGCTTGACAGATGTGATATCACTCTGAGGAGGCCCTTGATGGACCTTGTGGTCTTAAGTGGTCAAAAGACCCTGTAGGTTCTGTTTTCTTTGCTCCATGTAAACAAATCCTTGATGGTACTATTCCCATGTGTAAGAACAAGAAGCTATAAAGTCTTTCTCCTTCTCTGGCAGATGGCAAGATATTTTCTGGTGGTCCTGAGCATGGTTGGGGAAACTCTATATTAAGAAGGATAAACCACAGTTCTGGTGCTGAAAGAGCTCTGCCTCCACCAGCTTGAACAGAATGCAAGTATTCTGCCTTGGACAAAAATGCCAAGCCATTTCTGTAAGAGAGTTCACACATGCAGAAGACATGACCCACAGGATTGTGGTCATCTTCTGTTGACTCGTTGCAAGGACTTTGGAAATCAGAAGCATCAGATGGGTTGTCAGCGTCTTTTTCATCCACCAGCCAGTCCTTTTGTGCTTTTTTCTCATGGTGTGCCCAACAGTAGCTTCTCTCAGACACATTTTTGAGCAAATACTGAGAACCTGGATGGATAGAAAGATGTGTGATTCTAGTGCTGCCAGTGAGAAATCTTCTGGTAAATAATGAACTCTTGACAGGTTGTTTCAATGTGTTGAGACAACTCCCCCTTGACAAGAATGACTAATTTAATGAGGAAAAAGATTGCAGAGGCTAATTGATTTAAGGCTAATTGATTTACTTTATCATGAGCTTTCATGGATTTCAATCCACTCCTTCAGATGCACTGGTGGAGTTAATATCCAGCCACAGATATATTACCTGTGATAATGGAATCAGAGCATGATAGGATATAAAAAGATACAATTTGTGACACTGTTCTTTACAGAACCTTTAAACAGTACTGTAAAATGATACATATCTGCCAGTATGGTTTGAGATGTAAAAGCAATACATTTGCTAATGGAGAGTCAGTTCCCTTGAAATCAGAAGCTTTGTTGGGGACAATTCATTCTTTACATGGCTGGTTGTCAGGACATATGTATCAATATATGTAGTGTCTGTTCATAATTCTACTAATGGATTGGAATTTGAGAATATATCCAATTTTAGCTGTTTCTCTTTCTAAATTCTCTTTGATTGTATGTTCAGGAAGCTTGAAATGCTTTGCAACAAGTTTTTGCATATTGCTGTTTCTAACAGTGGATTTGCATCCATTTTTCTATCCACTTGCATAGAGACTCTTGCGTAGATTTAATGAGATTTCTTCACATCTGTACATTATGGCACAGTTTGGGAATTTGTTTCCCCCCCAGATTCTGTTAGGCTGCAACCTCAGCATTTGCTACACCAGCTTAAGCTGACTGACATTGCAGGACAACATCATCTGGACCATAAAGTCCCCATCCTTTCTCCAAGCCGCTTAGAGCTTGTCACTCATAACTAATAACTTGAACATCCTCCCGGAGGTGAGGATTGGAAGATACATGGAAATGATGGATGGGGATAATTTTGTTTGTTTGTTTGTTTTGCAATATGAGTTTTCCAAAATCCATGCATTCTTCATAAAAAAGGTGGAAAGATGAACAACAAAAGGAAGAAGTCAACTTGATGGATGGTTCTGCCAAAGGTTTGAGATCTTCTGGAGCCACCTTGCTCTCTCTCCCTCCACCCTCATAGGTACATTTGGTGGAAATATGAGACAGAGTCCTCTCAGTGGCTGCCCCAGGCTCTGGAACTTTCTTCCCAGAGAAGCCAGACTTACAGCCTTTCAACTAGCAGATAATAAAACCTTTTTATTCCGGTAGGCCTTTGAAAACTGAGAACTGATATCTCACAAAGCTACAAATCCCAGATTTCCATGGCATTGAGCCACGGCAGTTAAAGCAGTATCAGGCTGCATTAATTCTGCAGTGTAGATGCAGCCTGAGAAGATCTTCTTCTTCTACCCCAGAATACACCACAAACTCCCCACACACACATCACACATACTCCATCACTACTGCCTGAAAAGCTGTAAAGCAGGGGTGGACAACAGGGGTGGACAACCGTAAGGCAAGGGTGGGCAAGTTTAGAGCCCAATGTTGTGCTCCAGCCTCCCCAACTTCATGGTCCACTGTCCCTCCACCCACAGCTTGCCTCTACCCAAGTGCCTCCATTTCCTTCTGCAGTCCCTCTCAAAATGGTGGCAGGAAGGGACAGGGACTGTAGAGGAAAACAGAGACATTGATGGTAGAACTGGGTTGTGGTGGTGTTTCAGTGTGTGGGGTGGGTGTATTTATTCACAAACTGCATTCTGTGCAGTTCTGTGGCACAAATTGCATAAAAAATTATGCAATTTTTAAAATGGGACTGAGGGGATGTTAGGCCCTGGCGGGGAGGGATTCAGGGACCGGAAATGTAGGACCCAGTGGCCTTGTGTGGCCATTTTTTGACCACTCCTTCTCTAAGAGTCCGATTGACATCAGAGAAGGCCAGTCCATGTCCATGTCCCCTCAAACCTGATTGCTTTCTCTTTCGTTCTGCAGATTTATCATGGAGATTGTTTACCTGTGTTGATGTTCTATTGATTTTTTTTTCTCATTTGTTTATTTTTTGCTGTTTGGATTTCAAATTGCATTGTAAAGTCCCCTCGGATAAATATTTATGAACAGTGGTATATAAATGCCTTAAAAACATTTTAATAACGTATAAATCAAATCAATCCAGTAAAACGCATCAAGGTTTTTAAAAAGTATGGTTGCATTTCCCTAGAGTTGCCTATATTCCTGCACATATATATCCCATTTATTTTCTGTCCATTTGCAGACCACCTCCTATGTCCCGATTAACTAGATGTCCTCCTTTTCCAGGACATGTCCTACATTTTAACCTTGTCCAGGAGGGATTTCAAAACATCCTCCATTTTGAGCATGACTAAGAAGCATGAATTTATATTTATATTGATGATTTTAGCTTTTATTTTGTAATATCCTACATTGTTATGAATTTCCTGCATTTTGCAGTGTCTTGTCCTCCTCTGCAGTTATGACATCTAGTCACCTTGCCTATGTCATTCATTTAACTCTTTGGTGATATCATGAACAGAATTGGGTGAAGAGAGAGAGTTGGGAGTCTTGGAATATTCCCCCCAAAGCTCATCCACCATACCACCCATTTCTCACCTTCTCCTTCCAACCCCCATTTTCATGAAGCATTCCATTTTCATATAGAGCATCATTGTTTTCTTCCATCAACTCCAGGAGTCCCGTCTAATCAGCTTCACATATTAAAACACAATGACACTGTGGGCTTGTCTACATGGACCATTAAAATTGGTTGTCTTTATGATACAGGGCCAAAGGTCTGATTTGATTGCGGACTCTCTTCATGTGGGAAGGGCAATTTGCAATGAATCTGGGAAATCCCTGCATTAAAGCAATTTCAAAAAACCTTTACTATTTGCTTTGTATCTTCCAAGAAAATCTGGATCACTCTGGAGCAATGCCAGGTGGCTGTGTTGCATTGCACTGCTGCCATGAGTTGCTCCTCTGAGGTTACAAAGAGGCACCTAGCCATGCAATGGATGCTGACCATCTTGGTTTTGGCCTCAGAGGGAGAACCTTGTGCCAGTCACAGTAGCGCCAAGTGGCACAGATGCCCAGCATCACTGTGGAATGTACAGGTTGTTGCTGTTGTTATTGTTGTTGTGCCTTCAAGTCATTCCTGACTTATGGTGACCCTAAGGCAACCCTATGATGGGGTTTTCTTGGCAAGATTTGTTCATTTGCAAGGTTTGTCATTGCCTTCCTCTGAGGCTGAGAAAGTATGACTCACCCAAGGTCACCCAGTGGGTTTCATGGCTGAGCTGGGAATCGAACCCTGGTTTCCAGAGTCCTAGTCCAACAGTCAGAACCACTACCCCACAGATAACAGTGGGGACTACAGAGCAGCTTTGAGGAGTGCACTATTCCTAGGGTATTCTGGCCAGTGTAAATCCATTCCTGAGATAGCATAAAGCCAATTAAATTTCATAATCCAGTGCTTTTAAGACGTCAGTTCAGAGTGAGGACAGGAAAAATTGTCTTCACTTGGAATGAATGTAGTAGAAGGAATGCCATGGGAAAGATCTGACGCTGTGTTCACCATTGGCACTTAAGATGCTAAAATGGGATTGGCCCTTTTGGGGAAATAAAGCATGTGTTATATGTTTCTACCTTTTAGTTCTTCCCAACCTCTTGGCAGTTAATATTTAAATAGCTTCAACACCATCAATACTGAATAATTAAAGAAGGGAAGGATAAGGAAGGCCTTTCACTTTGCCACAGATAAAACATAACAAACTTTCTAAGGGCTTAATGTGAAAATCTTTATTCCCCCCCACACACACACACACCTTATACATACTATTCCTTCCCTCCATTCATTTAAAAAGTTACTTCCACAAGTCTTCATTCCCCCCCCCCATCTCCCTAGAGACCATTCAATGTGCACAAAAGAAGGAGAAAAATGTCACCTAGATATGGGATGATAAATCCAGCCATCCTGAATAATAAATATTGCATTATTTAAAAGGAAAATAAAGCACGGTCAACACAAAATTCAGCTTTCTATAGTAAAATCTTGCCATGTTGACTAAGGGATCAATTGTGCAGACAACTGTAAATATTGATTTATTGATTTAACTCAGTGCAAGCTGTGTGATAGGAATATAGACATGGTTTTCAGGGAAGGTAGAGGGTCAAGTCACAGCATAAACCAGAGGTGGATTATCCTTTTGGAGTACAGCACCTATCTCAAAGAAGCTACACTGGCACTCTCCTTACTATCTTTCTAAAAAGCCTTTTCATTCTGGCAGCCCTCTGAGAATTTATTTTGCAGTGGAAACAGGTCTTATATAACATGCTGGACTTTGTTGTTGCTGTTTTACTTTCTTTTACATTTTTTCAGTTTTTATGATGGTTCAATTGCTTTTTAACTTTTGTATGTTGTTAATTTTAACAATGTTTGTTTTAACTGCTGTAAACTGCTTTGAGACCCTCACTGGAAAAATGAATTATTAGTATTATTATTTTTCACCCAAATTAGCATGGTCAAGTGTCCCAGCATGGTGTTATGGTTTTTAGCATTGGACTACAACTCTGGAGACCAGGGTCTGGATCCCTACTCAATCATGGAAATCCACTGAGTGACCTTGGGCAAGTTGCACTCTCTCAGCCTCAGAGGTAAACCAAGAACAAATCTTGCCAAGAGACCCCCATTATATGGTAGTTTTAGGGTCACCATAATGACTTGAAGGCACACAACAACAACAACAACATGGCAAGTAGCCTAGGATGATGGGAATTGCTGGCCAAAAGATCAGGAGAGCATCACAATCCACCAGCAACCCAAGGACAACCTTGAGTACAGTTTCTCTTTTGCAAATGTCTCACTAGTCACTTGTCTCTGAAATGTTATCTGAAATTATATTCACATAACCTATTCATTGTATTCAAATATATTTTAAATGTCAACACAAAATATTATCATAGCCATTCCACCTCAGATGGTATTTATATTTTATTGGTCTTCTACTTTATACTGAGTTTCCAAGGTTTGAACAGAGAATGTTGAGACTGGAAGCCTAGGCCTGAAACCTGTTGCTGGCGTATGCAAGTGTCTGTTGCATTCTGTATCATACAATCCTAGAGTTGGAAGAGACCCCAAGGGTCAACCAGTCCAACCCCATTCTGCCATGTAGGAACACACATTCAAAGCACTCTTGACAGATGGCCATCCACCCTCTGTTTAAAAGCCTCTGTTCACATGGCCTGCCGTGCTGCCCAGTTTGGGTGCTGCCATCATGGGTCTCTTTGCTCTGAGGTCTGAACAAGGTGTCCAGCCATGTGATCAAGACTGGACACTTCATTTTGACATCAGAAGTGAGTAACTAGCCATGCCTATGTCTGTGCATCAGGACAGAAGGTTACGGTAATGGAGAAGGTTAGGGCAGTTCCTGGTGCAGAATGCTCAGCTACTCCTGAGTAACCTGGACCAGGGGTAGGCAACCTTTCCCCTTTAAGGGCCGAGGGACTTCAGCTCCCAGAAGCCTCAGTCATGTTGGCCTATAATAGTCCCATGTTGGCCAATAGCTCCTGGGATTCTGGGAGCTGAAGTCCCTCGGCCCTTAAAGGGGAAAGGTTGCCTACCCCTGTCCTGGACAGTGCAGGAAGGGCCATAGATGCACCTTGACTCTCAACAGCAGGGGTAGGTAACCTTTCCCCTTTAAGGGCTGAGGGACTTCAGCTCCCAGAATCCCAAGAGCTATTGGCCAACATGGGACTATTGGCCAACATAGCTGAGGCTTCTGGGAGCTGAAGTCCCTCGGCCCTTAAAGGGGAAAGGTTGCCTACCCCTGTTCAACAGGATCAAAATCAGGACTGGAGAAGCTTTGATTCTCCAGATGTTTGGGATTGGACTACCTCACAGTTTTTCACCACTGGCTGTGCTGGCAGGGCTTCTGGGAACTGAAGTCTGAAGCACCTGATGAGCAAAAGGTTTCAGCACCTTAGGATTTTCAAGTGGCACTCTTATAGCTGGTCAACCTGGTGTAAATATCAGCAACTTGTCTTTTGTTCTGTACCTTCTTTCTGCTCTGTTGTTGTTGTTGTTGTGTACCTTCAAGTCATGCCCAACTTACAGTGTCCCTAAGGTGAACCTACCATGGGGTTTTCTTGGCAAAGCTTGTTCAGAAGAGGTTTCTCATGACCTTCCCCTGACAGTGAGAGAGTGTGACTTCCCAAAGGTCACCTAGTGGGTTTCATAGCCAAGCTGAGAATTGAACCCTGGTCTCCAGAATCGTAGTCTGACACTCAAACCACTACACCACGCTGCCTGTTCCTTTTTTCTCTACTCTGTGCTGTAACTCTGTTGTTTTCTCCAGTTTCTGTAAGTAGCACAAGAATCTGGGTTACAGAATACTAGCATTATGTTGGGTTCCTGGTGTAGACACCTCCAGCTTCACTCCCATAAACCCTAAATCATCACACATGGCCTTGCCTTATGTCTGCCCTACATAATCTCTTCCATCCCAAACATTTCCTCTGAAGAGGTCCCATCCAGAGTTTTGCTCTCATTTCTGAGATAATCGTGTCCCCAACTTTGGGCCTTTGCAGACTGCCAGAAATAGTGCAAATTGAGTCCACTTTAAATTGAGGCACTGCCCAGTGCTAGGGAATCATGGGAACTGTAATTTATTGTGGCACCAGAGCTCTCTGACAGAGAAGGCTCAAATGTCTTAGAAAAAAATGCAATTCTCATGATTCCCTAGCACTGAGCCAGGGCAGTGCCTCAATTTAAAGTGGACTCAATTTGCACTATTTCTGGCAGTCTTGTTTCTCTCTCTCCAAAGTAAAAAAAGCTACCAACCATGTAGGCAAAACTTTCTGTGTTGTCAAACTGTGGATGTTTCTCTACACAAGGCAACACTGATTTTTTAAAAAATGTGTCATTTATGATGCATACACAAACCCGCACGCATTTTTTCTTCCTGCAAGGGATTTGTACAATGCCAAGATAAACAAACAGTGCTTATGCCAAGACTGGGTTTAGTGAATAAATAGCATATCACTTTGTTTGTCCCTCTCCTCGGTTTCTTGATTTCCATGCAATGCATGTTTTCTCATGCTACATCAGCCTCCATCCCATTCCTTGGATGAGTAGGTCCTGATTCACTGGCTGAAATATCATAAGGGATTTGCTAGAGCAAACTTAACAGTAATCATAAGCAGCCAACCATCGCCTGGGCACAATGCTAGCTAGCCCTGCATGCATTTGTGATTGTTTCATGCAGATATCCAGGAGCTCTGCTGTTTAAACCAGGAAACTTCAGATTGGGCTTTGGAAAGGAAACTTGGGAGAAGTGCAATACTATTCTAGGTGAAAAGGAAACATTGCCTAGCATCCTGCATCTAGCTGTGCAGAGCATAATGTCCCTATAAAGCCCTATATGGCTCAGGTCTAAGGTATTTGAAGGACTCGGTCTTCCCAAGCACTTGTCTCTATCTTCCCACCTTCACAGGTACAGTTGATGGGAATGCAGAAGAAGGCCTTCTCTGTGGCTGCCCCCATACTTTGGAACTCTCTGCCTAAGGAAGCTAGGATGGTCCCTTCTTTCTTGTCTTTTTGGCAACAAGTTAAGACCTTTCTTTTCCAGCTGGCCTTTGGAAAGTGTTTTTAACTTTTATTTGGCAATGTCCTACATTTTTTTCCCTTGAATGTCCTACATTTTACAATGCCTTGACCTCTTTTGCGGTTATGACATCTGATCACCCTAGCAAAGGTGCACTTGACTATATCAGCTCCTGTTATTGATAGCATTCTCCAGGTCCCTTCAGCTGTGACTTCATGATAAATCCTATTTGGAACCAAAGGGAATCTTTAATTTTCACGTCAGGTTTGGTCCAGTGCCAGCTCAGTGGAAGTCTCAATGGGCACTTTATCTTATTATAAACTCCAGTTTGTTAAAGAGGAGCCAACGTGGTGTATTGGCTGGACTCTGGAGACCAGGGTTTGATGCCCTGCTCAGCCATGAAACCCACTGGGTGAACTTGGGCAAGCCACACTCTCTCAGCCTCAGGAGAAGGCTATAAAAAAACCTCCTCTGAACAAATTTTGCCAAGAAAACCCCATGATAGTTCACCTTAGTTACCATAAGTCTGAAATGACTTGAAGGCACACAACAATAACAAGAGATCTCCTTTGAATGCCATTCCATTAGAAAATGAATTTCAGAGTCTTGTTGGAATAAATGGAGCCACCTTCTAGATGTAACATCAATTTCAGAAAGACTAAGGGTTTGGGCACAACATTGGGGTCTGTCTGGAGGATGAAGACAAAGTGATAATTTTAGCAACTTTAATGCAGCTGAGAAGCTACCAAGCTGTACAATCTGGCAGAGATGGATAAACTGGTTGACCTGATTAAGGTGGAATCGTTGGTGAACTTTAAGAAGGACTGGAATACATTGATAATATACTTGAGACAAAAGTCAAGGAACTTTGTGGTGCTGAAAGAAAGTCTTCAAAAAACCACAGTTTCCAAACAGTATGCACTGTTTGGGACTTTAAAGAGGTGGCTGCACTGATGGGAAAACCCAGCTCACCACCAACATTTCTGGATCCATGGTGCCTTAGCTAGCCATACTATGCAAATAATTCCTATTATACATGTAACCTTGATTTGGGCTGCATCTGCACTGCAGAAATAATCCAGTTTGATGCCACTTCAACAGCCATGGCTCAAAGCTATGGAATTCTGGGATTTGCCGTTTTGTGAGATATTTTGCCTTCTTTGTCAAAAAGCAGTGGTGCCACAACAAACTACAAACCCCAGGATTCCATAGCTGATTGCTTATTTGACATCAAGGATGGAAGGAGAGAAGGGGAAAGACACAGAAAACAAGAATTGAGCCATGGCAGTTAAAGTGGTCTCAAACTGGATTATTTCTACAGTGTAGCCTTGGTTTCTGGTCTTTCTTTCTTTTCCTTTCTCTTTTAGGAAAAAAAGTTCTAATGTAGTAAGATAGTAACTAGACAGAATACCTTGGAAGAGAGAAGGCTGACCCTGTTATATACCAGAACATGTCAAACACATCACGTAGTGATTTTGTTCCTTTTGGACTCTTCCAACCACAGCCTCCTAGACTGTGAAACAGAACTCAGTATTCTCCCATTAATAATTTAGGCCTTTTTGTTTAAACATTTATCAGGGGGGGGAAATGAAAAGCCCCTTTCTCGGGGGGGGGGACCCAACAGGATTGCCTAAGTTAATATTGGGGTCTGTCTGGAGGATGAAGACAAAGTGATAAAAATGTAATTGAAAATATATATGGCTGATTGCTTATTCCACTTCAAGGATGGAAGGAGAGAAGGGAGAAGCCACAGAAAACAAAACAATGATTACTGGGTTCAAATTCCTCTGGTTGGCTTAAGCTGTTTTACCCTGTTTCACCTGTGTATTTTTCTAGACCATTATTCTCCATTGTAAAGGTGGGGAAAGTACTGCCTGAGGGTCCTTTGGCAGCCCAGAACCATTTCTGTGGCCCCAGTCCTCCCCACATTTGGGGGATATAATTTTTGGATTTGAAAAATAGATTTAAAAATGCGTGGCTAGGACAACAGAACAAAAACATTGCAGCAGTTCATGTGTTCATGTTCTTGAAATGCAAAATGAATACCTTTCCAATTATTTGTTCTATAGACTAGACAGAGGTTGAGGATGAAAGGTTGGGATTGGGAGGACTAAAAAAAACCTTTGCAAAAGGTATGCCATGCTCAGAGGTTTTGTTAACTGAGGGGTTATTCACACTGTTAAAATAATCCAGGATGAATCCGGGTTGAATCTTTGTTGTTCACACACATCCCGAATTAACCTGATCAAGTGGGGGGGGGGCTGCCAAAAAAACCACTTAATCTGGGACAATTGATATTGTATTTTTCCCTGAGTTTTTAAAAAGGATTCGCATCATTGGTAGTATGAATAACCAATGACAATAGATCCAGGATAAAATGCTGCATGCCTTGAACATGTTCCAAATGCATTCGTATCATTGACTCCATCTTTATTTGAATCCTTGCATGTGTGAGCAACCAAACATGCGGAGATGTGCACCAATGCAATTCCATAGTGTGAATAAGAAACCTGGAATGTGTGAGTAAGATGCTTTTCATCATTGTGCTAAAAAAAAAGATGTCTGAATGACCCCTGAGACAGTTTTATTTTTTAAAAGGTCATGGAAACAACCCAAGGCAGTGTTGATTTCTGGATAGTTTGCAAACCCATTCCATTTTGCAAGGCTTGGAAAGAAAAATTTGAAGAAAGATTGTGCAAAAGGCAGGATGACTCAAAATGAATGAGAAAATTGAAGGTAAACAGGTTTATGCCTCTTCTCAATCAGATATACACTGCTTGAACTGATGGCCTCTCCAGAGGAAGGCATTGCGTAGTAAAAGCTTAGTACTGCAGCAGATTGTGTATAAGGGAGTGTTATTTATAGTCCCCAACTCCTGGTGTTAATAGAATCATTCATAAAACCAGATGACAAACCTGATTTTATTTTTCTCGGTGTCAGAATGACACTGAAGCATGTTTCTCAAAATATACTTTGGAACATTAGGGACATCACTTCTATTTATACATAATTTAGGAGGAAACCCAAACAAGATGCAACAGATCCAAATTCATATCCAAACATATTCACATGCACGGCAGGTCTCTGCTTTGACTGTTTCTGTTTATGACAATTTTTGGAATAGCCCCAGTTTCTATAATTAGGATAGGGATATGTGGGTTGACAGCAGCTAAATGTCCTAAAAGCACCGGAGCCCATCTGATCTTGGGAGCTAAGCAGGCCCAGCCCTGGTTAATACTTAGATGGGAGACTGCCAATAAATACTCAGTGCTGTAGTCTAGATTTCAGGGAACAGAACTGGCAAAACCATCTCCAAGCCTTTCTTGCCTAAGAAAACCTTAGGAAATTCATCGAGTCCCCGTAAACCAACAGAAAACTTGAAGGGACATACACACACTCACACATAAACACACCTGAGGGCAAGGAACTGTCAAATTAATTATTTGTGAGCTGACTTGGGAACGTTTTTAGCTAAAAGGCAGGGTATAAATACTTAAACAAACAAATCTTCCCAATCTTTGGTCCAAGAGAAGAAATGGCAAAGTCCAAGGTGAGGTAACAAAACCCACATCTAGTTTTGCAAAACAGGGGCCTAAAAGCCTATACTTAGGGTTAACTAGAACAGCATCACTGAATCTCCAACTCACCAACAATTGATCCAGTGGACCTTCTCTAGCTGGGATCAACCAATAAGGTTTGAGCAAGGCATGTTTGTTTGTTTGTTTTTTAATGTTAGATATTGCAAGGATGTTGTAATTTATTTGCAAGATGAACTTCTACTCCTGGAGGTTTTCAGTAGAGGCCATTCATGAGGGGGGGGGGGGGTTGACAGTGCCCCATCTACCTGAACACATGGTTCATTTGAATAAAAAACATCATTTTCCATGCAGAAAATGTGGTTTCCTTCACAGAAAATGCTATGTTCTGTGCAAAACCATCACATGCAAATTTTGCTCAGAATACCTCCAGAGTTGTGAATAGCCTTTGAAAACTGCATGGTTCTCAAGGACTTTCTTGCAACGGGAACAAACCTGCAGAAAATTATTCATTGCTGCCTTTGAGAAGAAACTTACACCTTTAACTCGGATACAGTTGGATGCTTCTCTGCTATCCTTCCCCCCTCCACTAGCCAGCAGCTAAAATGTGGGATTTGTAAAAGGTAGGTATTCTAGTTTTGCCTGTGCAGAACTTTAGAATCTGTGAATCTCTATCTAGCTCTGACCTTTGGCTCCAGGGCTCAGTCCTGCCAGGGTGCCCTTGACATTCACACTTCTATACAAGTTAACTATGTCATGCCATCTGCCGCTTTGATGAGAGCTCCTGCGTTTTTCAATAAGTCACTGACAGACGCCCACTTATCACCACGGTGCCTCACCATTCAGCCACCACCAAATTAATCTTATTAGAAAGTATAATATCCCGGCGCCAGGTTATCCTTCACTCTTTTCATTTGTGGAAGTGTGCTCCTCATCAGTGTTCTTTAATCACCTAACATATGTTACAAGCGAGAGGAATAAGCACATTAGAATTAAAATGAAGTGTGTTATATATTTTGGAGGAGTGGGGGCGAAACAGATGTCAACCAAGCAATGGGATGCCAACATAGAATGAGCAAGCTGAATAGAGGGGCAAAACAAGGAAGCAAAGATTAAAGTCTTGACTACAAAACAATCCAAAAAAATCCTATGGTGCCATTACACAAGGTGTGACCATAACATTATCTGGCCTCTGAAGGCTGTTTTTGTCACACTTTAACTCCCCGCCCCATGACAGCCTGTTTTATGCCCCCTCCAAAAAAAGATGGATTTATTTACTTGCAAACACCTCCAGTTTTGATATGGAAAGTAGCTCCTGGTGGGTCCAGATGTGAATGTGAAAAATTGGTCCATGGACTTTCCAACGTTTCTTATCTATTAAACAAGGCCTTTGGAGCTTTTCATTTTAGGGAAAGGACAGCTAAGAAGGAGGTGGACATGATTGTGTGTGTGTGTGCATGTATATACAAGGTAGGGAGAAAGTGGACTTTTTCTTCCTTTGTCATCCAAACATTAGGGGTCAACCATTGAATCCTATAGGCAATAGAAAAAAGTAAATAATCAGTGTGGTGTAGTTGTTTCAGTGTTGGACTAGGACTCCAGAAGATTAAAGTTCAAATGTAGTTGGTTGTGGCACCAGAGCTCTCTGACAGAGAAGGCTATCTCACAATATTAAAAATCCCAGAATTCCATAGCATTGAGCCATGGCAGTTAAAGCAGTGTCAAACTACATTATTTCTTCAGTGCAGATCAGACATCTGTTTTATTCTTTCACTGCATATACAAACTTGCATGGAGTCTCAAAATTTCTTGACAGTGAAAATGAGAAGTTTGTCTTTTGCATCCCTTCTATAAACCAGGGGATGGACAACTTTGGTTCTCTCAATGTTTTTGGACTGCATTTCTCATCATCCCACAATACTGCCTACGCCTGTTAGGAATTGCAGTACAATAGCACACGACAGGCTACAACAATCTGATTGTGGTCTCCCAATTTCTCTTTCATCCTCTAAAAACAAAAGTCTTTCACCCTTTTTATGGGTCCTGATCCTGGGCCTTCCATAACACCTGGCCATACAACAGTGAAATAACTTTACTCACTCAACTATTGCATGAAATGCTGTTGTTTGCATCATTAGAGTAGGACTATTGTTTTTTAGACCAGTTGGCATGCCTTCAAAGACTAGGAATGCAAACTTTTCAAATCCCATTTCAAGATAGATGACATTTGATATAAATACTTAGGACAGCTGTTTCCAAATCTGGATACAGTTCCTGGAAAATAAAAACCCTTGAAACCCAAATTCAGAGCACTTTCGTTTCATTCTCCCATCCCATCCCCTGGCATTGGTTTTGCAGATCTTCCTCCAAACCTCCAGCCTTTTCCTTGTCCCTTTCCTTGTAGAAAAGATTTGTTGAAGTTGCCAAGAAATACATCAACACCCTAAAGTGGCCAGAAGCCCATCTTTCTGCCTCCCTGAGCTGGATCTTCATTGCTTATCAGTCCATGCCTCTTCTCTCCAGTCACAGAGATTGTGAAGACCTTGACAGCAAATCATTGCTGTTCATCTCTTCCAGACTAGAAGAGAGCTGATGGGTCAGAATGATTGCTGTTCAGACTCCTATCTGTCTGTGACATTGATGGATGGAGGCATTGATGGAGAGATGGGGACCAACTTGCAGCCATTACTAATCAAGCTGAAGGAGGGTAGGGAGTGGGAAACCTTTTATTTCCCTCTTAAGGAGTCTTTCGTGCAAATCATTTCCTTAAGTTATATGCAAAGGGATCTTGTAGCACCCTTGTGACTAAGGAAAGAAACTTCTCTCATTTAGTCTCAAAGGTGCTACAAGATCCCATTGCATACTCATGTTCTAGACCAGGGGTAGGCAACCTAAGGCCCAGGGGCCGAATGTGGCCCCCTGAGGCCTTTGGACCAGCCTCAGGCCGGTCCTGCCACCGCTGCTGGCCCCCGCTGCCGCTGCCCGCCATGATGATATTATTGTTGTTATTGCTTGTTCTTGGGGTTTTCTTGGCAAAATCTCCATGGGGTTTTGCCATGTCTTTTCTGGGGCTGAGAGAGTATGCATGTATATTTTTTTAATTTTAATTTTATTTATTTATTTATTTATTTATGGTGCTTCGGCCCCCAAATTGTCTGAGGGACAGCAACCCGGCCCCCGGCTCAAAAAGGTTGCCTACCCCTGTTCTAGACCAGGGGTAGGCAACCTTTCACCTTTAAGGGCCAAGGGACTTCAGTTCCCAGAAGCCTCAGCCATGTTGGCCTATAATAGTCCCATGTTGGCCAATAGCTCCTGGGATTCTGGGAGCTGAAGTCCCTCGGCCCTTGAAGGGGAAAGGTTGCCTACCCCTGTTCTAGACTAACACGGCTAGGTCTTTAAATTCTACCACCTTGAATTCCATGGTTGAGCTTGAAGGCTCTTTTCCCACTTCTCGTCCAAAGAGAGGAAACCTTGGTATCCATGCTGGCTGGGAGCTCCAGATGATGTTTATTTATTATGTATTTGCTGTCTATTGTTCTGTGCCTTTAAGACATTTCCAACTGAGGGTTTTGTTTGACTGCTCAATTTGTGCTATCATATCTTTTTCCAATGAAAACAAAACCTTGCAATTTAGATTATCTGGGTTCTCAGTGGCACTTTTAAGGTACATTTACCCAGCACAAAACCCATTTTCTTATTTCATGTTTCAGTTTTGCCTTTTTGGGTGGCATTACGATATGATCACAAGAAGCCCAAGTGAGATGGTTTATGCGGGGAAGGGGTGTGAAATTCAATGGAGATTCAAATCTGTTGTGCCAACCTGAGCCAAACTTCAACAAATGCCAGCGTGACTTTCTGTTCTGAGTACAATCTGTTGAAACATTGATGGAGCCTTGCCACTTGCTCATCTCTGCTGGATGTCTCGGCCTCTTGGGAGGCACAATCTGTACTCAGAAGGTGAGGGTTGAGCACCAATTCAAGGAGACACTTAATTTCTGATCAGCCTCTTTGCATAACTATAACAGGAAGATTAACTCACAGGCATGTTCATTAAAAAGAAAAAAAAAACACAGCAAACAACTACACAGATAGAATTAGATTTGCATATCGAGATGTTGGATATCAGTCCTGAGCATCTTTGCTTACCTTTAACCAATGCAATTCCCCAAAGACCACCTTTCTCCTGTGCTTCTGTCACCAAGATGGATTTGTCTGTTCAATTCCATTGACAGCCCCTTCTACATTCCCCCTCTCCAAGAAGAGTAATTACACACCAAGATTTATAAATACCTCCTCTGTATGTACAAGGTTTCAGTCCCGAAGGCCCACTAACCGTACAATACGCTTATTACTGGTGTCTATCACAGCCTTATCAAATGTTAAGAGGTTAATCTGCAATGCACCGCTAAGAATCAGAAAGGATTGAAGGCATGGAATCGGACTCCAGATTTATCAGAGCACAAATAAATGTAGGGGATTTGCCTCCAGAATCTCATGGGATTGACTAGCAAAGTCCCCAGATGTATAGGAATGAGGCTAAAGAGGCAAAATAGCAAGATCAACCAAGAAATACAAGGATAAGAAAACACAGATTTGACCAATAGCGGATGCGATTATTCCAATACATTCAGGGGGAACAATTTGGTGAAATGGTTCTCCCACTTCACACATACACACACACACACACACACCTACCTCTGTTTTTATTTGTTGGTTTCTCAACACGTTTTTTAAGAAATGTACTTTATTTATTTATTTATTTATTTAAGATTCCACTTTTCTCCCCCATAATAGGACCAAAGCTGCCTACCTTGTACATTAAAATAGCTAAAGCAATCTGTAGCACAAGAATGTTTAAAAAGCATTAAGCAGCAATCCACTTTAAAATGTTACTTTAGAACAGTGAAACATGCATTAAACCCCTTTTATGTATTAAGAACCAGAAGAACCATTGCACTACCCCAACTGGTTAAAAGCTGAAGGCCTGTTTAAATAAGTTCATGTTTGTCTTTAGGAATGAGGCTCATTGAACTCCAATAGGATTATTTCTGTTTAGGGAAGCACAGGGTTAAATCATGACTGTAATCCTACTGATATCATAAGCATCCTTTAAAGTTTGGATTTATTTTTAAAGTAATATTTTTATTAATTTTTCACATCATTTACATAACAAAGAAGACAAAAATACATATTGCATACAAATTTGTTGTTGCTGTGTGCCTTCAAGTCATTTCCAATTTATGGAATCCCTATGGTGAACCTATCATGGGATTTTCTTGGCAAGATTCAGAGGTGTTTTTGCCTTTCATTTCCTCTGAAGCTGAGAGAGTGTAACTTGCCCAGGGTCATCCAGTTCATTTCCATAGCTGAGCAGGGATTCGAAATCTTGGGTTTTGCTTTCTGAGGTACTAGGTTTGTTTGTTTGTTTGTTTGTTTGTTTGTTTATTTTAAAACACCTCAAACTCTTTAGTTCCTCATATCCCTGGTAGGAATAAATTTGCAAAGATTGGTGAACCAGAATTCACTCCCCAAATGAATTTCTGCCAAATTCAATTGGTAGAACTCTTCTCAGCATGTGTTGCACCTGCCTGCCATCTAGCTGTTAAAGGGAAAGCATTCATGGTCCACTAAATGGATGGACAAATATGTCTCTAGTACTTTCCCCCTCACACTTTGGTCTAGATCCTGTATCAAGTATGTTGCCGCAATGTCGTAGCTATGCTTCAATTCCAACCCTTGAAACCCACCTTGAAAACCAGGCAGCCATCTGGAGTGATGGAGGTCTCTTCAAGTGAGACAATGCAGGGTGATGTTACCATCCCACTCCTACCATGGAGTGAAGTTGCGATGAAGAGCCATGACAGGTTCCCCAGGGTCCCTGCTTCTGCTCCTCACAGTCTTTCTTGTTGGTGAGAGCAGTCTGACCATGTCATACAGGGCAGAGCCAAACAATGGAAACTGACTTGTGCAGGTATAACTCAAAGAAGCCCTGGTGACACAGTGGTTAAATGCCGGTATTGCAGCCACAACATTGTAAGTTCCATCTTGGAGGGCTCCAAGGTTGATTCAGCCTTCCATCCTTTCATAGGCTGGTAAAATGAGTACCCGGCTTGTTGGAGGCAACTGGCTTACAGATTGTAAACCGCTTAGACAGTCTGAGTTCACTGATAGGCAGTATAGAAATGCAAATGCTATTGCTATCTCCCATCTTAACAATTATGAAGACAGTATAAACAAGTTGCTGACTGGAAGGTTTTCTCCCTTAATTGCTTCACAACAGCCTTTATATCCCCAAATTTCCAGTCTAAAGCATAAACTATCTAGGAAGGTCGAATCAGGAGCCAACATGGTGGAGGGGTGTAGGACAATTAAAGTATTGGAATCATTGCTTTAGCAATAAAGTAAAAGTAAGTAATCAGTATGGTATAGCTGTTTCAGTGTTGGACTAGGAGTCCGGAGATCAGGGTTCAGTTTCCAACTCAGCCATGGAAACCCACTGGCTGACCTTGGTCATGTCACAAACTCACACCCCCAGAAAATCCCATGACAGGTTCACCTTGTGGTCACCATAAATCAGAAAGACTTGAAGGTACACAATAACTACAACAGGGTCTACTGAACACACAATAAACCTTCTTATGTCATTGGACAGTTTTGACAAAGTATCTGACAAGGTTTCTAGAATCCATTCACTTGTTGGTGAGACCAATCCATTCTGCTGATTCTCAGAATGCCACCTAGGGAATCCCAGCATCTTGCTGTATCCTGAGCATCCAAAATGGAAGCACATCACCATGCAAGCAATTGAGTCGGTGCTGAAAAGCTGGCTAGGCAATGAGGGAAGCTTGAAAACTGCTGCTTTAGACAAACAAGTGCCTTGCCCCCTCTTGCTTCTCCTTGAGATAAGAGTGCCTGGATTGCTATTGTTTAAATAAGTCTTTTGTAGTGGTAAATGAAATCCAAAAGTAATAAGGAGTTTAGTCGCTGAAAGATGGCTCAGAGTGTTAGACACATTGTCTCTAAAGTGCATCCGGGTTTTTTCTTCCTCTGAAATATATATATATTTTAATGGGATCTGAAGCATTTTTTGTGGGGGGAATCTATCCTCTCTCCTTTATGTAAAGACGCATAACAGATAGGCAGAAATGGCTTATTAAAGCAATCTATTTTTCTTGGAGTACCAGTAATTTAATGAACAGCTCAAGTTTCAGCAGTGGCATCTCATGACGATCACAAGAGTAATAAGCTCAGTGGTTGATTAATAGCAGTACAATCCATCCCCACTTCCTTTCTCCTCCTTTCTCAACTATGTATTGGCTTGAAAAGAATGGATCTCATAGAAACATAGCTAGACAATTGCTAGCATGGTTGCTTCTCCACCCCCACCCCCAGAGCAGAATATCGCATTTGCAAAAGAAAGAAAGAACGTTATAAATATAAAAGAAATCTTTTAACTAGATACATGAAGTCTTGCATTTCGGGACAGGAAATACAATGTAGCTAAATAGAAACAAACAAACTAGAACAACAGTGCCAATTCCACTCAATGTTTTCCAAAGTTGTTACATCCTTTAGTCTTCAAGCCTTCAAGAAAGAGCCACTTCTGTTTTGACTTCTTAACAATGTTTCTGAATAGACTCTGTGAACTGGCCTTTCTTTTCTATTGAAAGAAGAAAAGTATTTGAGTTTCCACCTATCACAATAAAGAAAGAATCTCAATATCATGAAAAGTCTATGAGATGTTGCTAAAGTTAGTGTCAGTCAAGGTCAGAATCTTCATGAAGCTGTCACAGTCTCTGGTCCATAGGAAAAACTCTACAAGCATTATTCTGTATATTTATTTTTTAGAAACAAGCATACCCACATTGGCTAACATCACACTGTGTGCATTTTTTTCACATTTTATTTATTTTATTTCTTTGCTGCCTTTCTCCCAACATGGGACCCAAGGCGGCTCACAGTATAGAAACACATTAAAACAAAATGTTTAAAGACAATTAACATAACCTAATTAAGACACTACAACGTTAACATTTAAAACATACAAAAGTTAAAAACATAATCTAAAACAACAACAAAAAATCCATTGTTGCTAGCAAAATGTTGCTAAGTCCATTTTTTTTCCTATGATCTGGCATTGTTCAGAGCTCAGGTGTCACCTCCAGAAGGTACTAGGCTGACTCCTGATTTTTTCAGGTAGGGCCAGGAAGAAGTCATTGATCTTGGGCCCTTCTAGGGTGCAAAATTATAGTGCTATGATTCCACTTGAACAGCTATAGGTCCATCCATGAAATTTTGGGGTTTCTAGAACCACTAAAGGCATGCTTTGGCAGAGAATTCTAAACATCTTCAGCTTCCATTCCATAGTTATAGTGGAATCATAGGGCTATAGTTCACTAGTGTGACAGGGTCCCTGGAGAGCTGCTGCTGGGTAGAACAGGGGGTCATGAAAAATTCACTCTTTCTGAATTCCTAATTGTAATGAATAGATCTGCACTGTTTGGACTGCAACCTTTAGCTGGAAATGTAGTGGGGAGGTAGAGTGTGAGGGTTAGAACTGATCCAAATAAAGAGACATGGTGCTAGAAAGAAACTGGGCCCAATTTCATGGACAACATTTGAAACACAAGGCATGAGTCCCTTGTGTTGGACAAATCAATAAGCTAACCAACAATACACATCAACTGTAGAAAAAGATAGGGTGACAAGCTATGGGAACCCAAAACACCACATGGATCTCCTACAGTCCTTCCACCATAGTGAGACACCTTCTGAAGGCTTATATACAAAATATCTTAAAGTAGTGGTGAGCAGTGCTTTTTCTTTTTTTCCTCCTAAGTAGTTTTCAATCTGTCCTGCAGGTTGACAGATGATAGTTTTCATTGGATCCTCTAACTTAATGAACTCCTTTGTGGTAAAAGTAATTCAATAACAAATTGGGTTCCTAGTTTGTCATCAGCCTTGTGCTGGAACAAAAGGAGGAGGAGAGAGAAATGCAATTTGACTTGATGATTGCTTTATCTCATTATTTTAATGGTGTTAAGAATCCTGGAGAAACATGGTTAGCAGCAGAGCCAAGTTTTGCTAGTAAGGGGAAGACCCTTTTTCCTTTCTCACAACCTCTGTGTTGTAGAAACATTGCTGTTATGGGCTGGGGTCCTGTTGGTGTCAAACAAATGTGTATGTTCCGTTACACATACAGTTGCATTTTGTTGGCTTTTGCACAATGGACATAATCAGTTCATGGCTCTATAAGTAGAATTCCTCAAGTGTCACCATTTCATAGGGCTTAACATGCTTTTATTAGTCCTAGGTCTTGTCTACTTGGGCCAAAAGGCCCATTTCTCCACTCCCATACCCATCCTGGCATTGTCCTGTTCAGACAATGCATAGCCCAAATCCAGACTCTGGTGTGAGCAGTCTGGACGATGTCCATCATGCTCCACACCAGAACTGGGGTATAAGACACTTAACATAGTTTTTAAAAAACTTACCTGTTGCTCTGGATCTTCCAGAGTTTTGTACAGGTCAAATCTCCTCTCCTTCATCTGGATTTGCAAATCCAAAATATTCCAAACTCCAGAACTGTCCACATGGATGGCTGAGATAGTGTCATCTTTGCTTTCTGATGATTCAATGTATGCAAACTTTGTTTCATGCACAAAATTACTTTTAAAATATTGTGTATAAGTTTACTTTCAGGCTGTGCATGTTTAGACTTGGGCCCCATCTTCACGGTATCTCATTCTGTATATGCAAATATTCCAAAATCTGAAAGACTCTGAAATCCAAGACGCTTCTGATCCTAAGCATTTTGGATAAGGGAGATTCAAAAGTGCATAACTGTTTGCCTAACAGACATTTCTGTATGCATTTGTCTGCAATATACTGATTTTTGTGTGCTTTCCCCAACATATTGTGTTCATTTTTTCCAATACCTGCATTTTTCTGCACACATTCCTTAAGGTGCACATTTGCATACATTTAGGGTCTTTTGACCCAGTTTCAAGGGCCACACTCAGGGTCCCCAAGGGGCCACACAGCCCATGAGCTGATTTTTGTCCACTTGTAGCCTAATGGTGCCAGGCCCTTCCAGATCTGATCATATGTGTGCCGAATTTCAGCCTAGGCTCCTAAACAGCAGATGTGAAAGATATGTTATGAGTTCGACTCATTCTGACATAAACTTGGCTTACCAGGTTATACAGAAAAATAATGAAAAACAGCACCATTTCTCTGTTCCCGCTTCCACCCTTCTGTGCATATATTTCTCCTTCGCTCCCACCAGAGATGAAAGATGGATGCCAAAGATGGGGCATATCACTTCCCAAGTCGTTATCACCAGATCTTAAGATAATCTTGCTTTTCAATCCTGATAGGAGTTATCACCTCCAAAACAAAAAACCCACAACAACTTCCAACAGATTTTTTTCTCTATCACCCATCTTTATTATGACAACATTCAATTTTAAGCAGAACAGGTATTCATCATAAATGAAAATTTCTTTTTTATCTCTCTCTCACACACACATATTTTAAAAAATTAATGTTTCTTAAAAAGTATTCTAGTGCCCCATCAATTCCCACTACACAAAATTCTGCTCTTTTGGATAAACTGCTAACTCGCTCTTCTCTTATCCTCAGAATTACATCCTGGAATGCAGACCTGGTTTACCTAACTTCAGAGGAAAAGGTTCACAACAGAATTTCATACTCTTCTCAGTAATGCTCAGATCTCCAAGAAAACAGCAAAAGGTGCCAGAAAATCTTAAAAACTGTTACCACCTCCATTGGAAGAGAAATATGGGTTAGTCCTAACAGGTCCTGCAGTGGTTGATGTGAACCTGCAAAGAAAGTCAATAGATTGAAAAAACAGAAAAATAATTGGGGATGTTTCTGCACTTGGCAGTTATGTCAGTTTCATGCCACTATAGTTGCCATTTGTGCATTGCTAGGTGACCTTGAGCTAATTTCTCAGCCTCACCTACCACATTTTTGTTGTGAGAAAATAGCAGTAAGAAGAACCATGTATACTGCCTTGAATTCATTGAATTGAGTGGGAATATAAATCTAACAAATAATAAATAAATCCAGGGCAACTAAAACAGCCCCCCATGCCCTGTTTTTTTATTATATTTTATTTTTATGATGGCATTAGATAGACTCTCCTTTCTTCTTAAGTGCACTGCCAATTGGATCATTTGGATGGCCGATAGATTCTTTTCTTGAAATGGAAAATTCTCCATCACAAAAAATGTGGAAATGGTATTTTATACTTGCAAAACCAAAATAAGAGTCCAAATGTTATTGAGGCCAACATTCATGTTTAATTATAAATACTGGCATTGTTTTACTTACATTATATACACTCCTTAAGGCACTTTAATCTATCTTAATCTATGTCTGTGGATTTCATGGATTTTCTTCTACTCTTTGTGAAGTATAATAAACTTAATGCGACTTGATTAATACATAAACAAATACATCATTTCTCCATTGTTAATTGCTTTGCTTTTCTCCTCCAAACATTTTTAAGAAGGAAAGATGTCTCCCCTTTACCACTGTGTGTCTATGTGCCTTCAAGTCACCTATTGACATGTTATGACCCATAATTTTCCTATGGTTTTCTCAGGAATACTCAGAGGTGGCTTTGCTAGTTCCTTCCTCTGAAATAGAGCCTACAGCACCTGTTATTCCTTGGTGGTTTCCCATCCAAGTACTAACCAGGCCTGACCCTACTTAGTTTCCAAGAGTAGATGGGATCTGGTGCCTCCAGGATTGTCAGCCTTCTTCCTATTTCAAAAATTCTTGTCTCATTCTGTTTTTTCCCCTGCTGGGTAAAATTATAAGTGTTTTTGCACATTGTTTTTATACTTTGGAACTTCCCCACCACCACCACAACAAAAATATACAAAATATTTTGAAATTGTTGAAAACACACTGTTATTGAACAAAGACTATTTTGCATAGAAAACAAAGCTTTCCGTACATAAATATGAGGGGGCTTTTGCATACAAAAATGCAACCTATTTTTCTGCAACTGAATTTTCCTCAAAAAGTTATTGAAATGTGACAAATCTCATTGTGGTTGACATTTTTTTGCACCAAGAATGGGTATTCCTTAAACCCTTATGCCATTGCGAGTGCTGCTTCCCCACCCCTGAAATGCCATCCTCATACCCACATCCATGTCAGGGTTCATCTGGTATACCTCCTTCTATATGATGAAAAGAGAAATCATGCACAAAACCTATTGATAATTCCTACTAGAGCCACTGAGTCAATGGGTTTACCTACATGTTGGCCTCCCATTAAAAAAAATGATTCAATGAGTTACTTAGACTGGCAGTAAGCAACAGAACTCCAGCTCACACACCTTCATTAACACTGGTTTTTGAATCAAGACTAATCTGTATCTCTGCCACGATTAAGTGTACTTACCCATAAGAAGGGGAAAATGGATACTGTGGGCCATCACCTGCCATTGCTGGAGGATCACGTACACTACTGGATGGCTTGGTTGGGTTCCTCTGCTGGTATGAGTAGCCAGGCTGGACCAGTGGGATGTAGCTGAGCACAGGGGTATAAGGGGAGCGAAAGATTTGCTGAGGATTGTATGGAGTCACCTATGGGACAAGGGGGGGAAAGACAAGTGGTGGTGTTGTGAGTTTGGACCAGGTGAAACTTTCTGAAGAACTTCAAAATGTATTATTTCTTAAGAACTCAAGGAGATCATTTTCATGATCAGACCAAAGGCCTTCTCTGGTGAAGCATCCTATTTTGCAACTATAATGGAGCAGATGTCATTGGTAATTTCATAAGGGGAATGGATGCACTAGCATCTTCCAAGTGTGTTCTATTTGTGTTACCTCTACTGTCAAGAGAGTCAATCAGATCAGCTTCCTTCCCAGGTGGGGAGCCACAGGATCCTTTGTGCCTGAATGGATTCTGCAGCTGTCACTCTGGGAGTAGCAGTAGGCCAGGATGGCTGGATAACAAGGTTTATCTAACCTCTTGATGCATGTTTCATGACAGACTGACACCCATACCACTAGAATGAAAAGGTATAGTCATGTTAGTCTGCAAAATCAGTATGTACAGAGTTCTTGTAGCACCTTTGAGACTGAAATAAAGAAGTTGGCAGCATGAGCTTTCATAGACTTAGGTCTACTTCTTCCAAATCCATCTGAGGAAGTAGATTTAGTCTATGAAAGCTCATTCTGCCAACTTCTTTCTTTCAGTTAGTCTCAAAGGTGTTACAAGATCTCTTTACATATTAGCCATAAAGTTGTGGCATTTCTGTTTCCAACCAAATTGGCTTTATGCATACCTTGACTCCCTCCATCCATGGCAACTCATTTCTAGCAGACACCCCAAACCAAGGTTATTTTAAATAAAATCTAAGGAGGATTGTGCAAGGTTTCCCCCCAAAAAATATGTCCCTAATATCCTCCCCCAATTTCTCATGGAGACTGACCATTTTCTTGACAGTCAAGAAAAAAATTCTTGTGTTGAGTCAAGACAATGTGTCAAGACAATCAAGACACTCTTTTCTCAGATGAGTTGAGAAAAAGCTGTGAGTATTTGTGTGATATCCCTAATGGAAGGCAATCTATCCATCACAATGAATAACTACATGGACATACATTTTACTAGTTAGTCTAAGGCCATCAATTGGACAAAATAAAATTGTTTACAAAATACAGTGATATATCCAGCTTGATAGTCTTTACATTCTTGTTTCACCCTTCCAGATGCTTGTGGATTACAAATCCCATTACCGATGACAGTGCTGGCTGGATCTGGGAAGTGCTAGAGTCCAAACACATCTGAAGAGCCAGTTGTTCCTCAGCCTCCCTCAACACATTTCCACCTCCTTTTTCCACCTCCATTCATTGGATTGGCCTTTTATAAAAAGCTTTTTCCCACCCCACTATCCTTTCCTCTCTCCCCTTTCAAATTCACTCCTTTCTTCCCTTTCACAAAACAGCACTCCTAGAAGTATTAACCCTCTTTAGGATCTTTTTCTAAGAAAGGCCTCATTTCTTGAGGTGATGAATCAAAAGGACTCAAAAGTGTGTCAATGAGCCTATGTTTTCCATTCATCTTCCTCAAGTAGAGAAAGGACTTCTAAATCAGAGTTTATGATTTCTGGATAGGCTTGAACTTTACAGGCTCTCACCTGTTAAATGCCTGCGAGAAAAGTGGGGTGCAGACGCAAGCAAAGAAGGTAATATTTCATTGGGGGGGAGGGGGTACAGGTTTGATCTATTCTATTTTGTTGGGGGGGGGGCATATATATCTCCTTGAGCCTGGGAGGTATTGTTTCCAAGATATACCAGTTTCCCCAGCAGCTTCCATGCTAGGTATATGTGTGCAACTGCCCTGTTGAAACATCAAAGGAGTTATGCAAGGTGCTGAACTTTATTCCCAACCTTTCAAGTTTGGAGTAAAGCTCATCATGTGTTTCTACACTGACATAGAAGTCTCCAGTCACCATTGGCAGCAAGAAGACTACTGCATGGTGTCAACAGATAACCACTGGAGCAATGAGTGGCACACCCATGACATGGCTCAAAGGAAGTATCATGAGACACCAAGCCTCAGCACAAACCTACACTGTATCTTCTTCCTCTATGGATGTTTGTAAATAGTGAATACAGGGTTATCCTAGCTCATCAGCTCCTATATCATATCTCTTCTGAACAGACATAGACTTTGGAAATCCAGTGGCGCTTGGGTATCTGCTGGGGTTTGGTTCGCTGGCACCACCACTCTCTTTTTCCCCCTCCTAGAAAATCTGGCTCAAGCTCAATGATGGCAAAATATTTCACAGCACACTCCTTTGTCCTATTGTGGCCAATATTCTGTGTATCAAATACAATTCATTCCCCTTTTTTAGCTTAAAAAAATATCCCACTTCTTCCCCAGCTGGCCATGCATTATCTCCTCATCTCATTAATTTGTTTTATTTCCCTCCATACTTCCAATATTTTAAAAGCCTCCATTCGCAGTCTTACATTAGGGCTAAATTTATCTTCAGCATTGACAGATGCTGGATTCAGGACCCGCTGCATCCTTCTTGGGGATAACAAACACAACTCCTGCTCTCGTCCTATGGCTTTTACTGTCACAGTTCATCTTTATTGTGGCCCATCTACTGTATTCCCCATTCTTCTCAAAGCAGCTTAAAATAGAAGCTACTGTTCATTTGCAAGAAGCAAACTACCATATATACTTGACTGTATGTTGAGAAATTTGTGCCACAAAACTGAAACTAAAAGCCTGGGTTGACTTATATACAGGTCAATACACTAATACTACTTAGAAAGGTCCTGAAACAAGCAAGCCTGATGCCCCACTCTTGGCACCTTGAGGCATCTCTCTCTCTCTCTCTCTGTAAAAGAGGTTCCCAGTCCAATTTGAAAGGCTTCTCTTCCCATGGAAAAAACACCTCATTGAACACCACTTGTTTCCCTCCCCAGTCTGATCTGCAAGGTTTCTTTCCCCGTGGAAGAAACTCCCCATTTAATACCACTTGCTTCTCTCCCCAGTCTGATCTGCAAGGCTTCTCTTCCCATGGAGGAAACTCTCAATTTAACTCCACTTGCTTCCCTTCTCAATCCAATGTTAAAACCTCTGCTCCAGCACTTGGGAATCAGTGTTAGGTGGTCAGGAGAGGTCCAGAAAAGGAGAAGGAGGGATGGAAGTGGTATTTTCCCCTTTCCAGCCTTTGTTATAGCCCCCTAAGTTTTACCCTTGACTTATCCACAGGTCATATCAAAATCCATGATTTTGACCCTAAAATCTTCCCTTGGCTTATATATGAGGTCGACTTGTGCACGAGTATATACGGTAGGCGGATTTTCTTCCAAAAGCTCATTTGTCTAAGGCAGGAATAGGAAGCTTCCAGAGTAGGGATTGCTTTGTTTTGTAATTCTGTAAGTTACTACAGCTATACATTGTGATTCAGTTAAATACTGAATTCCAGAGGAGGTCTGTTCCATTTGGCCTGATCTCGGGGGGGGGGGGGAGTAGATTGGGTGACATCTTGGTAATTCTGTTCCAGAATGGGTCATGCTTCACTCACTCTGGCAGTCCTCATGACATAAGGCTACTTCTGGGGAGCATAAGGGGTTTTTTGCAATCATTTTGTGAATATTTTTGAATATTCTTTCCATCCCTGGTGCTTGTGGGATGGGATTTTGTAGCATCACTATAATTGTATATACATTTTCCTCCCTGCTTCTCAGTATTATTTCACTTAGGGTCATCTACTTCAAGAACCACTGAACAGATGACACAGGACCTTGTCTTTATATTTGAAGCTAATTTTATTACGTTTTGGAGTTCATTGGTTTCATTTTTTCTTTTGACTTCTTTTTTCCTCTTAATCTTTCATCTTGCCTTTTGGTTGGTATTGATTTGACAGTTTGTGGATTTGCATGAATTTATTTTGTTAGCTTTATTATCCTCCCTCTCTTGCATTAGTTTAGGCATCTCTCTTTTTATTCATTGTTTACAAATGTCATTTGTTTTATTGACTTTCCCAGTCCTCTGTTTAATAAAGAGTTTTGGTGGCTGAATCTTTAATTTCCCTTCATTTTTTTAATACTTTGCTCTGTGTGTATTTAGCTTATTTAAAAAAAAAAATATCCTGATTCCCATCCCTTCTCAATTACATCAATTAGTTTGCTAGGATGTCATGTTAGCATTTTAGGGATTGTTATCAACTTGCATGAATTCATGCTAACCACAAAAATTGGAGGGCAGACAAAGCCATATATACTCTTAACCCATTAACAGGATTCCAACCTTCACCTAGAATACCTGGATCAGACAGGGTCAGAAACCGATGAAAAACTGATATACCGTATGTATTCAACTATAAGTCAACCTCATGTATAAGTCAAGGGCATGTTTTGGGGCCAGAATTATGGATTTTGATATGACTCGTGGATAAGTTGAGGATTAAATCTTGGGGCACGTAGCAAAGAATGTAAAGGATGAAGTTTACTGTCTTCAGACATAAATGTCTTATTTAGATCCTTCTAAGCCCAGTCCCTCTTGGCACTTCTTTGAGGGGAAGCACCAAAGAGGTGCTACCACTGCCATTTTCCCACCCAAGCATTAAAAAAGGCCAGAAGTAGCATCATGGTGGAAAGAGTAGAGGGGACTAGTGCTTCTTTTGGGTGCTCCCAGGATGAACTAAGCTCTTACCTTTTGCCATTCTACTCATAGAAGGGGGAAAGTGCAATATAAAATACAGTACTTACATTGACCCATGGATAAGTTGGCCCAGCTTTTTGGGATCAATTTTTGGACAAACATTTATAGATTTAGACATGAATATATACAGTAATTCTGGAGATTTGGTCACCTCACAATCTCAGTTTGACTGCGATTTTCCAAATTCTACCCAAATTTTCTTCCCATCCTTATTTTGTAACAGGTTGCACTTTCCCTTACCATGACTTTTTAAATGAGCTGTAAGCTTTGTAAAGATAGGTATGTCCAAGGCCAGTCTGATTCTTTTTTTAATAATAATAATAATATGGCAACAAGTCTTAGGAGCTATGAAAACACTACTTTTGCTGAACCTGCATCCATACTGCAGAAATAATTCAGTTTGACACTATTTTAACTGCTGAGGCTCAATGTTATGGTATTCTGGGAACTGTAGTTTGTTGTCAGAACTCTCTGACAGAGAAGGCCAAAGCTCTCACAAAACTACAATTCCCAGATTTGAAAAAACAAAACAAAAACAAAACCCTGTACAATTTCAGGGTGCAAGCAAGCAGAACTGTTAGATTCATTCACCCAGGTGCTTCATATCAAAAGTCTGTCTTTGAATCCTTATGTTTACAGCATTAATGTTGAATCAGGATTGCCACCTCCTTTTCTTTTTGCTACGCAGCTTCTCAGCTTTAACATGGATATGACATGACACCTGTAATGCAGGCGTAAAAGGGGTTCCTCCTTCTTTGTATAGCTGTATGTGCAAAATTTGCAGTCCAGATGGAGGAGAATGACATTTCAGACTATTTGGGAAGCATTTACAAAACAAATCTCAAAGTTACTCTTATTCAGAATGAAAGAATTTGAAATTTTCTTTTTTTAAAAAAGGGGGGGAAATCCAATGCATGAAAAAAAAAAATGAACAGATTAGTTCATCCCTATGGTTTACCAGTATTGTCTGGGAAGGTGAATCTGCTCTGAAATGTTGCATATATTTGCTTAGCACCTTGGGTAATAGCTTTAAAGGGCTAAAATATGGAGTAAAGTCACTGTTCCATAGCCACCATTGGAGAGAGGGTCGTAGTCAAAGATACTGAGAGCAAATTTTTCCACTCAGACTAACACATGTTCCACCAAATCATGTCAGAAAAGAATTCATGGTGCTTTGTACCTGACGGGAATAGCATCCCAGCTGAGGATGTAGCGTCTGCTGATAAGGGATCCGTGCTCTTTGTTGATACAAACTCTATTTTTAAAAAATACATAAGTCAGAATATGATGGATGTGGATTTAGATCTTTTATTATTATTTTACACCTGTTCGCTGAGCCTCAGACATTTACCTGTAACAGAACTTGGGAAGTTACTTGGAAAAAAAGTTATCAATTGCCACTATAGTTCCAAGTCCCATTTTAGAGGGATAACTGCAATTTGTTAAAACAAATAACCATCCACTTTCTCCTTTTCCATGAGTAATTAAAATGCCCATCCTAGTAGCTAGTTGCTGTAGTGATACTTATAGACAACTTGATATTGTAAAATCTCCAAGATGGTGTCCACACAGCATTGTGGATGTCCTCTCACCACTCTCATGGTGATCAGTGTAGATCAGGGGTAGGCAACCTTTCCCCTTTAAGGGCCGAGGGACTTCAGCTCCCAGAAGCCTCAGCCATGTTGGCCAATAGTCCCATGCTGGCCAATAGCTCCTGGGATTCTGGGAGCTGAAGTCCCTCGGCCCTTAAAGGGGAAAGGTTGCCTACCCCTGGTGTAGATGATGCAGGGCCTAATCTCCATTTCTGGCACAAACTGTTTGGATGATATGCAGCCAGTTCAGCACCAAATTTGTGGTATACCACCCTTAACACTGTTTTTAAAAACTCCCCTTTTGCTCTGGATCTTCCAAGAAAATCCAGAGCCCTCCAGAGCAAATCACAATATGGTTGGCTAATCACAATATGTCCTGCTGTGTCACCTAGTGTCACCACCGCTGGCATCAGTTGCTCCCTCTGAGGTCAGAACAAGGTGTCCAGCCATGTGATCAATGCTGGGTTTCTTGTTCTGACCTCAGAGGGGATGACTTGCATCAGTGGTGGCAGGTGGCACACCAGGATGTGCATGCAAAAAGCCACCTGGCATAACTCTGCAGTGCCAGGTAATGGGGGTATATCAGTGCTGCTCCTGGAGTATTCTGGGCCATGCAGACACAGCCAAAAACAGATTGCCTTAACTCTCATGCATCAGGATTTCTTTTAAAAAAATATAAGTGAGTTGTGAGGCATGTACTGCATTGTGTTAGTTGCATGATTTTCATTCAATGAGTTGTGGAGAATTTACTGACCTCACTGAAATTCCACTGAGTTCAGCAGGGTAGCATTAGCATTGTGGTCAATGTCCATGTTACCAGGAGGAATTATATAAACCTCTTGCATTACCTGAATCCACTAAGACTTTGTAACATCCCATCCCATCCCAAATGAGTCAACTTACTGAAATTTGGAATATATTATTTCTGTTTCCCAGCATCATGGCTCACTTTTGTCCCAGTGCAGAACATTGCTTCTGATAAAAAGTACTCCAGTGGAAAAAAGCAATCAATGTGTTGGGAAATTTTTTCTCCTGGCCAATTCTTTTTCTGTAAGAAGAACTGTAGATGACAAATGACTGAAATCTGGGGATATTGTTTAGTGTTCTTCAGGTGACAATGTTGTAGATTGCTTATATTGTCAATCTAACTCTGTGTGTATTCTGCAACAAACTGAGACTCTGGAGGTCTACAATGGCTTGTCCTCATGCAGGAGATTTGAAATGGATATGTAATATAATTTCCCAAAGGGAGAAACACTGCCAGCATAGACGGAGGAAAAAGAGAACGAGATAGTCTGAGATCCTGTTGTGCTTGCCTAACATAAATCTTCATTCATACATTTACACAGTCGTTGCTCTACACCATACTTCTGTTGAATGGTGCAACTGAGTGTTATCTGCCAACATACCTAATTTTGATCCAACTGTACAACACAGTGGTCATTTCTACAATCCCAGTGAAGGATCTGATAAATGGTCATATATTAACCAAGAATGCTTAACTGTATGGCTGGAATCCTGTTGGTTAGTCCCAACTAGAGTAGACTCATTGAATCAAGAAGTCAACATGTGAGCAAATCAAATTGATTCAGTGGTTCAGACTGGTTCAAATTCATTCAATGTGAAATGCAGCCTCTCCTACGTTGTGTGTTCTTCCTCATTAATAACTGTTGCTGTCTTGACTGCATGCTAATGTTACTTGGTGATATGTGTCCCAGTTTTCATCTGTGAAATACTGGAGGATATGGAAATGGTTGCACTTCTGGAATTTTATTTATGAGACTATGAACTGAATACATCAATTGCACAATGGTCAGAATATGTTTCATACACCTGTGATCCACAACTACTCGTAGAACATATGTGTATGAGGATTCTGACTGTGGATGGTGATGGTAAGAGATAAGAGATGGTAAGTCAGATATTGGCATTATAGGTAGCTCAGAGCTGGAAAATTTTGTCTACTTTCTCTCATTCCTGCTACATGGCCCTGGGAAAAGAGCAACCCCTAGCTTGGTGCATCAACAGGATCCTTCCCTGACCATACCACCACCCACCGTTCTCCACTGCCCCTCACTCATCCTTGGAGATCATTCATGTAGACTCAGAACATCATTACCTGATACTGTGGGAAGTTCGAATGGTTTGGAAAAACAGGAGGTGGAGGATAGTTCAAGCTAAGCCACATCGGCTGCTTTAGTGAGGTGGTTGTTGAAGTTGTGGGAAACCGTGGGGTGAACACATTTCCACTGTATTTAAGGTTGTTCTTATCAAGGGCTCCTGAAGTTGCTGTGAAAAATACAAGCCATGATTACACACAAGATGCTTAGGGTAGGAGAAGGGTTGTTTATTTCCTTCATTAATCTTGGGTTATTTGTTTGTTTTTCTTTTTCTTTTTCTTTTTTTTAGGAACTGAACATAGCTTTCTTCCCACCTTAGGCACAGGTAATTTTTGTTGGCACAACAAACTTATCCGGAAGGTTAGAATGAATGGCCACAAAAGTTTTAACACTGACTAAGGAACTGAACACCAGGTCTCCCAAGTCTAACTCCAGCTCCCCAACCCTGATATGGTACTGTTTCTCTCTCACATCAGTAGCCATAGTTATTGGGTTATTTTTGCCCACAAACCACACCAAAACACCTGAAAATGCCCGTCTATCACCCCCATGTCTCACCACCACCACTCCTGAAAAATCGTCCATTTTCAGCCATAGATCAGCCCAATTGGTAAATGGATGTGGTGATTAATAATATTCAGTCCCCTTTTTGGCCAATATACAGTCAGAGAAAAAGGTTATTTGGGGCACAGGTAGGCAGGGGCAGCTTGCAAGAGAGGATGATGTAAGGAGGCACCTATTCCTCTCCTATCTGCTTTCCCCCCATCTATTGGACTCTTTTCCTTCCAAATCCTCAGATCATTATCACCAATTAGCTTACAACCCTTACCATGATTTTGACAGAGCCCATCAGCAACCAGCTCAGGCTCACTTTTTGAGCAGATCTTGGCAAACACTGGGAGTTGCTTCTTATGCCCAGATTCCTGACTTTCCATCACTGTCATGATTGGGGGTGGCCTTGTGATGCTGTCTTTGTGGGATGCAGATCCAAAGATATTATTCTGAAGGATGTCCTTGATTGACTTGGTTTCTTCAGCCACCCCCTTGTTGTCCATGCTTTTGACAGCCTCCATGCGTTTCAGAGGCAATTGGGCCAATAATTTAGCAATCTGAGTATTGGAACCCACTGGGTTATTGTTTCCACTTTCTGTACTTTTGGTTGTCTTGTAGATTAATTTCGCAGGGAGCAGGATGCCTGTGACAGTGGACTTGGTAGAAAGCTGGGCATCACAGATCGATCTCAGTTTCACCTCTCTTTTGTTCCCAGTCAGTGCTCTGTAGACATTTTCCATTGCATCCCTCTCCTCTGATGTCTGATCTTCATCAGAAGCCATAGCGAGATTGTTAGTTGAAGGCTTGCATGGAGCAGCTGAGGGCATCTTCTCATCATCAGATCTTTGAGCCTCCAGGTCAGCTGCATTCTCCTGGGTGAGGCTTAAATATTCTTGCTCAACCAGCAGACATATGTCATCTTTGCAAATGTTGGTTTCCAAGGATCTACATGAAAGAGAGGGAGAATGAGAGGGACCATTTATATAGGCAAAAAGGAAGTGTGGCAAAAAGGCACAAAGGCATATAGGCAAAGAGAATGTGTAAATGCCCTTACACGTGTAGTTGTACTCTTTGGGTCATTGTGCAATAGACATGAATATTCATATGGAGTTCCCCTTTTGTAAGTGAAGTTCCACAAACATCACCATTTCACACAGGCCCAAATTCTATTGTTAGTCAACTTGAATCGCACCACTGAATCAGTTGGATTGACCCCTATGTCGACTCACCATACAGCAATTGACTAAATGAGACCACACTAACTGGGGCTTACCAACAGGATTCCAGCCATGCAGTTATGCATCTCATTCCATCAGTGCCTTAAATGTATCATGTCCTGGGGTTTCAGAAACAGTCCCTGTGTGTTCCTCATTGCACAAGAGGAAAAGAAATTAATCAATATAGAACAGAATGGTGTAGTGAAACCAACATGAAACTATAAGGGTGTTGTCAGAAGCAGAGAACTCTGTTAGCAATGGCCAGAAAAACATCTTATTGTGATAGAAAACAAAAGACTTTTATTTCAGACATCAGAACAGAAGTTTCCAGTAGAGTGTCTTTGTTGGAAATGAGAGTCTCCCCCACCACCATCACCACAGCATTAGAATTCAAACTATCCAGCCCTCCCTTTCAGGCTGTTGGTCCTGACCAAAGCAAATTCTAATAATCCTTTCTCCTCCATTTATTTCACACACAGCTTCCCCCCATATTACCATACTACTGCCATAAAGGAAAAAGAAAATAAGCATCCTCTATATACCAGGATCACTGCAGGAAGAACAGTCACAAAACTATAAATCCCTTCACTCTGCTTACCATATGCCCCCCTTGCCATTTGTCCAGTCTCCTTCCACTTCCCATGCACAAGGCCCATACATGATCAATGCATACTTCAATATTCAATGCATTTCAATATTCAATACATACATCCATTCCAATAAACCACACCAATCATGACAGAACCATGCACATAGATTCTGACAGGTGTAGATTTTTGCTACTGAAGCATAATATGAGATCTTGGCCAACAACACGGTGGGATGGGAGAGGAGGAGGCAGGGGAAAGAGTAAGCATTTTCTACATTCCTGTGAAGTTACCATATTATTTGGGCATATGCAAAACAATAAGCAACTCCTCAGTGTGAAGAACACAGCCAAAACAATTACTCTAGCAAGTCAGTCAAGCTATCACAAAAGCGGGACAGCCAAGTGTTCTTAACAAGATTGATCCTTTACTTGTAAACTCTTTGAGAAAAACCCAAGGAGCCCCAGTTAGAGTTTGTAGAACTACACCATCTGGCAACACAACACAAACTTTTCTGGAAAGCCAATTTTGCTTTATCGCTCATTACCAATTACCATTAGCAGCATAAATACGGTTTGCTTTTTTCTTAACTTACTTTGTTACAAGCTCTAAGGATGGAACAGATGGTGTTGTTAGAAATATGCACTACATACGTACTTATCTAATATCTATACATATCAATAACATGCCAGATTTCTGAGTAAGCTGCATATTACTTAATTATCTCTAATTATGGCATCACTGTGTCCTTAGAACAGCCTCTATTATTTGGTAAATTGAACAGATCTTCCATTTCCTTTCATTCAAAAGCTCTCTATAACTTTGCTGATTCGCGAGACAAAGCAATGGTTTAGTCATATCTAGGAATTACAGATCTTGGAACTGATGCACAGTTATGAACAGTACGCATGGTTATCAACTAAAAGAGAACATCCTCTCCACTTATGATTAGGCTGAAATTGTTGTCAAAGTTATGGATCCACCATTTCCTTTTCCAATTCTAGGGTTGTTGAGTGAGGCTCTGAATGATGGTCCTGGAAGATTGGACTGAGTGGAGTCAAACGTTGCTGACCTTGTGTTCTAATATTACAGACTGTTGGGGGGATTATTTTCCTGTCTTTTATGATGGCCCTTGAGCTGTTGTTTTAGAGCAGTGACCCCGAAACTTTAGTCTTCCAGGTGTCTTTGACTTCAGCTCCCAGAATTCCTGACTGTTGGTCAAGCTGGCTGGGGCTTCTGGGAGTAAAAGTCCAAAACACCTGGAGGAACAAAGTTTGGGAACCACTGTTTAAGAGCAATACTTCACAGCCCAGAACATAATGAATTTTATGCCATGGAATCACACCTCAGTTGTGCTATGCCCCCTTGTTATAGAAGTGTGACATTGCACAGCCAATGTGCATTGAACCTTGATGAGCAACACACAACCATGTATGGCCATGCAATCATGTACAGTGCACAACATGCAATGCTTAATGTGCCATATGCAGTGCTATCACATCTATAAGGGGAACTATACATTCATAAGACACCAACAGGATGCCAGACCATGGTTCCCAGAATTCCCCAGACAGCAGGGCCACTGAGAGATTCTGGGTCTCTATAGTTGAAAAATTAACTTTCTAAAGTGCTGCTCCTTCTTCCTCTCCATAATCCAGCACAATGCTGATTCCACAAATCCTAAGACTTTGTTAGGGATTCAGAAGTTCCCACAGAGCTTATCTTCACTGGCTTAGGTCCAGACATTTAAAATAAAGCTGTTTGCCTAGCATTGCAGTTGTTTTTGGTTTTTTATTTTAAAAAAAAAAAAACCACTGCTCTGTTAGGACATCTTTATTCTGAAATCATAAAATGGAATACATAACTGTAATTTCCCTTGGTGCAGGGAATATGGGAGTTGCAGAAGTGTTTTTACCTCCCCCTCAACTGTGTAAGCATGCTAAGAAAGCTTCCAGAAAAGAAATTCAAATAGAATTTGGAAGGTTCTTGCCTGGATGAGGTGCAAGGGAGAAAATTACAAGCAGAACTGAGGCTGTGAGTATAAAATATGGTGTGGTAGTCACATGCTGAGAGTCTGCTTGGTGTAGTGGTTTGGGTGTTGGACCAGGACACTGGAAGATTAGAGTTTGAGTCCTTGCTCTGCTATGCAAACCCTCTTTAGGCAAGTCACACCCTCTCAGCTTCAGGAGAAAATCCTCTCTGAACAAATTCTACCAGGAAAACCCCATGATAGGGTCACCTGAGGGTAGCCATATGTCAGAAATGACACTAAGGCACACAACAAGTCACAAGTTGCAAAGAAAGTCTCCACACCTATTAAATACCACCACCGAAACTGATGCATGATAACACCCATTTTGGATTACTAGACATTAACACAGAAAAGAGAAGAAAGAGATGTAGGTATGTAGATTTCGGTGACAGTCACATCTCCCCCATATTATGTAGGCAATAGCCAGAATCCTGCTGATGTCATAAACATGTACCGTATACCTCCTTTACACAGGAGGCTGTACTTTTTGGTAATTGTACAATGGAAATATTAATTTCATGGCTCTATATGTGAAATGCCACATGTGTAGCCATTTCCCATGGGCTTAATCCTACTGATCTTCTTAGCCCTGCCTAGAATAGACCCACTGTGTCAATTGGATTTACTTACATGTTAGCCCACCAGTAATAATGCATTTTGACACTGCTTTAATGGCCATGGCTCAATGCTATGGAATCTGGGGGTTTGCAGTTTGTTGTGGCACCAGAACTCTCTGACAGGGAATGCTAGCTGTCTCACAAAACTGCAAATCCAGGATTCCATAGCACTGAACCCAAGCTTGTACAACAATACAATTTAGTATCATAGTGGCATTGTGCATCTGCCATGTAACTCTATGAGCATAAAGTTACATTTTGCCTTCTTGATGTAGGATCGTGGCTACAAGCAGAAGTCTAGTTTAATCCTCTCTCCTCATGTTACTTCTGCAAGACTTTTGTTGGAACTGGGGAAGGGGGAACTGAGAAATTCAGATATTTAGTCAAGAAACTTAATTGATGAGGGGGAGAAAATGGCATGTGACATAATTCCCAAATTTGGGGGTGAAGTAGGGGCCAAGAGAGAATATTCTAGCCAGATTCAACTGAGGCATAAGATTAAATCTCAACAAAGAAAATGATGAGGATGTTGATCTTGTCGTTTCACATTTTTCTGACGTTAGAAGCTGAAGCATCCCTTGCAGACACCTTTAATTCATTATGCCCTCCCAATCTCCCCCCCCCATCCTGCTGTCTGCACGCACAAACTTTAGATCTCAGCCCCCACACTTGCCTGCCAAAGGATGGAAGGTGTCTGTTCAATTTGTCATCTCCAGTAACATTTGGGACCAAGATTATACCTCGTGCCCTTTCGGCTTGATCTGGCGGCCTTTAATTATTTTAACATATTGACTTATGCAAATGAGTTGCTCCGAGTCCAATTTGAAAGGGCTCTGGAATCTTTTAAATAAACAACAAAGATTGCCTTTTCCCAGTCTGGGGTATTTTGCATGGTTTGTTCCCCACCACCAGTACCACCACCACAAAGGGATAAGAATTAGGAGCATTTATATTCCTTGTTTCTGTATCAATGGAATTTTCATTATATTAAGGCTGGAAGAAGCTATAATTTAACAGTCAAACTCTCTTCCACCTCTCTCTGCCATTTTGGCCCCTTTCTGCTGAGATTAAAGAACGATGGGTTTATTTGGATTGGGAATCCTGTAGTTCTCCAGATATTGTCAAACTACAACTCCTAGTAGCCCTAGCCAACATAGCCAATGTTGCGGGCATTGCTGTCCAATACCATTTAGAGGACTACAAGATTTCCATTCTTGGACTAAACCAGTTCTAAAGTCACCGTAGGTTCTTTTAAGTTCTTTTACAAGTATGGGTTTTTAAGTTGATACCACAAGGAGGTATTCAATACCTCCTTGCCCAGTGAGACTTCCCTGGGATGGGTACCAACATCTTCAATGCCAGAGCATACATCCATGGCTCATTCATGACTGGGGAAGACTGGACCACCCAGACAGCATCTGACTATGGTTCTACTGCCAGGATAAGAACAAAGAGGTCATCCTCCCAGATCTCCAACCTACAGTTGACCCTCTCTATCCATGGATCCTTTATGGATTCAAGAATCTACATCTTGAATATATATATATATATATATATATATACCAAAAAGCAAACCTATATCCATTATATTGAATGGGACTTGAACATTAATAGATTTTGGTATCACCAAACCCTAGTGGATAGCAAGGACCCACTATACTTAACAGGAACTCATCAGAGGTTCTCCGGAGTCTCATTTCCTGAAACAAGGGCTCTGGAGAGATCAGGGTTTGAATCCTCTCTAGGCCATGGAAACCCACTGGGTGACCCTGTGCAAGTCATACTCTTAGCCTCAGAGGAAAGCAAAGGAAAATACCCTCTGAACGAATCTTGCCAAGAAAATCCCATGATATGCCCACTTTAGGGTCACCATAAGCCAGAAATGATTTGAAGGCACAAAACAATAACACAAAACAATGATACAGTGAGGGGAGATATTTGTAGTTGGAAATATTTGGTACAGATGGGCCATTTAACTATGAGTGCACAGCCTACTGAGGATTCTTCAAACCCCAAGAGAGCTCTTGTCTATAGCAAAACCGTGAGGCACCAAAGAGTTCCACCCCATTTGAGCAACTTTTGTGAAAACTGTCTGCATAGAAGTAGCATCTTTCCCCCTATCTGTAGCTAAACACACACATGATAAGCACAAAAAGCCAGACTGATTAATCAAAACAGATACAAACAACACAGCCAAGGTTCCTACCTTTTCATAGTCTATGCAGCAAGGGATCATTTATCATTAAATAGTAAACAATATCATTAGCATTAAACATTCATAGCCATTTTAAGTTAGAAATGCACAAAATCCATCTTGAAAATGTTCAAAATCACTCTAATGCAAAAAACCCAACAATAACCTGTTTCATACTGGGGGGGGGGGGGGATTGTGGTGTCCTGTGTATTGTGCAAGGAGGAACTACATCTGAGGTTTCACCCTTATTTCAAGGATGGGTGAGCATTTTGTTTCCATTCATTTTGATAAGAATGTACCAACATTCACAGATACATTCAGCTGACATCCTACATTGTGTATGCATAGTGTAAATCTACACTCAAGAAGTTACACAGAGGTTGCACTGCAACACCTTTCAGATGAATACTAGCATCACAGGACCAATGGCTGCATTAGTTTTCCTACACACTGACTCATTATTCAATCGGTTTTCTCTAGTTTGGATTCACCAATATGATTCCAAGTATTGCCTCATATTTTATTTATTCTTCACTCTTCTTCCAACAAGCCCAGAAGATCACATGTATTCCCTAGCCTCTGTTACCATCTGACCAGGATGATCTTATGATATATGGCTAATGAGATTATATACCTTAGAGGTAGGGGACACTAAACAGAGATGTTGTTTTGAGAAGCAACCTTGCACAATGGGGCAACTTTGTCCTCTCAGGTCTGTACCTAAGAACCTAAAGATGTGCATGGTTTTGAAGCACCAACAAATGTATTACTTGCATTACAAGTTATATTACAGGGAAGGAGAAACGTTAGGGAGAACCTCCAAATAGCAAGAGCTGTTTAAGAGTGGAACAGACTGCCTCAAAGTGTAGTGGACTCTCCATGTTTGGAAGTCTTGAAACAGAAGTTGGATGGCCATCTTTCAGGAGTGCTTTAGTGGTATATTCCTCCATGACAGAACAGGTTTGAAGTAGATAAATGTTGCATTCCCTCCCAACCCATAGAATCATGCAGTTGGAAGGGAATGCCACATCCATCAATATATTTTCAAAATACTGATATGCTTCCATTCATTGAATAGACATCAGAGCAAAAAAATATAAGTAAAATCAAAGAAGAGTTTTGCAGCCCACAAATACACTAGAAATAGTGTGAAGTAATCATAACACCTTTTCCAAAAAAGAAAGGGTAGGAAAATACAAGAGGACGGACTTTAAAGTCCTGGACAAACTTTTCTGACCTGTGCCCAGAGAAATCTGGTGTCTTGCATGTCAGCAGGTTGGAGAATCCTGTCCAGGTTGTAGTCTGACCTTGAAAGGATTTGTCCAAGATGTCAAACCTATTTGAGGAATCATCCCCTAAGTAGCTCCTTTAAAAATTAAAGTAAAATATTGAATGGATTTGTGATCCCATTGACAAGGATGACACTATCTGCTGATGTAAAAGGTTTAGAGTTGGTCCCAGTTAGTCTTACTGTTCTCTGGTCCCTGGATGCCTGTGCTTGTAGAGATCCTACTTGCTTGCTCTCTTGTTCTTATTCTGTTATAGTTTATGTTAATGGGTTTTTAGCTTGAATTGAGATGGAGGTCTGATTAACATGATCTCAGCTTTGTATTAATGCTACCAATTATTATCATGTTATTATTGGGATTGATTTTTAATATGTAAGGTGACTTGAAAGCCAAAACAAATATAGCTGGCCTTGGAATCTTAAAAATACATTCAGTAACAATAATGATAATTAGAAATAATGGGACATACTCAGCAGGTGCTCAGAGATACTCCCCCTTTTATTATTCTACATTTGGTATTTAGATTAGGTTATATGATCAAATGCTCTCAGATCAGGATTAAAACTGAATTCTGGGAACAATTTGGTACGGCTGTTCACCAACAACAATTGTGATGGAGCCAAAGGAAATAAGGTTATTTCTAGGGTATAAACCATTGATTGATTTTCCACCCTTCTCCCAAGGAGTCAAGGCCACTAACAGTTAAAAATGAAAGAACTAAATACAAATTTCTGATTTCTTTTAGATAAATCTCCATTTTCAGCATTCTAGATAGACTTTCCATAGGCAAAGGTGTTCAAAACAAAGCAAGACTAAAGTGTACTTACTCCTTTTGGGAACTGCTGCTGGTGCTACTGCTGTCTTCTCTGAGGGCTTCTGAAGAAGTGATGGGGTGACAGCTAAGTTGGAGAAGTGGTGATGAGGACCTTGGTTGGAGTTCCTCCGGGAGACCTTGGACCCTTTTCCAGATCTCATGACAAGCTTTATCTAAACTGTCCTGGGGAGTATTGTGGTGGATCCAAATGTGTCTAGGGAAAGGTCCCAGGGGGAAAGAGACTTTGGGACTGACTGTCGAACACTGAAGACCACTTCTGCTTGTCAGCATTATACCTTGCTTGCTTAAGGAATGGGATGAGAATTAAAAATAAATATAGAAACAGGAGTGATGTCCACACACCTTCCTGCAGTACCTGTGTTGTTTGTTTTATTTTCTTTCTTTTTTAAAAAATATGGTACAGGATGGAACAGATGGAAACAAACTGTGGTAGCCAAGTAACCATGGAATCTTTATGCCATGTTAACTGACAGGAAGGAGAACAGCTGGATGAAGTTGCAGTAGATCCCCAGTCTTCAACAATAGCAGAAGGTAAGGGAGGCATTGCCTTCACTCAAGAAGGCTGAAGGGCATATTATGACAAAGATCTCACCCTCCTTCCTCTAACTTGTACATCTGGAACACACCATCTGGGAAGATTCTCCATCAGAGACATTCTTTCATTTTCTGCTGGTTGTTGTATATGAAACATACAGAGTTGTCAGGCCAGGAGCATCCCATAAACTAAGATGTCAAGGCCAAACCCTTAGACAAAGAGGCTGGTGTTTTTTGAGAAGAAAAGGTGGTTGGGTGGACAATCGGAAGAGACCACAGTAGTCTTTCCAAAACAGTACACAGCAGGGCCTGTCATTACAGAGTAATGTATATATGTACACACTTTCCAAGATACTATTCTTTCCCAAAGATTCCTCCTCTTTGCCCAGAGGACCAGAGAAGTGGGGCCAGGCCCTGAACACCTGAAATTTGGGATCCCTAGAAAGATAACTAATCTGAACAACATATATTTGCTTAATGCAGTTCCTTTATGTTTTGGAGATGATAGAATAGTTACTTCATTGGATGACACTTCCTAAAATGCCCCAGCTACTGGCCATGCTGCCTTGAAGAGTGAATTCACATAATGGACATAAAAAAGAAGGATCCTTGTCCCAAGGCCCTTGACCTTTTGAATGAGGGAACCAACAGTGGCAAGAGAAGGGAAGAAAAAATGGGATACAAGGGATGGCTTTATTAAAAATGTACTTGCACAGGTATGGTCTTAGAAACATAGGTAGGCTCTGCATTAAATCAAAGAGATTTTGACTCTAAGAGAAGAGGCCATATGGTCAGCTTGTGCTGGTCTTCCAGGGCATATCACCGGTTCCTTCTAGTTCTTGCTTTTAAGAGAAGCAAGAGTGATGCCAAGAAAAGTGAGTTGACCATCAGAATGCTAACTCTTTCTGCTTTGGCTGTCAAAGCTAGGCAGGTATTGCAGAACAGGGTTGTCATTTGGTTCACCCAGCTGGATCATTCCAGGGAACTAGTGGGATGGACTATATAGTATGTTTTAATACTTGTTACGCACCCTGAGCGATCAAACAGAACAAGATGCACACTTGTTTATATAAAACCAATTAAATAAAGATGTTTATGGGCCCCTGGAAATTACAGTCTATTGGTTGGAATCCTACACCAAGAGATGTATGTGTGGCATGTAGCTACATCTCTTGGTGCTACCCCCAAACCACTTTTTGAGTGATGCAGTTTCCCAAACACAGCCATGCATGTGTTGGTGGAATGCAGGAGAATCAATGGAAATGCATGTAAATATTCTCCTGCAGCTGGAGGAGTTGCAACAGACATCTGGAGGGTTCTCTGATTCCTTGGGATCTTCCTGCAAATGATGTTCTTGCAGCACATTCACCACATGAAAATAGCTGGATGCATCTCCATTGATCCCCTGTTGTGGGGAGTGGGCTGTGTTATCAAATGTTGGGTTTGGAAAAGAATTTGGTCATTGCAGGGCTGATGAAGAATTCTGACCTCCAAAATGACTAGAAAATGAACTGTGACGGCATACACATTGCTTCTTATTACATTTATTCCTCCACACTACATTGCAGAATTATTTCTGCACTGCAGAATGAATGTAGTTTGACCCTTCTTTAACTGTCATGGATCCATCCTATGGAATCCTGGGGTGTAATCTGATGAGGCACCATTGCTCTCTGAAAGAGAGGGCTAAATAGCTCACCAGACTAGAAATCCCAGAATTCAATAGCACCGGGCCATGGCAGTTGAGTGGTGTCAAACTACATTAATTCTGCAGTGCAAATGCAGCCTAAGAGGTGATATGATAGCCATCTTTAAATAACTGAAGGGATGTAATTTAGGAGATGGAGTGAGCTTGTTTTCTGCTGCTCCAGTGACTAGAACATGAACCAAGGCATTCAAATGACAAGACAAAAGATTCCACTGAAGCATTAAGAAGAGCTTCTTGACTGTAAGAGCTGTTTGACAGTGGAATGGACTCCCCTGGAGAGTGGTGGATTCTTCATCTTTGGAAATCTTTAAATGGAATTTGGATGGGCATCTTTCAGGAGTGGTATAGTTGTGTATTCCTGGCTGGCAGGAGGTTGGAGTAGATGACCTTTGCAGCCCCTTCCAACTTGAAGACTCTACGATTCAATGGTAGCAATATTCTACTTTCCCTAAGTTTGTTATTTCCCATTTGTTTTATTTTGTAAACAGAAGCTATAAGAGACTCCTTTTTGACAGCCCGAGTGTTTGTGTGCATACACACATACCGCAAATTTTAAAAGCAGAATATAGTTGAAGAACATTCTGCAAAATGGTCCTTTGGAGGGATGGAGCAAAAAACAAAAACAAAAAACACGAAAAATGTTTTCTGAGAAATTTTAGCTTGGCTCTCCCTGCCACCCCTTTCCTAGTTTTCTTTTGTTCTTCTCTTGCCTCAGGTTAAACACGTTGTGTATGTCTGTATTTAAATAATACAAAACCTCCTGAGGGGATAGCTGTGTTTAGTTAATCTGCTGCGGTAAAAACACATGCGAGCGCGCACACCCCAAAACAGAATTTAATGACCCTTTAAAGACTTACCAAATTTCTTAGGGCAGAAGCTTTGGGGATGAGACTGCAAGAGTACCATTTTTTGGCCTGAGGGTTGAATTAGCTCCAAGCAAGCACATCTGGGGCCACATACCAGCATGAAACAAAGGCATGGGTGCAACCCAGTGTCTGGCATTAACACCAACCTTCAGATGTTTGTTAGGTCTCCAGTCGCACACAGATACTGGATCCATGCACAGTACTATTTCAAATTTCGTTCTTCCTCCACGCACACACACCACTCCTTTGTGCACCACCTTACCTACTGAGAAAAGTCTTGAGTGAATCCAAAGGCCACCCAATTGGCCTGTATTGGTGAGGACAAGATGGTCTATGCCTGTACACACATTCATCCACATCCACACAAACACACTCCGTTCTATGTATCAAAGCAAACTATGGATGGCATCTTGTTAGCGGCATGTGGTTGCACTTTTTGGCTATGGCATCATGTCTGTAGGCTGCGGAAGCTGAACATGTAATGCCATTGAGTATGTGGTGCCCTTCTGGATTGCACATTGTTGTTGTGTGCCTCCAAGTCATTTTTGACTTACAGCGACCCGAAGGTGAGATGACACCCTGGACTCCAAGTGTTACCACTATCCCAGGATAAATCATCTTCCTGTAAAACTCTTTTTGTTGAAACACATACACATACACACACACACACACATGGCTCTTAGAATGCATTTTGTGTTGATTATATTGATTGCTTGGAAAGCTATTAATAAAATCTATTAAAAACTAAAATAAATAAATAAATAAACCTTTTCTGAGTTTTAACTACTGATGCCTGGATTTGCTGAACTTGGTGTCCTGTTGGATGTGACATATATTGTATGTGATTTTTAAAGAAATCAGGAGGATCTGTCCAACTGAAAGGTGCATTATAGTCCATAATGTTGAACTAGATAGGCCCTTGTGAGTGGCAGCTGGTGGCTCCCCATGACAATGGGGTGAAGAACCCATAAAAACCACTAGATTATGCTGCCTTTTGATTTCATAGAATCATAGAGTTGAAGAGATCCCAAAGGTCATCCAGTCCATTCCCATTCTGTCATGCAGGAAGACACAATCAAAGCACTCCCAACAGATGGCCATAGAGCCTCTGTTTAAAAATCTCCAAAGACGGAGCCTCCATCATACTCCGAAGCAGCACGTTCCACTATCGAACAGCCCTTTCCAGCAGGAAACTCTTTCTAATGTTTAGGTGCTTTGGGTGGAATCTCTTTTTCTGTTTGATCCATGATGCTGCACATAATATAACAATCTTTTATGTTGCCGCAAAAAGCAGAAAAAGCTGCTTCCTGTTCAGAAAAGGCTGCTTTCTGTGCACAAATTTTGCACAAAATAAGCCCAGAACTGCTAGGGTTCTACTCAGCCCAGGATTCTTCTTATCAGGGGTTCTCATCATATGAAAAACATATTTTTAAACCATTCTTAAAATATTTTAGAAAATTCTTTACATTCTTATCTTAGGGGGAAAAAATCCCCCACTGAAATGTATCTGATGGTTTTGATGGTTCTTTGGTGAAAGAGTTCCTTATTCACTTATTTCTTCCTGCAATGTCTTTTGACTGCAGGCGGCAGTGGAGAGCAACCATTGTGTGTTTGCCTCTGTGTGTGTTGCAAAAATTTGGATTAAAATGGCTAAAAACGCTTTACACATATACTTATGAAACCACAATTGAATGTATCTTTACATGGTTTATGAGAAACAATGGGGGGGGGGGGGGCAAGCTTCCCAAAATATTTTTAGTTAATTTTCCTTTAGTAAAATTTGCAGATGTCCTGAGATGCTTGTTGTGCATTGAGCAAAACATGCAGTATTTGTAAATGCAATAACTGTTGCCTTGTTGGATGTATGAGATAGGTAACAGTATATGTATTTTGTCTCTCAGGGCTATCCAAAGCAAAATTCCCCATATTAACTTCTAACAAAGCAAGCTAGGGTGTATCTACACTGTAGAAATAATGCAGTTTGTCACTATACTATATCTAATCTAGTATATAGTATAGTATAGTATAGTATAGTATAGCATAGCATAGCATAGCATAGTATAGATAGATAATAAATTGGTAGACAGATAGATGATAGATAGATCTATCAATAAAGCATTAAAGCAAGAAAAATCTAATAAAAGTGAGCTAACAATTTAATTTTCTTGCCAAATAGAATTATTTTGGATTCAGTCCAACACTTCCATAGGAAAGCATTGTTAGATTTCACAGAGCCATTGAAATGAAGCATCTAAGGGCTCATTTCAGTTAGAGCCAAAGACAAAACATTTTTTTAATTGCAAGGGCTTGGCTGAAGAGCAGGTGAAACAGACAACAATAAAAGTTGGCTGGATTTGGGCCATGTGCAAAGTGCCATCCCTTCATCAGAAGACAATAACCAGCCACGGTCTACTCTGGAACTGTGAAATGTGTAAAAATTTAATTGGGGAAAAATTGGGAAAGCACCTTTGCATCTGTCCAGCTGCTGTAACTTGAATGTCTATGAAGATTTAACTTTTTCTGGCAAAGAGCTGGGATAAACACATTGGCAGAGAGTGGCAACTCTTGTCCCCAGCTACAGGGCTAGCTTTGCCAAAGGAAAGCATTAGAGAGAACACATTGTGTTTCGATCTCGTGTCTTTAAGACCAGCTTGGTGACAGAGGCTGGTAGGTAAAGTCCTTTACAACATGGAGATAAACACGACCAACCCCTAATGTCTACGAATCAAACTGCTTTTAAACTCACAGGGACAAGAGCCAGTTAAACTACTGCGAACCTCTTTATGGCCTGTAAGTCTGAGACCTGGAAACTCTCTTTTGATAACATTTAGACTTGTGACTGCTGCACATATTTACTGAAATTGATGGTCCCGATCTGGAAAAGCTGCTGAAGGTTTTCAGGCTGGATACATACACGCCATAAGATTTATAATACTAATCTATAGTATATACCAGGGGTAGGCAACCTTTCCCCTTTAAGGGCCGAGGGACTTCAGCTCCCAGAAGCCTCAGCCATGTTGGCCAATAGTCCCATGTTGGCCAATAGCTCCTGGGATTCTGTTTTAAGACTTATTATTCACCCTGAGCGATCAAACATAAGTCGGAAATGACTAGAAGGCATACAACACACATACCTTGGATAGATGCTTTAAACTTTGGTTTAAAACCTGGAGTGTATTGCATTCCACAGTGAAATGGACACTACCAGCCACTGACCACAAATTAGTTCCAAGAGTGAAGATCAACCTCCCCTGAACTGTTGTTGTGTGCCTTCAAGTCATTTCTAACTTATGGAAGCCCTAAAGCCAACCTAGTTGGGGGCTTTCTTGGTAAGTTTTGTCCAGAGGGGGGTCACGACTGCTTTCCTCTGAGGCTCAGAGAGTGTGACACCTCCAAGGTCACCCAGTGGTTTTCCATAGCTGAACACTGGTGCTCTCCCTTGAACTACATTATTTTAAACAGACAGGTGTGTAGTGTCTGCTTCAGTAACTCGAGTTAAGACAAACCACCACTTTCTAAGACATTTGCCCACTGACAAATTGTGTTTGTTGTTTGGACATTGCTCCTAGTGTCTGTCTGTCTCCTTGCAAAGTCTACCTTCAGTTCTAGCCTGGTCTTCTTGAGTGACAGAGAGCATTTCTACTCTGTCTTCTGCATGACAGCCTTTCAGATGTTTCAAGGCATCACATTATTGTTGTTTTGTCTCCTTAATAGAAACAAACACAGGAAACAACAGCTTCCTGGAAAACATTTGTTTTACTTTTGTCACTTCCCAAGATGTGACAGATGGTGTGAAATGAAGGTTTCGGAGCTGGATATTCCCATCTAGAGTGAAAGAGAGCTCTTGCTCTTTGTAGGAAAGGCTCCAGTGTTACTGGGGTCACATTGGAGCTATCCAAGGTCCTGAAATGTTGGACTCAGGTTCAACATAGAGCTGGCATGGTATAGTACCATCGTTTATGCATCAGACTATGACTTTGGAGACCAGGGTTTGAATCCTCACTCAGCCATGGAAGCCCACTAGTGATCATTGGGTAAATCAGTGTCACAGGAAAGCAAAGGCAAACCCACTCTGAACAAATCTTGCCAAGAAACCCTGTAATAGGGTCACCTTGTTGTTGTTGTGTGCCTTCAAGTCATTTCCGACTTACGGCGACCCAAAGGTGAACCTATCATAGGGTTTTCTTGGCAAGATTTGTCAGAGGAAGTTTGCCATTGCCTTCTCCTGGGGCTGAGAGAGTATGGCTTGCCCAAGGTCACCCAGTGGTTTTCCATAGCTGAACAGGTATTCAAAATCTGGTCTCTGTAGTCCAATGCTAGTTCCGAGAGAGGGACTGAGAGATCTTGGAGCACAGGTGGACTCCTATTGAAAAATACTGTCCTTCAGGATGGGCCTTGTAACTCACTGAGCGCATTGGGCTAGGACTCTGGAGAGACCAGGGTTCGAATCCTGGCTGGGCCATGGAAACCCCCTGGGTGACCTTGGATAAGTCACACTCTCTCAGCCTCAGGGGATGGCCATGGCAAACCCCCTCTGAAGAAACTTGCCAAGAAAACCCCATGATAGGTTCACCTTAGGGTGGCCATGAGTCAGAAACAACTTGAAGTCATGCAGCAACAACCACTTGGTGAAATACACACAATCTAGTGCAAGATGGATTTGAGTCTGGTTTTCTCCTGGCAGTGAGAATTCCCAAACCTTTAAACGACCCATCCAGATCATTTCCAATTCCCAACATTTAGTGTGTGTGTGTGTATGTGTGTGTGTGTGTTTCAAAGCCTGGGGTGGGGGATGATGGTGGTTGTGATCCTCCCCCAACCTTCAACAACTCTCCAGGAGGGAACTTGGCTCCATCCTCTGCCTCTCTACAATTGCATCCCTCCCAGGGTCTCCCAGCCCTCAGTCCTAGAAAGCATTTTTTGGAGATAGACTCCAAAAAGCGGTAGCAGCAGGAACCAAAACAAAAAACAAACAAAAAAGAGGAAAAGGAGGGATTAAAACAGGGATGAGAGAGAGAGAGAGAGAGAGAGAGAGATGGAGCTCCAGTCTCCCCTAGCTGGGGTTGACTTGGTTTGGTCCAGCTGCAGCAGCTGGGAGGGAGAAAGCGAGAGGAAAAAAGAGGCTCTCTATTCCTTTCCAGCAATATCTATCTATCTATCTATCTATAGAGATTCAATAGCAGATAGCTTGAGGGGTGTCATTGGTTCCCCCCCAGTTGGAAACCTCCCTTCTCTCCCCCCCCCCCATTAGATGATGCTACTGCTGAAAGAAAGGGGGACTGAAAAAGGAGAAGATAGATAGATGGATGGATGGATAGATTAGATTAGATTAGATTAGATAGCAGACACCTTGAGGTGTGTCATCGTGTCTCCCCCCCCAGCTGGAAAACTCTCTTCTCCCCCCCCCCTCCATAGATGATGAAAGAAAGGGGGATTGAGAAAGGAGAAGAAAATAGATTAGATTAGATAGCAGATTACTTGAGATGTCATCTTATTCCCCCCCCTTGGAAATATCCCTTCTCTTCCCCCAATAGACCTTCTCTCTCCCCCAAGAGATGATGAAAGAAAGGGGGGGGGCTGAAACAAGGAGGAGAACAGATAGATAGATAGATAGATAGATGAAAAACCAGACAGCTTGAGGTGTCACTGTGTGTCTCTTCCCCCCCCCCCCCAAGTTGGAAACCTCCCTTCTCTCTCCCCAATAGATGGTGCCACTTTTGAAAGAAAGGGGGGGTTGAAAAAGAAGGAGGGGGGGGAAATAGATGAATGAATGGATGGATGGATAGATAGATAGATAGATAGGTAGATAGATTAAATAGCAGACAGCTTGAAGTGTGTCATCTTGTCGTCGCCCCCCCCCCAAGCTGGAAACCTTCCTTCTCTCCCCCCAATAGATGATGGAAGAAAGGGGGGATTGAAAAAAAGGAGGAGAGGAGAAGCATAGATAGCTAGATAGTAGACAGCTTGAGGTGTCCTCCCAGCTGGAAGCCTTCCTTTTCTTCCCCAACCGATGATGCCACTCCTGAAAGGAAGGGGGAATTGAAAAAGGAAGAGAAGAAGAATAGATGGATGGATGGATAGATAGATAGATAGATAGATAGATGAAATAGCAGCCAGCTTGAGGGGTGTCATCGTGTCCCCCCCCAAGTTGGAACCCCCCCTTCTCTCTCTCCAATAGATGATGCCACTCTTGAAAGAAAGGGGGGATTGAAAAAGAAGAGGAGGAGGAGAGGAAGAATCCACCTCTCTCTCTCTCTCTCTCTCTCCCTCCCATCCCTTCCTGCCTCTTTCCCTCTCTCTTCCTCCTCCTCCCCTTCTTCCCTCCTCCAAGCCAATCCACCTCTCTTCCCTCTTTGACATGCAACCATCTTTCGGTTGGGACAAGCCGGCATGCCGCTGCAGGTTTAAACAGCATTGGGGGAAACTGGGGATTTTTGCTCTCATGACGGTGGAGGTGAGCTATTGGAGCCGGATTCTGCTGCTGTCGGTGGGGGTTTTGGCATCCACGGCCGCCGGTGAGTCGGGCTGCAAGGAGGGAAGGAAGGAAGGAAGGAAGGAAGGAAGGAAGGAAGGAAGGAAGGAAGGAAGGAAGGAAAGGGGGGTGAACCTCCTTTTTTGATCTATTTGTTGGTCTGGGTCTGTTGATCTTTGAGGATGGGCTGGAGCATCCTTGCCCTTCCAGGCAGGGAAGACCCACTGGTTTTGCATTTTTTGCAAAAGAAAAAAAAATTGGATGCCAGACTTCAGTTGCAATTCTTTTAATGGATGAGGTTTTTGCAGTGGTTGAATTTCTGTCCTTCCTCCCTCCCTCCTCTTTCTCTCTCTCTCTTTCTCTCTCTGTCTCTCTCCATCCTTGCTCACCATCCAAGCCCTTTTGGGGAGGTCTGATCCGCTTTGCAGTTGCTTTGCTGTGACTGTGTGTCTGTGTGGTGCTCTCTTTTTCTCCCCCCAAGAAAAGCAAGAAGGGAAAGTTTGCAAGGGTCTGAAGAAAGGGGTGGGCAGTGTTGCACAAATAAAGGGGGGGGGTTGGATTTGTTTTAAGACTGGGTGATGATGGGATGAGACTGCTTTTTCTCCTCTCAGGAATTGCAAATGAGCAACTGCCTTTCCAAAAGCAAGGGGGAGAGGTCCATCCAGGTGGGCAAAAAAAGGGAGATTTGGGACCATTCTCTCCCATTTTTGGAATTTTGGAATGATTTTCCCCATCTTTCTCTCCCCCAGAGTGACCCTCCCACCTTTTGATGGGAGAAGGATGTATTTTTTTTCCCCCATCCTTGGTCTCTGTAGGTCTATAGTGTGACAGACACAATCTGCCTTGTCTCCCAAATTATGGAGGAGAAAAGAATGAATGATGGCTGGCACCCATTTGGCCCGGTTCCCTCCTCCTTTTAAAAAACAACAGCCCTCATCTATAGTTTGAAAAGAGACCCCAAATAAATGTCTTAAGTCTGGTTTCACCCCAGCGCCACCACCTTGTCTCCCGCCAGTGTCCTTGCTGCAGAACCCAAGCAAAAGAATAAACCTATTGCTGAAGTTTCATTTCTTGGCTGACTGTTCTTGAGGGATGGAAAGAGTGCTGGTCCATTGCTTTCCTGGAAGGGTGTATTGGTTCTACGAGTTTGGGGTTTAATTAGGATTTCTTCCTAGATTTTTATTCCCCCAAGGCAATCCTTCCCTAAGAATCAGGAGGGTCTTCCTACCAAATTTTAAAGTGGCTTGGGCCCCCATCCAAAACATGCTTTAGCAGGTGTATTGACTGCAGGAAAGAGCTAACTTTGGTGTAAACCTGCGCAGGGATGCATTTATCTGTTGTTGGTCAACTTTATAGCTCTCATGGAAATGCAACACGGAAGTCACTCGTCCTAAGGAGATTCTCTCCAAGAAGGACTTCAGTTGACAATTGGTTGTTTGTTTAGGGACATCTTTCTGGAAACCTTCATGGAGATGTAGGGTTGAAGGTGGGCAAAGGGTGGGGAGACGATATGATGATAAGAAATGAAATATTCCTTTTGAGTTGCTACACACCCTTTCTGACTTTGTGACGCTGTTGTGGTTCTGTATATGTTGCAAGAGGATCTTGTTTCTCTTACCAGTGGAATACTGGACAGATGTGGTGGGTCAACCTTTTGGATTGTGACATTTTATGGACACTACTTTTCTATCATGTACTCATTCTCCTGAATCTCTCCCCATACCTGATCTCAGTGGGGTTCAGTTGGGTTGATGTGTTATCCCCTTGATCCCAAAATCCATTTTCTTGCTCTGTGAACTCATGTATTCTTCCTATCCAAAGCTATTGATTCCAGTTGTTGGTTTTTATGAATTTTCTTCACTGCAATTTCCTTTCTTGGATTTTTAAGAACAATGATGGAACCCTCAAATTCTTCTTTTATACAAGATCTCTAAGCAACTAAGCCGCCACTTCTACTTCTACTTCTACTTCTTCTTCTTCAAATGTTCTAGTTATTTCATTCTTGCTGGTATATTGGTTGTGTGCAGGTTAATGTTTTCACCAACACTGGAATCTCTTGCTTTTTGAAAATGGTTTCAAATGGATAGTCAAGACTTATTCTGTAACAGAGCAAAAATGGACCTTTGGTGGTTCCCCATTGCCCATATGGTGCCCACTTTGATCCATTTCTTTTTGTCCTGTAAAAAAAAATGTGGTTTATTAGATAGCAATGACCAGGAATGTCCAAAGTGTGGCACTACAGCTGTGTGAATAAACCAATTGGGATGTAGTTGTAGCCAGTATTAAATGTATACATCCAGATGTGTACCTGAACCTGCTCACCTTGCATTAACCTCTCTCTGTCTAACTGCTGAAATCTGTCAATAATTCCAGTGGCGTTCCTTAAACAGGCATTAAAAAGTAGTTGTAGGGTGGTGAGAGACGGATCTCTCCCAGTTCTCTCTGCAGGCATTGCTACCATGGACATGAATCATGAGCCCAGACAACTCTCTACATACATAAATCATTTCCCCCCTTAAATGATGCAGCAACCAAGTTGACTCTTGTTTAAAATAGCTTTAGGATGATGGTGTTTCTGTTTTCTCTGAATTAATATTGCGATTTTTGATTTTTTTTGCATTGAAATATCTTGAAACAAACTGCACCTCCTCCCCCCCCCCCCCCCCACCAACTAGCTGTAGAAAGAGATGGCTTTTCCTAGGATGAGTGCTTCAGCTCAATTTGTAACCCCAGGAAAGATGATCCTATACATAAACTATTTCCGCAGCCTTTCTTTGCCACTCCGTAAAAAGGGAAATTAAATCACAGTCTGCAAAGACAGCGCATTTGATTGCCGTACTATTTTTTAATTGGGTTCAGTCGAGGGGAAATGGATTTCATTAACAAACCCACACCTTAAGTTTATCTTATCCTTCTCTCACAATAGCCCTGCAAGAGAGGTTGAGAGAGTGACCAGCTTACGGTTCTCCAGTCAACCTCCAAACTGAATTGGCATTTCATTCATTAACTGGATATTCAAACCACCAGCTAGTGAGAGTTCTCTGAGCAGCAAACAGTCTATTGAAAAATGTAAAATGCAGCAATAGAGCAACTGTAAAGTAAAACAATGAGCGGTTAAAGAATATAAAACCAAGATAAAATTCCTCTCTGTGAAAATTGGCTGCATGGTGAACCTATTTAAGGAGGGATACGTTGACTGTCTCTTGACAGGGTAGGGAAAATGCACCCCATGGTCCACTTTAACAGGCCTCAAAGCCTCCACCAGTCTCCCAAAAAAAACTTTATTCCCCCCCCCCCCCCCCAGGGTTTTTAAGTGAGATTTCTAGGCAGTTTTCACTCAAATTGTACCCCTTTCCCCAAATTCCAGGCTCTGAAATGCCTAGTTTTGAGTCACAGTCCAGCCCAAACATTGACCAGGAATGATGCAATGTCATTTAGGTCACTATTTGATCTAGGAAATACCAAAAAGGAAGATATGTTTGGAGATGGTGGGAGGGGGAAAATGCTGCCTGGGGGAGAGAAAAAATGTTCACTAACTTCTCTGCAGTGGACTGCTCCTGTAGTACAGGCCACACATTCCCCCATTTATATATTTGTGGGGTTATCTAATGCTTTCTCTTGGAGTATCAAAGAGAATCAGCTATTGGGATCTCATTTTTGGCTAATATGTGACCGCTGAAAGCCCATTCCTAGCATTCCATGAGACTGAAGTGCAGATGTGTGGAATCATGTGGCCCTTGAAATGTTTCAGGACTGGAGATCCCATCTTCCCCTAATCATCATAGCCAGTAATGAGGAGTGATGGCAACTGCAACCTCCAATGACATCAGGAAGACTACACGTTCCTTACCCTTGCCATTCTATGAATGTAACAAGCAAGACACACTATGCTACAGTTCAGATCGGGAACCAAATATTAGCCCCATTCAGATGTTTGGCTGAATACAGATGTGGAAAAGGAGCATAAATGATCCCTCTCCATCAGGGCTGATTTGATCCAAATCAAACTGATTTAAATCCTGATCTACATCACTTCTCTGAAGGTCCTCACTTTTAATGATGCAGATCATAGTTTAAATAGCTTCTGTTTAATCATCATTTTTAGGGAGACATACATTATTGATTAATATAGCATTAATACATTTTCAGAGTTTCCACTTGAATTGGTTTCAGACTAATGTTCACTTGATCAAAAATGGGATTCTTTCCCTTGTATCCAGACTCTTCCTCCTGGTTTAGATCTCCTCCCAATCATCTAGTTCATTGGCCTTATCTGTATTGGCATTTAGAGAGACACAGGGGGTGTATCTACACTGTAGAAATAATGCAGTTTGATACCACCTCAAGTGCTATAGCTGCATCCTATGGAATCTCGGGGTTGGTAGTTTTATAAGGTCTTGAGCCTTCTCTGCTAGAGTGCTGGTGCCTCACCAAACTACAAATCCCAGAACTCGGTAGGATGGAGCCATGGCAATTAAAGTGGTGTCAAACTGTATTATTTCTACAGTGTAGATCAGGGGTAGGCAACCTTTCCCCTTTAAGGGCCGAGGGACTTCAGCTCCCAGAATCCCAGGAGCTATTGGCCAACATGAGACTATTGGCCAACATGGCTGAGGCTTCTGGGAGCTGAAGTCCCTCGGCCCTTAAAGGGGAAAGGTTGCCTACCCCTGGTGTAGATGCACCCAAGGTTGAGTGAAGTGGGAGAGAATGCATGCATTTCATGAAAACCACCTGTAGAATAGGATGGACCAGGTTCTCTCCCTGCTCCATAAACTGCTGTTCATATACTCATAGAATATAATTAGAAGATATATAATTAGTATCCATGAAACTAAGCTATTTTCTAAAGTAATTCCTTTAAGAAAAAGATGAGATCTATTATTATTATTATTATTATTATTTAAAAAATCCAATTTAAATTTTAAAAACCAGTGCAAAAAAAAATCATTGATTTTTATCAGCCTTATTTCACAAAATAATTATTTCCAAAATATTGGTGTGTCCTTGCATGTCCAAATGCCCACATCCTTGCTGCACTGAAAGTCCTCTTACAAGTAGGTTGGATGTCTGCATTGGGTTGCTATGAATGACCAGTCTTTCACCAATAGGGATCTGTAGGTGGGATGCAGAAATCTGCTGATCTTTCTCACCATGGCTGGAATCCTGTTGGTTAATCCCAGCTAGAGTAGACCCATTGAACCAATGGCTGAATAAACCCTGCCATAAAAAGCACACAACAGGTTCACCTTAGGGTTGCCATGAGTCAGAAATTACTTGAAGGCACACAACAACAACCAACATATTGACTCATGTTGGTGGTTGTTGTGTGCCTCCAAGTCATTTCTGACTCATGGCAACCCTAGAGTAAACTTCTCGTGTGCCTTTTGCAGCAGGATTCATTCAGAGAGAGTTTGCCATGATCATTCTCTGAAGCTGAGAAAATGGGACTTGCCCAAGGTCACCCAAGAGGTTTCCATTGAAGAGTGGGTATTTGAACCCTGGTCTCCAGAGCTGTATGACTCTCAAACCACCAAATCATGCTGGCTCTGAATCAATATATAGCAACTCTAACTGATTCCATGGCTCTATCATAGTTGGAATAACCATCAGATTTAAGCCCATTTCATCTACAATAAGTTTGTTTCTTCAGATGCAAATATGCTTTACCTCAACAGACCTTTAAGGCATGGAACCGCTACACACATCCTATGCTTTCCTCCTTTTGGTCAAAATCTAGTTTTTGAGTTTCATGCTTTTCTTAGGATAGAGTTTCATGTATGGCTGAGCAACCACAATGGCTCCAGGGGCCATTTTTCTGCCCTGTGACTCACCAGGATGCATATGGACTGCCCAAAAATGTCCAAAAACTGATAAAATAAACAAAATGCAGAAGTATTTTTTTTTGGGGGGGGGGAACCCTGGTATTTTATTTAGTGTGCCTAAATACCCTGAAGGTACCATATTCCATTTGATCTTGGAAGCTAAGCAGGGTCATTCATTTTTAGTACTTTGATGGAGGACTGCCAATGAACACCAGTGGCTATAAATAATATTTCAGGGGAAGGAACTGGCAAAATCACCTCTAAGCACTCCTTGCCTAGGAAAACCTTCTGAAATTCTTGGGGTCACCAAAGATTGACAGACAACTTGAAGGCACATATTCTCATGTGATATATGAGAGGGCCTAAATACCCTAAAGACACAAGATACCATCTGATCATAGAAGCTAAGCAGAGTCAACCCTGGTTAGTACTTGGATCAGAGACCACCAGTGAACACCAAGTGCTGTAAGCTACATTTCAGAGAAAGGAACTGCCTAAACCATCTCTGAGTATTCCTTACCTAAGAAAACCCTATGAAACTCATGCGGTCACCATAAGTCAATAGACAACAGGAAGGTACATACAAACATGGTATATGTATAACATAGAGTTTAAATATCCTAAAGGCACCATTTCTCATCTGATTTTGGAGGTGAAGCATGATCAGCCCTGGTTAGTACTTGAATGGGAGACCACCAACAAATAGACATGCTGTAGGCTAGATTTCAGAGGTACGAACTGCCTAAGAAGACCCTTATGGAGTTACCATAAGTTGACAGGCAAGTTGAAGGCACAAACACACACATATCTTCTTTAAAGGTGAACAGTGCAGTGGTTTCCTGCGATGTATTTAGAAGGTGAATTTATACTCCTGAAACTTTCCAGAAAGTTTTTTTATTTTTATTTTAAACTTGTTTTAAAAAATTGTATGCATTTCTTTATTCGGAGTCTGCAGAGACCTGGAGAAGTGGAGGGCCAGGAAGGAGCTTTGGGGAGGCTGATCCAGCTGCAATGCTATGCAAATATAGACTGATTCAGTTCACAGAGTAAAGAGACTGTCAGTTGATGTAGAGCTGAAATAGGTGGGCAAAACCTGCCCCCAGTAATATGGCAACTGACATACATGTTCACACCTATTTTTCCCAGCCCCATCAGCATTTACATTTTCTGCACTCTCCTATCCTGGAAGTCATTTGTTTTCCCCCTGCAGATCCTTGTCACTGCAGTGGCTTTGATGTGCATCTTTTTATTTTGATCCCTCAAATTATGCAAATCAGTTGCTGATTTCAGTTTGTTCAAAAAATGGATGAGAGAGAGAGAGAGGATTGACTGGGCAAATATGTCTTTAGTTGTAGTGAATGATTGAAGTAAATTATTGACATGATTTGAGCATTCGGTATGTGAAGTAGCAAGAAGCTGCTGCTGAAGAAAAGAGCCGCTGAGTGATCGGGGCCTTTCCTCTTTATCTTTGTTGTCAGTTGTCTGAATCCTCCGTTGGGTTGAGTATGATTGGTGATGGGCAGAAAAAAATGTATGTCTCCTCATTCCAGCTTCATAGTGGCTTAGCGGCTGAGATTCATTAAACTATAGCACCTGGCCTACAGAGAGAGATCTTGTAGCACCTTTGAGACTGAAAGAAAGAAGTTGGCAGCATGAGTTGGCAGTCTCAAAGATGCTGCAAGATCTCCCTACATACTGATTTTACAGACTAACACGGCTATATCTTTGAATATTGCCTTCAGAGGGTTCCGTGGGTGCAAATTAGTGTATCCTCAAACTCAAACAGGAAAAACATGACCTATTTTAAGACATCCTTTACCAATCTGGTGCCTTCTAGATGGGTGAAGAATACTTCAGCCAGCATAGATTCTGGGAGTTGCAAGCTAAGAGGTCTAGAGGCCAAAAGGTCTAGATACCAAGACAGTGCCAGGATAGCAAAGCCATAATCCTTCCATGGTATCATCTGATAGTATTCCAGGAATTATACTGTGGTCAGCAAAGGGACTTAAATTTTTCTCCTTGAGAGCTCTAATAAGGCTTTAGTTCAAGGGAATGGACTAGAACTCGCAGGATGTTCCAGAACTACAAATTCCATGGGAAAGAGACAGAATGGTTAAAGTGGAATCAAACTAATTCTTCATTGTAAACTCCTGTAAGGGTGCAAAGGTCCAGTGTGGTTTGGGTGTTAGACTACAACTCTGGAGACCAGAGTTCAATTCCCTTGTTTGAAATGCACTGGGTGACCTTGGGCAAGCCACATGCTCTCAGCTTCAGGGGAAGGCAATGACAAATCTCCTCTGAACAAATCTTGCCAAGAAAACCCCATGATGGGTTTGCCTTAGAGTCATTATAAATCCAAAATGACTTTGAGGTACACAATAGCAACAAATAGGATAGAATGCTGGGAAGAAATGTTCAGACTTCACCTCCCATCTCATGCAGATGAAGGAGAAGAGGTAGCATCCAACCATCTCAACCCTCCACAAGGCATTAAAGCAAGGAAGGATTTAAATTCTACTTTAAGGCTCCTGTTTCTACAGTGAGGCTCACCAATTCTTTGCATAGAATTAGAGGCTGCATCCCACAATATGCACCAACTCAAATGTGCTTTTATGGCAACATTTACAATTTTTACGTTTGAGCAACATGGGTCTTTTAAACAAAAGATGTGCACCGAAAGGAAAAAATGAGCACTAAAATATGTGGATATGAAAACAGGGTGCAAATAAAGACGAAAGTCAGCATTCTCCACTGTGTTGCCTTGCAGAGCAGCGCTTGCAAAGTGAGATTGACTAGGGCAAAATTGTGTACGCAAATGTGTTTGTTAGGACAAATGGGCACACAATGTGTACACATTTTTCTGTGGACTTGACAAAGAAAGCACTGTCTGTACATACAGAAATGGAACAATATAATCAGGATGAGAAACTGAGAACAACTGAAAGGGCCAAGTTTCTTCATCTCTACCTTTATTACTTTTGTTAACCTAGTGTGTCCACCTGCGGTGGCTTTGTGACTGCATTTGTTCCCCCTATGGTTTCTAATTTATTGCGCTCAATGCCCTCTTTGACATAAAAAGCAATGCCACTGCTAGCCTGACCTACTCCATTTTTTTGGTAGATTTTTATATCCAAAGAAAACTGTATGCTATTAATTTCCACTGTTCCAGTGAGCTTCCTTTAGAACCACTTCCAAACAGCATTTTTAGCATGAAATGTCTCATCTGAGATCTTTCCAGATTTTCACTCTGTCCTTCCAACAGCTCTTTCTGCCTGGGACCAGCAGTTGGAGGACTCTCTTAATCCATCAGTGGTCATACTGGCTAGAAGGCTCTGGGAGCTGTAGTTTGTCAAGTCAATTGTCTGAATTCTCCTTGGAGCTGATGGAAATAGAAATCCCAAATAGCTGGATGGATCAGGGTGCAGCTACTCTATAGAGTTAATACAGTTTGACACCACTTTAGCTACAGAATCCTGGGATCTGTAATTTTGTGAGGCACCAGTGCTCTTTGGCAGAGAAGGCAAAAGTCTTTGTAAAACTACAAATCCTGGTTTTCCATAAGATGGAACCACAGCACTACAAGTGGTGTCAAACTGCATTATTTTTACAGTGTAGATGCACCCATCATTTTTCCTCCCCTCACATTCCATCATTCACAAATTCAAGTCATTTCCATAGAATTGGAGAAGATATTGGGAATGTTGCAAGACGTGATTTGAGTGTTGGACTACAACTCTGAAGACCAGGGTTCAATTCCCTACTTGGCCATGAAATCTGCTGCTGACTTTGGGCAAGTCACATGCTCTCAACCTCAGGATAAGGCAATAGCAAAATCTCCTCTGAACAAATCTTTCTGAGAAAACCCCTTGATAGGTTTACCTTAGGGTCACCATAAGTTGGGAACTTGAAGGCACACAACAAGAACAACAACAAGAACAACAACAACATTGAACCAAACAAAATACTCAGCCATACCTCCTGAATGAATGTTATTAACTAAATGAGCCACAATGGCAATTAGCCAATAAATACTAGATCATCTTGTTTTGGCTTCTCTTTTATTTTGGCAAAACTGCTTCTCACTTTATTTTAGTCCCACAGCGATGGATTTATTAGGTTTTAGTAATGTCAGCTTGGAAGGCGGGTGGGTTTTTCTACATCTAGGTGGTCTTTCTGTTCTGCCCTGGAGACTTTGCATCTGAACCCAAATTGAATTATGAAGCACTTATCTCTAGAACATTTGCTGAGGTCCATGTGGGAATCAGTAAACTATAAAAGGTGGAAAAGTGGAATTATAGCATTATAACTGCATAGTGTGAAAGAACTTCAGGTCAGTTGGAGGAGACATATAACTCCTGTGTTGCATAAGGATCACTGCATAGTTGTCTGTTTGTGCGCATAATTCAAAGTACTGCCTATGACCTATAAATCTCAGACTTCTCTCATACTGAAAGTAAATACATTAAAATACAGGGCACAATGAAGCTGATAGAGATGGGGGGGGGGAATCATCTCTGCAAAACGTGACACCTAAAATAAGTGACAAATGCAGATCTCAAAGCTTTGGAATTGGAGATGTGCTTCTTCCCATGGTCAGCCTGACATATGGTAGTGCTTTAAACCTTCTAGGTACATGCTCAGAGACACGCACACATACACCTGGAGCAGCCGAGGGAGTCCCTAAATCAGGAGAAAGGCAGGATATAAATAAAATAAGTACATAAATACCTGGTCCCTTGGTGATCCCATCTGTCTACTGAGCTCCTGGCGGATGAGAAGTGAGGAAGGAAGACAGGAGGTACCTTCCCATGGCTGCCTTCCAGTTGTCTGGGAGCTTCTGTCAGAAGGAGACACATCAAAATGGGTGTACAGAACATGAGCCAGGCACTCTGCCATCAGTCCCCATCATTCATATTCACTGCTGAGTGAATATATGGACAGTTATCACTGAGCAATTTGCAGGAATATCTTTTTTTGTTGTTTATTTTGATGTGTTATGTTTGTAGGAAATTCTTCCAGATAGTTGTTGGCTTATGGGTGGTCTGGAGTCCTCCTACTCAGGGTACTTGCCAGGCATAAATGTCTTCCTCCATACTATATATTCCATGCCCAATTCCACTTATTCCTCCCCTACCACCACCCTTGCCTTCTGTCTTTGCCAGTTGATACTAAGGCATATCTACTGAACATGTTCCTCTCTCACTGGATTGCTCTTGTTTGGTTTTCTTAGGTCAGCATACCCTCCAACTATCCCAATTTGGCAGGGACTATTCAAGTTATTTCTCTGCTGTCCCACTTTCTCAGCTGCTTTGAAAATGTCCCCATTTCTCTCTCCTCCTCCCACTTTTACCCTTTTGTCTTTGGCAAACTGAGTTCAAATTGCAAATGAAGTTGCACTCAATTAACTCTACAGAGGGAGAGGAAACAGCAGAATCTTGCCATTCCCAGTAGGCCAGGCAAAAGCAAACTACATTGTGGAGGAATATTCATTTTTTTTCTCCTGAACTGAGGGAAATAAAGCACTCTACCATTATTATTCATCGTCACATGCAACAACAAAATATTTGAGGATGTATATGCTTATTCACCGACATCTTTGCACAGTCTCAGAGTTCTGTTGCAGTGGTAAATATACCTCAAAAATGTCCTTGGATTCCCACATAATATAAATCTCACTATTCAGTGTGCAAGGAAGAGAGAGTGAATTTCAATTTCTCTGAGACTTTTCTTTTTTTTTTTTTTTTCGTTTAGTGCAAGAAGCACAAACTGAAGGTCGAAATGTTCAACAGGTGCTGAGATTTCCTTTTTAAAAAATTGTCCTCTGGAACTCTGGCAATAAAAGCCAAAATGACCTTATTAATCTTATATATTACATTGGATTTGAGAGAAAGAGGAGGAAAGAAAATGGATGGGAAAAGAAGGAAGGATGGAAGAAGGGAGAATTTTAAAAAGGTGTCAATGTAGTAACAGACTCTTGATTTTCTTCCATCCTCCCTGTCATTAGCTAACTGAATTGCTGAATTTACTACCAGGCTAGACTTGCACACAGCTATCCAGGAAAGACAAGGGATGAAAGAATTTTCTGGTTCCCAGTGTTAAATGTCCTTGTTTAAACTGAGCATCTTCCTCTGAATTGAGCTGATAGGAGCACCCAGAATAGCAACAGCAACAAAAATGGCATTTCCTCCCCCCTTTCCTTCTGATCTTTGTTTGTTGTGTGTGAGGTGCCCTGTAGCAAGCCCTTTTGTTTGTGTGGTTGCTGCATTTGGGGGTTATGATGGTGAGTGATGGTTATCGGTTGCCAAGGTTTCTCCAGCAGTCCCAGAGGGCTGGTGCTTAGAGAATTGGTGGCAATTATTACCTGGAGCTTTGCATTGCTATCTCAATGTGATGCAGGTGGTGTCTGGAAGCAAACCCAAGGTGGTGATGGTTTGGTGGGGATGTTTTCCTTTTAAAGGAGAACTAAATGTGGCTGCCCCAGCTGTAACTTCTGTTTATTCAATCTCCCTACCTTTTATGTGCATTCATGTACATCAGTTAACTGGGCTTGCAAAGAAACACATGTGGCAATGTGCAAAATATATACACTCCCAGTATGTGTTGTTCCGGCTGCAGATGTTGACTCAGGTGTAATTTGGGAAAATCCCATTGAGTACTGGAATTGCATTAGTGTTCTTTCCACTGTCCTTTTGCTGCCACTGTGACTTTGCAGCTGGAGCAGGCAGAGATTTCCCACTGAAGGAAAAAGGTGCATTTTGTCTATGCTCCATATCGGGGGAAGTAAGCTCACATAAATAGGTCTGTCCGTGTGACACAGGACAGCTTCTGTCATGAGGCAGGGTGAAGCAACTGCCTCAGCCAGCTGTATCCTCATGTATCCTCATGAATGTGTTGTTCTTCTTGGAGAGTAGGGAATGTTGCACAATCAGCCCTGTGCCCCCCTAAACTAACCTGCAATTTCAATATTTTTTATAAGCAAGGACTTTGGCATCATCTGTTCCCAATGCTCACGTGGTCCCTGGAATATTCTGGCCCCAGAGCTGTCCCAATGTCCCACATTACCTGGGCACTTCCATTGCTGATGCCGTCTGGCTGTTTTTACATGTATCCTGTGGTGCTGCCCACCATGGCAAGTCACTAACTCTGAGTTCAGAATGAGGTGCCCAGCATCAATCAATGAGTCAACAATGTGATGCAGCAGCTAAAAAGGCCAATGAGATTCTAGGCTGCATCAATAGATGTATAGTGTCTAGAATCAAGGGGAGTAATAGGACCACTCTATTCTGCTTTGGTCAGGCCTCGCCTTGAATATTGCGTCCATTTCTGGGCACCACAATTCAAAAAGGATGTTGAGAAGCTGCAACATGTCCAGAGGAGGGTGACCAAAATGGTGAAGGGTCTGGAAATCATGAAGCCCTATGGGAAGAGACTTAGGGAGTTGGGGATGTTTAGCCTGGAGAAGAGATGGTTAAGAAGTGATACAGTAGTCCTGTTTAAGTATTTGAAGTGGTGTCCTATTGAGGATGGAGCAAGCTTGTTTTCTGCTGCTCCAGAGAATAGGACACAGCCATGGGTGCAAACTACAGGAAAAGATTCCACCTCAACATTAGGAAGAACTTCCTGACAATAAGAGCTGTTTAATGACTCCCTCAGAATGTGGTGGCATCTCTTTCTTTAGAGGTTTTGAAATAGAGGCTGGATGGTCATCTGTCGGAGGTGCTTTGATTCTGTATTCCTGCATGGCAAGGGGTTGGATTGGATGGTCCTTGGGGGTATCATCCAACTCTATTATTCTATGATTCTATAATCACAATCAATCAAATCCTGGTCCCCAGAGTAGTAGTCTAACACTCAAACCACTACACCACATGTCTTGATCTTAGGCTTGCCATAAACTTGAAATGACTTGAAGGCATAAAACAAGAACAAAACTCTCACTAATGGAGCAGCATTGGCAAGAGTTGATTTCTCATTTGAATCACAACATGAGGAGACCCATTTTGAAAGGTATGATCTACATACAGCCAGGTAGCTTCTGTGTACCTTCAGTTGAATAGAAATTCTACCCCAGGTAACCTACATGTCCTACACAGACAAGATGACCTGACACTTCTTGTAAATGTCAGACACATGAAGAAAATCTGCATTTGCAACCCGGTGGGAAGCATTTGCTCTGGCATCTGACATTTCGGTGAGCATTGAGCGTGTCCGTAGTATCAAGTTATAGCATGTTGATGCCACTTCAACCATCATGGTTCCATCGGACAGAATCCTGGGATTTGCAGTTTGTTTTAGGTGGCTAGAATACCCTTTTGGAGAGCCACCAGTGCTCTCTACTGAGAATTCTCAATATCTTTTCAAACTAGAAATCCCAGTATTCCATAGGATGGAACTATGGCATGTGACTTCACATTTTTACTAACTGTGTGGTGTGCAAATATACTTATCTGTGTATGCACTTTTAGGCATTACTTTATCACCAACAAGATCCTTTAAAATGGATGGAACTGGGGGCCATTCCTCATTGTGTCCCTCCGGTGGGCTTCACCATTCCATTTTGACACACTGAAAGTGACATCACATCATTTTCTGCCACCATTTTGGCTGACCTGTTGCTGATATTTTAGGGGACTAGGGAGCTTGGGAGCTTGGTGATAGTGGAATTAAATGCCTTCATTTGTTTGGGGAGTTTTGGGCTAGGGTTTGGCCAAAACAAACACCCATAAATTGGCCTCAAATTGGGGAGTCTGAGTGCTTTGGGGGTATTTTGGGGGGGATGCAGTGGCTCAAGTGGTTAAGACACTGACTCTGTTGATTGCAAGATTGGCAGGTTGGCAATTCAAGGCCCGTGTGCCGCATGATGGGGTGAGCTCCTGTCAGTAATCCCAGCTTCTGCCAACCTAGCAGTTCAAAAGCATGTAAATGCAAGTAGATAAATAGGTACCACTTGTCAGTGGGACAGTAAACAGCATTCTGTACAATCATGCTGGCCACACGACCACAGATTAGTCTCTGACAATGCTGGCTCTTCAGCTTAGTAACGGAGATGAGCACCACCCCTACGGTCGGACACGACAACAACCTTGTCAATGGGGAATACCTTTACCTTTACCCTTTTCCCAGGTCTATATCTTGGGATACCAAGGTATGGTCTCATGCAACCCACAGACCACCCTTTGTCCAGCCCTGCTTTACAAATGAAGAAATTGAAAGAATGGGTAGAGAAAGAGAGGGAAGAAGCAAGAGAAAGCAAGGGGGGATTCTTAGATAAATTCTACACCTTTGCTGTGTGTTGAATTGTGCAAGATGCCTACCCCAGCCTGTACCAGAACCTTACAGAAGAAAGTGATGTACAAACTTAATACAGCTTTGCAGAATTTTGTGACATCTCCCCCCTCAGTTGCCTTTCTCTCTCTTTTTTATAAGCATTCTGATTTACAAGTCATTATTCCTGAACCTACTGGAGCTAATTCTCTGTAATGAGATCTGCTTCTCTCTCCCCCCCCCCTTTTCCTCTTTTCTTTTCTTTGATTGCCTTGTTCTGAGAAAATGGAGCTCTTTAGAGCCAGTCCCTGCCTTTATTTATTAATTTTAAATAGGTGCAAATGGTTGAAGTGAACCAGTTTTGATCACTGCTGTCATTTTGAGTAGGTAGAGGAGTCAGCATTCAGTACTGACTTATTATCCAGAGCCCATCCTATTACAGAAGGTTGCAGAAAAATCCTTGGATTGACAGAGACCTAATTTGTAATTTGCTCAGCAAAAAAAATGGCATCTTGACCAAAAAAAAGAAGAAGAATCAATGAATCAAGATTTTTCTTATTTAGGGACTTTTTGTTTTGAAGCAATATGACTTGACTATGGTGACACATGCCTTAGGGCTGTCCACAGGAACGATAAAATTTGGTTTCACCCATTTTGAAACCTACCTGTTGAAATGAAACACATTCCAACATGGGAGGAATCTGGGATGAAGCCATGTTCCAGGTCTAAATATTAGAGCAAAAATAACTCCCCATTTGCTCTAGTTCAAGACAGAAAATGCAAACAATCACATTGGTGTGTGGGCTATGTGCCGGTGCAGAGATGATGGAAGAGAAATGCTGCCCATAGGTTTTGGTTTTGGTTTGGCTTTTTGCAAGATGCATAACCCAGTTTTTTGTTGACCACCTGTGAATCGATTGCATGTGTGGCCCCTAGCACATTGATTGAATGTGTGCCCCATGTTTAAATTTTGTGTCCCCTGAGATCCCCCAAAGCCTGGAGACTTCCCCCATATCAAATTTTTGTGCCCTCAAAGTCCCAGTAAAATGTGGCAGTTTGGGAGTCTTTGCCTCCTACCAGCCTCCACCCCTCTCAAATATCAACCATATTTGTGCCAAAACAGGCTAGGAATTAGTGTGTGCTGCAAGGGTGGAGTATGGCCCCTGTTTCCTTTACAGTTGCCCTCTCTTATTCTAAATGGATGGCACCATCTTGGATTCTTGGTCATTGTTGTTGATGCTGTGTACCTTCCAGTCATTTCCAATTTATGACGACCCTAAGGTGAACCTATTGTGGGGTTTTCTTGGCATGTTTCATTATTGGGGGGGGGGCATGTTTCCTTATGACTTGTCCAGCTTGACTCAGTGGGTTTCCATGCCCAAACCATCTAAAGGGTGAACTCAATATCCCTGTATCCAGTGTGCTATCCTTTGTAATGCAACAGCTACGACTGGAATTTAGAGGTCCACTTTGGTGGGATGGGTCTGGCTGCATCAGAGGATTCTGGCTGCTGCCACATTGCAAAAGTAATGCAGTTTGACACTGCTTTAATTGTCATGGCTCCATGCTATGGAATCCTGGCACTGGGAGTTTGTCATGGCACCAGAGCTCTCTGACAGAGGTGGATAAATAGGTCACAAAACTGCAAATCCTAGGATTCATAACACTGAGCCATGACAGTTAAAGCGGTGTCCAACTGCATTAATTCTGCAGTGTAGATGGAGCCTATATCAACTTCTGGATTCTACATCTTGATTTAGTATTCAACCATCTATTTTGCACAAGCCAAACCTTTAAAGCTAAAATAACTGATTCTGGAACTTAATCCCATTCTTCTGTAATAATTGCAGCCTTTAATCTAATTAATTAATTAACAAGGTTAAGCATGTAGCAATGCTTGAGGAATTCGATCATTGTGAATTTCCATACAGAATGACCTCATCCATGCCTTACAGGCTCAAATACAGATTAGAACTCAACTATCCATCGGTTTCACACTCTTCCAAATGTGTGACATAATTATTACCCATTTAATTCTATCAAAACAGCTGTGTAAATAGTGTTTTGACAGGAATCTTATTTTTTTGAATGTGCTGATGAATGAAGAAACAGTGGATTTATGCCCTGAAAACACATGAAAATGGGATGGATCAAAGCTAGATTTGCTGCTCCCTGTTCCAGACAGTTAAAAAGCATCCCTGACTAATTGGGCAATATTTCAGATTTTTTTTTTTAAAAAAAAAAAGTGAGTTATGTTTTAGAAAGTTATGAAACATAAAGCTAAATTCCTTCTTTCCATTTTTCATGGCCGATAAAGCTTCTGCTAAAGTGGGGTCTGTTATGAAGCTTGCATGCTCCTTTTCTTAAAGGGGACTTTTTTCATTGACAACATTGTGTTCATCATTTTATCATGTTTTCTTAGTCAACCGACTGGAATATTGACCAAATATAACATAGCTATATTGACCAAATATAGCGATTAAAAAAGAAAAAGTATATGAGTAATACTCAAAACAGTGGTCACTGGTTTGGTGCTAACCCACAAGCCATTGGCTACTAGTCTAGGGACAATTTCAATTTCCATTTTATGGGAAATTTTCAATTTTAGTTTTATATTGCACAAATATTGCAAGAGACCCTGGCATATATGGGGGGGGGGGGGGGGAGACACTGATTCCACATCATGAGCCTGAGAAACACTGGCATATACAGTGGGCCCTTGGTATGCACTGGAGTTTGTTTCCAGGACACACACATACACTGATCTAAAATGCCAGTGGATGCTTGAATCCATGGGTAAAAAAATCTGTGGCCAACTGTATTTCATGGCATCACTAGAGTTGGTGTCACCTAGTGTGGTCATTCATGGCGTCACGCTCATGGACCTCATGGGATGGGGTGCAGATAGGGAGGAGGGTCACACCCCAAGGAACCCAGCATTCTACCATCACCATCAGCCAAAACACCAAAGCCAGCATGCCCCCCTGAGAATGAAGAGGGTTTTTAAAATAAAGTACAAAAGATCTCGTCATTGTTGCTGTTGTTAACCACCCTTGAGTCGATCTCAACCCATGGTGACCACGTGGATGAGACATCTCCAAGACCCCCTGTCCTCCACTGCACTGCTTAGTTGCTGCACACCTATATGTGTGACCTCCTTAGTAGAGTCTATCCATCTAGCAAGTGGTCTTCCTCTGTTTCTATTTCCCTCTGCCTTCCCCAGCATTATTGTTTTTTTTCAGTGAGTCATGCTTGCTCACAATGTGCCCCCTAAGGGAAGAGGCATTCATAGCAAACAGCCTGCTCTCCCAGAGGACAGTGGCAGAAAGGAGCCAAATTAGGATGGAGAAGTTGTGATGGGGGGGAGAGCAGAGAGATTTCACCTCCATCCTCTCCCTGCAAAAAGGAGTGACATGCCAAGAAAAGTTCCCCCTTTCTTTCTGAAGGAGGGACCTTGGGGCATCTTGCTGCTGCTTGCTATCACTTCCTCTGATGGCATCTCCTAGTACAGTCTGCATCCTTCGCACACCCCTAGCAATACCACTGTATACAGCCAGCCCTCCATATCCACAGATGGCTTTAAGACATATTTTAAACTATATATCAACTCCAAAAAGCAAACCTTGATTTTACCATTTTATATAAGGGGCACCTTTTTCTACGCCACTGTATTTAGTGGGACTTGAGCATCCACAGATTTTGGTATCTATGGAGGTGCATGGAACCAAACCCTAGTAGATACCAACCTACTGTATATCAAATATACAGATCTATAGATACTCTTGGAAGTACCAGCTTCACTTGAGTTAAAAGCAACCCACCGCTCACTGCGACCCAGTGGCCTTTCTCTTTTTCTTTCCCTCTGCTCTTTTTCTTCTTTCTACTTTGTGGGACATTCCCCCCCCCCCCAACTTGCTGGCCTTGACTTCCCTTCATGTGTCTGATTGCTCAGCTTTCCCCCATGCTTTGTCTCATACCTAAGCCAGAGGTCTTTTTAACTTTGAATTGAAGAGATGGGCAGGTGCAGATGTAAGCTGTACAAGAAGCTACCTAAAGGCATTACGGAGAAATTAATATGGCAGGTCTTTCTCTACTATTGTCTTGGATGGTTAGGTAAGAGCAAGGACATCTGCTGCCTGGTGACTAAAGGTAGTCACTAGTTACAGGCGGATTTGAATTAACTAAAAATAACTGCTCAATTTTTAGAACAAAACAAACCTGAGATGAGTATTCCCAGGATCTCCTCAGTATGTATAGAAGGCTCCAGGTATAGAGGTTTCACATTTTTGAACCTATTTTTGTCTCTGTCACTCATACATAGAGGGGGGGTTGCAATTACAGATAATTGATTACTTAATAAAACGCATGTGATCATTTGGGATTTCTTTAAATAGGTGACAGCTGTAGAAATATAACACTGAATTATGCCTTTTTTTGTTTAATTGAGAGAAGTAATTCAACTATGAGCATCTTTGCTTATCATAATCAATTCATTTAGCATTCTTGTCATAGCTGGAGAAAAACAGCTTGTGGTATAGTGCATGTTTTAGATTCAAAAATCCCAGGTTCAGTTACTAGTATAATGTTTGGAGAAGATCAAGTTTTAATCTGTTCACCCTCCTCAAGTCCATTACTCATGAGACGCACTGGTTGAAGGACTGAAACCTTTTCCTTGGATTGTGGTGGAAAGGAGTAGGAGAGTTTGGTGTCAAAACACCAGAGAGCTGCTACTTTAAGCTGCTGTGAAAGCTCTCCCAGTGGTTTCATACATATGTTAAATAATTTGAGGGACAGAAGTGTCATGGGGTCACACAGGAGTTCCCCAGCACTATCTTTTGGGTTCATCCCTCCAGAAAGGAAGGAATGGAGCCACTGCAAAACTGTGCCCCCAAGTCCCATCCCAGAAAGGTGGCCCAGAAGGATACTGAAAACCTCTGACAAGTCCAGCAGAAGCAACAGGGAAACCTCTTGCCTGGTTTCCTGTGTAGATCATCTACTAAGGTCACCAAAGCCATCTGTGTCCCATATCCAAGACTGAAACCAGATTGAAATGGGTCTAAATAATTACAGGATGCAGGCTTTATTGATCTGTAGTTCCTTCCCTATCCACACCCCCAGGCCAACTCTTCCAACCTTCCTAGACACATAATAGTAGGATATCCACATGCATCTCTGGTGGGTCTATTTTCCGCACTCCTGGGGTAGACATTATTGGGATAGATGAGTGGAAGGCCAAATTTAGCAGAAGGAAGATTCATGTAATCAGAGATAATTGATCAAATTCTTTTTTTTTTTTAATAAAAAAACTGGCTGATTGTAGGACCATTTTTATTTGTCTGGCCCTCCCACTCTCACAGTGAACAATGAGTGAGTGTACCATATGGAAAAAATGTTTCTATTAGGCAGCTTGCTTTTAATCTGTTTGGTCCACAGAACAATCAGCCAAAGCTTCATTTGTTGAATCACTGGGGGGCAATTTTAATCAGTAGAGCTGTGACTAAGCCTTATAAAGGGGGGGAAAATCATTTTACTTCTAGTGTGTTGCCAACACTGTTGTTGTTGTTGTTTAACTAGACCCACTCCTGTGCATTGAAATAGCAGCCTGGCTATTTCAGAATTGTTTAGGTGGCAAAACTTTATGCCTGAATGGCAATATGTGATGGAGAGAGTTTCAACAGCTCTTTTTTTCTGTGTCTATTTGATGCTGAGGAGAGCAGAGCCAAACAGTGTTAGGGTCAACATTGGAGGTAGGCAAAATGTTTTGTTTTGGGTTTGTTTGGTTATTTTTGCAAAGAAGAAACATGTGGTCCAAAGGTTGTTTGTGAAATCTTCAAGCCTCTAGACCAGCAGTTCCCAAACTTTGTTCTGCCAAATGTTTTAGACTTCAGTTCTCAAAATTCCTGACAGTTGGCTGAAGTACAAAACTCCTGGAAGACCAAAGTTTGGGAATCACTGCACTAGACTCTATGGACCATCCTTTTTTTATGTCTGTCCTGGGTGATTTTATTTTATTTTATTTTATTTGTTGTTGTTGTGTGCCTTCAAGTCATTTCCAACTAATGGCGACCCTATCATTGGGCTTTCTTGGCAAGTTTTTTCAGAGGGGGTTTGCCATTGCCTTCCTCTGAGGCTGAGGGAGTGCAACTTTCCCAAAGTCACCCAGTGGGTTTACAAATTTTATCTATATCCCACTTGTTTTCCCATATGAGATTCAAAGCAGCTTGCACCATACGATCAAGCAATACAGCTAAAAACAATCAGGAATATAAACATGTAAAAAGCATTAAATACAATCCTCTTAAATAATAATTAGGTTGAAGCAATGAAAAGTGTATTAAAACCTACTCATTGCACTACCCCAGCCAAATTAAAAACTGAAGGCCTGTTTAAATGGAATTTAAACCTAGGCAATGTCACAATTCACTAACAAGGTTTAATTGTGCAACCACCATATACCTTCATGAGCATGAAGTGATGTTCCATCTCCTCAATGTACTGTCTTGGTCATTGTCTTGTGGAGAAAGAACTAGACTTATTTTCTTACTTTAATTCAGGGGTAGGCAACCTTTCCCCTTTAAGGGCCGAGGGACTTCAGCTCCCAGAAACCTCAGCCATGTTGGCCAATAGTCCCATGTTGGCCAATAGCTCCTGGGATTCTGGGAGCTGAAGTCCCTCGGCCCTTAAAGGGGAAAGGTTGCCTACCCCTGCTTTAATTCTTTCCTCCTTCCCCCTTTTTTTTTTTTCTGCTCTCCTTTTTTGGCCTTTACAGAAGCTTAGATTACCTTTTAAAACTGTGTGGGAGAAATTGTAGTAGAAGAAGAAGAAGAAGAAATGGCCTCAACAGCTTAAACCTGTTAAGGAGTAGGATAGTAAATAGTGCTTGTTTTATAACCATGGAATGTGAAATGACAGTCATCAGCAATGTTCTTCCAACTGGCCCCTTCAAGAAAATGACTTTGCTTAGCTGTGAAAATGAAGGAGAGCACCAAAGAGAACTTGGAGCAGCTGGAGAGACAAGAGCAGCTGTGAGAAAGATTATAAAGACAAAGATTTAAATAAATGGCTTCAGTGGCTGTTTTGAAGCGGCCCAGGTCTGGAAAGACATGATAGAGGTTTATGCAGTTTTGAATGGGCAGTAATGTTGTGTGCTTTGTCAAGTTTCTTTCTGTCTTCTTGATGGATTTACTCTGGCTGCAGTTCTGAGATGGAACACAGAAATGGATACAGCTTACAACAGAAAATTCATATATTGTTGGACTTGTGATGCATTCAAAAAAAACAAAAAACAAATTGACAATGTTTTAGACACTCAAAAATGGGCAAAAACACTGCATACATTTCTAAAATGTGCCCAAGCATGCTTTAATTAATGGAGGCATGCATATATTTAGTCAGCCCTCCACATTTGCGGCTTTGACTTTTGTGGATTTGATTATTTGCAGATTTGATTAATATGTTCTCTCCGGGAATCTCTAGGTCCTCCAAAGCATCTCTGTTGGAAATTGACCATAGAGTTGCATTAGAGAACTTAGGACCTTATCAAACGCTGGCCACAAAGCGAAAAGTAACAGAAAAGTAACCGAAGTGAGAATAAATTCAGTTCTATACCGAAACGAACTGAATTTTGCCCTGGTGGCCATAGCGCAATGAATACGAAGGCTCCAAAGGGGATTTAGCGATCAGGCGCCGCGGGATGCGGTTCACGTGGGAAGAAGGAAAACACACACACACACACACACACACATTTTCTTCTCTCTCTCTCTCTCTCTCTCTCTCTCTCCCTTCCCGCCACCCAAAAAGCCAGCGTCGCAGAAGGCGCTTCTGTGGATGGCAAGGATGGGATGAAGGAGTCGGGAGGAAAGGCAGCCAAGGGGACCGAGGAGGAGGAGGAGGAGGGCTGGAGGACTGGAGGAGGGAAGGGGTGTTGGTGGGGAAAAATGCAAGAGAGATGGAGAGAGAGAGATCGCCTCCCTCTTCCCTCCTCCTCTCCTTCTCCTCCTCTTTCTCAATCCGGTTTGCCTTTCGCCAATCCCTTCCCCTCGCCGGGATTTTCTGCTTGGGAGAGCTCTCCCTGCTTCCCCGCCCCGCCCACCATTGCGCAATGAATACGAAGGCTCCGCTTGTACTTCCCCAACAAACCGAATGTCAAAATCTCCCTACTCGCTACGGATTAGCTTCGGGTTCTGTGGAGTTTCGGGGCAGCGTCGTGTGTACACGTGGGGAAACAATACAGATTAGCTCCGTGTTCTAGGGCAGCGTCATGTGTAAACACAGGGAAATAATATGTATTAGCTGCAGGTACCCTTTGGATTAGCTCTGCTCTAGACCCCATGTGATAAGGTCCTTAGAGGTTACTAGAGAAAACACTTCTCTCGGCATTTGTAGGTCTTGCAGTGTGATGCTATGCTCAACTTCTGGCAGATTTTGACCGTAGAGTTGTACTGGAGGACCTGGAGATTCCTAGAGAGGTGTCCTCTCAGATAAAAACAGTGTTTTTTTATTTGTGGTTTTCCCACTTTCACAAGGATCCTGTGCCTCTAACCCCAGTGAATATGGAGGGCCCAATTTAGAATCTTTTAGTGCACTTGTTTGGAAGATTTTCATCAAAATATGTACAGATTTTCTTCCAATGTTTGGAATTATATAGCAGTGGCTTCTTGTTCCACTGCCACTCGAATTATGGATCTGCTGCAGGTTTCGTTCTGACCTTAAGGGCATTAAACCTTATCTCCAAAATGATTCAGCACCTTGGATAGCTTCCTACGTAGATACTCAGAGGTTTGCTATCACCTTCCTCAAAAGCTGAGATGGTGTTGTTTTCCCAAGTTCGCCCAGGGGGGTTCTATGGCTGAGCAAGGATTGAAGTCCTGGTGTCCTGAGATCCTAGTCAAACATTACATCACACTGGCTCTCATCATGACTGATATTCTGCATCTGCTTTATTGTTAATTTTATTATTTTGTAGTGATTATGGCCCAAATCAGGTGTGGGAATCATGCTGCCCTTTAGGTGTTGTTCAATTGCAATTCCAAGCAGCCCAAGCCAGCTGAGTTAGTGGGAAGCACTGGAAAGTGGGGTCCAACAACCTCAGGATTAATACATGATTCCCCCACATGGCCAAAATCTAAATGTTAGTCCCATCCACAGGAGATCTGTTGGCTTGATGAAAACATGGTCAATCAACACTTAAGTAAATTCCATTGAGTCAATGAGTCTGCTGAAGTAGGGATCAGCAGTTGGATTTAAGCCCGTGGACTTTTTTTGGGCGGATGTCATTCTGAGTATCTCTTAGAAGGCAAAAATTATTTAGGACTAAATAAACTCCAAGGAAATTTGATGGCGGATGCTTGCAATTAAAGGAGACAAGAATAATTAACAAGAAACGGTGAAGAGAAAGAAAAAAAGGGAGGGGAAGTCCAAGGAGAGTATCTTGGTTTGCAAGACTGCAGGAAGAATGGGTGTTAATTGGTTAATGATTATGAAGTGTTTTCAAAATGAGGAATAGCTATATAAGTGCCTGGGGTTATCATTAAGCTCACGATGATAGGAGGGAAAGATGTAGTGCCAAGGGACCCATACACATTGATTAAGAAAAAGTTCTGAGAGGGAAATTTTTGGAAAGGTAAAATGATGTCCTCAGGGAAGAGTCCCCTGTAGATGGAGGAGGGACAATTCTGTGATGTTTGCTGTCAGGTTGGAAGAAAAGAGGGCTCTTTGGTCCAATTCCTATATCAAGGCTGGAGAACCAGTGGTTATTCCAGATGTTGTTGGACTCCAGTTCCCATAAGTCCCAGCCAGGCTGAGGAGAATAATGGGAGTAGCAGTTTAACAATATCTCGAGAACCACAGATTCCTCAGTCCTCTCCTGCAACAAGTGATATGGAACAACAGCTTGATGTGGCTTTGTTTCTTTATGGTTGATGTTCATTGTTGTGTGCCTTCAAGTCATTTCTGACTTATGGCAACCCTAAGGCGATCTTATCATGGGGTTTTCTTGCAAGATTTGTTCAGAGGGGGTTTGCCGTTGCCATCCTCTGAGGCTGAGAGTGACTTGCCCAAGGCCACCAAGTTGGTTTCATGCCTGAGCCAGGATTCAAATCCTGGTCTCCTAGTGTCCTAATCCAGTGCTCAAACCACTACACTATGCTGGTCTTCATCTTTATGGGCTTGTTTGTATTAATTTACATTGAAGATTTAAATCAGGGGCCCTTTGATACTTCACAGACAGAATGGGTGTTAATTGGTTAATGCTTATGAAGTGTTTTCAAAATGAGGAATACCTATATAAGTGCCTGGGGTTATCATTAAGCTCACAATGCCAGGAGGGAAAGACGTAGTGCCAAGGGACCTATACACGTTGATTAAGAAACCATTTTAACTGCCACAGCTCCATCAGCCTATAAATCCTGGGATTTGCAGTTTAGGGAAGGATATGTAGAATTCTCAGAAGAATGCTCTAGAGCCCCACCAAACCACAAAACTCAGGATTCCATAGGATGCAACCATGGCAGTTAAAGTGGAATCATAATGTTATAATTGATTCCAAATTATGGAGACCCTATCATAGGGTTTTCTTGGCTAGAAGAGATTTTCCATTGCCTTCATCTGCCAGCATCCTCATCCAACACTCGAGTCACTAGACCACACTGGTTCACTGTCAGTCACCTAAGACCCATGGTTTCCATATCAGTGTGGCAGTGAATCACTTCTGTGTTTTAGTCCAAATATTAAAGGAGAGATTCTGAATCCAATCCTCAAAACAATATCATTTTCTTGGATAGCTCCTTTGGATTTTGGACTAAAACCCAAACTAGATTCACTGTCCCATTGATATGAAAGCCATCAGTTAGCTATATCTGGGATATAATCCAGAAATGAGAAATTTCAAAAGAAAGAGGTGCAGTATAGCTCCTGATCCATTCTTCTGGAACGTGTCCCTCTAGTATCCTGCATTCTTGGTCTCCTATGCCAGAACATGGCACATTGAATAAACCCATATTGTGATTAGGAGAACTCACTTCCAACTTCAAGGAAAACCCTAGGTACTCAATCAATCAGGACAAAGCCCAGTTGTTTTCTAGCATCCCACTGAACATGCTCTTAATCAAGGTTCATTGTGTAGTTTTGATTTTCTGAGATGATGACAATACTCATAATCATATAGTATCAACGGTGGACATGGCACTTCATGAAAACTGGGCTTGTCAAATTCAAAAGGTTGACAATCTAAAATCAGACCAAGGGAAACAACAGAGGATAGTGTGATTGTTTCAACTGCATTTTCTTTAATTAAAATCAGGGATGGGGAACTGGTCACATACACATTCTGATGTTTTGATTGTTTAAACTTCAAGTTCTTTCTATCCCAGTTAGGAAGAGACTTGCAATTTTTTGTGAAATATTTAAGAAAGAAATCCTGAAATAAAATTCTTCTCTGTCTGTACCAAGGAAGCTCAAGATATCTCCAGAAGGAGAGAACCATATACTTACTGTTGTTGTGTGCCTTTAAGTCACGACCTTAAGGCAAACATATCTTAGGTTTTTTTTGGCAAGATTTGTTCAGAGGAGGTTTGTCATTGCTTCCCCCTGAGTCTGAGAGAGTGTGATTTGCCCAAGGTTACCCAGTGGGTTTCATGGCTGAGCTGAAAATTGAACCTTGGTCTCCTAATCCAACAGTCAAACCACTATGCTACACTGGATCTGTATGTGTTAAAAATGAGGAGTCTTGGGGAAAAGAATATTCAGTCATGTTCAGTGTTAACATGATTGAATAAATATAGATTCAGTGGTGTAGTGGAGTCAGGCACATGCAGGATTAAAGACCTGGGACTTTCTCATCAACAGAGACTATGTTGTCATCCCCCTTGGACCCCTCAATTCCTTCTGAATCTAGCAGCCATCCCTACAGTAACAGAAAGAGGATGGTTCTTTATTATGAGCTCTCCCTGTATAATCCAAAGTTTTCTCCAATGGGTCTTGAGGCAAGACTCATTAGCTTCATAAGAGACATGCTCCTGGTACTGATAAAAACTGCTACAAGAAAAATAGATAATTCTACCATCTGCATATTTGTATTCTCCTTAGAGTTCATGCTACAAATAGTCATATAATGAGGACCTAAGCTTCAGATTTTAGTAGCACAGCAATGTTTGTAGGGATTCAAGCCCAGATTTTATAAAAGAGGAACAAGCAAAACCCTGGAATAGCACGAGTAAAACTAACAGTTATTTAACACACTCACACACACATTTCACATTCAGATGCTTTTGATCTCAAGTTGCTTCCATCCCAAGTATGAAGGAATTGCAAAATTTGCCTTAAAATGATTTTGGATGAACATGAACTGAAGGAATACCTTCTGCCATCCTCAATTTCAACAGAAGACTTGGGAAGCATCTGAAAAACCCTTTCCTGTCTTGGGACAAATTTTCTTATGGGAAGGAATGCAACATAAGCTATTTTTTGTCTGTCCATTCTCTCTCTGCCTGTGTTACTTGTCAATGGTTGTGACATCCATTACTTGCCACCAGGCTGTCATCTTTGACATCCATTTTATTTTTATATTGAGAGGTTAACCTCACTTAATATTCCTGCTGGTAGCTATAGATGGTCTGAAATGGCTTCACATCACAGGGGCTCAAGTCAGGGATGATGCCAAGCAGTGTTTTCAGCCTAAGGCAAAAGACAAGTTGGTGTTCTCTCCCATTCTTCCATTTTGTGTGGAAATGCCAAATAGAAGGCCATTTGATTCTTACTTCAGCATTGGTAAGGATAGGACAGCATCCTCCACAACACCAGAGAACAGCAGACCAGATTTGAAAGCCAGGAGGGAACTATAGAATCATCTTTTCTATGATTTGTAGAATCTCTTTTCCTGTAGTTTGAATCCATTGTTTCCTGTCCTAGTCTCTGGAACAGCAAACAACAAGTTTGCTCAATTCTCAATATGACATCCCTTCAAATATTTAAACAGGGATACAGTGGCTCAAGTGGTTAAGACACTGATTCTGTTACTTGCAAGATTGGCAGGTTGGCAGTTCAAGGCTTGAGTGCTGCATGATGGGGTGAGCTCCTATCACTAGTCCCAGCTTCTGCCAACCTAGCATTTCAAAAGCATGCAAATGCAAGTATATAAATAGGTACCACTTCTCATTGGGAAGGTAAAGATCATTCCGGGCAATCATGCTGGCCACATGACCACAGAGTAGTCTTTGACAATGCTGGCTCTTCTGCTTAGTAATGGAGATGAGCACTGCCCCCTACGGTCGGACACGACTTGACAACCTTGTCAAAAGGGAATACCTTTATCTTTACCTTTATCATGTCGCCTCTTAACCTTCTCTTCTCCAAGCTAAATCTATTCAACTCCCTAAGCAGATCTTGAATTGTGGTACCCAGAACAAGACATTATTCGAGTTAAGGTCTGGACAAAGCAGACTAGAGTGCACTATTGCTACCCTAGATCTAGACACTTTACTCCTGTTGATGCAGCCTAGAATCATATTAGCTTTTTAGCTGCCACATCACACTGCTGCCGCATGTTCAGCTTATGGTCACATACACCTTGAAGCCTCCTAGATCTCTCTTCCTACACCATGCTTCTCCTCCATAACATCTGCTGCCCCATTCTACCCAATGATAGGGTTGATCCTGATGCAGACAAGTCTAGCTTAATGTTTGCTCTGGACAAAGTGTCCTTTGACTGGGCCCTTCTTCCATCTATGTATTCTAGCAGACCTATCTGAATAGCTGGGTCTAACTACCCTCTAGAATTCCCAGAATGGGTCACAGTGACAACTCGATTATGGGGGTTGTGGGTACTGCTCAAAGTGCTGGACCACAGGCAGGAAGAATGTAATGGCAACCCTGGAAAAGTATTGGCACTGGATGCTGAAAGAGCTGTGGGACCCTGCCAGCTGCCCCCAGATATCTGATATTGATGCCAGCTACTGTACTTTCTATGGCAACGTCCCATGACAAACATAAAAGTCACATGCTCTCAGCCTCAGGGAAAGGCAATGGCAAACCTCCTCTGAACAAATCCTGCCAAGAAAACCCATGATACAAGGTTCACCTTAGGATTGCCATAAGTCAAAAACTACTTGAAGGCTCACAATAACAGCAGCAGCAGCAACAACAACAACAACAACAACAACAACAACAAACTACCACTTCATGAAGCACAGATCTGAAATGTTGCTGTCTAACCATCTGCTTTGTTTTCCTTTTAACTTCTCCCCCATGGTGTGCAATGCTGGTTGCACATTTTTATTTTATTGCACATTTAATTTTTATATCCTGCCATATTTATATATATTCTCCCAGTATAAGGACTCAAGGCAGCATTTCAAATGCATCTCATTGTCATTTGCATTGAGGCACATCCTCTTCCCCCCTACCCATTTTTAGTTCTCAAACCTTGGATTACACATTGTTTGCTCTGCCTTTTCCTTCTACATCCTGCCTCTCTTTCAGAACTGGGAAACGTTGCTTTTTTGGACACAACTCCCACAATCCCCTTAGCCAGCATGATTGTGGATGGTGCAACCCGAAAGAGTAAATCCCCCTAGAACCACAAATTCTGCATTTGAACTGCTGTGACTAGAATTGGGAATGTCTGAATCTGGTTGCTGGCCCCGTCTTCTCCCCCCATGTGGCTGCCTAGCTGTAATGACCTCTCTCCAAAACAGTCTTGCTTCTTGTTACCATCCCAGATTGCAGTTTGTGTTGCTGAATATTCATCAGCCGGGTGCCACTGAGCCAAAGAGGCCTGAAGATTAGAGCAATGACTTCTTGGAATGGGAAACTCTAGTTCACCTCCAATGTTTAGCAATTGCCTCCTAAGTCAAGGCGGTCTTCTCTCATCCCCCCCTCCCTCTCTCTCTCTTCTTCCACAAAATCTTTCTTGTTCACCCTACACAAAGCACCCTATCCCCTTGATTTGATTTATTTTATTTCTACGTCCCGTCTGCCAGGGAAAGGTGGTGCAGTTGGCAATTTCCTGTGTGGCTTGTGCCTAGCAATGGTGCTTAGCAACATCACAGCGTCACAGCGAAGAATCCAGCATCAGAGGCTGAGCCAGGCTGTCTGTCAAGGAGCTGGTTAGAATGGTAATTTGCAATGAAAGATCTTTGCGCCTCCTTCACGAGGCCTTTCTCATTTCTTGATCTTCCATCTCCTTGGGTCATTCATGGAAGGGTCCACACTGTCATGTTCTCCTTCTGACAGAACAGGAGGGGGAGGAATGGTAGCCCGCAGACACAATCCTCCTGAACATACATTTGCTATTTAATACAGTCGGCCCTCCATATCCAGATTCCTTATCTACAAATTTAAACATCCATGGCTTGAAAATATTCCAAAATGATATAAACTCCAGAAACCTTATTTTTGCTATTTTATATCAGGGACACCATTTCACTATGCCATTGCATATAATGGGATGTGAACATCCATGGATTTTGGTATCCAGGGGAAATCTTGGAACCCCAGCAGATTCCAAAGACCCACTTTATTTCTATACACACACACACATGGCAAACCCCCTCTGAAGAACTTGTCAAGAAACCCCCATGATAGGTTTGCCATAGAGTCAACATAAGCCAAAAACGACTGGAAGGCAGACAACAACAACAACAACAACAACAAACTATATCGAATGCACTAATGATATTATAAGGAGCTTTCCCCTGCTCCATCAGCCTTGTAGCACCAGGCCACCTGTGACATTACAAGGGGTTATCCTGAAATCCCAGGGCCAGAGATAGTCCTGACTTGGCATCCCTAATCCAAGGCCATCCTCTGGTGTAGACATGATACAGATGAAATGTCCTACTATTAGAAATGAGTCTGAATTCCTTTCCTCCCCCCCCCCCCACACACACACAGATGAAAGATGGACATGCAAGCAGATGGTTTCAGAAGCATAGGCCTCCTACCTGCAACATTACCTAATTTTTCCCCACCCTCTGGCCTATCCTGCTAGAAACAGCACTGCTGGAAATCTCTCTCTCCTTCTCTTTTTCTATTGCTCTCCCTCTCCTTTCCTCTTCCTGCCGAAGCAGGGGGAATGTTGTTGTTGCTGGCATTTAAAAGATACTGTAATCTAGTTGGTTGCCACTGAGAAGATCAAGGGAATCGGCTGTTCTTGCAGTGTTTTCATCTGGGCTTGCTTATAAGATTGCTTTGGGCCAATGTTGTTTCTCCGTTCTCTCCCTGTGCATTTGGAAAGCCTCTGCTTGTGTGTACCAGAATGAGCAGGGGCTTTGAAGCATCTCAGTGCTTAGCTGGAATGATGTTTCTGATAGGAGGAGGTGGGAATGAAGAGAAGGCCAGGTATTCACTAGGTATGCAAATACCAACTTTTGGGTAGGCAGTGCTTTCAGCTTAGGTTATAGATGAACCATAGGTTGTCCCCAAACTGCCTTCTACTTCTGATAGCCTTCTGTGTGTCCACATGGTCCAAATACCATGTCCTTCTTCCTTCTATCTTCAAGGCATGTACTCCTACTGATGCAGGGTTCAGTTCCTGATTCTGGTAGAAGCTATCTGGGCTATGAGCAGCTAGTTCAGCACTGAATCAACCATATACCATCCTTGTTGTTTCTGACTTATGGCAACCCAACGGTGAACTTGACATGGGGTTTTCTTGGCAAGAATTCTTCAGAAGAGGTTTGCCATTGCCTTCCCCAGAGGCTGAGAGGCTGTGACTTGGCCAGTAGGTTTCATGGCTGAGCTGGGAATTGAACACTGATCTCCATAGTCACAGTCGATAATGGGTTTTCTAATCCGTCTCAGTTTGGATGGCACCAAGTTGGGGAAGACTGACTTCAAACTAACCTAAGTCCTTTGAGATCAGATATGGTGAAGGCTCTACTTAATTTTGGAAGCTCTGATAGAGACTTCTATGCTCCTTTTTAGGATTTGCTGGATCAGCGATAGGAAGAGAAGGGCAGTTCCAGGAAAGAATTTCACCCCAAGACCCATAACACCCCAAGGCTCCTCTTCTCTCCAAAACTAAATCAATAGTACTCATCACTTCTTTAATTTGTCTTGTTCTTTCCTTTATTTACTCTATTTGTATTATTTGTATTTGTATTATGTACTCCTAATATTGCAGAGCTGAGGAAAGTGACAATGGATGATTTTTAAAAGTGTGAAGGGAGATCATAGCATGCATGATTAACAAGATATAAACAGTGCTAAATAGATAGACAACAACCTGATATGCTGTACGTCATATCTTCCCATATTGCTGTAATGAGGAATTTTACAGGGAAGGTAGGAAAATACAAGAGGGATTAATAGGCTTTGGTTTAGTTTGTTCATGATATAATGTACAGCACAGATAGAGAAAATGTGGGATGCCTGATTCCTACCCCTGCCATAAGGCCTACAAAGTTTTGTTAAAAAAAAAAAAAAAGCTGAGGTTCATGTGTATTTAGACTCTGCATGGAAGTGCATTCAGAATTCAAAGATGTGAGGACTGCTAAAATGCCAAATGCAAACCTGTCCCTTCACTCTGACAACTGCCAGAAATTGCACCCTGATGTGTGTGTTTTCTTCTCTTTTGTTCTAGAAACCTTGCTAAGTGATGCTTTCACCTAGAATTTGCCTGTCTCCTGTCGGACAGATGGGTTCAAGGTTTGACATGTCTCCTTATAAGGAGGGCCAAGTTCAGTGCCTCTTAGGATGCTATTCAGTGCTGACATCCAGTCAGTGCATCTTTCTTTTCCCCTTGCCTTGTGGGGCCTTGAACGGAGAGAGGGGTGTGTGCTGAGTTGTCATGGCAATCGCACATGGAGACTCGCACAACGTCACAGTGAGCATCTTTTATCCAAAAGCCGGTTTGAAATTCTGCACACTCGATGCAGCAACTCTCCTCCTTCTTCGCCCCCCCTTTCATTCCTCCCAACTTGACAACAGTGACTGTTGCTATGTTGTGGATGGATGCGTGTCTTTCTTTGTGTCTCTGCAACCTCCTTTTGTAATACTTCAAGATTCCTTCTCATCCAGGCGTCGAAGGAGAATCTGAAATTTCTTTATGACTTTGTGCGTAGCTACTTTGGCTTTCCCTGTCTTCTTTTCTCTTTTTGTCCTTTCTGTGTGTGCTTGTGTGTGTGTGTAAAATGCAGATGCCTCAAAGCATAGAGCATGGATGCCTTAGCATTCTTTCATTTTTGCTGTCATAGAAATAGAGTCTTCTGAGCTTTCAGCTGCAGGGTGGGATAGTGCCAAATGAAAACACTGCCCACCCTAAATAAAAAATTGCACCTCCCCAAAACAAAATTTCTCTTCTGTTGCCATATTTCTAACATTGTGGTAGTGTGAAACTTGTTTCATTTTATGCACCCCAAGGGGCTCTTCTCTTGACATTGAAACAAACCAACCAACCAGAAAATACACAGTGGGAAGGATCAAACAGGGAACCAAAGACTGTTTATTAGTTTTATTGTCCTAAATGAGAAAGCACATCATCTCAACTCACAAGCCCCCTGAGCCTTTCAGGTTAAAGATGTCTTTCTTGACTTCCACAAGGCTTAACCCTACCTGATTGTTTAATATCGCATGTGGACATTGTTAGGTTTAAAAACATTGGGCCCTTGGTATCTGCTAGGATTTGGTCCCAGAATCCCCCATGGATACCTAAATCTGTGGATGCTAAAGTCCTATTATATACAATGTCATATCAAAATGGCATCCTTTATATACAATGGCAAAATCAAGGTTTGCTTTTTAATTTTTTTTTAAATATATATTTTTTAAGCCATGGATGATCAAATCTTTGGATGCACAATCTGTAGATACGGAAGGCCAACTGTAGAATGTTTACAGAAACCTATCAAACAACTCCTCTATGTTGTGCTATAGGAGTTTTTCCCTATTTATTCCATGTTATTTCTATCCATGGTACCAAATTTTCTGTTCAAGAAGTAATGCCTTGGAACTCAGCTACTTCGATAGCTTAGGTATATTAGTACTTATTTGGGTGACAACCAATGGCAGCTGATGGCTCCAATGTCAATAGAGCAGTGAATCCACTGTCAGACCTGCTTTGAAACTGAGGTCCCCAAGGTTCTGAAATTTATCTTGGCAATCAGGATCAGCCCCTTAGACAGGTTCTTTAAAGTTGAGATGAACCTCCAGAATGGATTTGCTGTCTTCAGTGACCTTGGAACCACCCACTATGATGGACTACATTTGTTAGAATCTCCCAACCACCATGGGTTGTTACATGGCAACTTTCCCGTCCTCTGGATGTAGGCATGTAAAGGGGGAATTGAGTTGTGATCAGAGGCAAAACAAAGGATACACCTGTAATGGTGTAATGCCCATGCATGGGCCAGCAAGAAGATCTTGCGATAAACAGTTTTGCCATGGCAAAGGCCAATCGGAAATGCAATAAACTCAGTATGTACGGCAGAAAAAAGTCTCTTTAAAGGTGTTGGATGAATTCCTGAGCAAAGCAAGGATGGATCTTAAATTACCATATAAAACGATTTACGCTTAGAGTATTCAGCATAGTTAATTTTCACTCCCTTCACTTCTGCTCCCCTGCCCCTCCTCTTTCTTCCTTCTTCTCTCTCTCTTTTTCTTCTTCTACCATTAGACCTCTTCTTTGCAGAACAAATCCTTGTCTTCGAAAGACACGTCCCCATGCTTAGTTTCCCCCTTGGATCTTTGCCTGCTGCAGACATCGCTGTGGATATGCTGCTGCTTTTTGAAACTTAGTGATAACGGAAGTGATTCTGTATCATTTTTTCCCCAAAGCTTTGCAGACCTCTTTTGATGTTCTGCTTGGTTTTGAAGGAAAGTAAGCCAGCACGCAGATACATGAAGGCAGTTAATTTGTTATGCCTGGCATGGTGTTCCCAGCATGCCCTGCAGCATAATTTAGTTTTGAGACCGTTAGTAATTTATCAAAAACTACTACCTTAGGTTTACATGGGATCCAGGATCCATGCACCCTGCTTTATGGATAGTTCTCTATTTGTACATGTTTTCTGTTTGAATGATGGTGAAAGCCAGTGTGGTGTAGTAGATTGAGCATGGGACTATGACTCTGGAGACCAGGGTACAAATCCCCGCTTTGCCATGTAAACCTCCTGGGTGACCTTGGGCAAGTCACACACTCTCAGCCTCAGAGGAAGGGAATGGCAAACCCCTTCTGAAGAAACTTTCCAAGAAAACCTCGTGATAGGGTCACCTTAGGGTCACCATAAATTGGAAATGACTTGTAGGCATACAATAACAAAAACCAGTCCATCACAATGAACTGCTGGAAGTGAATGGAAGGGAAGATCTTTGGAGTTGGCCATGAACACTAGGGATGGAAAGAATATTCCAAAATATTAGAAAAATGTTTGGAAAATGTGTTTCCTGAATAATAGGAAGAATTTTGGACTTTAAGAAACTTTGTCATTCCATTACTTATTCTATGCAAAATTTGCATGTAGCTTTATTGTTTAGAAAACAGTATGATCTGTCCAGGAAAAATTAGAGGACACATTTTCTGCCCAGGAAATATCAACTTCCTTTCCTCTTCCCTCTGATCAGTTGAGTGCAATCTACATTTGAACTTTGAACTCATCTTGCAACAATTGAAGGAAGACAAAAGATTAACAGAGAAAGTGAGAGGAGGAAGAGAGAAAAATCAGGACAAATTTTAAACAATAGCTGAAAGACTGGGAAGGCAGATTAATTAGATCTGTCCCTGCCAAATTGGGACAGTTAGAAGGTGTGCACTGCATCTCCCGGCGTTCCTCATCATTCATTGTGTTGGCTAGGATTGCTGGGAGTTGCATTCCAACGACTTCTAAATAGCTGCAGTATTCTCAGATCTGGTATAAGAATTAAATGTCCTGATTATAATTTAGAGAAGATGTTGGTACAGTTAGACTCTTTCTATAGTGCTCATTAAATAGCATGCACCAACAATGAATACACCCACCCAGGTTGCCTGTTTTAATGCCCACTTTCTCTTCTAAGCAAACTGAGAAGGGTGTCAGTGTCCTTGTGCCAGCTGTTGGCACCGCTTTGTGTGGCATTGTAACAACTACTTTCTTTTGTGTTTGCCTTGACACTTTGAGGTCTTGAGTTTCCATTTCTGAAGAGAATAGGAATCGGAGCTCTTTGAATTGCTGCAACAGCAACAATATTTTTTTTTTCCTTTTTAAGAAGAAGAATCACATTATTCAAAGCATCTCTTAGAGTGGCTTCTTTTGGGAAAGGCTTCCGCCTTTGTCTGGTGGAGCTGGGTCAATTTATTCACTTGTTTGTGTGCCCAAGAATAGACTGACTTAATACAAGTGTTTGGTGTGTGGGTATGTGTGTGTATGGAAATTCAATGGGATAATGAAATTACGGTTGTGTTTATTGGCTGCGTTCGAGTAGCTTGGTTAATTCTCAGAACAAGGTTACTGTTGCTGGGGAATTTACCTTTTGACAAAATAAATGTTCTTACTGACTGCTACGATTGAGAATTCTGAAAGGGCTGAGCCCTGCATAGAATGATTGACTGCAGACGCATTAGGAGCATCATCAATAATCTATTGAATTGGTGTCCATGGCTTCATGGCTGCCTAAGTGAAAGCTTCATATTGCAGTTATAGGATTGTAGTTTATCTGGGGATGACACCATGAAAATCAGGTGGGAATCTTCCCAGGTCTACTGTTTTTGTGTGCTTTTCCTTTACTGAGTAGCTACAACCAGTGTGGCACAATGAGCACTGGGCTACGACTCTGGAAACCAAGGTTTGAATCCCCGCTCAGCCATAGAAACCTACTGGGTGATCTGGGGCAAGTTGCACACTCTCATCCTCAGAAAACCTTGTAATAGGGTTGCCTTAGGGTTGCCGTAAGTTAGAAATGTCTTGAAGGCACAGAATGACAACAGTTTTTCAAAGATCTATTTTTAAAAAATAACAAGCCTAGCAGGTTTCTGAGGTCCATAGGAATGCTTTATGAGAGCGGGTGGATAAGAAGTCCATTTGGAAGATGAGGCTTGGTTTGACCACGGAAAATGTTTGCCCATTGGAAAATAAGAATAATTAACATTGGTACTGCAAGTGTTTGAAATGTGTTACCCACTTGTAATTCTTAGAACCCCTCTGAATCGAGTCACTGTCATTTTCCTTTCTATTGAAAATGGAGGATGACTGAGGCTGGGAGAAAACCTGGAAAATCTGGAAGACCCAAATGAATGGATTCAAATCACAAGAAGAGAAAATCTAAGTCCCTGAAATACTTGATGCTAAGAGTTCTTCAGAAGTGGATTGGAATAACCTGGAGGGTCGTGGAAGCTCCATCATGGGAGGTTTTTAAACAGAGGTTGGATGGCCATCTGTCAGAGATTCTTTATCTAGGAATTCATTCACTTTTGAGGGTTGGACTCAGTGATCCTTCGGTTATCTTCCCACTCGCTCATTCTATACACTAGCCTTAATGTACAGTCGATCCTCCATATCCATGAATTCTTTATCCACAGATGCAAGCATCCATGGCTTGAAAATATTGTGTGTGTGTGTATGTGTGTGTGTATGTGTGTGTGTGTATCATACAAAGCAAACCTGGGATTTGAGCATCCATGGATTTTGGTATCCATGGAGCATCCTGGAAGCAAACCCCAGTGGATACCAAAGGACTGCTGTACAGTTTTCCAACCACAAACTGTGTCTAAATGCATCCTGTCCATAGAGCTAGAAGGTGTGGTTTGCCTAGGATGAGGCCTCCCATTCCTTGGAATGAGGCAGCTGCTTCAGGCCACCGATTTGGAGTGTTATGAAAGAGAAGGAAATATTTATTTGCTATTATGATCTATTTATTGCCCAAGAGTGAGTGAGATGTTTGTGAGAGTTTGTGCAAAATGACTTAGCAAGCTTTTAGCACTGTTCAGCTTGATTTTGAAGTGCATTCGGGAAGGTACTGCTGTACTTGAGACAGCAAAAGCTCTTGAACAAGTTTTAGGATTGGTTAGACTCCTAATTTCTCATATACCTATAGTGCAGAATTTTCTCATATTGTCCATTCTTAGACAGGTGACCGGATTTTACATACCCTGGAGAGGAAACATGAAAAAATAAAGAAATCTGGGCTTGGGACTAAGGCATTGCACTGAGAGTTTTACACGTGTTTTCCTGGAGAGATAAGGAAGCCTCGAACAGGCAAAATGTCAACTCCTTTCCCCTCGATGCAGCTCGGCTCTCTGTAGTGGTGAATTTTGATTAAAAGTTATAGCAAATGGAATCACCTTGCATTATTCATTACCCAGAAGGCTCCTGCTGTGAGACTGTAGGCTAAGTAGAAACAGTAGCAGGGGGAAAAAATCAAATGCTTTAGTCGAAAGAAACTCCTGCAGAATGAATTCAACTTATCAACTTAGAATCTACAGAAAGAATCTACTTTAAGAATCTACTTCAAGAATCCTGGCTAGTCCTAAGTACAGAGATGGCATTGAAGGCTGCATGTGCATTCCAGAAATAATCTAGTTTGATACCATTTTAACTGCCATGGCTCAATGCTATGGGAATTGTAGTTTTGTGGTACACTAAGCCTTCTTTGTCAGAGAGCTCTGGTGCAACAACAGATGATAAACCACCAGCAAGCAATGCCTGGCAAAATTCCTTCTACGCAACCATTAAAGAACCCGATTCAATTTTGACTGTTACAACCCTAACTCAGATCCATCAGCTGAAGCTCCTTCTCAATATGTACATCCCTCCCTTAATCAGAAGGAAACACCATTCAGCTGTCCTTGCCCTGGGAAACACAATAGTCTAAAGCTGACAGATAAAAATCTCTTTCTGAGTAGAAGATTACTTGTGAGCAGAGCTTGCAGAAGTTCCTTTTTTGGAGAACAATTCTCCAAATCCCCTGGCTAACACTGGGTTTGGTCTGGGGCTTTCTAGAAGTTGCATTCCCCTCCAGAAAGGAACTTTCCAAGCTCTGTTTGTGAATGGGATATTCCTTCTGAGTAGACCAATTCCACAGGTGATTCTGATGGCTTCCAGCTGTGCTTTGTGTGGGGCTTTGAAGGCCCAGGTTGAAAAGCCTTCAGTTCTAGGCACAGGGCATGAGAAGAATATCTATGTATTAGTTTTTATGTGGGTTTACTTTTACCATTCCTCATCCTGCTGAACCTGTGTTTGGGTCTTCAAGGTGCCTTCTTGGGGTGAGTCCTGACCCTTGCTAACATGCAGCAGCTCTGTGGTTTCACTCCTTGAAGCAGGACCATATACCTTGTTGCTTTAATAGAATAGTCTCACCTCTGATGCTGCAAAAGGATTTCTGGTTGCCTGTTAAGACCAGCCAAAAAATATGGGAACTTACCACTATGTCTTCCAGGAAGAGTTATTGTTGACTAGAAATACTGATTATCATTATGTTTGCATTGTGCCCAGATACAGACCAGTGGCCAATAGAGCTGTTGTACTGGGGATGAGAAACAGTCCCCATAACCAGATAATTGGTTTGATGGTGTTGTAATCTGATGCATGTTAGTTGGATCTATTTTGGAATCATGTTGTGACTCTCAGTCCTGGGGCCAAATTAAAAATAAAAATTGACTCCAAAACATGTACTATTGCTTTCCTCTCCTGCTGAGAGAGTGTGACTTGCCCAAGGTCACCCAATGGCTTTCTGTGGTTGAGTGTGGATTTGAACCCTGGGCTCCAGACTCATAGTCCAATGCTCAAGTCCAATGTTGGATGTGACTGGTTTGCTACCTGTGAATGAGGGGGTTTTTTTTAGTCCCGCACAGATGCTGGGCTGCAGGAGTTTTCGCCTCTGTATTGCAAGGGGGGTATTTCAAACCTTTTCTTGCATTGTGTGGGATCCTTAGTCTGATGGGCTGCTTTTCCCTTCCTGGTTCTCTGCGCCTGCTTCCAAAGCTAGAATAAATGCCTGTGCAGCTGCTTCAAAAGAAAGAGAGAGAGGCCTGCCCCACTAGCAAAAAGTCCCCCCTGCTGCTCTCGGAAATTGCATTTTGCAATCATATTGGTTCTGTCTGCCCTGGTGTTTTGCTGGCATCTGCTGTGACAATGATTTAGGTTGATCAGGCAGCTCTGAGACAGTTTGATGGGACAGGGTTGGGACATGCTGGGTTTATGACGCTGTTCACTTTGTCCTGAACTGTAAATGGCACAAATTAAGTTCCTGCTTCCTTTGTTTTTTTGCATGGTATTCCTAGCCAGGTTTAATTCCTTGTGAATATTTTCAGTCTGATGCTTGACCTAGGATTACTGGAAAGGCTATGACTCACTTCTGTGTTGTTCGCATGCAGTTTCGAGGAATATGTTTGCCCGCCACCAAACTGAGGATCATGCTCAGTGTCATAATAATGTCAAGCTATCTTGAAGTTCCCTGGTTCCTAGAGAGAAAATCGTCATTAGCAGAGTAGGACTGTTTTTTTCAAGGTGTCCTGGTCTATTCTGATAATGTGTTCATGCGCACATGAATCTGCACTGCAGAAATAATGCAGTTTGACCCTGCTTTATCTGACCTGGCTCCACCCTAGGGAATCTTGGGATTTGTAGTTTAGTGGGGCACTAGAGCTCTCTGTCAGAGAAGGTTAAATATCTCACAAAGCTAAACATCTCAGAATTCCATAGCATTGAGCCATGGCAGTTAAAGCAGTGTTAGACTGCATTATTTCTGCAGTGCAGATGCAGCCTAGGGCAGCCCGGGTCTGAAAAATGCATTGTTGTTGTGTGCCTTCAAGTCATTTCTGACTTATGGTGATCCTATCATGTGGTTTTCTTGCCAAGATTCATTCAGGAGAGGTTTGCCTTTGCTCTCCCCTGAGGCTGAGAGCATGTGACTTGCCCAGGGTCACCCAATAGATTTCATGGCCATGCAAGGAATCAAACCCTGGTCTGACTCCAATGGTCATACCACTACACCATGCTGGCTCCTATCATATCCATCGTGGAGCTCTAATCTAAAGAGTGAAAAATATCACCAAAAATGTATAACAACCCCCCTTCCCACACATATATGCACACACAGGTGAGAAAACCTTTCAAATTCTTCATTCATGCATGTAGACATTAAATACATTTTTTACATCCTTATGATCAATGGAGCTTCTTGTTGATGCCAGGACAGACAGGCTTGTTGGCTAGGCTCCTGACAGCTCAATTAGAAGATCTCTCCTGTCATGTGAAGCTGTCACTTGGTGACCTGGGATATGGGATGCTTGCAAGAATCTGTGTCAAGTGTGTTTCTGAGACAGAAGGAAAGAGAGAGTATGCAAGCAGGAGAAACTGGGACAGACTAGGAAATGAACAGCACCATTTCCTGGCTGGTACATGGTTGACATCAGTATATTTCTGAGTTGATCAGGTGTGAGTCATGGGTGGTTTTTACCATTTCTCTTTCCAAACTCTTGTTGTTGTTGTTCTTTTGTGTGCCTTCAAGCCATTAGTGACTTCTGGCGACCCTAAGGTGAAACTATCACAGGATTTTCTTGGCAGGTTTCTTCAGAATGGGGTTTGCCATTGGCATCCCCTAAGGCTGAGAGGGTGTGACTTGGCCAGAGTCACCCAATGGGTTTCCATGGCTGAGTGGGCATTCAAGCTCTGGTGTCCAGAGTTATAGTCCAATGCTAACCTTGTTCTCCGTTTGGGAGGAAATCTGAAACTAAGGTTGAGGCTCTACAGGGAGGTCACAGCCATGATGCTTCTCCACCACTCTTCTGAAATGTATCCTGTTGTTTCTAGGCAACCGTACCACATTTCATCCTCCCCTGGCTCCCAGCTGTCTTCAGCACAGAGCCTTGCAGGATGGCCAGTGGGTAGACAAATGGTGTCTATGTCTTGTTATCCCATGTGTCGCAGAATGAACCATTTCATTTTTTTCCCCCAAGCTTTGGGGCAGGCTGCGGTTGTCCTTGGCATTTCTTTTTTAAAGAAAATCTTCCTTCAGGAGGGTACCAGGGAAAGAGAGAGTTCCACATGCCACCATGTGCAGCCACTGCAGGAATCTGGGATGCATTGTGTAGACGACCTTGTAGGCTTTTGAAATGCTGGCGGGGGATTTGTGAAAATATCATTCTCTTTCTTTGACAAAGGCTGCTGTGGAGAGGAAGGGAAAGAATTGGGATGAACCTTGCTCTTCATCCACCGCCTCTCCCCCCTTTGCTCCTACTTTGAAATACAGGATTTAAAACTCCGAATGGATGATCAAACTCACACTGAACAAGTTGTCAACTCCAACTTGATTATTTGGTGCGAACGCAGCTTTCCGTGGCTGCTTCATTGCGTCCTCATGCCTTCTGACTAGTCTCATCACCTTCCAATATAATCTAAGATCTCACCTATTACTGCTGATGAAGAATATATTGGCTTCCAGGTTGCCAGCTTGTGGGTAAATCTGATCTACCTTCCCTTCTCTTTTTTCCTCCTTCAGTAAGCAATTCTTCTTTTGGACATATCCATCTGCAAAATGCTTTTTTGCCAAGACCATGAATGCAAAATTGTTTTAGTAGATTGATAGTGAATGTATGGTGCGCTGTTTAATTTTTTTATTTTCTTTATTTGGTCTTATGTTGCTTACACTGTCATCCCCCCCCCCTCAAAAAATAACCCCTGGTAGTGGCGGTTTATATCATGCTCTCCCTTTTTTGGTGGAAAGTAGATTGCAAGGATTATAAAAGTGCACTGTAAAATAATTGTCAAACATCCATAATAGAAGTTTAGAAAGCCAGCCAAAAGCAGAAAACAGTCATTGAAAGCTAAATAGCAAATATGAAGGCAACTAAAGTAGCTACCTAAAGACTTAAAGGCAATTGCCTGGTAGTGCTCCATATTCTTGCTATTACCACTTAGAAGTAGTGTTTGAGTATCTGCCATCTTCTATATCATATATATGTTTGTGAGAAGAGCCACTAATACTGATCTTACCTTGCTGGTAGACTTTTGTGGCAGTAAACCAGATGTGAAAATGCATGACCTTCCAGGTGTTGTTGGACTATAACTCCCATCCATTTTGACTATTTACTATGGTATACCTGATGGAGTCTAGCAAGGCCACATATTGATAGTTGATGTCCTCTGAGCTCATTCCTAAAACTTCTAGGGCTTTAAAGACTAAAACCAGCCCTATAAACATCGTTGGATGTTGCTGGACTACAGCTTGTAGCATTCCTCTCCACTACTGGGGCATGCTGCTTTGGGCTGCTGGGACTTGTAGTCCAAGAGGTCTGGAGGGCTGTATCATCCTGCCGCTGTGTTAAGTGGAGATGAGTAGTCAGCCAATGTAATAAAAAATTGAAGGTTGGTAAGATCAAGTGTGTTGGGCCTCATGTAACAATCTACTGGGTGCACTTTTGATCAGATTTCCAGACTGTCACCAGTAGCAGCCCTGCAAAGTGAGCATTGCAGTACTCTAACCCACACATAACTAAGATAGACATAATCAAGAGCAGTTATGGCTGCATCGACACTGCAGAAGTTATCCAGTTTGACACCATTTTAACTTCCATGGCTGAAGGAGCACAGATTGGGATCAAGGGCAGAAGGTTGAGTCATCTCCATCCTTATGACTCTGAAACACAGGGAACTTAGGAGAATGCTTAAGTGAGGACAGTTAATTCTTGTTTCTTATGTATGCTTAGAAAATTCATTGAGTTGCCATAGTTCAACAGGCGATTTGAAGGCACATGCACACAGAAACTATGGTCTAGCTCACAAGGTCTTGAAGCAGTAATGATAGATTTTGGATGTGTGTGTGTGTGTGAGAGAGAGATAGAGAGAGAGAGAGAGAGAGATTTGTTCCATGTTTTAAATGTGGCATATGCACAGAAATTGTGAGCAAATATTGAGTCATTTTTGGATGACCTTGAGAAATAGTATCTTCTGTCAGAAGTCAATCTGAGTTCATTTTTTCCCTTTGCTCTTCCTGTAGCTAGGACACTATTGATTGAAAATGCCTGGCACCTGTAAACTACATGTAAGGTGTATCTTTTGATTCTTTCACAATGCTTCTGGTAAGTCCAAATGACTGCAATATCAGCACAGCTCAGCACAGAAAGATCATTGCAGAAGATCACCATTGTTCTATAAAGCTCCCAAGGAGCATCTCTTGCAAGATAGCCATATAAATCTAGTCGCAATATAATGAGTACCAGTCCCCACCCCTCCTGGTTTTAACCATTTAGTTTGAAGCCAGATATAGTAGAATTTTCTGCCTGGACAATGTGTTTGTTGAACTATCAAAACATTGGGCTGGGCCCAGGAGTGTATCTACTGGGACTCAAAACAATAACAAAGATTCATCCCTAAGTAGTGGTTGTAAATAGACAACAGTTAATCTAGATCATTTCATCTATAACTGTTTCAAATTCACAACTGCTGCATAGTCACAATTGTGACACTGTTGCCACACTGATAACTACCTACTTGAACTTACTGCAATGGGCATCAGTTACATGAGAAGGAAATTTGATCTGCCAACAATCAAGAGCATATGTGAATAACATTTCCATCAGGTTTAGGGATGGGTGGTCAGGAGAGCTTATTTAACTAACTTAGCTAAGTAGCTGATACAAGTATTTGTTGTTGCTGTTGTGTGCCTTCAAGTCATTTACAACTAAGGTGACCCTATCATGGGGTTTTCACTTTCCATAATATTCAAGTGTCATGCTTCCTTCTGTCAACCACTCCATTAAGAATGACCATTTGAATGATGCCATATATGGGAAACAGGGAGATAAATCTTCACTTGTCTTATTTCTTTGTGTTTAAGAAAACTCAAAAATGTCCTCCTCCCCATCAAGAAGGCAAGCTATTTCTTGTTAATCTAGAGTGAGTTTATAGCATTTCCAAGAATGCTTTCTGTACAAATGGTATAATCAGACTATGACAGCTGCTGTCTTGTTGTCAGGGCTTTTCTAAAAAATTAGAAGTTTTGGGTGGGTTGTTTGTATATTTTTGATCAGTTAGACAATCGTTTTGCTTGTACTCTGTGTTTTCCCTTCACAAAGTAAAAAGAGGCTAGTTTTGCATGAAGACAGTCTGCACAAATTGAGGAAACTACATCCTTGGGGCTGAAACAATATGTTCAGGCAGTTGAGGCTTCTAGAAGTTATCATCCACAAAAGTAACTTTTCTAAGGTATGATGACAAAAACTTCACAGACAGTAGGGATGGAAAGAATATTTGAAAAAAAATTGCAAAATGGTTGAAAAACAGGTTTGTCATGTGTCAAGAAACTGACAAGAAAAAAACAGGACTGATGAGAATCTTCACAGTTTGGGACTTATTATGCACAAAGTTCACGCATGATTGTTTTCCACAGAAAGCAGCATTTTCTGTGCAGAAAACAACATGCAGAAATATTGTTTTCTGTGCAGAAAATTTTGCACAAGTCCCAAACTGTGAATAGGCTTCAAAAACTGGGTGGTTTTCAAAGAATGTTATTGCAGTGGGATGAAAATTGTTGAAAATTACTCATCACTTCCTTTGGGCAGAAAATTAGTAATGAATGGGATCCCTACTAGACAGGTAGATGCTGTAGTAATTGTACTCATGCTGGTTTCCTTTTGGTTCACCTTTAAACTTAGTAAAGTTGGTGTATAGAATTGTTGTTTGTCTGTGGTGTTTATATCTAAATCTGCAGCAATGAAATTGCACTATTAATGCAGCCCCAGTGGCTGGCTGACTTCTCAGGAGCTCTTCTGGTGACAAGCCCTTTCTAAATTGCTACTTCTTTCACGTCTTTTTTGACATTTCCTGATGATTGAAATTAAAAGCACGCAGTAGAGTCAAATTGGTTCCTCCATCTTCACTCACTGAACTCTTGCGCTGCAGCTGTGGGGGTTTTCATTGATAAGGATGGGAATGTAATTTGACAGAGAGGATGGAAATTTGGGGAAGGGATGACCTCAGGGTCTTTTTCCAGGTCCTTGAAAAAAAGAGAATGCATATTCTGTGTTTTGTTTTTTGCTTTTTTGTTTTTTGTATGTGTGTGCCTTCAAGTTGCCTCTTGACGTGTGGCCACCCCATGAATTCCCTAATGTTTTCCTAGGCAAGGAATCCTCAGTGGTGGTTTTGCCAGTTCCATCCTCTGAAATGTACCCTATAGATATATCTCATAGGAATGAGCATGAAAAACATGTTCCCTCCTTGCCTGTGAGCTGGCATGATACATTTGGTTGGTCTCAAGAGAGTTTACACATTTGCAAGAATGTTTTTCTCTAAATTGCACAACTGAAACTCTTAAGAGCTCCAGCCTTGTTGCATGGAATTCTTAAAAAATTAGAAGCATTAGATGGGTTTGTTTGATCAGCTCTCAGCCAGTCTTTTTGTGCTTGCTGTGCATATGTGAGGACTTTATTTCACGAAGGGGAGAGACACACGTCTTGTGCAGATCCATTAGTGCAGATTACAGAAGCCATGATGGGGGAAAAGTATCTGCTGTCCCGTTCTTCTGTTGGAGATGAGAAATGTTATGGGGTTTAGTGCATTCTTGGCAGGTTGTTTCAAAATGTCAAGACTGCCTATCTCATCAAGAATGAGGAATTCTTTCAGGTTTCTCCACCAGCAGTTCCTCCTAAGTGGTTCCTGGGGGTTGTGTCCTGGCCCTTGTGTTGTTCATTAGCTTTATAAATTACTTGTATGAAGGAACAGAGGGGATACTCATGGCATCTGCAGATGACCTCAAACTGGAAGAGGCAGCTCATACTTCAGAAGACAGAATTGGGATTCAAGATGATTGTGACTGTAAAACTGCTTTGACAAAGACGAAAAGGAATTTGAGCATGACGAAATGTCAAGCTCTACATGTAGATGCACAGAAATAGGGTCATCAATGTCTTGATTAACAGCATTATATGCAGAAGCAATCTGGGTAGATGAAATGTTAAACATGAGTCAACAGTATAATGTGGCAGTAAAAAAAAGTCAGTGCAATTCTGCACTGCACCAAGAGAAATATAGTGTCCAAATAAAGGGAAGTAATGGTACCACTCTGTTCTTCTTTAGCCAGAGATTACCTGGAAGACTGTGTTTCATCAGGGCACCATGATTTAAGAATGATATTGAGAAGGTGAAACATGTCCAGAGGAGAGTAACTAAGATGGTAGAATGTCTAGAAAACAAGCTGTATGAGGAATAGTTGGATATGTTCAGCTTGGAGAAGAGAAGACTGAGGTGATATGATGGTATGCTAATATCTGAAGGACTATCATGTTTTCATCTACTCCGATGAATTCAAACTAGAGTAAAGAAGATCATAATTAGACATCAGGAAGACCTTTCTCATGGTAAGAGGTGTTTCGTGGTGGGGTAGCCTACCTCAGGAAGTGATGATCTCTCCTCCACTGGACATCTTTTAATAGAAGTTAAGTGATACCTCTCAGGGGTGTTTGAGCATCTCCTGCATGGCAGGGTATCAGACTAGATGGTCTTTGGGGGACCCTTCCACCTCTATGATTCTAATATGTTTGTCTACATTTATCTCTAGACTTGATAGAACAGGTGCTTTCCAGGGGATTCTCAGCACGGTTTCTATTAAGAGTTTCACAGTGAATACACACAGTGCCAGATCTCATGGGGTTCTTCATAGCTCCAGATAAGGAGTTATAAACCTTTTGTTGACTATCTTTGCCCTGTGTCATTTAATGGTCAGGATGTTGTGTAGACTAACATCCTGTGAGGACTTCCTCTATACCAGCAGTTTTCATTCTTTGATCCTCCAGATATGTTGGACTTTGTCTCCCAGAATGCCTGACTTCTGGGTTTTCCGGGAGAGGAAATGCAGAGTACCTGAAGGATCCAAGATTGAGAACCATGATTTATGTTACCCTGTGTAATGCATGGGGCCTCTCCTCACCACATACTTGCAACCTGATTATGAAATACTCCTATCTCATGTTTACAATCTCTCCTTCACAGAGCTGAGCAACCAAATACATAGTGTGGCTTTAGGTCTGTGCTGAGAACAGAATCTTCAGCATAGTGGGGCATTGATGGTCAGGTTAGAACAGGGGTCCCCAAACTACGGCCTGCGGGCTGAACCAGCCCGTCGAGGCGTTTAAACCGGCCCATGGCCGGTCTTGCTGCTGCCACCGCACTGCCGCTGCTGCGCACATTTGATGCAGCACGCCATTTTGGAACATAAAATGGCGTGGGATTAGTGTGCATGTGCGCAGGGCGCCATTTTGTAACAAAATGCTGATGTTTAATGTATCATGATTAATGAGATCCCAGTAGCTGTTCCTTGTAATGCCATCGTTGTAATCACCAGGGCCTGCCCCTATGACATTACAAAGCCATTGTGTTTGGTGCTAGAATTGCAGTGCCTGGAATACTCTTGACCTGACAACCCTAATACACACACATAGCGAGAGAGAGAGATTGTGTCTTCTCTGTGTCTCCTTCTCTCTTTCTAATCTAACCAGAGTAATGCCATTGTGAATGTCTCAATACTATGTGTTTGGCTGCTATCAGCAGGCAGAATAACGTGAAAAATAAGGATACTCTTTTTATTGCCACAGCATCTAGCCTGCTATTTATGTATCGGTCACCTTGGTTGTAATGGCATTGTGGTTTCCCTTTGCTGATTTGACTGAATGGCCTGGCTCAGTCTCGTATTGTCCCTCTAGAGTCATCCTCATAAAGACATTCATTTACATAATCCCTCTGCAGACAGCTTCTCCTTTTTGGGATAAATATGGCAGCTAAAGTGGCATGGAGGCAGAGGCATGAATCCCAGCAATCAGAAGCTAAACTGAAACCCTGTTGCAGACCACAAAATTGCAGCAGATTTCCCTTTTTTAGAAAGGAGGAGGAAACATGGATCTGCGCATTTATTTTTCATGTCAAAGCAAGTCAATGTAATTTCCAGATGATTTCAATGACAGTTTAGGGAAGTTAAGGTTTGGGTCTGTAGCTACCAGAATTCACAGATCCCATGTTGGCTGGGGGAATCTGGGCGCTATAGGAGATTACGGCATAAAGCACTAATGATGCCAATGGAATTACAACCTATGATTCCTCTCCTTTTCACATGATATTGTCGCTCTACCATTGCTGATCTGTTGTTATCATGCGATTTTGCATTAAGAGGTATCTCTCAATGCAAAATTGTGCAATAATGGTATAACGACGAATCAGCAAGGGATGAGTGATGACATTTTACAAAAAGGAGATGAATCATAGGTTGTAATTCTACTTCAATTTCATCACTAGCTCCATTGTCCAAAAAACCCCAACTCTTTTTAGCTTTGATGAAGGGATGAGGAGGTGACCGCCACCTCATCTTCTTCCTCCTCCTTCCTGTTGTGAGTTGCATTTGTTGGTCAGGGGATCTTATAGGAATCACTTGCCAGCAGAGGTGGGTCTGAATGAGGAATGGGTGCAGCCAGAGCCCAAAATGGGCAGTGTTTCTCTCTTTCTTCCACCCCTTTTCTCTCCCTCTCCACCCACCCGTGCAACCCACTTATCATCTGACCTACCTAGGAGTTTGCCAACAGAGAAAATGACTGTTCTTGCCAAAGGTCTGAAACGATCACTTGCAAAGAGTTTTTGAAATTAGGCCAAGGACTGCAGATGGCCTTAGGGCTGTAGGTTGCTCACCTTACCCATTGACAAGGTTGTTGAGTTGTGCCCAACCATGGAGGCAGTGCTCATCTCTGTTCCTAAGCCAAAGAGCCAGCATTCTCAGAGACTACTCTATGATCATGTGGCCAGCATGACTGCACACAGAATGCTGTTTACCTTCCCAAAGAAGTGGTACCTATTTATCACTTGCATTTGCATGCTTTCAAACTGCTAGGTTGGCAGAAGCTGGGACTAGTGGCAGGAGCTCACCTCATCATGCAGCACCTGGGACTCGAACTGCCAGCCTACTGATCATGCAATCAACAGAGTCAGCATCTTAACCACTTCAGCCACTGCATGCTCTAATGAATGCTCATGTTTAAAATAGACGCTTGGTAGAGTTTTATTGAGGGGTGGGATTTTAGGCAGCGGTGGTTGTATACAAACAGCACTTGAAGTTCATTCAAAAACAGCAGCACCAAGAATGAAATTAGAGGACTTAATTCCTATGTTAACTCAACTAGTATAGGTCCATCAGATCAACTTGAACCTGATCAGTAAACACATGATTTGTTTAAATACCTTAACATGGCAGAGCCTGTCTTTTTATGATTGTGAAAGCTGGACAGTGAAGAAAGCAAAGCTGGGGTGGGGGAGGGGAGGGGAGAATCAGCTCATTCAAAATGTGGTGCTGGAGTAGAGTTAAAGATATATCTTGGATTGCTAAAATAACAGCAACCAAATAAATGGGTATTAGAGTAAATCAAGTCTGAATACTCCTTAGAAGAAATTTGTGGATTTTCTAATCAGCCTTTTCTTCTTATCCGCCACTTACAAGACTCTTCCCCCTGCCAAAAAACAAACAGCAAAATGGTTGTATGTACAGGCTTTCTCCAGTGCTTGGCTTTGTTGACATATTGTTCATAATGGCACATTGGTTACTCATCTTCTCATTAGTTATGCACATTTTTTCCCAATGAAAAGCATTGTTGCCGTTGTGCCTATTTATAGCTATATCATTTTAAAAAGGGAAAATAATCTGGTTGAGAAACCAAAAGCTATGAGCATAGATATTCATAAATATTCTCACAGACCACTAATTCAGTATGTTTATTAAAATCAGTCAGTGCAGTTTTCTCTTTCATTCCAGGTCAAAGCCCATGAACTATGTTAGTAGATCTGTCAGTTTCAGTTTTTCCCATATTCACTTTTTCAAACAATTTTTAAAAATGCCCCGTCCTCTCCATTTCAATATGAAGACATATGTTAATTTTGATAGACTCTTATCTGATATGTACTATAAAGACAGTCCTATACGTCCATAGCCACAAGATGACATATGGTGGTGCTGGGAAGATTTATGTTTGTTTAGCAATGTCTCTGTGTTCCACAGCTAAAATCTCATATTAATAATTAAATTTCCATTGCATTTTTTCTCTTCCTCTTCTGTCTAGCCCAGAACTGCAGTTACGTTTTGCAAGGCCCGAACGGGACGATACAGAGCCCAGGATTCCCGTACGGCTATCCAAATTATGCAAACTGTACATGGACAATCACAGCCAGGGAGCACAACCGAGTGCAACTTGTATTCCAGTCCTTTGCGCTAGAGGAAGATTTCGATGTGTTATCAGTTTACGACGGGTTGCCCCAGCAGGGAAATCTAAGAACAAGGTATGGGAACGCTAAGAATCTTTCTGTGAGGTTGCTTTTGCTGCTATATCACTTGAGGCTGGAGAATGTTCATAAACACATCAAGATGTCTGTTGGTTGGATTAAAACCCTTAGATGGAAGGTTTTGTGTTTCAGGAGCTTTCTCTTTTAACTGGGAAGTCATCTCAACTGTCTGGATTTCTCAGGCTTGATAAGGCCTGGGGAAAAATGTTGCAGAAAAGTATTTGATGGTGCAGTGTTATCTTGACAGTTGCTGCTTGAGACATCTGGAGAAATTAATTAGAAGTTGGTGACAAAGGAGCTGGGCTCGAACTTGAAGTGGAAACTTCTTAAAAGCCAATTGCCTCTTTCCAAGTTTTTGACAGATCAGTACTTGGCAAATTCTGAAAAAGTCCTACCCTCCATTCCAGTTTGGCTGGGATAGACCCAATTAATCCTCTGTCATCCTACTTTTTCAGCTACTTTTAAAATGTCCCAGTTTCTCCCTCTTCCTCTCACTGGGCTTATCTCAATAGCTGCAAACTCAAATCAAAGTGCAAAAATAGTTTTTACTCATTTAACTTGAGGGGAGAAACTGGAAGGTGTCTAGAGGTAGGCAAGCTGATCAAAGGTCTAGAAGCCAAGCCTTATGAGGAATGACTGAGAGAGCTGTGTATGTTTAGCTTGCAGAAGAGAAGACTGAGAGGTGATATGACAGCCATCCTTAAATATCTGGAGGGATGCCATGCAGTAGATGGAGCAAACCTGTTTTATACTCTTCTAGCAACTGGAACACAAACCAACAGATTAAAATTATAAGAAAAGAGGTTCCACCTAAACATGAGGATGACCTCTTTTTTTTTACTGCAAGAGTTATTCAACAGTGGAATGGGCTACCTCAGAGGCTAGTGGACTCCTTTTCTTTGGAGATATTTAAACAGAGATCTTTCAGGGTTGTTTTAGTTGCATGCATATCCCTCTATGGCAGGGATTTGGACTAGAGACCAAGTGCAGTCTCTTCCATCTCAAGATTTTATTATTCTAATGGAAGCTGGGAGGTAGGGCCAGTCAAAGCAAAGTGGATGTTTTAGGAAGATAATCTTAGGCAATCTAGAGATGAAAACAGCAGAAGGCCCTTAGCCATTCCCCTCTGCTGAAGACATGCCATTTAGCCTGCCCTGCATCTCTGTTGACCTCAAGGCTAGTGACAGTGTCTCATCACCAGTGTTGATGGAAGATTTAGTTCACAGTCTGCAGAGGAACTTCATCTTCATCTTAGGCAGAAAAATATCTGGCCCTGTTGGGAAGCAGTTCTTTAACAGGAATCCTGTCTTGCATAATGGAGAACCTTGGGTCCCCCTGAGAAATGCTCTCACCTCAACTCCCTGGTTGAAAGTGATCTCGCTGTGACAAAGGTTCAGAAGCAAGCTAAGGGTATGATAATGAGTGGTGGTGATCTCTCATCACTGTTCTGAACTAGGTATTATCTGGGTGAATTTCTATGTGGCTAGTTTTCATGCATGGGGTCAAATGTTGACAACTCATCATTGTCTCCTCTGACTTTGAAGTCCTTCCAAAGTTCTCATGTGTTACATTATGTAGAAAGCCATTTGCTCTCTGGCATAACTTCAGAACAAGTCCCACAGCCTTGCAGTGTCTCAGTTAGCTCATTTGGAAGAATCTGGGTTAAAGAAGCAGAAACAACAATGAAAACCAGATGTTCTGTTGGTATAGGAGATGAGCAAAGGCAATGTGGGTAAATAAATCATGCCCCACACTTGGGACAATGGAGAGTTTAGAGAGTCTGTGTTTGAATTTGCTTATTTATTTATTTCAAATGAGGTTTGTGTAACTGTATTGTTTTACTTTAAGTGAGGAAGTGACTTGTTCCATCCACATAAAGGTAGACTGGTGATGGAAAAGCAGAATGCTCCTTGTTGCTTGTCTCTGGATATCAAGTGGTGTTACAAGGCAATTCCTGCAACCAGAAACAAAACTCTGAGAAGTCTGGGGCACTGCAGAGGAGTTTATTATTCTTTGGTTGAGAGCAAGTAATGCCGTTCTGTTACATGATCTACTAGCAAATATATGCACCTTCTCATTATCAAAAGAAGCAAGATATAATTTTAGCAATTTTCATCCTGCTGTGAGAAAGTCCTCAAAAACTCTGCAGCCCCCAGCGATTCTGACTGATCTGTATTTGATCAAGAAGTCAGTCCTATTTCTGCTAACAATTTTAGTGCTATCTTCTGCCTATTAAACTGTCCCTTTGTTTGAGTCAGAGCAGTTGCCAATGCTGTAGTTTTCTTTTTTCCTAAGCTATCAGTTGTAGATCTCCCCCACCACCCAACTCTTGCTTCCTAAGATACACCATCCATCATCCAAGAGCTAGCCTGAGAGATGGATGACTGTACATCATTTATCAAAGCTCATGCTACCAGCTTGCTGGGCAGAAAAGGGGAGGAAAATATGACTGGGTAATGTCTTTGGAAGGGAACAAATGTACAACAGTAAAGGAGTAAACTGCATTAGAGCTAGTGTGGTATAGTGCTTTGTGTGTTGAACTGGGACTCTGGGGAACAAGAATTTGCCTCCCCACCTAGCCATAGAAAACCACTAGGTGAGCTTGGGCAAGTCATACTCTCTCAGCTTAAGATGAAGACAATGACAATGACAAAGCTCCACAGAATAAATCTTGCCAAGAAAACCCTAGGAGAGGGACTCCAAAAGGCACACATCAACAAGAGGAAAAGGAAGAGGAGGAGAGCCAGTGTGCTAGTAGTTTGAGTGTTGGAACAGGAGACCAGGGCTCAAATCTTGCTCAGCCATGGAAACCAGGGCTCAAATCTCACTCAGCCATGGAAACCCACTGAGTGATCTCAGCATAGTCATATGCTCTTAGCCTCAGATGAAGGCAATGACAAACCTCCTCTGAACAAGCCTTGCCAAGAAAACTCTTAAGAGATGGTTGCCATAGATTAGAGTCAATGTGAAGGCACATAAGAACATGTTACAGACAGCTATAAATCCCAGCCTGAGATTTACTTTTAAAAAATAAGGATTTTTTTTTAATTAGTAACATTTATACTGAGTGTTTCCTCATGAGCTCAAGGCACTGTATATGGTTCTTGTTCTTCTCTTCTTAGCCTCATAACCCCCTGTGAAGTAGATTAGGATAAGAGAAGTGACTCGTTCAAGGTTATCAAATTAGTTTTCTGGCTGAGTGAGGACTGGAACCTGGATTTTCCAAAGCCCAGTCAAGGGAATGAAGAATATTTGCAAAAGTCTTGTTCTTTATTAGAAAGACTGGTTGTATAAATGTCTGTATGCTGAGGGTGCACTCCATGTATCCAAAGAAGTGAGCTATGATCCACGAAAGCTTATCTGAAATAAATTGGTTAGTCTTTAGCGTGACAAAGGCCTCTGTGATGTCATGGGTTTGTATTTGAAAATGTTTGATTTATTGTGTGTATATTAGACATAAATAGCTGTTGGGAATGGAGAGAGAATGTTGAAGTGAATACTGCTTGGTGGAATATTTGAGGAAATTTGCATAAGGCTGATAAATGATGGTGAATAACAGTTGGGAATATGGTTGGAGTTGGAAGTTAGCTAGTCTTAAGAGTTTGACTTACTGTAAGGGGGTGCCCCATGTTCCTCCTGGCCATGCATTATCCTGTTTGGATGACACTGGCCAAAACCCCAGGGCCAGGATCAAACTGGATTGTAGCAGACTGATTTTCTTCTCCGTTTCCCTTTTCTTCTATAGTAATAGCAAGTACATTTCTATACTGCTTATCAATGCACTTAAGCACTCTCTAAGCAGTTTACAATGTATGTAAGCTAATTGTCTCCAACAAGATAGACACTCATTTTAGTGATCTATGGAAGGATGCAAGGCTGAGTGGACCTTGGAGTTCCTGGGATAGAACTCACAACCTTGTGGCTGTGAATGGCTTGCAGTACTTGCATTTAACCACTGTGCCACCAGGGCTCTTACAATTTGCTTTTCTCCAGTACAAAAAGTAATGCAGTGAATTCGATGGACGATACAAATGTGAGTCACATAATGTTCCATTCAGTATGCAGCTTTCCCTTTTTAAAGTCAAGTGGGACTCATTTTTAGCAACTTTTGGACCACTGTATTACTTTATCATAACATATGGCCTCCAGCTATTGTTGGACTGTAAGTTCCAGCAGCCCCAGTTGCCTTTAAACTGTCCCAGTTTCTCTCTCCTCCTTCCCCTTCATCCTAGCTTACTTCATTTGCTGCAAACTGAGTTCAAACTACAGATGTTGTTTGCAGTCAGTTAACTCAGCAAGAGGAAAGGAGAGGAGGAGGTAGGCTCTTGTCCTCCCCAGTAGGCTCAGGAAAAAGCAAATTGTTGCAGCCTGCCCTAGTTTGTGTGTCCTTTCTCATTCATGATCTATTAGACCATATGACACAGCAGCTTTTGGCAAGGGCCAGGTGCCAAAGGTAATTTGTCAATTGCCATTCAATTCCTCATTACAAACCAGTCTGAAGATGTAAAACTCCTCAGCAGAGTACCAACACCACACTCTGATATTGTTGGGACAACATGTGTCCTGGTTTTCATCTGAAATGTTGGATGGGGACTATGATTCTGGAGAGCAGAGAGTGGTTCCCAGTTTGGCTATGAAACCCATTGGATGATCTTGGGCAAGTAATATGCTCTGAGCCTCAGGGGAAGGCATTGGCAGACCTGCAGACCTCCTCTGAACAAACCTTGCCAAGAAAGCCCCATGATAGGTTAGTCTTAGGGTAGCCATAAATCAGAAATGACTTGAAGGCACACAACAACAAACAACATGGTAGTCTTATGCAAAATTTCTGCCACCCAGCCAGGCCCTCTTCCAATATATGCCATTCCTTTCCAGTCCTGTTTCCTTTCTCCCCCACTTTAAATCTCTTACAGTGGACAATCACAGTTGGATACTAAGCATGTTCAGTTCTCACTGGGCTATCTTGGAGTTATTGGGCTCTTTCTTGCCTTCATTAAGCTTTAAAAAATGGTTATGCCATAGATAATGGAGCTTCCTCCAACAATGCCATTCCCTCCACTCTACTTTCTTTGAGCTACAATTTCTGTTGGGACTCTCCACCTCTGTTCAACTGTTGGAGGTGCTATACAAATCAAGGGAGGAACAAGAGCCTGTGTTTTTATATCCTTTCCCACTTATTGCCTGTATTCTGACTGTTGGCCCTTGCATCAAGGAAAGCATTTGCTAACAGAGTCAGCTTAGGGGAAACAGTAGAATCTTTTATACATTATTCAGGGAGCGTCTGTTGGCAATAACTTGCTGTTTAATGGCAGCCACTGAGCCTGGTGCCAGAAGGATACATCATTTTGTTAATAGAGAAATGTCCATCCGAGATCTGCAAATAAATGCTGTTGGCATTAGGAGAATAAGTGTCTTGAATCCTTTTGCAGCTGTAAAACCTGTCCTCTTTGGCAGAATCTTTGAGCTGATGAAAGAAATAATTTTATTGTTATTATAATCATAGAAACCTTGTATTGTGCAATTGTAGACCCCGGTTAACAGCATGACAGTTATCAACCAGGTTAATCATTTTAAAGATCACCCCCAAATTATCTGTCGGATTAATCATTCACTTAATCTTCTCACAGAATTGAATTGTGACGATCCTTACTTAGTTGTGCCAAAACCTTTAAATTCATTATGTTTTTTTTAAAAAAGTAAGGTTCTGTGAGAGCAATCTGCTTAATAACACTATCTTCATTTCTCTCTTTTCCTTTAAATCACCTTTCACAAATGAAGTGACTGATTAAATTAATAGATTGGATCCAGACTAGGTTAGTCATACCTCAGTGGGGCTGAAGCACAACTACCATGGTTTGACTCTAACCCAATGTGCACACCTTCTATTAATGTATGCTCTTATTAGGAAGAGTCAAATCTTGCAAAGCAAAGTGGGTTGCTGGATGATCCACATCAACCATCTGCTCCAGACCTCCCACTTTCTTTTCTTGTATGATGTGGCTGGCAGTTCCAAAACTCATAACAGTATGAACATCATGTTAGCTACTGTTCTTGAGCTGGTTAGTCCTGAACCTTAGTTGAGCCTCTTCCATCTCCCACCAGTGGGAACAATACATTGAGGGAGAACATTACCAGAGGGCCTTCTCTGCTGGAGCTCTTGGAAGGTCCAGCTGGCATCAAACTTGGTTTCATTTCAGCACCAACTTCCCCCAAAGTGTACATTAGATGGTTTTGAACTGCTTCAACTTTTTAAAGTTGTTCATAGAATCATAGGATCATAGAGTTGGAAGAGACCCAAAGGGCCATCCAGTCCAACCCCATTCTGCCATGGGGGAACACAGAATCAAAGCACCCCCAAAAGATAGCTATCCAGCCTCTGTTTAAAGACCTCCAAAGAAGGAGACTCTACCACTCTCTAAGGGAGTGTGTTCCACTGAAGAACAGTTCTTACTATCAGGAAGTTCTTCTTAATATTTAGGTGGAATCTCTTTTTCCCTAGTTTGAATCCATTCCTCTAGGTCCTATTCTCTAGAGCAGCAGAGAAGAAGCTTGCTCTATCCTCAATATGACACTCCTTCAAATATTTCAACATGACTACCATATCAACTCTTAACCTTCTCTTTTCCAGGCTAAACATACCCAGCTCCCTAAGTTGTTCCTCATAGGGCATGGTTTCCAGACCCTTCACCATTTTTAGTCACCCTGCTTTGGACAATTTGTTAAATTGTTTCATACTTTCTAGTCTGTTTAAATTATTTTAATTATATAAATAAACTTCTTAAAAGGATTTTAGTTGTACACTGCCCTGACATCCCATAATATTGTTAATATTTGGCATCAAGTGAAGGTTTGTTGTTGTTGTTTTTCTGAGAGGAAAATGGTAGCCTAGAAATGCGTTGGCTTTCTTAGCTGCCGCATCACATTACTGACTCATGGGCAGCTTGTGGTCCACTAAGACTCCCAGATACTTTTTGCATGTACAGTACTGCTTTTCTCCCAAGAAGCAACCATCTTTTGAGCACTGTCTCTCTTTGATAGCACTGTCTTTGAGCACTGTGTTTCTACCATTGGAAAGTCCCCCATTTTTGCTTCTAAGATATATTTTGTGCATTTCAGCTGTTCACATTTATAATATGTGCATTTTGTGTGTGTGTGTGTGCACTTTATGTTTCACATACCACGTAAGCCTCACAATTATATGTGTGCTCAAGATGAGTGTCCAGATTCTCATGAGAGGTTTTGAGAGGTGCAAAAAATGCTCCTTCTTTTGGAAACTGCCAAGGCCACTGAAATTTGTTTCTATCCCTTCCTGGCCCCTCAGTGTCTTACTTGCTGAGCTAGGAATGAAGCATTTGGCTCCCCATTCACTGTAGAAATGTTTTTTGCCCTCATTCACCTTGTTACTTAACTCCTCTTGCAACCTCTGCAGAACATCCAAAACAGCAGTATCCAAAGAAATCATGCATCTTTGCATTAGCCTTTGTGAAAGGCAAATCTTGCTGTGCTGGAAGGATGTGGGCAGTTGATTATTTTACTTTATTTTGTCATGTTGTATTAACTTGCCCAGAGTTAAATGCGCCTACAGCTGTGTGCAGCTACTGAAATGTAATAAACTATGAACCATTTGTCTCACAGATATATTCACCTGGGAAAGGTCAGATAGTTAGAGGTCCTGTCATATCCTTGTAGGGCAGTGCTGAATATTTATTTGTGACATCGACTCTCACTACTGTGTAAGGCAAGAAAGACGAAGGACGGTCAGAGCAGGTCTTGAGTAAAATGAATCAGCACATTTCTCCAATAGTTAGAAACTGGTGCGCTTGCATGGGGCCAGATTTGTTTTACTTGCTGCTTTGAAGAGATTTTTCCCTTAAAGGTTGTCTTTTAGCCAGAGCTTCCAAATAGCTGAAAATGACAGCAGCACTCCATCAAAATAGCAAACAGTTGCTATTAAAACAAAACGAAAAGGCCCAGTAAAAATGAAGAAAAAGCAGCATCACCGTATCAACTGGAGGCATAACAAAGGCTGCATCTGCACTGCAGAAATAATCCAGGCTGACACCACTTTAACTTCCATGGCTCTATGCTATGGATTTTTAGGATTTGTAGTTTGGTGAGATATTTAGCCTTCTCTGTCAGAGAGCTCTGGTGCCACCACAAACTACAAATCCCAGGATTCCATAGGGTGGAGCCATGACAGTTAAAGCGGTGTCAAAACTGCATTAATTCTCTGTCTTAGTTCTCATAAGCCCACACCAAAACACACAGTGTAGCCCATAGGAATCAGAATAGGAGATATTTTTTGTACCAACTTTCTAGTTTTGCTAGGAAGGTCTCTCTATCAGTGACCCGAAATTATTTGGTCTTCGCTGGTTTTCCAAATTGCTTCTTAACATTATTATTATTATTATTATTTAAATAAGATGTTCTGCTGCTTCAGGAGAGCTGTGATTCAACCATTTAAAATAAGAAATATTTCCCCTTTCTGTCTTTAAAAAATATACGTTTCCCCCCCATACATGCACACATACCTGATGATCATTTTGACCTTCAATGAGTGTGGTGAATGGGAGGTAGAGTGGGCTGGAGAAAGGTAGTTGACTGAGAAAAACAGAATGAGAAATACACAATCAAGATTTTAAAAAAACAGTCCTGAAAGGAGATCTGCTCTCTGTGTTCTAAATGTGGCATGAAAATGGGAGGGTGAGGTCTAACTCTTGGATCTGCACTGTGTCTGATTTATGCCATCTGAGCCAATTTGCATATTTGTTTCTTATTTTGCATAATTAATCTCCATCTCTGTTTGCGGGAAGGATGAAGCTGTGTGAAGACATTAGATACACTGGAACCCTACTCCCAACCATCGGAAATTTTCTGCAGCTGATATTCTTGCTTCATAGATTTCGTCAGCTGTTGCCCACAGTTTCAACCATAGGTTTGCAGCCATAAAGGCTAGGAACATGATTTAAAAGAAGAAGAAAAAACCCAGGGCACATGCATAGTAGGATTTAACATACCCACTTGGACATGTCACTCTGTTTCTGCCTTTCTGTAAAGTTCTGGTGCACACATGAACTGAGGTATTAAAGAAGTGTGTGTGTATTGTGTGCCTTCTAGTCACTTGAAGGCACACAACACACACGCACCTCTTTAATAATGGGGTTTTCCTGGCAAGATTTACTCAGAGAATGTTTGCCATTGCCTTCCCTTGAGGCTGAGAAAGTGTGACTTGCCTAAGTTCACCCAGTATGTAGAGAGATCTTGTAGCACCTTTGAGATTAACTGAAAGAAAGAAGTTGGCAGCATGAGTTTTCATAGATTTGGGGCCTCGGCAGACGACCAATAGGGTCGACTCCGAGGCAAGGAAGAGGAGGGGCAGCCGCACGAGCGGCGCCCCTTCCTCCCGAGGTTGCCCTCGGAGCTGCCGGCCCTCTGCACGGCTGGCGCGCCGAGGGCAACCTCCCGCCGCAGCGTCCTCACACGCTGCGGTGGAAAAGCCAGGGAAAGTGCACCCGACGCGTTTAGGGTGCACTTTCCCTGTCTTCTGAAAGGAGCACTGATTTTGCGCTCCTTTCAGAGGCGCCGATGGTGCGCCGTGGTGCGGCTGCCGTGCTCCCGCGGCACACCGTCCCTGGGCGTCCCCGACGCCCTGGTCTGCTTCCCCCCTTGGTCTACTTCCTCAGATGCTTTTGGTGGAGTGGAAGCCAGAGACAGACAGACATATGCCCTTAGTATGTGAGAATGTAAATTCAAATTTAAAATCCTTTGTGTATGGAAATGAAGTGGCATATCCAGTTTTAATGATGGTTGTTTGTGGACAAAGACATAGCCATTGTGTATGGAAATGAGGTGGCAAGACCACTTTGGCCTTGGAAACCAGCCTGTAGGTGGGGAGAATAGATGAGTGTAGGATGCCCCCCATGAGGATGGGGTCAGATAAATTACAGGAAGAGTATGTCATGCAGGAGAAAAGGAGAGAATTATAAACATGAAAACTTTTTTGCAAGCATGACCTTCAAAGTTTTCTTAAGCAAGGCACTTCTTGAGCTGCTCTATTTCCCTTTTATCAAAATTAATGGCTGCCTAGCAGAGGTGATACCATCTGAGTAGATCATTGAAGATACAATTAAAAAATGTGGAGGGCTAGAGCTAGAGATATCACATGGAAAATTGACAAATCTCCTGCACCCATTGACTATGATTCATTTCTCCTGCTGAATCCTCTCGGCATGGGAGGGTGGGGAAGCAGAACAATGTTGCCGTGAGGAGCAGATTGAGTTGGAATATTGTGCTCAGAAAGGCAAGCCAAAAAAATGTTTCCCCTCCTTTCATTACGGGAAGCATCTGTTGGGTTTTTCAAGCATTGCAGGATATGCCTTACATGATATCCTACAAATGGCTACCTCTCCAAAGGCAAGATGCAGGAACCTTCAGACCTCAGCTGGTAGGCAACTGGGGGCTGACACTGGGATTTTATCCAGATCCTGGAGTTTTTACAGAGCCCTCCCAGGATCTGCTGGATGTGATTTGGTCAAATCAAGAATGAGAGTTTATATAGGAGTTGGTTGCTGCATCCCTTCTTGACTGATAAATTCAGACATAAATCTTTGATGATTTCATTCTTGCATGCATGAATGAGTAATTCCAAAACTTTCCTCCCCTCCACACAAAATTATGAGGAATGCTGTGCATTTTTGAAGAAATGCTTTGGGGAGGGGCATTTATTTGTGTAATGTGTGTGTGTTGAATAAATACATTTTACAGGACCTTTTTCACCCATTGCACCATATATGCACAAGCAACTTTTCCAAACAATGAAAAAGTCCCAATGTGGAAAGAACCTTCATTGCCCTTTTCTCAATGAGGTGTTTTGATGTGACAAAAGACCTGTTATTGTTACTGTCTATACATCCCATCTTTTCCCCTGTCTGGGACTCAGGATTACAAAGGTTAAAATAGGTACTGCTTTAAAATTCATATTGTACAAAAAAACAAAATAGCATCCAATCAATAACAGAATTAAAATCCATCAAAAGCAAGATTGTTTTTCAAGATAGCAACCCGTAAATGGTGCAAAACATTTTGAAAGGGCATCTCCATCCCCCTCCAAGCAATTGGTCCCCAAAGACCTGCCAAAATGAAAAATTCTTTATTTGCATACAAACGTATAGCAGAGAGAGATTCCAGTCTAGGATGGGAATTTCAGAAGCTGGGAGCTGCCACCAAACAGGACCTTTCTCATTTAGCAAAAGACAATTTGGAATTCTTCTTTACCTCCCTTTTGGTCCATATACTGAAATTGTCTTCTCCCTTCTCCTGAGCAGTCAAAATGAAAGGGGAGCTGTGGTGAAGCTGTGCAGGCTCTTTGGCGGTAGCTCACAATTCCTCATTTTGCTTATCATCCTCTCTGCCCCTGAGACCCAGAGCAGGATTCAATTGCCAGAACTCAGGCCCTGGGTCTCCAGTTTTCATGGATCATCTCTAGGTGGGAGATGAGAGTGCAAATTCTCTGGTTTTAGTATGCTCAGCCCACTAGACAAGCGGAAGGGACCGCGTGCAAATCTCCAGCTCATTTAGGACAGCAGCAGCTTGCTACAATTCACAAGGCTTAGCTAATTTGTTGCTTCAGCTTGCAAAAGTGCTCCAAGGGTTCTGCATATTTGCCTATTTCATTTCCCTTTCCCTCCTCAAATGTGCAAGGGCTCACCTTCCATTCTACTCTGCATCCACTTTTTGGCTAGAAGCAAGTAGCCCAGAGTAAAAGTCCTTTATCATGTCTCACCAAGTTGATGAGAAGGAATAATCCATCATTTCATCTTGATCTTGGAACAGCCCCTTTAGCTAAGATTTCCATCTTAATTTTGAAAAAGGAAAGTTGGTAGTTAATACAGGACATTTCTTGACATCAGTAGGGGGTACCCCTAGGTCTCAATTTTGGCTCAGAAACCTCAAGGCCTGGGACAGTCCTGAACTCTGTGAATCATAGAAAGTTGCTACCACGGCTGCATCCACACTGCAGAAATAAACCAGTTTGACACCACTTTAACTGCCATGGCTCAATGCTATGAAATTCTGGGAACTCTAGTTTGTTGGGGCACCAGAGCTCTCTAACTAAGAAGGCTAAAGGTCTCAGCAAAAATTACAGTTCCCAGAATTCCATAGCATTGAGCCATGGCAGTTAAAGCAGGGCCAAACAAGATTATTTCTATAGAGCAGATGGAGCCCAAAAGTAGAAAGAGAGGAGCTTATCACTTGGGGTTTAATAGAATCAAGCCTCTTGGGCTGCAGCCGGAAGGCGGGATGGAGGCAGGGTTATCGTATGCTAAATTACCACTGAATCGCTGGCTGCCATCAGTCCAGGTCCCAGCTAAGCTCAGTTGGCGCTTTTTAGAAATCGGAACACTTTCTGGTTTCTAAAAAGTGCAAGCTGAGCCCGGCTGAGACCCGGGCTGATGTCAGCAGGCAATTTACATGCGATAATCCCCACCTCCATCCTGCCTCCCGGCTCTAGCCCGGAAGGCTTGATTCGATATAAAACCCCAAGCGATAAGCTCTAGAGACTAGAAATAGAAAAAGAACTAAACAGAATTTTAACTCAGTCTTGATTTTTTACTTCTAAACATTCTGAGTGGAACCTAGAATGAAGGTAGGTAAACAGTCCCTATCTGACCAAAGTGAACTATAAATTGGGTTGAAATCTTACTTGTGTTCAACTGGCTGTTGTGTTATGTCAGTGTGGGGAAGCGGTTTGGTTTTTTAGAAGACATGATGCAGGAGAATCACTAACCTTCTCTTTGAAAGATGAAGAAAGCTCCACTGGGGCTGTATATTTATTCTTACTGCCTCCACACAGATCTTTCCATTTATTTTTTTTAAAGTATTCATACCCCATCACCTTCTGCCAAGACATCTTAGCATGGATTGCAGTAAAAAAAGAAAGAAAAAGGAATAATACTATGAATCTAACTGAATTACAGTAGAACAAAAACTGTCATAAAAATAACAAATCTGGGCCTGGAGCAGACAGACAGATTCTTCTAAACAAATGTTTCAGCTTTCAAGTGAGATGAAACTACCTTTGTTCAATGGCAAAAGCTTCCAGCCTCCTCACAGCTGTGCCGGTGAAGGCAAAGAGAAGGAAGAGTGCATGAAGATGAATTTAATATTATTCATTCTTGTAGTGCTAAGCCATGGTTTGGAATTATGTGTCAAGCCATTTCATACATGACAGTTAGCACTACAGGTCAAAAGAGGCAACATGGTGTGATGGTTTGAGTGTTGGACTTAGGAGCAGGAGACCTTTGGATAGTGGAGGGTGGTAGAACCATAGGACCAAAGGTTAGGGTGGTAGAACCATAGGACCAAAGGTTAGGCAACCCTAGCATCTAGATGTTTTCTGGTCCATACCTGTCAATAGTTCTAGTCATCATTGCCCATAGTGAGGAGGAATTATGGGAGATGTGGACCCAGAGACATCTGGAGTGTCAAAATTGCCCACTCCATCATTAGAGGAATGTAAAGAGATACAGGATACAGGAGATGTTTGAAGGTGGTGTTTGTGTGTCTTCAAGTCGCTTCCAACTTGACTTTGTGACCCTATCATGAGTTTTTCTGGGGCTGGGAGTTTGTGACTCACCCAAGTTCACCCAGTAGGTTTCCATGGCCAAGCGGAGAAATGAACCCTGATCTCCAGTGTTGTAGTCCAACACTCAAACCACTAAACCAAGCTGGCTCTCAGGCATATTTTGAAGGTACAGACAGAAAATTTGTTGGCAATCTGGATTTGACAGGAAGTCATTTATGGAGTGCAACCTTTTGGTCAGAATGAATAATTTTGGCAGCAGACATCTGCTAGGTGTGAATGGGCAAAGAAGACTCTGAAAGATGATTGAAACAGACAGTGCAATAGTCAAGAAGAGGGATAGCCAAGGCCAACAGAGATTTTCATGTAAGGGGAAGAGAGGAAAGAATATTGTATTTTGCTTTTAAGGGATAAGCAACATGATTTAGTGACAGATTTAAGATGTGCAGGGAGATGATAGAGATGTCAAGGAGAAGTCTTCAGTGTTAATGCCTGATAAACAGTAGAAATGGTGACTTCAGTGGGTAAGGGGAATGAATGAGAAGATGTGGGCTCCAGAGAAAAGATAAGATCAGCTTGATAGATGACATTTATGTCCTGCCTTTCCTCCACTGAGCTCAAGGAGTTATATATGGCAATTTTCCTTCACCAATTGCCATATGTGTGTTAGCAAAGTGCCTCTTCATTTCTATAGTATATCATGTAGCTAACTATCATGACACGTATCCCTATGTTATGCTTCCTCTTGGATTGGCTGTCTTCATGTATCCTGCTGTTCACAGAGGTAGAATTCAAAGATATAGCTGTGTTAGTCTGTGAAATCAGTATGTAGAGAGATCTTGTAGCACCTTTGAGAGTAACTGAAAGAACGAAGATGGCAGCATGAGCTTTCCTGGACTTCACTGTACTTCCATCTCAACATCTCCCTGCTATTCACAGTCTGTGCTAACATTTGCTTAAATGGAGCAGATGGAATGACTCCTTTGTGAAGAGCTGCAGTGCAAGCCCTAAAACCACTAGAGTTGTGAATTGGAGTTGTGGAAGGGTCACCATGAGTGCATCTACACTGTAGAAATAATGTAGTTTGACATCACTTTTAACTGTCAGGGCACCATCCTAGAGAACCCTAGGATTTGTAGTTTTGTGAGGCTCCAGCACTCTTTGATAGAGAAGGGTAAAGATCTTGTAAACCTACAAATCTTAGGAGTCCAGAAGACGGAGCCTTGGTGTCAAACTACATTATTTCTGCAGTGTAGGTGCACCCCAAATGATCATCTAGCTTGCGTGGTTGGCTGGAGGTTGTTTTTAAAACAGACTTTAACATTTGTTGGCCTGAAAACAGTAAATAAAGTGTTACGGTGACACTGTCTATCATAACACCCTTAATACACCTGATTTCCTCTGCTTTTGGAAGTCTAAGTGGGTTCAGATCTAGTTAGTACTTGAATGGGGGCCCACCAAGGTATACAAGGCATCTCCAAGTAAAGGGGGGAATAATATCTGCCTGAAACCCCAGAGAACTTCTGCCAGACAGAGGTGACAAGTTAGATGGATTAATGGTCTGACTTAGTATAAGGCAGATATTAAGGTCTCCATTCCCATAAGCACTACAACAAAGGCATTTACAATATCTTCAGATAGAAAAGAGGTAAAGCAGCTGATATCAGGGCATGCACAGAAATGGCAGATTTGAGATGCTTAGTCATACTGAGTGTGTAGGCATAGAACATGGATATAAACCCCAAACTGCTCTAGGCAGATGTACATATGCAGAAATTAGATACGTTGCTGCTGTTGTTGTGTGCCTTCAAGTCAGTTCCAACTTATGCCAACCCCAACATGGAGTTTTCTTGGCAAGCTTGTTCAGAGGGAGTTTGCCATTGCCCCCCTCTGAGGCTAAAGGAATGTAATTTGTCCAAGGTTAACCAGTGTATATTCATGGTCAAGGAGGGACCATAGTCCAACACTTAAACCACTACACCATACATAATAGATTCTACCAATTAACCAGCTCAGTTCAAATGTTAGCAGTGTCTCTAGATTTCAACAATATTGGACCTTTGTATACCTCTTTCAGAAAGGCCCCTAGAGGTGTGGTTCCATGACCTAAAGGAACTATCTCATGCATTCACCTGCTTTGCCTGATGGTAGAAAAACATGGAGCAAAGCCTAAGATATCTACCTGACCAGAGATAGATGATCCATCCTATAACCTTGCTTAATCTTCCCTCTTACTTTCTGCCAATCTGTTTAAATCTGGATTGCAAGGTTCTCTGTGCAGACAGCTGTCCTTTGTTTGTGTTCTCTTGAGAAATACCTCTACAGAAATGGTCCATGTTAATAAATAAAGGTAGGTGTTAATAATATAATCATAAGATTGCTTAGTGCATGGGGGAAAGCTGCATTTATCCTTCATTATCACATTGCTCCATAACATCCTTGCTCCTGTCTATATTAGGCATAGAAATGTATTTACTGTGGCCAATGAAAAACCCTGGCAGAAACAAACCATCTGACAACAGAGCTACACCCACACCAGTTGCAAATTTATGGAGCAAGCTTGTAATAGCTGGCAAAATCCTCATTTGCTGTGTCGATTTGCACTGTCTATCCATATTTATTTCAGCCATCAGCTGTTGTTCATCACAGCCAGATAGGATGCTGTTGTCTTAATCCCACGTCTCTGGTTAATGGGCTGTGTGCATATTTTTCTATCAAGCTTAGAAATTGAGTAAACACATATTTCTCAATTTTGGTTTGTAATCGCCTTGCTGTCCATGAATCACAGGAACCTGCTGGGCGAGAAGGATTTTGCATTGTTGCACCTATTTTCAATATACCTGTTCTATGTTGCGGTTTTTTCTTCCTGTTTGTTAAGAGTCACATTCGTAGGCTCTTTTGCTACTCATACCATACTCCCAAATCCTATTGGGATTGCTATTGCTACTCATACCATACTCCCAAATCCTATTGGGATTTATGACTAAGAACACATTAGACCCATCTGGATCATTGTTGAATGGTGAATCAGCAATTACATAAATCCCCATTGATAACAATGAGTCTACTTTAGTTGGATGTGCCAAGAGAATTCCAAGATTTATATTTCTCAACTTTAGAAAAAGATAGGTTTTATCAGAATTCTACAAGATGGGTGAAGATTTTTAAGGGCTAGATTCAGAGTAACAAAATATACAGGATCAGCATATATGCATATAGGAAAGTGTGACATTGGCCAAGAGCATTAGGAGAGGAGGTACAAATAAGGAACAGGGCAGGAAAGAGTATATACTACATCTGTCATTGTTCAGCTGGGAGACAGGAAACTTTTTTATTGCTCAGGTGTGGAGAACTTTGTGTTGGGGGAAGCTAATTTTGAAAGTTACAAGATACCAGTAGAAATTCTGGAAGATTCACAGTCATGCATAGCAATGGCTGAAACTGAAAGTTTGAAGAACAGAACAAAATATGTTGGAGTAAGATATCAAAATGTGCGAGACATGGTTCAAAAGGGTAAAATAGAATTGAGATATATAGAAACACAACACAACATAGCAGATTTGTTCACAAAAGCATTGACAGCGGAAAAACATGAAAGACTGACACAAATGGTTGGAATGACATTATAAGACACATACAATATTTTATTTCGGAGGGGATTGTTAAGGAAAATGCAACATGGGACATACAGTAATAGAAATAAAATATGTATGTGATAGTCACAGTGACTAAGCAGGAACAATCATGAAGCTACACAGGTGAAAAGGATAATGTAATTTGGATGCCTTGAGAGCCAAGGACAAAGTTATAGAGTGTATATTGAAAACACCTGTTGTAGATTGCAAACACCTGAGATTCATTAAGTAGTCAAGGTAAAATGATGAAATACTTGGGTTGGTCTTAAGTATGGGATGATCTATGTAAACCAATCAAAATGAATGTACATGCCCACTGGGTGGAAACTGACTAGTGGGTGGTGACTAACAATGGCTATAAGTGCAATGTTTGCCAATGCATATTGTGGTGTATGGTGGAGTAGTGTGGAGTATTTTTGGAGATATTGTGAAGTGTAGAGATTGTGATTTGTAGGGCATATAGTATTTATGTATATAGTAGAATAAAGTAGATCTTTTATATAAGACTACTGAGTTGTCTGGTGTCTTGAGGGAAGATACAAGAGCCAGAAGAATCCTGCAGAAGTTTGGAGACATCTCAGGAAGAAGAGTGAGAAGGCTTGGAGAGTTTGTCAGGGTCTTCAGCCTATTCTCTGAAACTCTGCTGCTTGGGAAAGAAGCATCAACCACTGATCAAAGCTGGTCAGCTCTGCTGCATAACAAGGTGGTGAGTTAGAGCCAGAGGTGAAGAGCTACAACTTCCATCATCCCTGACATTCTGGGACATTTATGCAGTCTGCTTTCTAGTCAAAAGGCCTTTGCCCAGGTCTCCAAACACTGCAGCACCCCCGAAATCCAATCCTGTTTCAACGACACAGGAGAGGTTTTGCTCTATCTGCATCTTTTCTCTTTGGTTCTTACTGTTTTTATATTGTATTGACATTAGCAGTTTGGTGGTGATTTCCCCCCTCATCTATTAAATTTCTTTTTCTTCCAAATAGCACCCTACCTCTTCTCCTTTCCTTTTTATCCAATCATTCAACCTCCATCAAGATATTATAGCACCCGAATGCATGGTAATCTGGACAATTGCAAAGCAAAGGTGCTTTTAAGAGCAGAAAATAATTCCAGATGCAATCATTATAAAGCTATTAGGGAGCCAGAGGAGGAGGAGAGGAACGAAAACAGCAACAGCCCCAAAGCAGGAAAGCAAGGAGACATGGTGTGTGTGGGGAGGGGGAAGCCCATTGAATTGTCATTTCCCTCCAACTGCTTTAACTTGTTCATTGGAATGTTTGAATAAAAAATACCCGCCATAAATTAAACAGTTTCCTGGAAGAAGAAAACGATGGAGAGAGATCATGATGGAGGGAATGCAAACCATTTTACTGCAATGGCCTGTAGGCAGTGATATTCTTTTTGACATTATTGATTGGATACTGCATATTCTCTTGGCTAGAAACATAATTAACCATTCTGTCAGGCTGGCTTGTTGCAACCGCTTGTCAAAATTTTGTTCAGGTAGATGTTTTTGTTGCTTAGGAGAAAGAGAAACAAAACAAATCAACAGGCACATCTTTTAGAATAAACAAAAATACTCCCACACAAACACACACTTGTTTTATGGAGGAGTGGCTCAGTTCCTCAGATTTAGCCTATTGGAAATTAGTCTTTTTAAACTGGGGCCATATTTGCTCTGCACTTATTGGAACTTATTACTGCATGAGGAGAAAATGGCTGCTAGCATAGATTGCTCTTAAAACAAAGGCCAAATTCTTATTTCATACCCTCCAACATTTCACAGATAAAAACTGGAAGACATGTGGCCCAGCAACATCCGAGTGTGGTCAAAATGACAGATGTTATTAATAAGGAAGGACATGCAACCTAGGAAAGGCTGCAGCAGTTTGCTTTTGCCTAAGACTACTGGGAAGGGCAAAATTCTACCCCTCCTCTGCTGAATTTAATGCAAACTACATTTGCACTCTGATCCCAGTTTGCAGCAATCTAAGTAGGCTTCAGCGGAAGGAGGAAAGTGGGTAGAGGAGAGAGAAACGGGAACCTTTTAAAAGCAGCTGAAAAAAAGTGGGATGGTGTAGGATTAATCGGGACTTCCCCTGCCAAATCAGGAAAGTTGGAGGATATGTTATTCCATACTTGTGTAGTATAAATCTACAATCCTGTAGTTAGACCTTGGTTGTGCTACACCACACTTCTAATACTTACATCCCTATGCATAGTCCATCCAATGCAATGGACCCTATCTACAGATAGAAGTATTTCCTCTTGTATGTCCAATTTGCACCCATATTTCTTGAAAGCTCAGCTCTCCATTGAAATCCTGTGGACATTTGATACCTGGGAGTGGAAAACACCCAGCAGGCCACTCGCTACTTATCACCACATTTTCCAAAATCCACAAAGCTAATGATCTCATTCTTGTACAGACATTTATTCATTTTATTGGTATTATTGTTGATAGAACTTTAATGCACTGCCAATGAGGGAAGGAATAGACTAGCTCACACAGCCAAATGAGAATGGATTTCGTGGGCTGGAATGATCTATCACTGAAATCAAACCTTTTTCATTTCCAAGGCAAGTTGCGGAGAGATTCCTAGAGAAACACCTTCCAAGATAGGTATGTTGCAAGGAAAATAAAGTTAGCCATATTATTTCAAGCTTTCCATCTGTATTGCAAGGAACAAGTGTGAGTCAAAGCAATTGCTAGGGTGAGCCAAGAGAACACTCATCCATCTTCAATGCATTTCTTAAGCTTTCAGGCCCACTTTCCAAAAGCCAGAATTTAAAGCCGCCTTTGAACAAAGGTTACCTCCACTTTGTTTACCTTGTTCATCATAAGTAAATCCAAGAGATGTATGGTGGTTTAGGAAGAGTCCAGCACACATCCTAAATTAAATGGAAGGAAAAACTTAGAGAAATGCAATAAGCTAAGAAAATTTTCCTCTCTCTTTCTCCTACGGCATGATAATTTGAAATTAACATGAAAATGAGTGTGATGTCAGTGCCTTGGAAGAGAGAATAAGGTGAGATTTTTTTGTTTTTTGTTTTTAAAAAAACTGCTTCCATACACGTGTGACAAAATGAGAACTGAGGCTATAATTGAATGAAAATAAATTTGCCATTAAGCAGAATGCTAAGCAAGATGTACTAGGGACAGAAACTGAGACAAGAAAGAATTAATCATGATCTCAGCCTCAAGCACCTTTACACATTCTCTCTTTGGGGGGTTGCAGACTGCCAGAAATAGTGTGAATTCAGTCCACTTTTAGGGTTAGGGTTAGTGCTAGGGAATCATGGGAATTGTTATTTTTCTGAGACATTGAGCCTTCTCTGTCAGACAACTCTGATGCCACAATAAAATACAGTTCCCATGGTTCCCTAACTCTAACCCTAACCCTAAAAGTGGACTGAATTCACACTATTTCTGGCAGTCTGCAACCCCCCTTTGTCTTAGTTCAGGTAGAGAAGGAAAATAGATCGCAATCCACCAAAGGACCATGGGACAATTTCCAGTGGGTAAATTAGTACAAGGATGTGCAACATGGTGCCGTTCAAATATTTGGGATTGCGCCTCCAAAGCTAATAAAGAGAAATATAGTCCAGTTTTCTGGAGTGTGCAACATTCCCTGTTTTCAGGCAAAAAATATTCTATTGGATCTTGCAGGACCATCATTTACAGGATTCACCCAATATGGATTCTACATCTGACTATGGAAGAAAAAGAAATGCAAGCTGGATGTGAATGCAGAAGCCATTGCATCAGATATTAGGTGTTGCTAGTAACACAATCAGGTAACAAGTACCACCTGCTGAAATTCCCCATTAAAGGTATGGGAAAGAAACAGGAGCCCTCTCCATTTGTCACTCTGGCAAGCCTAGTTCTTACTAGTATTACTTTTTAAAAATTTTGTAAGCCACCTTGAGACCTAGCTTGGCTAAAAAATTCAGAGTGTAAATAAAGGAACACAATATCATGAAAAAAAAAGTATTTTGTTTTGCTCTTTTACTGTAAACTATCTTAGGCCACCTGATGAGAGAGAAGAGGAGGATAAGTAAGTAGATCATGGAAGGCTATGGAAGGCCTTTAAAGACACAGGAGTGCCAATACATCTGATAGTCCTGATGAAGAATCTGTACTCAGGACAAGAGGCTACTGTCAGGACAGAACACAGAAAAGCAGAATGTTCCCAACTGGCAAAGGGGTCAGACAAGGTTGCATACTTTCACCCAGTATCTGTTCAACTTGTATGCAGAACATATTGTAAGAAAAGCAGGCAGAGGGTCTTGAAGAGGTCTCATCCATAGGCTTGCCATGAGTCGAGATCAACTCAAGGGCAGTTAACAACAAACAACAAGACACTAGCGTATAGAGTTCTATGTACTGGCTGCTTTTTCCTTACAGACTTTTCAAGATAGCCTCCCAACAAACTGAACTACTGAGCAGGGGCTTCCATTTTGTCAGTCTAGCCCCTACCCCAGTTTCTCTTGCTCAGTATTTGGCACTTTCTTTCATTTGTCTTTTGCAAGGAAAATCAACTGGAGGGATTAGCCTAATCAAAAGCAACATGGAATGAATGTCATTAAACAAAGACAAATGGCTTGAAAAATTAACACAAAGGTTTTGCCTTTGTATGTCATAACAGTATAATTTTAAGTCAGTGGAGCTTCGCATGGCCCAGAGCACTGCTTTTGCCTTCTGGGAACACAAATGTAAAGGACAACCGTCAACGCTGTGCCGCTGAGCTCCGCCTGGCAGACAGCGCTGCCCTTTAAATCTTTCCAGATCTGGCGCTATGGTGGAATTTTCCTTGGCTTCTGCACTGAGCTAATTTTCTTTGCTGATTAATGAGGTAGTTTAAGATATCAATTATTATTGTGCTCATATAAAATAATGCCACTCCACAAACCTCATTGTAATGGCTTGTAGCCGTATAAATTTCAAGTAGCAGCTGGGGGACTGAAAACAAAACAAAAACAATTGGGGAGAAAGTAAGCTGATGGAACTTCTTTTGAGAACTTTTGGCTGTGATGTTAAGTGTTATTCTAGACAGGAGGGCTTGCCCACTTCATGGGCAGTTTTATTTCTTTTCTCACAGTACGGAAGGAAGACGATACTTGTAAATTTGGGATAATTTCTAAATCAGGGTGGGGAGCTTGGGCAGTTTGGGGAGGGGGCAATTCTGCATCTCTGGGTTGCATGAATTTTCCCAGAATGTAAGAAACAAATAAGATAAACCAGATGTGGCAGGAAATCTACTCTGCTCCTTGTTATGTGTCTTTATGTTGGCTTGGACTTAACGGCAACCTTATCATAGGTTTCTCTTGGTAAGACTTCTTCAGAGGAAATTTGCCATTGCCTTTATTTAAGGCTGAGACAGTGTGACTTGCCCAAGGTCACTCATGATGTTTCCATGACTGAGAAGGGATTTTAAGCCAGGTTTCATCCACACTGCACACTTTCCAGTCTTTACTACACTGCTGGTTGTTTTGCATAGAAATAGACTACATATTCTACAAAAATTAGAATGCACAAAACCCCCCACTGTTTTCTGGGCAGAGGAAAATATTTCTGATGGGAAATGGTGTTTTCTGTGCAATAAAATACTGTTTTTGGTGCAAAACAACTACACATGAATTTTGCATAGACTACGTCTCAAACTGCAAAGATTCTTGTTAGTCCAGGATTCTTTTCGCCAAGGTTTTTTAACTCATAAGAAACGTATTTTTCAGCCATTTTTTAAAAATATTTTGAAATATTTTCCCCATCTCTAGCTCGCTCTTTTATTTTTATATAATATGATCTCTACATTTACTTTTGAAACTTAACAAAACGTTTCTTCTTGAGATGCATCCATTGGTATCCATCAGTGGGAATATTTGGACATTCCTGTTGCATCTGGGCCACCAAAAGTTCATAAAATGCATGCTGTGACAAATCTATTGAGCCTCAGACTTAATTCAGATTCCACATGCATCCCTACTCTGGAGTGGATGGATTTGGGCAATTGCTTATTTATTAAAAGAAAAAAATATGTAGGAAGCATGTATAAGAATGTTTCAGAGACAAATACCTAGGTTTAGGGCACTGATGCAGCAAAGACAGACTAAATTCCCTAGGGTCTTCCAGTTATTTTTCACTGAAAATGAAACTTAGATTGAAATGTGGTAGAGATAATATAGATTACATGGCAAGGCAGGAGAATGGGGATACATTGTGCAGTCAACCCGTACTTTGACAATATCTTCTGTAGCTGATCTATTTCATCCTCAATTATCTATTGGGATTAACCCAATTGACGTGCAGCCTACATTTTCAATATGCTTAAGTCTTTTTTTTTTTTTAATAATGCTGATATTTAATTTCTTTTTAACTTTTGTAAATTAATGTTTTAGCTGGAGATTTATAAAATTATTGTAATCTGTCTTGAATCCCATTTTGGGAGAAAGGCAGGATTGTGTGTGTTTGTGTGGGACTAAGATCTTCTCTACAAGCAACACTTTCAACAAGGAGTGTGAGCTCTGGGCTCCTCACTTTCCCATTTGTTTAAGTAAAGCAGTGGAGACCAGAAACTTAGGCATTCCACCAAGTCCTGTTGGTTGAATGCATAAATTCCTCTACAAAAGTGTTTGGACATTTTGATCCAGTGTGAGACATCTGCAATGCAGTTCAAGGATGTGAACGTGCATCTGTTTTGGTGTCATATACTCATGTGCTGCACATACTTATTGTACATTGGCATTCATAGATGTGCCTGGTGCATTGTACATTTGCATGTATTGTTTTGCCTTGTGCATTTGTGAATCCCTCGCCTAACTCCAGGATCATGAAGTGGCATTCCCATCTTCTCAGTGTCTAATGGAGGCAGGTACAGGGGGATTTTCATCCAACCTTTCAGCAATCTTTCCAGAAAACCTCTTGAATCCTGACCATTGGAATGAACTAACGTTTTGGCACAGTCCTAACGTTTTGTTGTATGCAACTTGCAGACAGTGAAACATGAATTGCAAATTAATGAAGGGGTGGCAAAAAAAAATCCTAATTCTTAATGTGAATAACTGTTCACTTCTGGAAAGGCTCTCTGTTTAGCCTCTCTTATTGAATGAACTTTGAGAGGTTTGCTGCTTAATTAATAGTTGGATATTAAATGTTTCAAAACATTCCATTTCTCTCTCACTTTGATTTAAAAGGCAGTTTCTTCCAAGCAAGTTACCTTGCAGTGTTTTCTAGGGTAGATATGCCAGCAAAGTCTGAATGTTTCCCACTGCAAAGCCCCCCATATCATATTAACTTGGTGTGGTTAAAAGCAACAGAGGGCGAGAGCTAATTTGATGGGGAAATTCTCATTAATAGGCGACTTTTAAATTGGGTGCGAGAAAACTCACTGGACTATGAGGCAGAGTAATTTAATGCCAGGTTAAATGATGCATTCTGCTGGATTTTCATTAGATGAGGCTGGAAAAGTTTAGAGAGAATTTTTGTCTTTTAATGGGCTGGTCACTGGTAGCAGTAACTGTTTGTATATGTATAGTTTTTTGTTGTTTTTTAATTTTTTGATTTAATTTATGATATGAATAATATGAGGGAAAGCATTGATAGGCTTGGAAAGTTATTTTTTTAAAAAAAATAATAATCAGTTAGTTACAGATATAGCCTGGATTTTTTATATTCTAGTTACAGTTTCGTAGACTAGAGGTATGGCTCCATAAATGGTCTGAATTAAGCAAGACTGCATCTGCAGTGCAAAAATAATGCAGTTTGACACCACTTTAACTGCCATGGCTCAATGCTATGGACTCCTGGGATTTTGTCATTAGTTGTAGCACCAGAGCTCTCTGAGAGAGGAGGTGAAATACCTCACAAAACTACAAATCCCAGAATTCTATAGCTTTGGGCCATGGTAATTAAAGTGGTGTCAAACTGCATTGTTTCTGCAGTGCAGAGGCTGCCATAGTTGTGCTTTAAACCTATGTAAATGATATCCCAGCCTTCACAAGTGAGCAGGAGGCATGTGAAAGAGCCCAGCCCCTGAACAAACAAAGGCAAAGAGCAACACCAAAAACAAAACAAAACAGAAACAACAAAATATCTCCTTGCCTTTTAAGCGTTATAGAGGTTCTCCAGCCTTCCCCATCCCTTTCTTAGCCTCTCCTGCTTTCTTTCTCCATTCCTTCCTATCCAAACATTTCATTTCTCCTATACCCCCACCCACATGACCACAGAGTGCCTTTACATTCTCCTCTTCTACTTTCCCCAGATCCTTCCAGTCTTCCCTGTCCTTTGCAACCGCATTCTTCTGGGTGCTGCTCTTCTGTCCTCACCCTTTCTGCATCTTCTCCCTAGCAGCTCTTTCCAGCCTTCTTTTACTCACTGCATCCACTTCTCCCTCAACTTTCCTTCCATCCCATTCTGTCCCTACTGTCATTTTTCTCAGCATCCTTCTGATTTCCCCCAGCCCCTCTCTTTCTCCCATCAGCTATTCTTTCTCTTGCATCCCACCATCTTCTTTGTCCCCATCACCCTTTGCCATTTCAGTGCCCATGTCCCCATGTGCTGGCATATCTGGAGTGTCCACTGTCCACTGGCTGGCTTCTTCTTTGGGCAGCAACCATTTCTGTGGCCTGTGGTGTCTTCTTTCTTCAGTGGGGTAAATTGAGGACTGCAGGGATGATGCTGATGGGTACCACACAATCTCCCTCTGTCCATCACAGTGCACTATTTAAAATCCCCACTGAAGAGTGTTACCATTTTCTATTTTCTCTCCTTTATTGTTTAACATTGCCAAAACTCCATCCTTTTTTTTCTGCTTCCTGTGTGTGATACTTATCCCACTCAACATCTATTTTACTTGCATTAGTCTCTGTTCTCTAAGTTAACTAGATTTTATATGCATTAGTCTCTGTTCTCTAAGTTAACTAGAAATTCCCTTCCCACGCATGTAGTGCAAATGCTTTTTGTTGTCTTAGTCTCTGACATTATCACCTTCAATCTTCCCTTAAACATTCCCTTAAACCCCCTCTTTCATTATCCATGCCACTCACACAGCCCCTTGAACATTGGACATCACCTTCCAAAGCTCTTACTCTCTAGCCATAAATATATTACCCTTCAAGTAATCCTTCTGGGGCTGATGGCTGTCATTCTGCTATTGTTAGCATGCAGACGGTTGTCTCTGCATGAGCCAATGGACTGTGTAGAGAGCCATGAGAGACATTTGGTAGGCAGTCATGGGCACCCTTATGGCATTTTCATAGTTATTCAGGATACAAGTTTTTCAGAGTGAAGAACGAAGGCAAACTCTCTGGTTTTGTAGGGCAAGATTAAACCCCATTGTTCAGTTATGCCACTAGGCAGTGCTGAGTGAGTTGCTGCAGTATTTCACTCTGGACAACAGTTGCATTGCAGCAGGCAGTGTCAGGACCTGACTTTAATCTGGATCCAGGATCCAGATAGAGGACTGTATCACATGCAGCTTTTAAATTACTATAAAGTTGCATAATAGTGTCTTTAGCCATACCTATCACATGATACTTTCTCTTTCATTGGTGCCTTGTCCTCAAAGCATGGTTAGCCCACATCTTGCCATTGATGGGGAAAACTCATCAATTAGCTCCCAGTCATGCTGGTATAACATTGGTCCACATATGAGATAAGTTATTCCTTTGGTAGTTCCAGGATTTAGTAGTCATGTGGTGTCAGTATCGCCTCCTCACCCCCATCCCCTTTTCTATTCTAGAAGTTTTTGTATTTGTATTTATTTATTTATTTATTTATTTATTTTGTTAAACCATATTAGCATTACTCTGGAATTGTGCTAGAAAATAAAACACACACAAACACAAATGAAAGGCATTTGTGTAGGGTTGGGAGATGGGGTTAAGGACAAGGGAAGAAGAGAGCATGCAGGACCAGCAACAACCCTCTTGCACTATAGAAGAGACATGCAGAAGGAAGTGCTCCCAAACCAGTATGTATGCACTTCCTTTAATTACCGAGATTGTGGCGAGAATGGAGGCCATGTGATAAAATCCAGAGAAGCACTGCATTTAGTCCCCAGATAAAGCTGAAATGGAGAGCCAAAATCTCCTGGAACTCAACCTGTAGAGCCTTATTTCAGGACCACCTGAAACAACATTTCCTATGCCAGACTGGACCAGTCCTTCCCCTCCAGAGACCTCAAACTCCCCAGTTCCTGCTTAGCAGTCCAAGTGACAGACTGGCTGGGAGCAGGCAGAATGGTGATAAAATATTTCTATTTAGGGGCAGACCCAAGACTCTTCAACGAACAGCCCCAGGACTCTCCCTTTAAACATCCAATCCAGGGATTGGTTGATGGAATGTTTTAATCTGTATCAGTTTTAACCTGTTGTACACTGCCCCGATTGCTGAAGCAGAGGGGCGGGTTAGAAATAAAATGTATTATTATTATTATTATTATTATTATTATTATTATTAACATCCACCATTCCTTTGCTGGTGGAAGATGGAGGATCTTGGGAAAGGCAGTCAGGATCAGGGGATATATAAGGCAGGGGTGGACAACAGTGGTCTTCCAGATGTTGTTGGATTGCAGCTTCCATGATTCCTCTCCACTGTCTATGTTCAGATGTAAATCTGAGCCCAAGAAACATTTATAATTGCTTTCCCACCCCATGTAAGCAGTAAGCAGTCATAGAAAGTTGAGGCTCTGCCAGAATAAGCTCACAGTGATCTGTCCAGGGTCCTGAAAGGTTTATATATATATATTTTTAACTGCCCTTGCTTGAAGACTTAGGATCTGGATTGAAGATTTGCCCTCTGGCATCTGGATCACAGACTGAATTCTGTCTACTCTATTTGTAGCTCTTCAACTCTTCTCCAAAGTGATAACTGTACTTCCTCTTGCCATGGCATGAACTTCTCTGGGATGTGGCAGGTAGCTGACCAGAATTTCTTTATACAATTAACCTATCATGGTACCAAAGGGATTAAGATTAAGACCTCTAAGTGTTCCTTACAGAAGCTCCAGTTTGAGATCTCTGGTGCCTTACCCTCCCACAAATGGCTGGTACTCCAGTGTGCTTCCTTCTAGTAGTCATTCATTAGTAGGTAGGTGTGTGTGCGTGTGTGTGTGTGTGTGTGTAGGGGAGTCAACACAGTCAGTTCTCAGTGAAAAATAACAAGCTTGAAGGCCGGTTGTGTTTTTTCTTCACTGCAAAGCCAGTTGCATCTGGAGATGATTGTCCTGCAGATTGTCAGATTGTTTGCAGAGTGTGTGTGGCTGTCAGCATGTTTTCCACTGTAGCATGACAGTTTTGCTACTATGATACTCATTTCTCTCTTGTCTAGTGTTCTTGATTTTTCTAGAAACTGCAGGGGTGTGCTTGTGTGCAATTTTAGCAAGGGAAGGAGATGGTGTCTGTCTCAAAATTTCCCCAGTAACCTCTGTCCTAATATATTTCTTTCCAAGAGAAGCATTATTGATAAGGAGTGGAGGATGTGAACACATTTGGGGTTTCATGCCTGACTGCATTGATGTTTTCTGTGTCATTAATGTGATGTGAATTGTTGCTTTACACTATCTCTCAATCATATTTCTAATTTGATATTCAGAACTGGGCTGTAGGCAGCTTTAGTGGAAACTTTGGAGGAGATTAAATGATGGAAACATCTTTAGCACTGGAAGCTCATGAGCACTTTGGTAAAGAAGAGACCTTGTTACATTTCAACCAACTTTAATTAAATGTGTGTGGGATGTGTATCTCTTTTCTTCTCCCTGAGAAGTACACAAGGAGAATAATGGCACACAGGATAGGAAATCAGGCTATGGTACATAGATTTATAGAGTGGTGTATGCATTTAGATGTAAAATGTATTCATTCTGGTTTGGGGTACTATTGTTCACATTTCATACCACTGATTTGCCCTTTAATGGAGCTACTAATATGTCCGATACAGGACAGGTATATGTCTAGGAGAAGAATATGTAGAGGGGAATGCATGATGAAAGCTCAGAATTTATATAAGATTATATAAATACTGAGCAGTTCATAGCAGTGATGTATTCTAGTTCACAAGCATGATCTGTTTTCCATATCTTTGGGAAGAATGCTAGCAAATTTGGGTCTCCAGAATAGGAGGATTTTTAATGAATGGGAGATTCCAAATGGCTCCTGTAGGAAGGATGAATATTTAGAGCAAACATGCATCCTTTTGCTTATCTGGTACAAGGGAGAAGTGATGTAGATCAGCTGCTGTAACCTGCCCTATGCAGGCACCCATCAAGCAAGGCAGATGGCATCTCAACACTTCAGAGATCACGTCAGAAGATACAGTTTGCCCTAGCATAAACTGAGGCCTTTAAATTCCAAATTCAATGCCTGGGTGTGTTTGTGTGTGTGAAGATGGATGGTAAGACCCTAAAGCTGAGCACTTCTTCACCGAGACTCTTCACTTGATGCATTCCTTGTGTTGTTGAGCAGATGTCGCAACATGGGTGGAATTTGCCCCCTTGTCTGGGGGAAGACATCTGTGAGGGATGTTCTCAAGATCTTCAGGGAGATTACCATTCAGTTTATGGTGCTGCTCTTCTTACATTGGTGGTACAGCCATAAAGTCTCAACATGCCCATACTTTTCCCATCATTAAGCCTTGGCAGCTAACAGTCATACCTCGGGTGGGCAGCTACCAATCTATGCATTCACCATGTCCCCCAGGAAGAGAGTCTAAAGGGAATGTTTCTCTCTGGGTAGGAAATGGTAGTAATCTACCAGTAGTGCTAAAACCTGCTGAGCTATGTTGTTCTGCACATAGAAAATACTATTTTTCCCTCACATGCACATAAAAGTCTTGAAACATGAACAACCTGGTGGCAGTTGGAAATTTTCTTATTGTGGTGTCTTCATGCACTGAGAGACCCCTTTTTCTTGAGCATGAGAAATATTGTGAGCATGCTTTACATCCCTAATCTATACACGTTTCTCCAATGTACACATGGATTTGTGTCATTTCCCCCCTCCCTAATTCATGGCAACCTTGGAACCATACAGATTTCTGGGGCAAAACATTACCAGCCTTGTATGAAATGGGTGTTTCCGAGGGACATGTGGATCCAATAGATTTATTTTCTGCACCTATGTAGAAAAACCTTCTAAGTCCATTTCACGTCCTCCCAACCTGTTGCCATCACAGATGCTTCCTTAAAGCCTACATGTGGCAAACAGATGCCATCAAATGGACTGGTTTGTTTTACAAGAAGCAGCGAATAATGTGTATTTGTTTGGGCTCCTATTTCTGGCAGCTGTTGCTGGGGTTGGGAGGGAGAGTGCTGCCCCACACTTAGTAGAAGGGCTGTAAAAATACAGCCTAAATTATTGTATTTAAACACTGTAAAAATTTATGGCACAGTTAATGACTCTCAAGATTTCCTCTTAAAAGCCATTAAGCCTTGGAGTGTCTGATCCCTTTGTTCATGCAGGAGTCCCTTGGCACATTATTTGCAAAATTTTGATGGAATTTCAAAAGAGCATACTTCTACTAGTTAGGTTTATTGTTGTTGTATTATTATTATTATTATTATTATTATTATTATTTCTTCAGGAGAAAAGAGAGGAGGCAGGCTTCCTGGCAAAGTTGTAAATCAGCCAGAACTTAGTTGTACTTATAACCTGGCTTAAATGACAGCCCATATATCCCCATATGAGCTTTCCATGAAGACCATAAGATCTCAGGAGAGCCCTTGTTTCCAGTTCCACCACCTTTACAGTTATGGTTGATGGGAACATGAGATGAGGCGTTCTCAGTGCCTGCCCCTAGTTTCCCATTGTCTTGAGAATGAGAGAATTCTCATCAAGAACAAGGGGAAAAAACTATGAATACTCTATATAATCCCTCATTTTGGGGAAGAAGAAATGTATGTCTGAAGTGGATGGAAACAGATGGGAAGAAAGACCAAGAGTAAGAGAGTTTGCCTTCCCGCTTTAAATTAAAATCCACCTTTAAAGCTATTTTATAAATTGCCTTAGCCAGGTGAGAGGCAGTCGGATTAGAAGATAAAACTGTAATTGTTCTTCAGAAATGTACATTAGCAATTTCTAAGCTATGTCAATAGAACAGCTGGGAATTAATACCTGGGATCTCATAATGCCAGTTCAAAAATTATTGTTGAATAAACCTATATTAATAAAATTAACAGTTGCCATCTAGCTTGAGAAGAAAAGTCATTCACAGAGGGAGTATGGGAGTGTTGCAAAATGTCACTATTATCTTTAATTCACATATTAAATTGGCCTTTGCCAAGCCTTTCAAGCCAACCCATTGAGCTGCTCTGTTGGCAAAGGAGTAATAAACAAAGTTACTGTGTAAATCTTTCCTGTGACTGTATTTTAGGAATGCAGGCATATCTTGGAAGCCTTTTTTCTTGCATTGAGTCATTAGAGTAGAACCACAGAACATCCACTGATCATTTTGGAATAGAAGGATTCAGTTCATGGTTGCTTAAGGCGTTCCACAAGTGTAACCATATTACAGGGCTTAAATACCCTGAAAGCACCAGATCCCATTTGATCATGGAAGCTAAACAGGGCCAGCCCTGCTTGGCATTGTGATGGGAGTTCACCAGTGAATACCAGATGCTGTAGGCAATGTTTCAGAGACAGGCAATGGCAAATCACTTTGAGTACCCCTTGCTTAAGAAAACCCTATGAAACTCATGGGGTCATGGTAAGTCAACAGGTTATTTGAAGGCAGTTATACATACCATAACCATCTCAATAGCCTAAATCCTATTGCCAATTCTGATCGGACCTCAGCCCTTGAATCAGTTGGATGTAATTATACGTTGACTCAATAGTCAACAATTGATTCTACAGGTCTCCTGGACTCCCAGTTTGGGAGAAAGGTGGGAAATAAATAAAGGGATAGGGCTATTGTAGCTGGGAGGAACCAACAGGATTCCAGTCATGCATTACTGGAATCTAAAACTGGGCCAGTGTGTTTTGCTTACTTTGTTATATGTTTCCATCCTGTCTATCTATTCTGTCTAGCCTAGTATGGCTTGCAGACCCAGAATCTACATCTAGGGTGGCTATGATTTGAAGTCTTTTCTTGTTAGTTCCATTCCTTGTGAATCCAAATGTGAACTGACAAGATTTGCACCTCCCCATTTTAGCATGTGTGTGGGAACTGTGATTCACTGGTTTCACATCTCCCAAATGCCCTAAAGCAGTTCTCATCTTGCAACCCCTGTGGGGAATGTATTTAGAACTATATGTATGGCAAGAAAATCAATTAATAAACACATATTTAAAATGTGGCAATTTTTCCTGCCAGTGGCCATGCTGGCTGGGGCATGCTGGGAGTTGTATTCCACATCAGAACAAGCTCTGACAAATAATGCTGACCCATCCTCTTTGGTATGACAAAAGAAGTCCTATGTCTTAGCTGTTGAAATGGGGTTGCTTAACATGACTCTTCCCACTGTGTTTCTTCCAGGTTAACGGGTTTCCAGCTGCCTCCTCCCATTGTGAGTACTGGGGTGGTGCTGTCCTTGTGGCTTGTCAGCGATTATGCCGTCAGTGCTCAAGGATTTCAGGCAAACTACGAAGGTAGGCCCACCTTTGGTGACATGAAAGCTTTATGATTGACAGTCTGTGTAGGGAATCCAAAACTCCTCTGACTTTTATATATAAAAAAAAAAAAACCCAATTCATTGGAGACATGCTCTGAGAACCTACATCATATGGGGTGGAGCAGGCATTATGTCCCCTGCTGTTCCATCCTTACTAGTGATGCCTGAGTGTGGAAACCTATTTGAAAAGATAGGCACACTCTCCCATAGCCCTTTACTGACTAGAGAAGAATCAAAGGCACTTGGGTAGCATCTGTTTACACATCAGCTGGTGGGATGGAGCAGCAGGTATTCCCTTTGGGATCTCTAGTGAGTACTCTCTTAGGTATTAGAATACTTAAATATTCCAATGAGGACCTCTGTTTCCTTCAAATTGCAGTCAGATGCTTCCTGGAGATCCAACTCTCCTCATCCCAGCCACTAAAAAGCCAAGACAGTGTTTGTCTGACCTTTGCAAGAGAACTCTCTTGGCCATTTAGTGGTTGGGACAAGGAGAGTTGGATCTCTAGGAAGCATCTGGCTACAATCAAGAGGAAATGGAGGAATAGTAGACTGGAGAAGGCCCCGGTTTGTGGGAGCTGTAAACCCTCTCCCAAAAGTAACTTTTCCTAGCTATGTCCCCCATAGCTGCCCACGGACATTGTTAGATACTGAAGATGAGCCTGAAATTGGCTGCTTACACCAGCAAAATGGAAACAAAATGTGTTCTGCGTTGGCTAAATTGCCAAATTATATGTTTCCCAAGAAGAATAACAAGAGAACAAAAGTATATGTGGGAGACTGGATCCTTTTTCTTGAGTGCTATAATAATCATAAGATAGCTGCATTCAAGGTGTCATAAAGTGTCAATTTTGCAGTACTGTATGCCGTTTTAAAAAATGTAAAGATGTATGAAAGTGTGAAAAAATTGGGTTGTTGGGGGGGTTTTTTTGCTAAAATATACAGTCTATAAATCTTCATTCTTGAAATGTGGATGTTAGGTTGATTGATGTTTGTGAAAGCTTAGCCTGTGTTATTTATATTTTCTTTCCCTAATTACTATTAAGAAGACACTTGATTTAAAATAAACTGTGATTGTATCGACTCTTTGGTGGGTGAACAGAGCATAGTTTAGTTCCTGCCTGGTGCCTAAGGAGTGGACTGAAAACAAGCTGTAGACTTTGGTTCCATCAGTTAGATGTTGTCCCACTTTTCCTCCAGATTGTTACAAGTTATCTCCATCTGATGGTCAATATGTTGCAACACTAGAGTTGGAAAGAGGTGCAAGTGACCAGAAATAGCTTATGTGTGATAAAGAGAAAATACATCTTGTCTTCCATTCCCGACAGGTGTACGTTAGTAGGTTTCCTCACAATTAAAACACTTCACCAGTGTGATCCTTAGCAACCTCAAGTAAACCTCACATGATTTATGAACTGGAACTCTATCATACTGGTCCCGTGCTGGGATGAAGACAGGATATAAATGAAATAAATAAATATCAGATATTGAATTTCTTTGAGTGATGGTATTGTGAGATAGAATTCTTGAAGGTGTAGCTTATCAGCACATCTTTGTGAGAGAAAATATACATGTCAATACACATTTAAAGATGATTTTTGGGAAAAGGAAAATTGATAAATGTGAGAGCAGGTGGGGATTATGAGTAAAACCATGGACTGTGACCTGAAAATAGATAAAATCATCCATGTTCCCCATGGTGTCCAGCTCCCTCCAGTGCCACCCACTAGCTTTCCAAATTATGGGCCGTTGTGAAGCCAACATTATTAGCAGTTATACAATATGTGAAAATGATGCTAAAAGAATCTATATAGCTATCTTGCAGTCAATCATTTGGAGCTTATGTGATTCTCCAGAAAAGCTAAAAATGGCAGTCTGCAGTTGAATTCTCTGCTGTACCATGGTAAAACACTTAGCCCAGCATGTGATGTTGGTGCATGCTGTGAGTTTTCCATCAGGCCAAGAGCGTCCTTACTAGGGCTGGTTTGCTGGTCAATTGAGCAGCCAGATTGGTGCTTATTTCTTGACTGTGGTCAAATATTTTAAGAGTGGCACTGTATATTTTTCTTCCATGGTTTCATTTTTCAGTCTGCTGACAAAGGCGAAAATAGGATCTGCTTGCCCCTAAACTCAGCCCAGAAATGACACTAAAATTGTCTGAGTTCTCTTGAATGAGGACTAGAGATTAGTAAATCTACTTTTTAAAAAGGAGGGCTGTGGTTTCCAGAATGCCCATGCCAAAGTGGCCAATGGCTTTTTGACAGCCAGGATCCACTGCAGGTCATACCAATAATGAACGTTGTTACTGTTATATACTTCCAAGTTGACTCTAAATATATGGCAACCCTGTCATAAGGTTTTCTTGGTGAAATTTATTCAGAGAAGGTTTGCCATTGCATTTCTCTGAGAATATATGACCCAAGGTGACGCAGTAGGTTTCCATGTCTGAGTGAGTATCCAAACCCTGGTTTACCAAAGTCCTTCTCCAACACTCCCAAAAACTGCATCATACTGACTCCTGCAAAAGGGATAATAATAATAATAATAATAATAATAATAATAATAAAAAATCCCTACTGCTGGTTTGCAGCATTGACTCCTACTGCTTCTGGAAACCTCCAGATATGGAAATTTTTCATTAAAACTAGGCACTGGGGCTGCATGACTTGAAAATAGCCACTGTTGGAAGTTTCCAGCAGCACTAATAGATTTTTGAAAGAGTTTGGAGGGGGGCAGGTCAGCAATAACAGCCTTGGACCCCAGTGCCCTACCACCGCCATGGTTTTGCTGTATGAATTAAGCTTGAGATCCTTTTCATGCACCTTCTTGCTTTAAATTTCCATTTACTGTAGTTAATGGCCAGAATCCTGTTGGTGACTTAAATGTGCTTAAGTTCCCCTGTGGAAGTAGTTGGTCATTTTTAACTGAAGTACAATTGCCACACTAATGTTAAGATTGGGGAAGTTGGCACTTCCACTTGTGATGCTTTTATGAATGGATGGACATGGTGCTTTGCACATTTGCTTGCGTATTCAGTTGCGCAACCTTGCAATTCACTAACAAATAGCATTGTGAAACCACCATGTAATTCTAGGAAAATAAAATCATAGGATCTTGCATGCCCTACAACTGCCCTGATTTGTCAGAACAGCCCCAATTAATACACTGCCATCCAACTATTTTGTCTACTTTCAAAATGTCCCAGTGTCTCTCACCTCTTCCTACTTCCCCCATTTGTCTTCACTTTACTTCAGTTGTTGCAAACTGAGATAAAAATTTGCATAGTCATTTGTACTCTAATAACTCAGAAGAGAAGATAGAAGAGGAGGAGATAGAGTAGTCTTACCTTTCCCTATAGATCCAGGCAGAAACAAACTACTGCAGCCTCTCTGAACATGTGTATGTGTGCTCTTCCTCATCCATGACTTTTGTCATTTTGACCACACTCCGATGCTTCTGGGTCATGTGTGTCTGACTTGTTATCTGTGAAATGTTGGAAATGATGGAACTTGACCTATGTTTTGTAACTTTCTGTTATGAAATCAGAGATCGCCCATCAGATCAGATGAGGTAGTTTTGCAGATTGAATTCCTTGGAGGTGTTATGCTGTTTCATTGGATCCAGTCTCTCAGTGAAAATTCTAGATCATCTTGATTTTTACTTTGGTTCCATTAAGAATCTCCATCTTTTTTCCCCTGTCTTCTGACCACATTCATTACATACACCAAGCAGGAAAACTCATGCCTGTAGAACTAGCCTGACCATCTGTTTCACTAGTTACACAGAGTTACTGTTTAATATTAAACAAAATTAAAGCCAAAGTTGGTCAGCCTGTTATTTTTGTCTAGCAAATGGAATGAGATTCTCTGCTTCAAAAATTTCTAGTTAGATTTCAAATCACCCCTGAAGAAGGTTGTGTGTGTATATATAGGCAGTCTAAAACATTTTGAGGTATTCCTATAATAAAGCAGGCATCTATAGAGCACTTTGAAGTATGTCTCCAGTTTTCCCTATGGATTCCATTGGGTGTTCTCAGGTTTTTTCCTCTTCTAACTATCCTGAAGACCTATCTGACTTTGGCTAAGCAGGATCATCTCTGGTTAGTACTTAGATGTAAGCCATCAAGGGAATACCAAGGGCTGTAGATTGTGTTTAGAGGGAAGCAATAACAAACCACCCCAGAGTATTTCTTGCCTAAGAAAACAATAGTAAATTTATTGGATTGCCATAAGTCTGGGATTTCCAAAGTTTGGTCCTCCAGGTGTTTTGGACTTCAACTCCCAGAAGCCCTAGTCCCATGGCCAAAAAAAAATAAAAAATCCTGGGAACTGAAGTCCAAAACGCATGGAGAACCAAAGTTTGGACATCATTGCCATAAGTCAACAGGCAACGTGAAGACACACACAAATGGAAAAGGTGAATATATTCTGCCTGAAGATTTCATTTCACCAAAGTGGATTGTGATATTGTTAAGTGCATGTTTGGAAGTCTAATAAGAATCCAAACATTTGGGAATTCTTGCTGGAAAGACTTCAGCAAGTGCTATTGTACTGCTTGAACCTTTTCCTAAGGATTACATATGCTAGTCTCATAGATACAATATGAAATTAATTACAATCACCACTATGGCATACCTGATGAATATACAGCAAGGTGACATTTAAAATAAATTGAGCAAGTGTTTTTCCCCTAAGTGGGAAATCAGTATGAATTCCACACCACATCCTAGTTAATATCAATAACAGTTCATCATGAGTGGAGGGTGGAGGGCTGGGTTTTTTAAAAAAAAAATAAGAGGATATTAATATTGCGTGCATGACAGAATTTCATTATAATTTATAAATCACTGCCTTTGGGGTGTCTTGTTATTAGTGTGGTAGGCATGGGGGGAAAGCCTTTGTTGTTGTTTTGTTGTTAACTGCCTTCGCATTGGTGTCAACCCATGGTGACCCTATGGATGAGACATATTCAGGGCCCCCATCCTCTCCTGCTCTGCCCAGCTCCTGCAAACTCATATTCATGGTCTATTTAATAAAAGTCCAGTCATCTAGCATGTGGCCTTCCTCTCTTTCTACTTTCCTCCACCTTCCCTAACATTATTGTCTTTTCCAATGATTCCTGCCTTCTCAAGATGTGTCCAAAGTGCGACAGTCTAAGTCTTGTCATCTTGGCTTCTAGGGATATGTCTGGCCTGATTTGCTCTAAGACCCCTTTATTTGTCCTTCTGGCTGTCAATGTTTGATCCCAGATATGAGAACTCTTTTACTATTTTTATTTCTTCATTGTCTAGTTTGAATGTGTATAAGTTCTCTGTGGTCATTATTTTTGTTTTCTTCATGTTCAACAGTAAGCCTGCTTTGGCACTTTCTTCTTTGATCTTCCTTAGTAGTTGTTCCAGGTCTGTGAGGTCGTCTGCTAGTATTATGGTGTTGTCAGCATATCTCAGATTGTTGATATTTCTTCTTCCTATTTCCATTCCTCCCTCTTCAATATCCAAGCCTACTTTCCTTACAAAACCTTAGAGGATGTTAATGCAATGCCGGGAAGGTTTGCTCTTTATCAGAAGCAAATAAAGTTCTTTAAAATAACAAGCAGGACTTAATAAAACTTTAACAAAATCTCAAAGAGTTTTGCATCCTGGATTCTGATTCAGTTTTTGAAAGCCTTCAATGGGTGAGAAAAAAGCCATCTATCCAATTCCTTGGGAATTCGTACTGGGGGAGTTCACCGAATGTATTTTAGGTGGTCTCTTACAGGCATCAGATCTTGTCTGTTCTTGGAAGCCAAACACTGTTGTCTGATGTCTGGGATTGGGAAGGTTGCTGGCAAGAAGGTGGTCCATAAATAAATTGGGAGTGAGGCTGTACTTTTTGACATGTTGATTTAACCTATCCATCATGTTCTTTGGTAAACTTGGAAACCAAGGGGATCTTACTTGACTAGTACTTGGATGGGAGACTGCCAAGGAATATTGAAAATTTTAGAATATTCTTTGAGTATTCTAGAATCTGACTCTCTTACTCTCTTACGTGAAGCTAGTCCACAAAAATAACTACACACCTTTCCCTTTAATGTAAGGGGAGGTTTTCTGATCACCCCCTCTGCCCTCTCAGCTCCATGTTTAGTTTTTTGCAACCTGTGCGTCCAACTTTATTATACTGTGACTGGGGGCAAACTGGTTGTTACTCCTTTGATTGATCAGGTTTGACATTTAGTGGTTGCCATTTAAAGGAGGAGAAGGAGAAGCAAAAGACAGACTGCATTTTAGGAGTTTGTAAAGTAGTCCTAAAGGGCATATGGATGAATTTTACATTTCCTTTGTTTAATCCTGCCTGGTATATACAGCGAATAAATGGGGGTATCTTGTGTAAGCTGCTTGCCCTTCTGAAGCTTCTCAATTTAAATGTTAATAAGTTTGTTATCAGGAGAGGGGAGGTGGCATAACTCAGGTGTGCATGTCATTATGCAGGATTTGGCCAGCTCTAATTGTCCAACTGATCTGAAGACCTGGAGATAGGTCCTTGTTGTGTAGGGCTTTGGGAGGTTTGGCATCTGTGTATTTCTTTCCCTGATGTGTCTGTGCATGTGTGCTTTCAAGTTGCCTGTCAACTTATGGCAACCTCATGAATTTCATAGGTTTTTTTAAAGGTACCTATTTCTTTGTTTGTTTGTTTCATTTATATGCTGTCTTTCTTCTAAAAGGAACCCTATCTTTATTTATGAATCAAAATATGTGTACTCTATCCTGTATCTGAGAGCCAGTGTGGTGTAGTAGTTTGAGTAGTGGTTTGAGACATCTGCCATATCATGGGCAGGAAACAGCCTCAGTCATTCAGCAAAGACCATGGAGTGAGCAAGAAACCATTTTAGGAACAGACATGAGTCAATATAATCCTTATGGAGGTGGATGGAATTTTAAGGAGTGGGTGGGTATTGGGTTTTTTGGATTTATATTGTATGTATTTTAATTGTTGTTAGCCGCCCCGATTGTGCACAGAGGGATGGGGTACAAATAATGTTTAGTAGTAGTAGTAGTAGTAGTAGTATTGGACTACAACTCAGGAGACCAGGGTTCAATTTCAGTTATGAAACCCCCTGGGTAACCTTAGGAAAGTCACACTTTCTCAGACTCAGGGGAAAGCAATGGCAAACCTTCTCTGAACAAATCCTGCCAAGAAAATCCCATTAAAGGGTCACCTTAGGGTCTCCATAAGTTGGAAGTGACTTGATGGCACACAATAACGCAAACAAACCTTCTATCTGAAGGTCTCCTCAAGACAAGGTTGGATGACATGGTTGAAAACAGCATAAAGCAATGCATATATATTTATATTTTTAAAAAAGTGTTATAATAATTCAGGCAGCACTGGTTGGGAGGTGGCAGTAGGAGTTGAAAGAAAGAGTTGTTCACCTGGCAGCCTGCTCTGCAGCCCCCAATGCTAGCTTGTTGCCTTGAGTTGTGGTGAAGTATACCTTTCTGATATGTTGTTGCTTTGTTATTATAAAAGAGGTGAAAATCAAGTGACCCTACAGATGGTATCAGGCCACAAATCACAAGCCTATCTAGGTGTGAAACACTGGAAATTGCACTCCAGCAACATCTGAATGATCCACATCATTCTTACCACCACCTCATTTTAAAACATTTCCTTTGTTGTTCTTTGCCATCATGTCAGCTTCAACTTGTGGTGACCTTATGAATGAGAGATCCCCAAGAGCCCTAGTCAGATGCACTTTTCTTGTCTTGCAAAATCAGGGCAACTGTAGCTTCCTTGAATGAATCAATCCCCTTGTGGTGTGGTCTGCCTCTTTTCCTACAGCCTTTCATTTTGCTGAGTATGCAAAGGGATCTTGTAGCACATTTGAGATTAACTAACTGAGCAAAAGAAGTTGTAGCATGAGCTTTCAGAGGCTTGGTCTACTTCATCAGATGCATGGAGTGAACGGATGTCCAGGAAATATTATATATAGTCAGACTATATGACTATATGACTAGCCATATAAATTTGATTCCTGATATCCCAGAGTCATAGTTCAACACCCAAAAGACTACAGTCTGCTGGCTTGTTTAGTTTGTACACAGAACATAATTGGGAAAGTGGGTTTAGACTTTGAAGAACAAAGTGTTGCCATGCATGCAACAAAATCGCAACTACACACTATGGTAGTACCTTTGTTATCCCAGGTGAGAAGCACAAAATACATCACATTGGTTTTTAAATCCCATTGGTTTCTTCACCAGGCAAAATCCATACATGGGAAGAAAAATGGCTTTGTCACAGGTCTGAGTCTTGCTGGAGGTGTTTGCTCAGATGTTGTGTCTTCATCTTGACTGGCCCAGCAGGGCTTCAGCCAATTTCTTGTGTAGGTGGTGATGGTGTGTGTGTTTGTGCATAGAGAGTGCAGCATTCCTGACACAGGATGCCGGTTGGCTTTTCTGATCTACTTAGACACTCCATTTTGACAGTAGGTGAGAATTCTTTCTTCCACAACGGTTAGGTTGTGATTCCAGCTGTGACAAATTTGATAGCCGCAAACACCAACAGCCTGTTTGAAAAGCAACAATTATCTTCTTGAAGCACACTGCTCATTTTAAGAAATTAGACTCATTTAAAGACATCGCGAAATAGTCTTTGACTAAATGGCAGCCTTTCCTCCTCAATTAAGCCTGCTACTTTTTGCCTCATTGGAATGTGCACAAAAATATGGTATTTTAACCCCCCCAATATATATATTTTAGAAAGGTTCCTTCTGTAGCTTTCTATTTGAAACTGTCTCCACTTCCTATCAGTGTTCCTGAATCAAGTCTTGTTTCATACTCTTCAGAATGCCAGTAGATGAGATATAGGAAGTCTCATATTTTTTTAAGACTATGAACTGTCATATTTGGTTGAATTATACAGTTTTGGAGGACAACCCACACCCCAGCATCCTCTGTGGTCTCACCAGCCTCCATAACTGGCCTCCCATACTCAGTGCTGAACACTTGACAATTTAGCCCCATTTGTGCCTTCTAATTTAATGGTTTAGTCCATTGGTCCTTCAGATGTTTTGGGCCACAGCTCCCAGAATCCCTGGCCTTTGACCATTCTGGCATGGGCTTCTGGAACTCACCGACTAAATGTTGAGAACTGAATTCAACTACTGCTGAAAAGGAAGGTAGCTCATTGTGGCTAAGGGATGTAGTAGCACCTTCAAGACTTACAGAGCAAAGGACATTGTAGCATAAGATTCAATTGACTTGGTCTCCTTTCTTAGATGCATGGAATGAACTGGTGTCCAGGGAAGACCTTTATAGTCAGACAATATGAATAGCCATAGAAATGCAAAACTTGTGGGTACGGTGATGAGTTGACAAGTTCAGTTTTAACAACGGTTATTGAGGAACAAAGATAGGATGAAAGATATTGCCTAAGGCCAGGGTGGGTGGATGACCATGTGAATGGTGGAGGAAGTTTTGGAATGTGGTCTGTGCCAGCTGGGAGCCAGAAAGGAAATATTATAAACTGGCTAAGAGCATTGTTATGAGTCTGGGGTGTTAACCAGGGTTATAATATTTTTAGTGTGCTAGGAAGCCATTGTCTTTGGTCATCCCACCGTTGATGGACTGGAATTTAATAGAGTACAGATGTCCCTCCCCATTCGCGGACTTGGAATCCGCATTCTCGCTCTTCATGGGATGGCAAGCAGGGAGGGACAAAATGGCAGTGTGCACCCATGTGCAGCCCCACATGGGTGTGCACACCATTATTTTCAGTGGAGCTCCAATATTCATGAGTTTCCATTTGTGGGGGGGGGGGTCCAGAATGGACCCCCATGAATTGGGAGGGGCGACTGTAAAACATTTGATTCTATGGGGACTTGGTAAGTCCTCATGCCCAATCCATTGATTCAATGTCTATTTGTTGCAGAGTTAATAAGGACTGTTGATAACAAGGTGCCTTGAAGGTCTTTTACTCATAGGGTCATCATAAGTCCAAGTTAACTTGATGGAAATTAACAACAACAACAAGCTCTAGTTGATATTAATGTTCATTTCTGCCTATGGGTAGACACAAGGTAGGTCAGCATATACTAGTAAATGATTTGCAATAGATCATTTCCACAACGTTAACAATACCAAATAAAATTGCATTATATTTTGGCCATGGTTGGCTCTGTGCTAATTGCTTATGGGTCAGATTTTGTGCTCCTTGCCTGTAAACTCTGAATATTAATTTCCTGTCTTTTGTTTAGCTCTCCTGGTCATTTTTATACTTTAGAAGTTCTTCTTTCCTTAGTGACCCAGACATAGATTTGTACGCGTAAGTTCAAGTTACTTCAGTCTCTGATCTAACATTTAACATCTAGAGAGCTGCATTTGGTGAACTTTAGAGTTCTTGTAGATCTTATTACCTTAACAATTGATGAACCTATTCTAGAGTGGCAGAGGATCCATTGGGTAAACCTGTCCTCCATCTAATGATGGCCAGCTCCCAGAAACTCCAAGGGAATGATACTATCCATCAACATTTAGAACAGGGGTAGGCAACCTTTCCCCTTTAAGGGCCGAGGGACTTCAGCACCCAGAATCCCAGGAGCTATTGGCCAACATGGGACTATTGGCCAACATGGCTGAGGCTTCTGGGAGCGGAAGTCCCTCGGACCTTAAAGGGGAAAGGTTGCTTACCCCTGATTTAAAACATCCCTTTACCTACATTTGAAGTTAGGAGAAGAGGAGGAGAGAAGAAAACACTCAGCCTCCTCTTATCAAAGTTGCAAGACCATTTCTTTAGCCTGATGGACTGCATCTTGTCAAGAAGCAGCTTCTTGTGCTTAAAATAACAAATAACCTAGCATCAGCTGGAACCATCTCTTACTTCCTTAAATTATTAATCATGCATTGAAAAAGTGCATCCTCCTTTCTTTCTTTCTTTCTTTCTTTCTTTCTCTCTCTCTCTCTCTCTCTCCTATATTCCAGTTGGCTTGAGTGTTTCAAGATTTGGAACAGAGATGGGAATCATGTGGACTTCCAGAACATAACCAGTACAGCTGATGGTTTAAGAGAGCTGGGATTTGTAGTTCAATAGCATCTGTAGGGCTACATGATCCTCACTCCTGAACTAGAAACTCCTAGATGGGGGGGGAGACAATCCTATTGCAAATAATGGGAGGGAATTAAGTTGTTTCAGCAATAAAATAAATTAACTGGTGGGTTCTTAAACTGTACATGCAACATCATTCACAGTCCTGTCTTATGAACTTTGCCAGTGCTACAAAATGCTCATGTGGCATGCCAGTTTTATCCTCTGTGGAGCAATTCTCTATACTTGAAAATTACATTGTGTTTGGAATGTGTGTGTGGGAGAGCCAGTATAGCAATGCTGCCTGGGTGATTTTTGCTTTGTAGACTTGAGCTGTATCTTCTAGATCTCATATATACAGTTGGGCACCTGTATCCACAGATTCTTTATCCACACATTCAACCATCCGTAGCTTGAAAATGCTATTAAAATATATAAATTTCAAAAAGCAAACTTGATTTTGCCATTTAATATAAGGGGGCACCATTTCTATGCCATTGCATTTAATGGGACTTAAGCATCCATAGATTTTGGTAGCCAGGTGGGGTTCTGGAATACATAATACCGTGTACATAATAGAAATGGACCATTAGTTTTGTTGATTATTTAATTTATTGAAGGGATGGCTGTTCTTAACCTTCAGTACTTGAAAACTCCTCTGATGAGCCGTTCCAGTTTTCCTTTGTGTGGGAAGTAATTAAAATCCTCATAAACAATTTTCTGCTCTTTCAGGCTTTTAAAAAATCTACCTTTTGTGTATGGGTGTGCCAAGCCATCAAACCTCAATGGCCCTTTCTTTGTTTGCTTTGATAGGTAAATCTTGCAGACACTGGTTTTATTTCTTCATTGCTGGTCTAAAATTGTTGTGTTTCAGATCTTTTGTGCTCTTTGTTTTTCCCGCACTGTGCATAGCATCATATCTTCACAGTCATCACAGCTCCTTTATCCTTATACCCCATGCAACCTCTCTAATTAGCTGTGACTGTAACATTCAATAATTGTGTGCATATTTTGGATATCAGGGGATATCAAGAGAAAGGTTTGGACTAAGCACGATAAGAAGATAAGAGCAATCACAGGGACCTGCTAGATCAGCCAAAGGCACACAATGTGGAAATTTACTTTTGAAAAATAACAATTATTGCTCCAAGGCCCCCAAAGTAATCAGAACCCCCTTTTCAAAAGTAACTCAATGAGTAACTTGTTGCTTTCCAAAAGACATATCATCTGAATGCTATAAATCACTGGGTTGTGCTACAAAGCACACTTTTCTCCTGTCTACCTTTTCCTTTCCTCAATAACTGCAATGGCGCACGAGGCAGCAATATGAGCCAGCACTGGAGCCATGTGATACTCCTCCTCCACCATTTAGTGAGGACACCCCCAACCCATAACTACAAAAGCTACTTAAAATTTACAATGATTCCACAAAAGAAGTGAACCTATTCCTCAGGTATAAGCAATAGCAAAGTAATTCAGTCTTGCCTTTGATATTGGTTATGGGAATTAATTACAAGCAACTCCTTACTTGGAGTTGGTTTTGGCCTCTGATCATGGTTTTGTGCATTACGTCTAGTGTGCCTTCCTGCAGCCTCCACCATCCATTTTACCACATTTGGGATCCTTTTGCTACCCCCATCCATGATAAATTGCTCAAAGTGGAGGGGGAGATTGGAGGAAAAGGAAAGCTAGCAGGAAAAATAATGTATTTAGTGGGATTAGGCTATTTTTGAACATACAGTGGGTTTGAGATATGATTTTGGGGATGATTTTCATGCAAACATTGCACTGATTTATTTATTTTAAAATATATATATGGATTTTTTAAGTCTTTGGGTGACTGCCAGGACTGAAAGGGCCACAAAAGCATGCCCTCCCAACATTTCAGAGATGAGACCCAGAATACATGTGACCAAGCAATATCAGAGTGTGGTCAAGATGGAAAAATTATTAATAAGAAAGAACAGACAAGCTAGAAAAGGCTGAAGCAGTTTGCTTTTGCCTGAGCCTACTAGGAAAGAGAGAGTCTGCCCCCTTCTCTCATTTTCCCTCACTGGAGCTGCATCTAATCCAGTTTGACACCACTTTAACTGCCATAGCTCAATGCCATGGGATCCTGGGATTTGCAGTTTTTTGCCTGAGTTAATTAAATACAAACTATGTTTTGCATTTTGGATGCAGCTTTCAGCAACTGATGTTAGCTGAGGTTCAAAAAGGAAAAGTGGGAGGAGGAGAGAAAAACAGGGATATCTTAAAAGCAGCAGGAAAATTGGAACAGCCAAAGATTAATTGGGAATGTCCCTGCCAAACTGGAGTGGTTGGAGCATTTATGAGCATGAGTTCCAGGGACCAGATGCAGTGTTTCCCACCTGGGAGAGGAAAAATAAAATACAAGGAGGCCCTCCACATTTGATGGGGTTAAGTACACAGAACCTCTGTGAAAGTGTAAAAAATACAAATAAAAAAACACCAATTTTTGTAACCTGAAATAACAGCACCATGGTGTAGTAGTTTGAGCGTTGGACTAAGACTTTGAAGACCTGGGTTTGATTCCCAGCTCAGCCATGTAAACCCACTGGGTGATCTAGGGCAAGTTGCACTCTCTGTCTCAAGGGAAAGCAATGGCCAACTTCCTCTAAACAAATCTTGCCAAGAAAACCCTGTGACTGGTTCAACGTAGGGTCTCCATAAGTCAGAAACGGCTTGGAGGCACAGAACAGAGGACCCTCTTGGTCCTCCAGTGCAACTCTGTGGTCAACATCTGCTGGACGTTGACCACAGAATTGTGCTGGAGGAGCTACAGATGCCTAAAAAAGAACTCTCTCTAGCAATCTCTAGGTTCTTTAATGCATATTCTGGTGAAAGCTGGACACAGAGTCATGCTGGAGAACCTAGACATTCCTAGAAAGAGCAAACTAATGGAATCTGCAAATAATCAAAGCTGCAAAAGTCAAAGCTGCAAATGTGGAAGGCTGACTGTATTCCTGAACTGAAAATTAAAATTAAAAAAAAAAAAAACCAAGCTCACTATCTCCTCCTAGCAGCAAGCTAGGTGAGCTACTTTCCTTGCTGAGTGCTCCTTCCATTCCATATAGTGATGATTCATGGCCAGAGGTGCTTTGCTCACCCTCTTAAAAATATATGTTTGTGTCTCCCGCTAGCTCCGGCAACATCAGAGTGTGAGCCCCTTACAGATGTACGGGGCTCTAATCAGCTCCATTAAGAGATGAAACACAACCAGGCTGGAGATAATGAGAGAACGTTGCAAGGTCGAGTCATCAGCACAGCAGCGTTTGCTTAAAGACCAGGCAGCATCTTAGCTGTTTGGTGATTCATAGAGAGAGAGACAGAAATGAGGCAATAGTCCCTCCCAAGCTTCTATTGCTGCTGAGGAGTTTTGCATCTTCAGCCTGGCTGGTTTGAAAGGAAAGATGCAATGGCAATTGACAAATTGCCTTTGTCACCTGGCATTTGCCAAAAACTAATGGGGGAAGCAGACGAGAGGCTCTGGGATGCTGTGGGACGGTGCGCCGCGGGACTGAGGCATCCGCACCGCGGCGCACCGTCGGCGTCCCTGAAAGGAGCACTAAATCAGTGCTCCTTTTATACGTCGCCGAAAGTGCACCCCAAAAGCGTGGGGCGCACTTTCGGCGCCCCTTCTGCCGCAGCGTATGCGGGCGCTGCGGCGGGAGGTTGCCCTCGGAGCGCCGACCGTGCGGAGGGCTGGTGACTCCGAGGACGACCTCGAGAGGAGAAAGGGGCGCCGAGCGTGCGGCTGCCCCTCCTCTTCCCTGCCTCGGAGACGGCACAATTAGCCATCTGCCAAGGCCCTAACTCTGCAATATAGGCTGCTGCATTCCCACTGCCAAAATAATCCAAATGGAACCCATTTTAACTTATGGGACTGGTAGTTTGTTCTGACACCAGAGCTCTCTAATGGAGAAAGTGAAATCTCTCACTGTATTTCCCAGAATTCCATGGCATTGAGCCAAGGCCATTAAAGCAGTATCAAACTGGATTACTTCTGCAGTGCAGCCATAGTCTAATTTTATGTGATGCCTTCCTGCTGCTGCTGCTGCTGTTCATTGTTGCTGCCGCTTTCTCAGCTTACATTGAAGCAAGAGAGAATACATACCCTTCAACATTTCACCAATGCAATGCCCTGGCTCCCTGGGCTCATTGCATCTGTTACATGACTCAGGGCCAAGACCCCAACTTGTGTCCAGACTGTCTTCATGACACCCAGTTTGGGGCTTCCTCCCCCTTGCATGCAGTAAAACAATTCACCTTTTGCTATGGGTGTTTGCCTCTCTTCCCACCAACGACAATGGCTGCCTTTTCACTCATGGTCCTTGTGAGCTATCGGTGCTGCCATTGTGAATACAAGTTGCTCCAAGGACAGGACAAGGCACCCAAACTCAATAGCATGGTTGGGTCCTTGCTTTGATCTTGGCAGCGGTGCCAGGTGATGAATGGGGACTGCGTGGGAAGGCAGCCACTCACTGTATGCTGGGAAAGCCCACAACAAAAGAGAGCAGCCAGGATGGTGTAGTGGTTTGAGCATTAGACTATGACTCTAGAGGCCAGGGTTCGAATCCCCAGTCGACTATGGGAACCCACTAGGTGACCCTGAGCAAATTGGTAATGACAAACCCCTTCTGAAGAAACTTGCCAAGAACATCCCATGATAGGTTAGCCTTAGGGTCATGATAAGTTGGAAATGTCTTCAAGGCACACCACCACAACAAGAGGAAGGTGGGGAATTTGGGGGCAGAATTCACCAGGGGCATCCTGAAATATTCTGGCAAATGTGGACCTATCCTTTTCCACTCCCCAATCCATCTCTCTTCATATGGCTCTTGAGAGGTTTGCTTTTGAAGTGCTAAGCCTTTTGTTTCTGACACATTTGCCGAGAGAGAGTGGGCATTTTCTGCTTATCTTTGCCATGATGTCCTGTGTGGTGGGTAATATTGTCAGCGTAGCGTCCCATTCCAATAAACATTCAAGCAGATGCTCTTATTTATTTATTTCTCCCCTTTCTCTCTCTCTCTCTTTTCCATTACAACCTCAGATTAAAACAACTCCCAGAGGGTTACTTAGAACCTAGCCTTCTCCATGTGTGTTTTCTTGTACTCCTACTTTGTTAAGTTATCCCAAAAGGAACTGGGAGGGGATGGATGGAAAAGAGAAGATTTTTATTACTTAAATGAGCTCCCAGCTAGTGTAGCTTAATATACTAACTAATTGATTTTTAAGGCTGGGAAAGCAGTGAAGTTTAATAGCATTTGCCGAGTCAGCTAGAAAAGAGAGAGGAAATTGCTTCCAGACGTGAATGGAAGAGACCCATTTGCTTTGAGGACCAATGTGAGCACTGGGCACCAAACTGACTTTCTGTACTCACGTACTTAAAAGATTCATAACTAATTTTGTACATCAGCTCAAGGCACTTTGCAGTGGTCCCCCCCCCCCCAAAGAAAGGATTGGCAATGGGCTGCAATTGTAGAAAAAGGTAATGTCAACACCAGATAACTTGTGCCCATGCAAAACTGATAGACTCTAGTTCCCATCAACCCTCGCCATTCTGGTCATTGTTGCGGATGATGGGAGAATTAGTTCTAGAAAATGTAGAAGACTGAAGGTTCTCCACTTCTGTCTTAGGCCTTCTCTGCACTGGCCAAGATATTCAAGGGAGTAGCCCAAAGTATTCTGGTCCCAGAAATGCCATGAACCTCCCCTGTTGTAAAGGCCCACCATTGTTCACATGTTTCATGGTTGTTCACATGAACATCCATCCCACTGAGCCTCCCAGCATGGCTTCTGCCACTGTGGTTTATATCACTCTTAAGGTCAGAAAGAGGTGCCCAACCTCAATCATATGATTGGACACCTTGTTTTGACCTCAGAGAAAGCAACTGGCATTGGCAATGGACACACCGGATAGTTCAGGGGGATGTGTTTTGAACAACTGCCCCGGTGCCCAAAGAAGGGCTCCAGATCTTCCTGGAAGATCCAAAGTGAACGGTAACTTTGAAAAAATTGTTATAAGGGCAGTATGCCCCAGATCTAATATTGAACATGCTGGACATCATCCAATGTATTCACACCAGAACTGAGGTTTGGGCCATGCATCATCTGGACTTCCTGCAGAAAGGACACAGGGAATCCATTTTATTTGGCCCATGCAGACAAGCCCTTAGACATCATTGTAGATGGGAGATTGGGGAAATGAACTCTTAGGCCTCAGTATGCCCCAGGATCTTGGAGGTAGTTTTGGTGTTGATGGAATGGATCATGTTTCAGAGTTTTTGGGTGGAACTGCCATTGCTGGATGCTTTTCTACAAGGATCAAAACCAAGGCATGTGGTGAGAGACTTTGGCTTCTCTGCCAGAAAGCTCTAGTGCTATGAATCAAGGGAGTACAATAGAAATATCTATGTCCTTCATTATTGTTGTGTGCCTCCAAGTCGCTTCTGACTCATGGCAACCCTAAGGTGAACCTATCATGAGATTTTCTTGGCAAGTTTCTTCAGATGGGGCTTCCCATTGCCATCCCCTAAAGTTGAGAGTGTGTGACTTGCTCAAGCTCAACCAGTGGGTTTACGTGGCCAAGCTGGGATTTGAACCCTGATCTCCAGAATCATAGTACATTTTTCAAACCATTATATCACACTGGCTCTCATCTCCCTCACCAAATTACAAATCTTAGGATTATTATATAGACAGTTCCAAGATGGTTAAAGTAGTGTCAAACTGCTGCAATTGCACAATGGGGGTGCGCTCCCCTGGAGTGTATTTAAGAACTAGTGGTGATGGTTGTCACACAGCAGCCTTAGAGGAAAGTTATGCAAACTTTAATGGACTGATTGCTAATCAGAGATTGGAAAGCTTGGCTCTCATCAGTTAATTTTGCTTCTGAATAATCTTTTCTTGATCTTTTATGCAACACCAGCCTGTGTTATCTTTGGGAATCTGTTTGCAGATCATAGGCTCATTAAATATTCTTGTTTTTAGCAGGACAGTAAATCCTCTCCCCTACCCTCAAATATGGGCCACTAATGAGCTGTGAGAAAAATTCAGATTCAGTGCCAAACCAATTTGGTTAAAAGGCTCACCCGCTGTATTATCATTCGATTTTTCTCGATGAACGAAACAGGTGTAAATCACAGAAGCTATCAAAAGGGAAGGGAGCTTCCTCTCAGATGACATTTCAAATCTTTAGATATCTCCCCCCCCCCCCCATGGAGTACAGCTGCTCTCCTCATCTACAATTTTTTTTGGGGGGGGGCGGGTTGGGTTTTATTTTTATCTTCCATGTGTTGGGTTCCCGGTATTATTTCAACAGTGGAACTGAGTCATCAAATATAGGAACATAATGTCTCAGAGCTGCTGGTGTTTCCTTTTGGATGCAGAGCTAGCTGGGGTTCTCCCTTCCTCTGTTTTACATATCATCCAATGCTGAAGAATGCTGTCAGTATCTGTGGACAGCCAAAAAACAAAACATAACAAAACAAAAAAACACTTGCCAGATCACCTTGGGCAATTAACAGCTGCTTCCAGGCAACCAAGCAATAAACCTTTTGCAAGTTAGAAGGAGTATTTGTGGGTACTTGTGCATTTTTTTTTATATATATTTGCAGGGTATTGATATGGTGTTTACCTTTACTCTGCTCAGTGCTGTGCTGAAATATTGCATATGGTTTCCACATCTGAACTAGGAAATTTCAGGGATTTGTTTGGTCTTTTTAAAGCATTACTCCTTCGCCTCCAAATGGCATGGTTTTCTAGTCTTTTGTTGGCTTTTCTGGGTGACCAAGGGACTCATTGTTTTGTAAAGCTTAAGATTCTGTGTGTACCCTTTCTTCCTATTTCTGAACAAGCAAATAGATAATATTGCTTAGATACTCTTTCTGGTCTTGTCAAACTAGAGAAAATGAAGTCTGGGAAAATCCATTTCTCCCAGCTGATTTAGATCTAAGCTCCTTGTAGGACACCTTATCTCAATCCGCTCAAATCTGTCAAGACCCATGGCTGTTACTGTTTTTTCCTCTTTTTCAATTGGTAGTACAGTGTGCCAGCACCATATGCAGACTTGCCATACACAGACTCAAGGACACGCTGCAGACAGCAAGCCCTGGAAGAATGAATAGTGCATGCATTATGCCACGTACGGGCGTGCACCCCTGTTAAAACAAATGGGGCTTGGGCTTATGCATTTTTTGCCATATGTGGGTGGGTGGGTGTTCCAGAACAGATCCCTTGTGTATAGGAAGGGCCCGCTGTATTTCTTTCCTCTTTACATGATTGAGATGTCAAAGGTTTAAGCAGAAGCTGGCTGCAAAGGAGGCATGAACTTCAAAGTAGTTCATCTCAGTTGTGCTTTTTTGGCTGAAGGATTAGATACCATCATTTCATTTTGCAGCCTCTGTGGCTGTAGAAATGTTGGGAAATCAGGGATCACTTCCTGTCTTTGTGCTTCCTTGGTAAGCTTCCTTGCAAAGAGTTTTCTATCTCTTCTTGTCACTAAAGGTCACTGTCATTGATGAAGTGCTTCTTGTGGATGAGATGCCTGTGGATCCAAGACCTGGGAGCCCTCACCCTTTATGGATGTCATTCTTTCTCATTTTGTTTTCTTGAAGGAAGCAACAAGTAATTTTTAGCAATTTTTCTTCCTACTGTGCAGTTTCTGAAGACTTTTCACAATGCAGAACTCATTGACAACTAACCATGGAATAACAGGACCAGACACAAGAGGATGGGCTGAAACAAGGGCCACTTTATTGACCTATAACATATTTAACCAAACAGGACCTGGGGATGAGCCAGGTCAAGGGAGCAACCTGATGTAGGTCCAGCTGATGCCCAAGAATCAACCTCTGACCATCTTCTTAGTCTTTCCTTGGGTGAAACAGGGACAAGCCAAAGACTATTGATTTCAATCTGGACAGCCCTTTACTGGAAGGCAAACCCAGGGAGCTCTCTTCCAAGCTCCCAAGGCTTTATAAAAGAGAGTAAGCCCACAGGTGGATCCCAAGTGCAGGATCCTTCTCCATTCCTCACATCCATGCCTCATAGAGGCAGTTCCAGTGCCCAATCTTTTATCAAAAGGGTGCCAAGGTGTCCACCAGTCTCTTATGTTCTCTTCTCTCATTACTAGCCAAATGATACCTATTTCATGACTCCACCCATAGCCAGTTATCTGTCTCCCTCCAGGTACAGGTCAGATGGATTAGGTAAAACAAACAAACAAGCAAACAAAAACAGATAAAGTGTGAGGGGAAATTCTATTTGTCCCAGAAGTGACTGCACTGGGGGTGAGAGCTGGGTCACAGAGATCCAGGAGAAAGATGACACATGGAGGGTGGCTTGATAATTTATATTATATCTCTGCCCCCTGCATGGGACTGGGGCTTGGCATGAAATATCAAGCACAACACATGCTGGCCCTTAATGGAGGCCATCAAAAGCTCCCCTCCTTGCAGCATCTAGATGTGTTGTCCAAGAAGTGTATTCTGCTTAAAATTTGCATGTAGCTACTTTGTGCCAAAAACAGCATTATCTGCACTGAAACAGAATTTTCCATGATGAAAATGATATGTATGTGCAGAACATGCTGTTTTCTGTACAAAACAGCCCTGTGTGAATTTTGCACACAATAAGTCCTGGCTATAGCATTTTTTGCACAGATAATAGCATTTTCTCTGCAGAAAATAATATTTATATGCAGAAAATATTGTTTTCTGCCAGGTGCAAATTTTGCATAGAATCAGTCCCAAACTCTGAAGATTCTCAACAGTCCAGGATTCTTCTCATCAGGGTTTCTCACCACTTGAGAAACATTTTTTTTCAACCAGTTTTGAATATTTTTTGAGTAGTCTCTCCATCCCTACAATGAAGAGCTTGCACCAAGGCAGGTTAGTAGCTCTGGGACATCATAAAAACCTTATCCGGTGGGAAGAAGAGGAGTCACGTGGCACACCTGGGAATATCAGAGCAGACCAACCAGTTTCATGAAATGGTCAAGCAGAAAGGGGGAATGATTAGAGAAGAGTAAAGAAGAGACTGTGGCAGGAGGGAGCCATGATCAGAAAGGCAGATCCATGCTGCTTTTACGTGTTTGTTGCTGGGCTCTTCTTTGAACAAAATATTGAACTATGAAAACCAAACTTATAGATGCTGGCAGTAGGACTGTGTCTGTTTGGATGAGAATCTACAATGAATTCCTTTTGAATAAAATTGGAAGACAGCAGCGTGACTACTGAGGGTGACTGCAGAGTGAATCCATCTTAATTCAAATTAAATGACTTTAATTAACGTAATCTCCGCTTCCAGAAGCGAGTTCGTGCACCACATGTTTATCTGTGTGTGTCTGATTATACTGTATTCTCACCTTGAACAATATTTTGATTAAGAATTTCAGGACGATTAGCTGTCAGTGGTATAAGATAAAGCTGGGGCCCAAGGAATTGTGTTGGAAGCAGACGGGAGGCTTGCTTTCCTTCATATTGTTTTACATAGCCTATATGCATGTTGCAAACTTGCTTTTCAAACAAGGATTGTTATGCAGCCAAAATGGCACTATGTATATCTTCTCTTATGTTTGGATGGTGCCTCTTTGGCTATGAAGGAACCAACTTTTGCCAAAATAATAATAATGAGGAGTTGACAACATAGAGTGACCACAGAAGAAGACTAAAGTTTGCAGAAGTAACTCCCTTCTACCTCCCAAAACAAGTGAAAATACAGTGAAGAAAGAGATGGGTCATACTCTTTAGCCATATCATTCTATGAGACTGTGTAAGTTGGATTGGAAAACTTGGTGGTGTTAATAGAATCATAAATCATATGTTACTTCATTCCTAATGGTACGGTTGGCTTGGAGTGCATGGAAATTAAATTGAAAGTCCAAGACTTTACTGTTTACATGGGATGGTGCCCTATCTCTTTCCCTAAGTTTAGAATTTAGGTTCTCATTCGTGGACCCTCCCCCCCTCCCCTTTGAGCTCTATCATGATGTTTGTATTCTGACATTGAGCCTTTACAGACTGCCAGAAATAATGCAGCTTGAGGCCACTTTGACTGTCCTGGCTCAGTGCTAGGGAATCATGGGAATTGTGTTGTTTTTTTCTGAGACACTAAGCCTTCTCTGTCAGAGAGCTCTGGTGCCACAATAAACTACAGTTCCCATGATTCCTTAGCACTGAGCCAGGACATTTAAAGTGGCCTCAAGCTGCATTATTTCTGGCAGTCTGTAAAGGCCCATTGTCTTTCAAAGTGATTTTTTTTTATCAGCCATTCCTTGATGGAGGAGAAATATGATGTACTCAGAAGCATTTCTATTGCCGGAGAATAAAAATGACTGTCTTCCTAACTCTTGTTTTATGAAGGTGAATGTGATAAGGATTGGTAGGCGAGCAAACCAGAAGTCAACAAGGTGTGCAATTAGTTCCACAGCCCCAAGGGGGCTTTGGCCTTGTCTTCATCAAACAGCAGCCAGCCCTGATACACGATACATCAGAGATAACATTTTAATGTGCTATTTTATTGACTCTTGTTCTCAGGAATAGGAAATGAAAGATCACTGCTAGAATCCAGTTTTTGACTTACACACGCATACATACACTCTCTTATGGAAGGTGGCAGGCATTCTTGTCCAATGGAGAATGGCCAAATTTGGTTCAAAGTTGTGGAAGCCAAGTTGGACAAATGGCACCATTCGCACACTGAGCATTGATGTGCATGAATGCTTATGTGTGCATCTTATTGGACAGCTTCACCATCCACAAATCAGGTAGCATGGTGCAACCACCACAGAATCCTATGAGCATGTTGAGGTTGTGCTTGGTCTGCCCGATGGGAGATCTCAGCCCAACATTTATGCTCAGTGGAAATGGTGTGTGTGCGTGTGTGTGTGTTGTCTGTCTTAGTATGTGTATGCACACATACATTTTTGTTGTTGTTAACTGCCCTCAAGTCAATCTCGACCCATGGCAATCCTGTGGATGAGACATCTTCAAGATTCCCTGTCATCCACTGTTCTGCTCAGTTACTGCAAACTCATACCCATGACCTTCTTAATAGAGTCTATCCATCTAGAATGATACAACCTTTCCTCTTTTTCTACTTCCCTCCACCTTCTCATGATGTGTCCAAAGTACAACAGCCTCAGTTTTGTCATCTTGGCTTCCAGGGAGATTTCTGGCTTGATCTGCTCTAGGAACCATTCATTTGTTTTTGTTTTTGTTTTTTGTTTTTTTGGCTACATACATACCTGTCCTATTTATAGTATCTGCTTGTAACACTGGGTCAGTTTTGCCAGATACATCCTTAGTTACTCCAATGACTACAAAGAGTTTTAGGATTTCTGACTTTATGTCATTCAAAGATATATATCATTTAACAAACAGCTGCAATCTGTGTAGTGTAGCTTCTCAGGGGGTTCATATACCTGCTGATTTTGCTGCTTGAAAATAAACTCTTTAGGTAGGGTGTTCTGTGCAGGGTGCACTGGAGTGAGTTTGGATGATAGATCTGCTGTAGGCATTTGCTCACTGCAAAAGTGTTTGGAGGCTTGTACTCTGCATTTCAGGACATCATCCTACACATCACTAGAGGTCAGAAATCTTAGGGGATGCAGCAAGGTACTTTGGAATGCATTTTTCTTTCCAACAGTAAAGAAAATCCTGTGGCAGCTAGTGGTGCCACTGTAAATGGGGTTGCAAAGCTGTTCTGGCTTTTAGTCCAAATAGTCCAAACTTCAAAGGAGTTACTCAAGATGTTGAACCTTATGTACCTTATGTACTGAGATAGGTTCAGAAGCTTGGATAGTTCTTGGAAGTTTGGACTAAAGCACAGAATGGTTTCATTGCTCCCATGACAAGAAAGCTACCATCTGCTACTGACTCCCTTTCAGTGAATGTTTCATTTGCCCAAGGGTGTAATACTTGTGAACATTGAACTCTGTTTCCTTGGAGGTTTTTAAGTAGAGGTTGGATGCTCATCTCTTAGGAGTGGATTCATATACTGGCAGGCAGATATTATCATCAATACTAATATTGTTAAGTTTATTTATATCCCACTCCCCCCCCCCCCAATAAAAATTGAGACTCAGGGCAGATTACAAACTGAAATGATTGCAATATAATTAAAAACCATTCAAATAATCAACATTAAAATAAACCATTAAGCATATTAAAACAATTTTAAAGATACACATTAAAAGAGGGGGGCAAATTGAACAATACCCTTTAAAACAATACAGCATCATCTTACAGACCTTTTCTTTGAAACCTTCCGTTCTAAAAGCCATTCTAATCTCCTTAGGGAGAGAGTTCCAAAATTTAGGGATAGCTACCATGAGCCTGTCTACATTATCTATACACCCTGATTTCCCCCCAGGTGGGCTGTGTGCTGTTTACCCTTTTGTTGTTAACTGTCCACGAGTCGATCTCAACCCATGGCGACCCCCTGTCCTCCACTGCTCTGCTTAATTCCTGCAACCCCTAAATACCCAAAGTGACCTCCTTCATAGAGTCCATCCATCCTGCATGTGCCTTCTTCTCTTTCTACTTCCCTCCACCTTTCCCAGCATTATTGTCTTTTCCAGTGAGTCCTCCCTTCTCATGATGTGTCTTAAGTACAACAGCCTCAGTTTGGGCATCTTGGCTTCTTCCAGGGAGGTTTCCAGCTTGATCTGCTCTAGGACCCACTTGTTTGTCCTTTTGGCTGTCCATGGGATCCTCAGCACCACATCTCAAATGCATTGATTTTCTTCCTATCATCTTTCTTACACAACTCCAAACCCCAGAATTGGATCTGGGCTGTTTACACAACACCTGGACCTGATGTGCAGTTCCCACCTCTTGTGGGAAACGGCTTACTTTTTGCTCTGGGTTTTCCAGAAAAATGTGGTGATGACATGCCACAGTCCCTGCAAGCATCCATGCCAAGTTGCTCTGCACATGTTAGCCAGCTTGCAGGTATGGCATGAGAAGGCAGCCATGCATCATTCTTCAAAAACCTGTCACAAGTCAGGAGGATTCAGATGGGATTCAGGGCCAAAATACCCCAGGGTATAGCCTGGAGTATTCTGGCAAATGTAACTGACCCCGCCTCCGAGAACCATCTTGTGTTTCCACAAATCTTACCTGTAAAAGTAGTGGGATTGGAAGAAGGGACCTGTCCTGTGGATCTCAGGGTCTGGGAAGGCTCATAGGAGGAAGTATGGACTGTCAGCTTGCCTGGACCTCAGCCGTATAGGACTTCATACATCATAACCAGCACTTTGAATTGTGCCCAGAACTATGGCTGCCAGTGAAGCTGCTGAAGCAGTGGAGTTGCATGATCCCTGGAAGCAGCCCCATCTAACACTCTGGGTGGAGGACTATATGGCCCTCCCAACTCTGTGGTTCTATGGAACTATTCTAGGCACAGTTGCATTTCCCAAAAGATTTGGTTCACAGTATTGGAGCTCTTGTAGATTCGCAATTGCCTCTGGGGGCTCAAGTAGTCTCAGTTGTCCAGAATATTTTCCTCCATGTTAGGTGAGCACTGGAACTTCTTGAGCATAGATCCTGGCCTTACAAGTCACTGTTAGGTTGGATTTGTCCAAGTTATAGTGTATGAGGGTGTCTTTTAATTTGTTGTTGTTGTTACCTGCTCTCGAGTTGACCTCCTCTACTCATGGATAACCTGCATATGAATCATCTCCAAGCCCTCCTGTCCTCGACTGCTCTGCTTAAGTCCTTCAGATTCAGGCCTTTGCCCTCCTTGATTTGAGTCTATCCATCTGGCCTGTGGACTTTCTCTCTTTCTCCTACCTGTCCTAACATTATTGTCTTTTCTAATGAGTCATATCTTCTCATGATGTGGCCAAAGTACCACAGCCTCAATTTATTTATTCATCTTGGCTTCTATAAAAAGTCCAGGCTTGATCTATTCAAGGATCCATTTGTTTGTCTTTTTGGCTGTACACGATATTCTCAGCACTCTTCTCCAGCACCACATCTCAAATGAGTTGATCTTCTTTTTATCCACTTTTTCTGAATACAGCTTGGAAACTGTTTTCTTTAGAATAGATCTGTAAAGCTGCTAACTGAGATGAAGTCTAGGGCAATATCTCATCCAGAGCTTCAGAAGTTGCTTTTCTAAAAAAAAATCCAAGGCTTCCCTTTAACTAGTTATCACTTTGACACACACATACACAATCACTTTCTTGACTTGTGTCCTGAGAGGAGGTCTTTGGTCATTGCAGGGGAAGTAAGGAGAAGAGAATACAAACCTCTGCAACTACCCAAAAAAGAAATACACAGGTATGCACTGAACTAGTGCCTGCATATCTCACATACAGAATGTCAGTTGTATGGCTTTTTGAGAGCAAGAAAGAATCACTTAATTTTTTTGGTGTTTTTTGGGGAACATAATTTTAGACACTGAGAACTTCTTATCATTTGGGATATACTCAAGACTCACCATGGCCCTGTTGCAATCTGTCCAGATGATGTACAGCCCCATCTGCAATAAAACCATGTTTTAAGCCATAAATCTGATGTAAGAGAACCTGTGTCTTACTCTAGAGTTCCCAGGAAAATCGAGAGAGCCTTCAGTTCTCTTGGCTCTCCAATTGTGGCCGGTTCAGTTGTCCAGATAGGAAACATGGCACCATCTCCCTTACCTGTGCTGAGCAGTGCAGGGAAGGGGATGGATCCTCTTTGGAGCCACCACCATCACTGCCTTCCTGGCCAAGAAGCTCCCTGCAAGAGCCTTGCTGTCACTGTCGTTTCTTCCGAGGTCAGAATGGGGTGCCCCACCATGTGATCTACAAGGTTATCTCTACCCCCTCCTGTTGATCCATGTGATCAACAAGGAGGGGTAGAGATAACCTTGTTGATCACATGTGAGGGCACCCCATTCTGACCTGAGCAGAAATTTTGACAATGTTGGTCAGGCTCTCAGGGAGAGAATGGCCAGCTAGGCAGTGGCAGAATCAGCATTAAGAGGAACAGACCAGTGGGGATGATGTGGTTTTGCTTGGCATCCCATCTGGACATGTTTGGCTCACATAATGTCAACCCAGAGAAGCTCCAGAGCATAATACTCTGGCTGGTATGAGGCTGATTTGTTGGCTGAGTTCTATCAGTTGTTACTTGCAATTCTATTGAAAGAGAAGGAGAGAGAGATTGTATTTTATAAGAGACGAGATGAAACTTTCCCTGTTCTCGTAGGTCCATTCATCCCCTACAAAGTATAGGAATCATCTTTATGCAGCTTTGATGGATGTTATTCCCCCACCCCACGCCCCAATATTCAGAGATTATTTTTTTAAAATGCCATAAGTGCAAAGTGGGTTCTCATCTAGGAGAGAGCTGGAAGGATGCATCCAAAAGTATTGCAACTGTGGGTGATGCTGCCCCAAATATGTCACTGCCTCAGAAAGTTGTGAGCATGCAACATAATTTGTATTTTGAATCCTGGCCAGCAGTTGCTATACAGCTGTTGTTTACTGTAAAAAATAAAGAAAAGCAAAGGATAAGATTGCAGAGGAGAGACGGGAGAAGTCACAGCCAATTAGAAGAATTATGTTTTAAGCATGGCTACATAGCCTAGGCTAAAACACAATCAGATCCTTCATATACATGTTGCAAATTTTGTGGAGCCATTTCAAATTACACATATTCTGTTTACTCGCAAATTTTATATTCCTTCTTTGTTTCATGAGCAGGTCTCAAGTCTACTTTTAGTAAAATAGTACAAGTATGTAAAGTGAATAAAAGCATAAAAATTAAAACACAATTTTAAAATGGCAGTAAAAAGTAAATATAGCCCCCATTCTGTTAAAGGTCCCTTCTAAAACAAATGAGGTCAATAAAAAAAAATTAAAAAGTCTTTTCCTTTGGCATAATATATTCTCTTTGGCATAGAATTTCTATCTACTGGGTTGCATAATCTATTTTGTTTAAATTAATATGTCTTTGTTTGTTTCAATTACTTAATGTTGGAAAATTTACCCTGTGCTAGGGGTGGATAGAATATTTCAAAATATTATGGGGGGATGGTTGCAAAACATGTTTCTTGATTGTCAGGAGACCCTGATGAGGAGAATGATGAATCTAGGGCTGCATCCACACTGCATAAATAATCCAGGTTGACACCACTTCAACTTCCATGGCTCAATGTTATGCAATTGTGGGAACTGTGGCACCAGTGCTGTCTCTCAGAGAAGACTCAATGTCTCACAAAACTACAGTTCCCAGAATTTTATAGCACTGATCCATGGCAGTTCAAGTGGTGTCAACCTGGATTGTTTCTGCAGTGCAGACGCAGACTAGGACAATCCTAGACTGAGGAGCCCTGGCAGGTTGGGTAGCCTTTTCTGCACAGAAAATATGTTTGTACAGCAATATCATTTTCTATGCCAAAAAAGCTGGTTTCTCTGCAGAACATTTTGTTTTCTTTGCGCACACACACACACACACACACACACATTACAGGATAACTCCCAAACTGCAAATAGTCTTTAAAAATTGCACAGTTTCTCCCCACTGAAAGAAAATCTTCAAAAACTGCACAGTTTCCAACATGCATTTGCAAGTATAGTAGCACAAGTGGCTAAAAACTAGCTTTAAACCAAATGCTATCATATATATATATATATATATATATATATATATATATATCCCCTTCTTTTGTTTGTGTATCATTTTTATTTTACCAGCGAAAATATTAATAAAAGGTGGAATCGAAGGTCAGGAACCACATGCTTCATTCAGAATAGTGTTGTCCTGCGGCTCTGAAGTCAGACCAGAGAAAGAAAATCTTTATTAAAAACGTTAAAAAAAAAACCCGCTGTATGTTTTTGTTGGTAATTTCATCTCCTTGTCATTGCTGGTTAAACAGCTCCATCCTTGCCTTAACACAAAAGATCACTGTGTTTTGTTTTGTTTTGCCTTGGGGAACGGCAAATGCATTTTGCTTGTATTTTAATGCCGACAGAGATTAATTGGATAAAAATAAACCATGCACACATGTCCAGCAGTGCTCACATCTCCGCAGCTCCTCCAATGTGGAAACCTGCACACTTTATCATGAACTTTTACCAATGTTTTGCAGTGTGTTGTGTGATTGAGGTTTAATACTCTCTGCCTCCAAGCTGTTGACTCTAGCTGATTGAAGTTGCCATAAAGATTATTTTTAAAAGAAATTACAAAAAACAAAACAAAACAGGACCATATCTCTCTTGTTTCCTACATAGGAAGGAACACATATTTAAGTTCTGTGATGTCGGCCATTAAGTTGGATTAGCCACACGTGTCTCTGAATGAATTACTTAATTCATTCCAGTTTTGTAATTACAGTTTTTAAAATTAAAGCAGCTGTGGTTCTCTGGAAGGGCAGAGAGTGATATTACATCAATGGAATGAGAACAGAGCAAGTGCTGGGTAAGAAAACAGGGTGAACAGCAGTAATACATGGGGTGCAAGGAGATGAACTGGAATCATAGCATCATAGAATCGTAGAATCATAGAGTTGGAAGAGACCCCAAGGTCCATCTAGTCCAAACCCCTGCCATGCAGGAACTCAAAATCAAACCCCTGGAGTATTGGTATTGAGTGCTGAGTATCAAGTACTGAGAACAAATCAGTATTGGTGGCTTGCCTCATGCATTTTTGCTTTGGATGTTGTGGTGGGCTAGATTTCTGGAATAATGGTACTGAATGTTATTGAGCTCTGACAAGCACCATTTACATGGGTTTGTTATGCTCACGAGATGTATAATATATTAAATGGGCATTTTCTAGTTGATCAACCTCATCCCTTTGTTGTTCTGTGCCTTCCAACCTATGGCAACCCTAAGGTGAAACTATCATGGGGTTTGCTTGGCAAGTTTCTTCAGAGAGGGGTTGCCATTGCCATCCTCTGAGGCTGAGAGAGTGTAACTTGCCCAAGGTCACCCAGTGGGTTTCGTGGCCAAGCAGGGATTCAACCCATGGTCTCCAGTTGTAGTTCAGAGCTCAAAACATTATGCCACGCTGGCTCTCAAACTCATCTTTAACCATATGTAATTCATCTGAGAGGCTGCATCCACACTGCTGAAATAATCTAGTTTGACACCATTTTAACTGCCATGGCTCAATGTGATGGGATTCTTGGATTTGTAGTTTTGTGAGACATTTGGACTTCTCTGTATGAGAGCTCTGGTGCCACAACAAACTATAGCTCCCAGAATTCCATCGCATTGAGCCGTGGCAGTTGAACTGGTGTCTAACTGGATTATTTCTGCAGTGTGGATGCAGTCTATATTTCTTCTCAAAAGAAGCAAGGAATAATTTTAACTGTTGTTTTCCCATTGCGAGAAAGTCATTGAAGACCAAGCAAGTTTCAAAGCCTATTCACAATTTGGGACTTCTTCTGTGCAAAATTCGCATCGGTTTCTTTTGCACACACACACACACACACACACACACACACACACACAATTCTGGTAGGAAGCAGCACTTTCTGCAAATAAAATGATAGTCCTGTGCAAAAATATTATTTTTTGCACAGAAGACATTGCTTCCTGCTCAGAAAATGTTACTTGCTATGCAGATTGCCCATACATGCATGAATTTTGTGCAGAATAAGTCCACGAATTACAGCATTTCCTCCCCATTAGAATAATCCACACAAATCCAGCAGAAATGGGACTGTGGTCCAGAACACACTGCAGAAATAATCCAGTTTCTCAATGCAAGAGAATTCTGGGAGCTGTAGTTTTGTGAGACATTTAACCTTCGCTTTGTCAGAGAGAACTCTGATGCCACAATAAACTACAGTTCCCAGGATGCCCTAGCACCGAGCCAGGACAGTTAAAGCAGTCTCAAACTGGATGATTTCTGCAGTGTGGTTGGGAAAAAGAATTCTCAGCTCTATCTTCAAGTGCTGTAGAACATCCGGTAGTCATGAGTTCCAGGGGTTAATTTCCAGATCTCTGGAAAAATAACTAATTCCAGAATGCAAGTGAGTTCTGTAGCAGAGTCCCAATGAGCCTGGAGTCCAACCTGTAAGGTTAAGTTTAGATCTCATACCTTGTGTTCAGTATGAGTTCCCCAGCTAGCTCATAAAACAAGACTTAGTGACCAACTACTGCCATATTACTACCGAGCTGGAAGGGCATGGAACAGCTTTCTGCATTAAAGTGCATGATGTTTCTGAAACATCACGGAGAGATAAATTGCAGTGCTGACAAGGGAAGGTGGCCTTGGGCTATAGCTTCTGCCCTGGAGGAATGTCCATCAACACTGAAACAGAGGAAGATAGATAGAGCGCAGAAGTGCATAGCAAGCGTCATTAGGTGCACATTTGGGGCAATTTGTGGTTCAAATCATCTTCCAGATTTTTTTCCTCACACATAACCTGGTGCCGATTTGTTGATTTAAGGTTATGTGCTTTTTTAAAAAAAAAAAATGAGAAGTCTGTACAATTTGTGAGAATAGCTTATCACAAATCTCTTCCTGTGTGTCATAACTAACTGCGGTTCTTGGCAATTTTGATGCATGGAAGCATGCATTTAAATGCATATTTTGAAAGAAAGTACATGGTTGGGGTTTTTTAAAGGAATCATTGGCAACTTGTGATTTCTGTGGCCATGGGGCAGTACATCTCCAAGTTATGGGTCTGGGTTCCGCACCATGGGTAACTACTTTAGACTAAAACTCACAGTTGGCCAATAAGGCTGCACGATTCCTTTGGAGGATAACAGATTAAATGAGGCCATGGAATAGAATAACAGACATTTCATGCAAATATTACATGACCACGAAGTTGTCAGATTCATTTAACCAATTGCAATATAGGAATCAACATGAAGGCATAGCAATCACACCGTCTAGTGGATTTGGGGAGTTGTCATCCAAAAGTAACTTTTCCAAATTCTGATTCCTAGCATATCTGTCCTACCCTTCATAGCCACAGGATTGGTTTCACTTCAGTTGCATGCGACTGGACTGTTTGTTCTGTTTGCAAAGGAAGAAGAAGAAGAAGAACAACAACACACCAAAAACCTATGGTTGTCCCAGGACATTTTGCTGCCAGAGGCAAATCTGATTCTCTTTCCCTAAATCCAGTTTTAAAGCTATCTAAGGGCCAATGCAGACCAACAGTTTAGGCCCGCCTAGGGGTGGAGTTGGGTGGGGCAACCGCATGCTGGCCGCCCTGACTCTGCCCCAACACCGCCCCGAAACTGCGCACCCGTCCGCATGCAAAAAAAGCCATGGCGGCAGCTTTAAGGGCAGCCTTTTGCCACCCCAAAAGGAGCAGCATTATTTTGGGGTCAGCAAAAAGGAGGATCGGGGACACGGCATGTGGTTGCCACGGCCCCGATCCACTGCTCCCAGGGGCGGCCCAGAGCCGCCGCTTCTTGGCTGTCTGCATTGGCCCTAAGTTGTTTTGGCAAGCAGGACAATAAATCATTCAAGCTCATGTCCCCATCCCTAAAAGTAAAAATAGCCCCACTAATTAAATACCTAATAATTTTGTGCCCTTTCTTAAATAACTCTAAATATGCTATCAGAGCCTGACAGTCTTCCTTTGAATATTGTTGAAGGGCTGGCTCTGCTTGGGGCTGTGAAGACATAAAACTAATTTCTGCTCAATAATCTTCAGTATGCAGTTGTCAGTCTTGAGAGAGTATTTTATTTGGTGCCTTGTGCATGTGTTAGTGCTCCTACAGACATGCTTGGGAATTTTGGTCCGATGAATAATGTCTACCCTAGTTCAAAGTCATGGAAGCAGAGTTGCAAATCTCGTGCCATGGTACATGTGGATGTAAATTCTCAGCCAAAGGTTATCCACCTACCCCTGCTAAAATTGATGGTAGTACTTTTTTGATTGCATGCTCAGGTGCTCAAAGTTGTCATTCAACACAAGAGCTGTGTAGTGTGATCAATGTATATAACTCTGCAGGTGCAGATTTGTACAACAGAAACCAAATATAGAATATTTTACTACCTCTGGATCTCATTTTGATTCAAATAGATACAAGTGAGTATTGTTGTTGTGTGCCATCAAGTCATTTCCGACTTATGGTGACCCTAAGGTTTTCATAGCAAGTTGCTTTGGGGGAGGGGTGTGCCATTGCCAGCTTGTGAGGCTGAGAGAGTGTGACTTGCTGAGCATCCTTAGTAGGTTTCCATGGCCAAGCCAGCATTCCATCTCTAGTGCCTGCACAGATACATCTGGAAGAGCCAGGTTGTCAGGCTTGTTAGAAGGACTTTGAATTGCTGCCTGCCCAGCTCTTTTTTCCATATCTAGACAATATTTTTCACAACTCCTCTGCTGTGTCAGCAGCTGCTGGGAAAGCACGTCCAATCTCTCTGTCAAGCTGTGACTCCTGGCTCACCTATTTGTGTCTCTTTAGGAATGATCAAGAGGATTTGTCAGGCAAAGTCTGTGCAGGAACAGCACAGGAGTAAGGATGCAAAAATCCATCAGTTTCATCCTTGTTGCATTTTTCTCCTGAATTCTACAGCCCTTCTGATCCACCCCAGTCCTGAATCAGGTTGCAAGACTTGTTTTCTTTTTTAATGCATGTGAATGTATTTTGGTATACATTTTTTTTCTAAAGTGCACATTTTTGTGCACATTTCTCCCTCAGTTTCTGTTGTTGTTGTTAAGTCAGCGTCAACATAACCTGTGAGTGAGACACCTCCAAGACACCCTGCAATTGATAACCCTGATAAATATAATAAATAAAAATACAAAATAAATATAATTCAATTGTTTCAAGCTCCAGCACTGACACAGCTCCCACTCCTGTCCCCCAGCCATCTAAAAGGGACCAGAAATAACTTCCAGTTACAAGGAATGTTCTATGTAGTTATTCTTGGGCATGTTGGTGTGACCTGGCAAGGGATTAGTGTTGGTACAGTGTGGCCTGTGGGCTGGATGTGGCTCTTGAGACTCCCAAGTATAGCCTCTTAAGCCCTCCAAAGAACTGAGAACCCCAAAATATTTTAGGGTGATTTGAGGGGGATTGTTGGTTCCCATACCATCCACAATGCACCAAAACCACAGCAATTTGCTTCTCCTAACCCCCTGGGATGGATGTGGCCCTTGGGGACTCCCAAGTGTAGCCCTCTACTTCTGAGTAATTGCCAACTAAGCACCAGATCAGGGTTTCATGATACCTGGAAAACATGGTTTTGACATTTTTAAATATTATTAAATATTCCTTGCATCTCTACAGTTGAGTAGCTGCCAACTAAACTCCCGATCTTGAGGAGTCTTGCAATATGTAGTAGCCCCTGTCTTGAAAACTAAAAAAAAAACTAAACACTACAAGACTCCTTTTCTGGTGTCACCAGGAATTCTCCTATTTTTGGTCAGACACGGCAGCCTTAGGTTGGTGGAACCTACATATGTTCGTCCATGTAGCTCTATCATGCTTTTCAATCTGATTAGAATTTCATTCCAACGCTTATTAAAATGCTATTTTGTCCTGCATGTAAACCCCAGTAGATACTATGCTGTGGTTCTCACATGACAAAATAGATTGTGAGTCAAGAATCAGAGAGATTTAACAGCCCCCATCATTCCTTCTTGAAATCCTACAAGTACAATTAGTGGCGTAATGGAAGCGAGCCCTGAGGGTTGGCTACATGGGTTACATTTTTGTCATAGTGAAAGAATCTCTGCTGTTGTTCCCAGAGGTCTGCTGGTAATGTTTAAGAATGTATATACGTGGCTCATGCAGTCTTTGTTATCAGTGAGACCTGGGATGTGAATCAACCCTGCAGGCTCTTTTGTGGGCATCTTAGACTGTTTTCAACTAATTTGAATGGATACAGGTTTTCAAACCTCTTGTTTTCCTGGCACCTTTTGCATTCATTGTGATGCATTTCATCCCCCCAACTTTCTCTCCCTGTCTTATCCCCCACACTGAATACATGTAATACAATATTCATGATCCGAGCTATTGCAATAAGCTATTCTTTGTGTTGACCTTAAAATTACACACTGTTAGTGACATAACATAAATCCACCTTATGCTTGTGTAAGTTTTATGCATATGGTTGCAGAGGTTGGTTGTCTCTTGTAACCTCCACAACAACCAAAGCTCCCCAGGAGTCACTGTTGATATGATAGCCTCCCATTCTGTGGCTGGTGGAGGTGCAGAGGATTGGAGAAGCGTCTGGCCGTGCCACATATCCAGACATAGCATCATCCATTGAAACCAAATTGGATCTTGACAGAAGATGTCATTGGTCTGATTCTGGCTATGGGGCACAGCCAGATTGTTCTGTCTTGGAGGCCAGCCAGGAACAAAGTACCAAGTAAAGTCCATCAGAGAAGAGACAGAAGCAGCTACAGTTATATGCAGGAACATACCAGTTAGTTACAGTCCTCAGAGTCCAGGCAGTCCAAGCCAGTATAGTACAGCAATAAATCCAGGGCATCAGTCTAAGGGAGTGTCCAGTACTGTGGTCAGCTTAGGATGCAAAGTCAAAGGCTGTTTGGAAACATGAGCCAGGAATCAAGAAACAAGAGTGTTGCTTCCTCCAGAATGGTTGGTTGTCAGCAATGACCTCCTGAGAGAGTTGCTGGATTATTTATAGCCTGGCAGCCTCTCAGGGTTGTTGGCCAATTAATGAGCATTTCCTCTATAAAGTCTTCAAATTCTCCGTTTTCTTGTCTACGCTCAGCTGCGGTAGGTATTCTCAAGTCCATGGCTCTGTGTTGTGGCTGCTGGGGAGTGTCACTGTTTGTTTCAAATACTGACATGTCCCCCTGTCCTTCTGCTTCACTGTCTATGTCAGAATCTAAACCTGGGTCCTAGGAAAAAGGCATTACACAGATGCTTCTCTGATCCTCTACCTCCAGATTCATAGCAAAAATGTGAATCCTATGGAACTGTTACGCTGCACCAGGCAACATAGCATCTGGGCCAAAGCACATGGATGAACCACGTCGATGAATCCCAAAGAGGAACAAGCCATATATTTGTCATTTGGATATGTTTATCTCCAAGCCTTTCTTCAGTAACCAACTTTTTCAGCTCCATATTTCCATTAATAGAACCCGCAAGGTGTTGTGCACTAAAGCTGCAAAATACCATATAATAACAATAAACTTATAGCCATACTATGGATGTAAATATCCATTTGTGTCATTCTCATGCACTGGAATGAGAAATCACATTTTGCCTGTTTCTTGTGAGATGCTGAGACATTTTCTACTGGTATTTCCAAGAGCTCTTCCATTTGTGAAGAAAAGAAATTGCAGAAAATTCACACCTGCCAGCTTGATACACAGAGTTTTAAATCTTAGAAATATTGGATGGGTTATTTTCATCTTTTTAATCAATCAGTCAGTTCTTTCATACTTACATTGTTGAGTGATGTGTGTGTGTATTTGGCTTCATCAAAGGAAAAGATACTAGTTTTGTATGGAAACATTTGCAGAAATAATGAAAATCTTAAAAATGGCATCTTTTTTCACTGTTCACTGGAGGTAAGAATATCTCATTGATTTCTCAACAGCATAATGAGAGGATCTATTTTACTGAGAATTATTAATTTTGTGAGAATTCTTTACATCATCTGCACACAGAATCTTGCTCTTCTCTGTAGACTCAAGCAAGAGCAAACTGTGCAGCATCTCATAGGTTATGTATTCTTACTCATTAATAACATTTGCCATCTTGATGGTTCTTGACCAAATTTTCTTTCTTATCATCTGCAATGTATGAGAGGGTTGTTCTCATGACTCACCTGCCTAACTGTTCATGAATCCAAACAAAGGTGTGTATTCAAGTCTAAACTTATCCTTCCAAATTAACTATGCTGGCTAGGTCTGGTGAGAGTTACATTCTGATAACATCCATGGTGAGAAATGTTTTTCACTCCCACCTTAAAAGATAAATCATTTGTCCTGTAGTGTCTGGTTATAAAACGTTTAGTACCAAGAATCATCTTCTTGCATAGGGAGATGATATGGCATATTCCCATTTCTTTTGTGCCCAAAGATGATCTGGACAGATGGAGTTCAAGGTAACACTAAAAGCTAGGTCTGTGACTCAGGCAAGGCCAACCCAAAATATTTTGCTGTCTAACATGGAGCAACAACAAGTGCATCCATCCAAATCAAAGTGCATGTGCTCAAGGCTAGCCAATTGGTGTTGATGCATGAGGCAGAAAATCCCGTAAGACCTCTTTTTCCTCTGTGAGAGTGAAAATACATTAACAGTATATTAAATAACAAAGCATTTGCTGCTCTTGAAGGGCACCCAAAATCCACTGTCTGAGGTCGTCACCTCACTCTGGTAGGGTTGGCTGTAACCTCAGGCCGTGATGTTCTCAGTTCAAACTAAGGGTGCCAAGAAATTTTTTCTTTTCACTCTTAATGAGAAAGGGTGTCCTGATATATCAAGGTCAAAATTCTACACTGAGGTTATAAATCTCCACATGTTGAGTTAAACAGTAAGCGTGATATGCACCCATTGTGTTGAATGTAAATGTTGTGCATGTGGAAATGAATGCACAACCACATGTGTGCATATGCACCCATGCAGAATGGCATTTCATTTGTGCATCTTTGAATTGAATGCAGCCATGGGACAAGCATTACCAACTGCTTCTGTAGAAGTATTTATAGAGGGAGACATAAGGCAGCAACAGGATTCCAAGCTGAGCTACCCTATCCAAAAATTAACAGCTGCCACAAGGTCTTTCACCTCCTGAGTAAAAATGAATGGTCAGTAGCTTTTTTTTTTCTATCAGTTTGTGAAAGAAGCTTCCATGCAAGACTAGTATCTTTCAAACAAAATGAACTTCAGCAGGTATAAATGTATGGTATTGCATTTAGGCAGGAACAAAGAAATGGACAGCTATAGCTTGGGCTAAGGGATACAATAGTTTAGTGGTTAAGACACCAATTCTGATGATTGTAAGGTTGGAAAGTTGGCAGTTCAAGGCCCAAGTGCCGCATGATGGGGTGAGCTCCTGTCAGTAGTCCCAGCTTCTGCCAACCTAGCAGTCTGAAAGCATGTAAAAGTGCAAGTAGATAAATAGGTACCACTTTGGTGGGAAGGTAACAGTGTTCTGTGCAGTCATACTGGTCACATGATCACAGAGTCATCTTTGACAATGCTGGCTCTTTGGCTTAGTAATGGAGATGAGCAGCACTCCCTACAGTCATTTATGACTAGACATTCATGTCAAGGGAACACCTTTCCCTTTATGCACCAGCAGCAGTACATCTGGAAAGAATCTAGGAGTCTTAGTAGATATAGGCTAGGCCAGGGGTAGGCAACCTTTCCCCTTTAAGGGCCGAGGGACTTCAGTTCCCAGAAGCCTCAGTCATGTTGGCCAATAGTCCCATGTTGGCCAATAGCTCCTGGGATTCTGGGAGCTGAAGTCCCTTGGCCCTTAAAGGGGAAAGGTTGCCTACCCCTGGGCTAGGCATTTGTCAAAAGTAAGACCTGCATCCCTTCTCCAAACGTTGGCATCACTAGTATTACAAAGGCTGTGACCGGCTCCTGTCCACTCATCACCTCCTCTTTTCACTTCTGCATTGTGAAGAATCCTGAAAATGAGATGCAGAGCCCTTGGGCACTTTTTTATGGCACAATTATGCCATTTCAGCTTTATTTGCAGTACAACATAATAGGATTTCTGTTTCCTAGGACTTCTGCTTTCTCATTGGATGATCGTTTATGACCCCACATCATGTCATCCATCTCCCATGCTCTGCTGCAAGGGGAGAAAATGCCATAATCATTACAGCAGCGCAATGGGCTAGTGGCCCATTGAGGGGAAATTTATGTGGCCTTTTGCATTGTAGCGTAAGCTTACTTGAACTATGAGCTCAGCATTTCTGGAGCACTTTATTAACAGGCCTCCCAGTGGCTGAGTGAAAAGGCAACCCACACCTCCCCTTTTCATCTGCGTCACCTCTCCTGTGTACAACTTTGCATCATGGACAAGTCATTACAGAATACTCATAATTTCTAGAGTGATGTGAGCATAGGCTTTCTTAAAACCTATGAACACTGCATTGAGGGGACAAATTTTTTTATAGACCACCTTTTGAAGATGAGGAAAGCATTACAGTGGTGTGATGCTGGGCAGGGCATACAATCCAATCAAAATTTAAATATTTCTCCTTGTTTCACTCATTTAAGTTGAATGTTCCCACTTCAGAAAACATACCCTCCTACTTGTCCCAGTTTGGCAGGAACAGGCCCAATCAATCCTCTGTGATCCCACATTTTCAGCTGCTTTTAAAATGTCCCAGTTTCTCTCTATTCCTCCCACTTTCCCCCTTCATCCTCTGCTTACTTCAATTGCTGCAAACTGAGTTCAAAGTGCAAACAGTTTATATTCCATTAACTCAGCAGTAGGGAGAGGACAGGAGGGTGAGGACTTTTGCTTTTCCCAGAAGGCCCTAGCAAAAGCAAACAACTCTGGCTTCTCCTAATTTGTATGCTTTTCCTCCTTATAACTTTTGCCATCTGCACCACACCCTGAAGTTGCCTGGCCACATGCATTCCAGTTATCATCTGTGAAAAGTCAGAGGGTATGCAGACACACTTGCATAAGTTAATTCATATAAGAGCCTCAATTCAGCTGTTAGCCCCAACTACAGTAGATCTATGGAATGAATTGCTGATAGTCAGCATGACCTGGTGGTTATACTGTTGGACCAGGACTGTGGGAGGCCAGGGTTCAAATCCCACTCAGCCATGGTAACTCATTGGGTGAGACTGGAGAAATCATATTCTCTCAGCGTAAGAGGGAGGCAAAGGAAAAATTCCTTTGAATAAATTAGTAATTCCCAAACTTGGGTCTTCCACATGTTTCACACTTCATTTGTCAGAAGCCCTAGCCACTTAGGCCAACAGTCAGGAATTCTGGGAGATGAAGTCCAAAGCATCTGGTATACCAATGTTTGGGGATCACTAGAATAAACCTTGCCAAGAAAACCCTAGGATGCAACCCAGGGATGTAGCCACAATGCTGATATTATGGGAGGCCATCTTCAGAAAAATACTAAATAATTCCCAACAGCTTTGGGATGAGAGGGATCTGGATTCCACATGGCTCCAGCTGCCCCTTGGCCCTCTTGGACAGTCAGGATTAAGCTCTGTAGCTTCTCTGGTATTGAAGATCTGAGCTGCTTAAGAGCTGCAGTGTCTTAGAAGCGTGTCTCTCTGAAGTGTCACCTCTCCATTTCTCACTGGCTCTGTTCCTCTGCCTTTAATGGGAGTCAGACATAAATCAAACAAGATTTCTCCATCACTTTCACTCCTTGCGAGGACAAACATCAGCACGCTCCTTAGTATCGGTGGCCTCTTGGACTTTTTCCAGAAGTGTTCTCTGAAAGTGATGGATTCCTCTTCTCCCAGGTAATGCTTTGGTGCTCTTGGCTCATATTCTAGGCCCAGAGATGTCCATTTTCCACAGAACGCACAGTTTCCCTATGCAGGTGTGTGTTGGAAGCCTGGAGGACAGAGGCAGAGTGAGTCAGTTATTTTTTTGCCCTCCTCTTCTTGCTTCTGGAGAGCATCCTCACTAAAAAAATTCTATCAGCTGTGGTTATAGACAACAGAAGCAGAGCTGAGGGAACTTCAGAGAGAAGTTAGAGAGCCCACTTGGTGACCTTGGTCAAGACCACTCTCTCAGCCTTAGAAGAAGGCAAGAACAAATGTCCTCTGAATAAATCATGAGCACACATATGCACACACACACACACACACACACACACACACACATGTTAGCCATCCACATTTGTAGCTTTGACTTTTGCAGATTTGATTATTTGCACTTTTGATTAATATGTTCTCTCTAGGAATCTCTAGGTCTTCCAGTGCAACTCTGCCAGAAGTTGACCATAGCATTGTGCTGGAGAGCCAATAAGTTCCTAGAGAAAACACTTCTCTAGGCATTTGTAGGTCCTCCAGCATGATTCTATGATCAACTTCTGGAAGAGTTGCACTGAAGGATCTGGAGATTCCTAGAGAGGTGTACTCTTAGGTAAAAAGAATAATGTTGTTGTTTTTATTTGTGGTTTTCCCATATTCACGGGGGTCTTTTAGCCCTAACTCCAGCAAGTGTGGAGGGACCACTGTATATAAACACACAAAACAGAATAGAGTCACCATCAGTTGGAATCTACTTGAAGGCACATGACAACAACCCTAATAATTCCACCAGGATTCTGGCTATTATCATATAAAACTCTAGTTGGTAGAATATTTGGAATTATGGAAAATGTCCCCGTTACAGAGCATTATGTGATGATGTGAAGGCACCTAACAATAACAACAACAAAGAAGAAGAAGATTGAGGCCTTTTTGTTAAATTAGTTAAATTATAATTAAGCAGTAGTTTTGGGGGAGAAATGGGATTTAAAGGCTAGAAAAAACCAGCAAACGCGGGTTGTTTTTCAGACACAACAGGGTTAATGTGACATTAACACAAATGGAAACTAGAGAAGACCTGCTCCTCTTTATTTTCTCGATTTTCTGAAAGTAAAAAGGAGCAGGTTTTGTCTAGTTTCCATTTGAGTTAATGTCACATTAATGCTCATTAACGCTAACGTCATCTGAAAATCTACCCACTTTTGCAGGTTTTTTCAACAGTAAATTCAGTTTCTGCATGGGATCCATCCTGTGTGATAAAGTCCTTAGTTTCACATAGTTCTACTTTTTTTTGTCTCTTTTGAAAAGAGAGAAGGAGAGAAAGGAGAGGGGGAAAATTCTACACAGGAAATTACATTTTCACTCACTTTGATGAATGTTCCCGGCCATGTTCTTGGCAAGATGTTTTGTTCTACCTAGCTAAGCGGTAGCTAAGGAAGGTCAATGAGATGACAAACTTTTCCAACTACCCTAAAACTGGAAGCTTTTGAGTTTTTGTGGGGGGGTTTCTGATCGACAAAAAAATCTTGTCTGGGACAATGGAGGGACCTTCAATGTATTGTATAGTGTAGATCAATACTGGCACCCAGTGTCTAGATGACATCATTTCAGATCTAAACCTCTGTCTTCCTCTCCTTCTCTTTCTTTTTTATTTTCCCTCCTGCTCGCAAGTCAGGATGGGAAATGTTCAGATCTTGTTCAATAGCTGGAAATCTTGGAAGACAAAATGGATTGCCTTGTACAGTTTGTAGTTTGGTTCCTGTGATGCCAGTCACTTGCTCTCATCTGTGGATGCTTCTGTTGAGGCAGAACATCTGAGGAGCTTTGAGGAAAGGTAAATGAACATAGATAAAACCAGTGAATTCCTCAAATGAAACCAGAGTTGTGTATTCCTTGCTGCTGAACTTTCAATCAAATTTAATAGTGAAATATGTTGGGCAAGGTCATCTAAGCAATTTGAGGGAAATGGGATAGTTTAACTAGGAAGATTTGTCAGTGAAGTTTTATTAATCTGAAATTTAAAATTAATGTGTTACATTTAGGGATTTGTTTTTGGTTTGAAAAGCAAAACACATCATAGATATATGATCTATATCATATATGTAGATATATGGGAGATGATGGGTGATCCAGACCATGAAAACATAACTTCCAAAGCATTATTTTCCTGTCATTTGAAAAGATCTGTCCTCATACAAATTGACATACCGACATATTGATACAGCTTTCTCAGAGTGCAGGAAATTACTTTTTAAAAATAATTTCTTCAGTATTTAAATTTAAAGAGTAGCCTGTTGCTGTTACTCACTAGAGTTATGAAAACAAGAAGCTTAATACAATAGGAGTCAAGCTGCCTGTTACTTTTCCATTAATTTCTGCTACATTTTAGATGAAAGGAATGCCTTAGGATTGATCAGAGAATGAAAGGAATCTTGAAATTTTCTTGTCAAAATGCCTTTAAAATGTAACTTTTCAATGTAACTGAAATGGTTGCATATTGCACCAAGGAAGTAATTTTGCTTGTTGTAGTTATTTGCTCTCAAATCAACATACGGTAGTCTGATGAAGGAGAAACCTCCAGGATCTTGCTCATTGTGTTATTTTCAATAGTTTCAATATGTGACTCTGTTACATTACATATAAAAAACCTGACTAGTTACAGGTAAGAGAAGGAGGCTCCACCAAAACATCTGGAGTATGCAACCAAGTAACAAGCAAGTCTGCTGGAATTCCCTAACACTAACCCTAAACAGGAGGAAGAGGGCCATCATAGTGTAACGGTTTGGGCATTGGACTAGGACACTGGGAGACCAGGGTTCAAATCCCAGCTGGGCCATAGAAACTCATTGGGTGACCTTGGCCAAGTCACACACTCTCAGCCTCAGAGGATGGCAATGGCAAACCCTCTCTGAAGAAATCTACAAAGAAAACCCTATGATAGGTTTGCCTTAGGGTCACCATAAGTTAGAAGAGACTTGAAGGCACACAACAATAATAACAACAACAATAGAAAGGAGGCCCATCAAAGCACACACACACACACACACACACAGTATGGAAATTCCCTGCTAGCAAGCATGCATAGGATATTGCTAAATTGTATTTCTCATAAGAGAATATTGTTAAATTTGAACTTCTTCTGCTATGCTAGCAGATTCCAGAAAGAGGAACTGGAAGAGTGAAGTTGCTCTGAATCCCCCTCCCCACCAAATCTGTATCTACAAGATGAATGATGAAACATCCAAGTCCATTACTATCCAGAGAAACTGAGAGTAGTATCTTTGGGGCTGTTTTATTTCTTAGTGAACAAAGAAATAGAGGAGAGCGAGAAAATGGTTTCCATTTAGCTTTATCTTTCTTGGCCATGGTGGGAATGAATCATGACATAAAAGGGGGGATAAAATGAAATGGAAAAAAGATACCATTTATTTTCTCTTCTCTGGGCACTTATTCTGAAGGTTAAAAAACTTTGCTTTTGAATGGAAATGCATTGCACACAAAAAACTGGATAAAAGGCCTCCAAACAGCCATAGCCTCCTTTAGCCAAGAGTTATGGCCAGCGATTGAAAGAAACGGATTTATCTGCTGACAAAAGCTAGTAAGGCTTAAGTGTTTTTTGAAGTGGTTGCCATTTGAGGAATGTCCAGCATATAATGGTAACGTGTTTTGTTTTGTTTTTGCATACATAAATCTCCAAGTTCAATCTCACATGCGCACACATATTAATAATAATCAGAGCTTAGAAAAATTACTGAATTGGGACAATGGCCACCTGAATGGGCTACTAAGAGATTCTGGCAATTATGGTCCTCAATTCTTTTTCCAACCTTGGAAAATTTCATATTTGCATAGCAAATGCTATAGAAAGGAGGTCAACTACAATGAGGATTTTTGTGTCTGTTCCTTGATGTGTCCATTCCTCTCCCCCAGTGATCAAAAGCTTAATTCCCAAATGCTTTCAGTGACTATCTGTTGGTCTTGATGTTACTGAGTTTCTCTTCTTTCCACCTGCATGTTTTCTAACCCAAAGGCCACATATGGGGCAGGGATATTTTTATGGCCTCCTGGGGCCATAAATTTCATCCACCATCACCCCCGAAATGTTTTTGCCCTCAAATGCTCTTTACGGGTGTGGAGGTATTTCCATTTTGTTTTTTGGAGGGCCTTTGCCATTTAACACCAAGAGAGGCCTTTTTTTTTTTTTTTTGGAAACAGAAAGTGACATCTGATCACTTCCTGTTGTTAAAAAGGTCTCTTCTGGACCTAAAATAGCCCAGGGAGGCGGAAAAACATGGAGAAAATGTTGCAATACCATCTAAAGGGTGTTTTGGGCATTTGGGTTTTTGGAGTATCAAATGTAGTGGGGTACAGTCCCCCATGGTCTCCTAGGTGGTTAGCATGACCCCATAGCCTTCCGCAGTTGTCCACCTCTGCTATATTGGATTGGCAGGACTTTGTATCACACGCACGCACGCACGCACACAGACATTTTTCACACTTTTTAAAACCCTAATTGACCCATTTATTTGTCCAGTCTAGCTGATTCACACCACTCTTCTCCTTGGATTAAAGTACTTTGCTGCATGTTTCCTCTGCGATTAATCACATTTTATCCATTAGCATTTTAACATATGCACATTGATATGGACATTCTGTTACTCAGAAATGCCCTGTAAACCCTGCCAAGGCTTTTTGATCAGGTGCATATTTTTCTTCAACGAGTCTTGCAAAGTGGAAAAGTGCTACTTCTATCAAACCCATGGAGTCCAGCAATATTTTTTCCATCCTTCATGCATCTGAGGAAGTAGGCTGCAGTCTGTGAAAGCTCATGCTACCAACTTGTCTCTTTCAGTTGGTCTCAAAGGTGCTGTAAGAACCCTTTCAACACTGATTTTCCCGACTAACACAGCTATGCCTTTGAATTCTTTCCATCCCTGTTTTAGGTGCACATGTCTTGCGCATGTTCTACAGGAAGCATAAATCACTGCTGTATGTCAGCAACACTGTGATGGAACCAAAGCTCACAGGATGCCTCAGGGGTTTTGGATAGATAGAGATGATGGCATCTTCTGCCACTCTTGATAGATACCTTTTGAGCTGAGGTGAAATCCTCACAAGCAGAGATATTTTTTTCCCTAGTACTGAAATTTGGCAGTGGGCTGTCCCTGTGATTATGCAAATGGTTTTCTGGTGGCATGTTCTTCAATGAACAATGAAGGTAATGGGTTTTCATTGCTCATTGAAAAACCAGCCACCTTAAATGAAGATCCATTAACATTGAAGATCCATTAGCTTCACTGTACATTGGTGGAGAATAAAAAAATATATATATCCTAGATCTCATTTGTTAATTGATGTGGATCAAGACAGCACAAGGCATTTGTGGACTGTCCTTAAAGGCATGGCTATGGAAACTATCACTTATACTTCAGAATTTGCCACTATATTGTTACTTGCAAAACCTCTTGCAAAGGCTATGCATTCGGGATCAATGCCCTGAGTTGTACTGCAGAATAGATGTCCTCGCTTTGATGGTGGCTTGTGGACCCAAAGTGCATGATAGGTTTGCCTCAGACTCTCCATAAGTTGGAATTGACTTGAAGGCACACAACAACAGCTAAGTAACATCTCCTGCCCAGCTCCTTCAAACCTACTTTATTAGGCAGCAGCCACACTGAGAAAGAGAGGTGTGTCCAGTTGGCAATCAGGGTGCAGAAGAATGACATTTCAGCATTCTCCCACCAGCGTGTGAGGCTGTGACAATGAGAAACAGTCAAAATTCCTTGTTGTAGCCTCACTTGCTGATAGGAGAGAGGTGGAAACATCATCCTCTTGCATCTTGATCACCAGCTGAATAGACCTCCATCTCTTGGTGCAGCTGCTGCCTGATCAAGTAGGTCTGTGGTGGCATTTATAATCATGGCAATAGGGCCATGATCATGACTTTCTCATATTAATGAGTATGGAGTAGTTATAGATCCATAACTCTAGGTTATAAATCCATAATTGCAATACAGAATGCCAGACTCTCTCTCTCTCTCTGCCTTCAAATTGCCTGTTGACTTACAGCAGGGGTAGGCAACCTTTCCCCTTTAAGGGCCGAGGGACTTCAGCTCCCAGAAGCCTCAGCCATGTTGGCCAATAGTCCCTTGTTGGCCAATAGCTCCTGGGATTCTGGGAGCTGAAGTCCCTCTGCCCTTAAAGGGGAAAGGTTGCCTACCCCTGACTTACAGTAACACTATGATTCACAAGGTTTTAATAGGTATGGAATATTTAGAGTTGGTTCACCATTGCCTTCCTCTAAAATGCAACCTGCAACATCTGGTATTCTTTGGTGGTCTTCCATTCAGGTACTAACAAGGTCTGACCCTGCGGCTATAATTGTGTTGATTCACATTTTGCGGTGGATATCGAACTAAGATTTGGATGAGGGAGTTGAAGAAGAGCTTCAGTAGCAAGTAACCTCCCTCTATCCTACAGCAGCCATTCATCTCTTTCTGTTGATGATTATTTACATTCATAATCCAACTTTAAGTCTATACACTATTTCAGTCATTTTATACTGCAATGGGTATTTTTTTTAAGTTAATTGGATTGTTGCATTTAGTTTTATCTAATATGAGCCTCTGGGGATGGGAAGATACATCAATAGAGAAATTTGAGGAAGCCTTTTCAGAAAACGTGAATTGTCTGGCCACTGAAGAGGTTGTATGGAAACTTCATTTCCTAACAGCTAAAGACGTTTCTGTCATTGATAAGGCTTCAAGGTTAGAGCTACATTGAAGTTAAAATATAGCTGTCATGGGCTGCAGATAATTTGGGCAATACAGTGTTTCTTTCAGGCATGGTAATAGGGCTATAGGCAAGACTGGGGTACTGAGTGTGTTATATATATCTAATATATATTTCCCCAGGATATATATATACCATAATAATTACAGATGTTACAGATGTTGAAGGATTGATCAGGATGCAAATTTTCTGCCATTCAAATTCTGGTATTAACTGTATGTACCATTCCCAGATTATATATGCTCATGGGGAAGCCATTCTCTTCTGCCCTCCCCAATATCCACACACCTCCATCTCCAATCTCAGAAATTATTATTGAGGTGCAAGGAGGTGTTTATGGATCAATTTCTGAACAAACAGTTGTAAACATGCCCCACTGCACCCAGCTTTTAATATGTTCAACAAATCTGCAAAAATTCAGCAGATCTTACAACAATGCCCAGAGCTTTTCTTTTTCTTTTGTACATCTGTTAATTTGATGCCTCGGTCAGAGAAAATTTTATTTGCAAGCTGAAAAAAACCAGAGGTTTTATTTCCAAGTTGACACACAGGGCTTTCCCACAAATAAAACTACCACTGACTTTTGCCTGTCTTAATTTAACCATGATAATGAGAATGGGAGAGAGGAAATCATTGTGGGAGGAGGTCAGGAAGAATTATTTTATGGGGATTTGGAGGGGGGGCAGTTGCAATCCAAAGGCTATAGAAAAACTGAAAAATGGCTTGGATGAAAGACCAATATTATTAGTACACTGCATAGCATCTGATATAATAAATACTATAGATGTATTAATCTTTTGTAGCTGTTGGGATGGGGGGGAAGAGATGGTTCTAATGATCAGGCAAATGTAAGCAATACTATTAGTTCAGAGGAGAGTTGTGGTTGATTTTTTTATGTATTTAGATTTATACACTGCTGTGTCCTAGGAGGCCAGGGTGTGATTTACGCTGCATTATAAAACATGAAATGGCACCATTCCTTGGCCCAAAGGCTCTCTGTCAATGAACATATAGAATTGGGAGAGGAGGAAGGGAAGAGAGAAATACAAACATAGCTTGTCTTCTCGTTCCCCCCAATGTCCCAAACAGGCACATTCTTTTGCATATGTGCAAAACAAGCCACTGTACAGGGTGGCTCTCCGAGCTGCAAAGTGAAAGGTGCTCAAGGAGAGGGGGCTTTTTCTTGGCCTCCATGACAGAGACCAAGGGGCTTTGTGCTTGGCCCTGGGTTCATGAATTAGTTGGAACTGGCTGGTGAGCTCAAGGCAACACCAACCTCACAGCTGGTATTGACCATTCAAAACAGTGACATAGAAGCCAGACCATTGTAGTGGTTTGAGTATTGGATGAGGACTCTTGGAGGTTGGGGTATGGATCCCTATTCATTCATGAAAACCCTGTGAGTGACATTGAGCAAATCACACGCGCTCGGCCTCAGAAGAAGGAAATGACAAACTTGATCTGAACAAATCTTGGCAAGAAAATCCTGTGATACGTTCACCTTAGAGTCATCGTATGTCTGAAATGACTTGAAGGTTCAAAACAATAACACCAGCAGCAACAACAGCAGCTGCAACAACAAGATGAATGAGGTGGCCACCCCAGGTGGGACATCATGAAAGAGATACAAATGGTTAGTTACTTAATTTACAATTGTATATATAATATAATATAATATAATATAATATAATATAATATAATACAATACAATATAATATATTCATAAGCATAGTCATCATTATCTAAGGTTTCTTTATTTGCATACAAACCCATATCCTCCTTCCCCCTTATTCATAAGCATAGTCATCATTATCTAAGGTTTCTTTATTTCAGTCAATGTTGGGTTCACTCTTGTATTGTGAGCTAATCTATCTTCTGCTTGTTAACAATCATTATTTATTAATCTTAACCAATAACATTTTCTAATATATTTATACAACTGTATGACCTTTCATGATTTATATCAATTTTTTAGTAGATTATGCCACCTTATTATTTAGCGTCAATATGTCATTATTTCCTATCAGCTTTATATAGACACAGAAGACAATGGTTGAGGAATTCCCTACCTCTTATGCCAAAATAGCTGGACTGGCTTTGAATAGTGTGCGTCTTGACTTGGGTGGGGATAGGGTGCCATTTTGCTGCCTGTCCAGAGGCAGCAAAATGTCTTTGGCCTGGTCTTATAATTGGCTGGTAGTATGAAACTTTACAATTGGCGAGGGCTATTAAACCAGTATGGGAATTTGGGGCTTTCCACTTTTCCTGGTTGGTAAGTCTGAACCTTTTGCCTGCACATCTTATCAACATCTCATTTGTGCATATGCCCCATTTTTGTGCATCAGATGAAGCTATTCAAAATCCCCATTTCTGTCTGATCAAAAAAGACCTTGTGCAAATTTTGCACAGAATAAGGCATGAACTGCGAATGGTCTTCAAACATGGCACAGTTCTGGAAGACCTCCTTACAACAAGAAGAAAAAGGAATTACATTTACTCATTGCTTCCTATGAAATCAAAATTAGCGGAGAATTTTATCTCTACCTTCATCTTCTCTTCCTCACGTCATCTCTACTTGGCTGTGATGTGGGCGTGTTGTGTGCCTTCAAATTGTTTCCAACTTATGGCCACCCTAAGGCAAACTTATCATAAGGTTTTCTTGGCCAAATTTGTTCAGAGGAGGTTTGCTATTGCCCTCGCCTGAGGCTGAGAGCATGTGACCATGACCAAGCTGGGAATCAAACCCTGGTCTCCAGAGTCGTAGTCCAACACTCAAACCACTACACCACCCTGACTTTTAGTTGGCTGTGATAGCCCAATGGATATCTGAAATCAAACTTGTTTGTTCTTCAAGTGCCTCTTTGTTGTTTTACCCTCTTAAAAGAAAGAATCCAGTAATTCTCAGTTTAGCCCCCAGCATCACAAGTTTACACCAAGCTGGGTGTTGCAACGTTGTCATATGCATCCAAGCCCACAATCTGTGCCTGCTGTCTCCAAATGAATGCACATTTGCTAACAAGGGCAAATGAGGCAGAATTTGTAAAGGAGATTCTGGTTTTTGCAAATATGATGTGTAAGAGGCTGATGGCCCCAACCTGCATCTTAACAGCTCATTAAATAAAGTGCAGCAAGTGTTAGATGGTGACTTTAAAAAACCGATAGATTCCTTTGCTTGGAATGAAGTTCCAGTCATTAATTTCAAAGGAAGGAGGCTGAGCAGCTGGGAATGGGTTCAAATTTTGATACGGCTGTGTGTGTTTTCCCCTCCGATGATATTGGTGATATAATTACATTGGCTTTGGAAGTGTCAGTGCAGAAAAAAGTGTTCGGTAAGCATTAATCTTCAGCCGGCTTGTGATCCTGCATCGTGCCCCTCCTATTGGAAGAACTAGAGTGGCTCTACACTGTAAAAATAATGCAGTTTGACACCACTTTAAGTGCTGTAGCTCCATCCTGTGGAAGCCTGGGATTTGCAGATTTACAAGGTCTTTAGCCTTCTCTTCTAAAGAGGGCTGGTGCCTCCCAAAACTACAGATACCAGGATTCTTTAGGATTGAGCCATGACAGTTGAAGTGATGTCAAACTGTATTATTTCTACAGTGTAGATGAATCCTTAGAGAAGAATTACATCCTTAATGGTGCTGTACATTTTTTAGCCATAGGGTATTGAGTAGATATAATTGGGATCCCTGTGGTAGATTTGCATGATGCTGATGGATCATTACCTAATCCTCTTCCTAGCACCCATTGATCATAGGATCACATGCTTAGGATAGCTCTGCTACTTTGATAATCCATGGAGTATATATGAGATTTAAAAGAAATCCTGGCAAAATGTGAATGCAAAGAAAACCTGTTTGAAAATTCATTTTAAATTCATTTAATCTTAAAATTCAGATACTGGCCTAAATCTAATTGCTACTCCCAACTACACCTATTGAATCAGTTGCTGAATACTAAAACAGCTGTTGCACAAATCTCTTTGATTCAGTGGGTTTTGGAGGTAGCAATTGGATTCAGGCCACTGTGTTTTATGTTGCTAAAGTGGAACATGAAACTTTGTAAAATGATCCAAGCAATATAAACTGTAATAATGTGGGTTTTTTAAGAACATGAACTGATACAGTTAACAACACAGGCCTAAGCAGCAGGAAGAAGAGAGAATAAATCAGCCAACCCCAGTCACTTCTCTCAAAAAGCTTTTAGAGGTTGCTGAAGCTAAATCCATTTATTGCAGGATCATTTGTGGCCACCACTACCAAAATGGACATACTGTTCCTTAGGGAGGAAAGGTTGATACATGCAAACCACGGTTTGCTGTTTTGAATGCCATTGCAAACCACAGTTTCCCACTTCCACAAAGTAATTAAGCAAAACAATGAAGTGTTATTTTTTATTTTTTTTAAAAAAATATTTTGAGTTTCCTGCAATGAAACAAGTCCATGACAGTGAAAGAAAAAGAGGGCCTTTTTTTGCATAGTGCAAAACCACAATTCATATCAAATTCCTCTGGTCCTCTAAGGTTACAGAAATAATGCATTTAGTCTATCCACATGACCTCCTTAATGGGCTTTAATGTTAAAATAGGATGATTCATATGACTTGAGTGTTGATGTTGATTGGTTTATTTATTGACTATTAATGTTGTTATTTTATTTATTTTATTGATGGTATTTTGTATACGGTGTTCATTTTATCAATGTAATCCTGCCTTGATCCGCAGGGAGAGGTGGGAAATATAAATTAAAAAAATATTATTATTATTATTTATTATTTGTTGCTGCTTAAAATATCGTGGCTCAATGCTATGGAATTTTGTAAGCTATTGAGCCTTCTCTGCCAGAGAGTCCTGGTGCCACAATAAACTACAAATAAAAATGTCTAGGAGCAGCCACTGAGAAGGCCCTGTCGAAAGGTGACAGGACAGAGAAAAAGGTCTCTCCTGAAGATCTTACAACTCGAAAGGGCTCATAAAGGAGGCATATGGCCCTTCAAATATTCTGGACCCAAGACTGGACTGATGAAAATGTGATTCAATGCTAGTCTAGACTAATAAACGGTTTTGTCTTCCCCTTCTGCTCTTTTCCTGAACAGTTCTACCAAGCCACACTTGTGGAAATCCAGGAAAGCTCCAAAATGGAATCCAGCAGGGGACGACCTTCAGCATTGGGGACAAAGTGCGCTACAGCTGCAACCCAGGCTTCTTTCTGGAAGGACATGCGCTGCTCACTTGCCATGCGAGCTCTGAAAACACAGCCTCCTGGGACTTCCCTCTGCCCTTCTGTCGAGGTAGGTCTTTTCCCTTTCCTTTTATTTTTGGCCCATCCCAGTATGGATGTGAAGTCCAGGACTGTAAACTCTGTCTCAGGACACCCTTGTTTGGCAAAAGATGCAATGCAAACTAGAGAAGTCAATTCTGAACTATTTTGGCCTCCCATGCAAGGACAAATAATTATTGCAGATTTCTCTCCATTGCAGGAGAAAAGGGATATTTCTAAAGAGTATGCTCCCTGTCTCCTGTGCTCAAGGACCTCATTGTGTTCTGGTTGATTATTTTGCTTTGGCGAAGAGAGGAAATGTGTTTGTCTATGCAGGAAATGTTGTTTATGCAAAAGCAAACAAAACAAAACAACAACCCTGTTTTCTGTTCAAAAAACACAATTTCTGTGCCAGAAACATGTTTTCTGTGCAAAAAAAAAAAAAGTTTCTATGTGCAGAATAAGTCCTTGGAGTTCTTTGGGATACTGGAATACCATGAGACATTTGCACAAAAAGTCTGATTGCTGTTATTCTTCCTAGTGGAGTTTCCTGATTGTTGGGAAACCCACTTCTCAGCTAGGAAATGAATAATGGGGAATGTTCTTTCTATCCCTGATGCACACACACAAAAATATCAGGTGATTTTATTTTAAAGATTTAGAGACATATCAGAACAATATGCTCTTCCTTCCCTTGTGGAGCCACCATAGTGTAGTGGTTTAAATGCTGGACTAGGAATCTCGGAGACCCAGGTTTGAATCGCCACCTGACCATGGAAACCTACTCAGTGACCTTGGGCAAGCCACACTCTCTCAGCCTCTGAGGAAGGCAAAGGCAACTCCCCTCTGAACAAATATTGCCAGGAAAGCTCTGTAACAGGTTCATCTTAGGGCCTCCATAAGTCTGAAATGACTTGAAGGTACAAACAACAACACTATAGTGTGTCAGTGAAATGGCACTTTTGCACTGTAACTCTATAGGTCTTAAAATCTGGAGAAGAAAAAGTGCCCTTCAGACCATAAGACCGTCTTAGGAAAACATGACCTTCCTTTTTTTTAAAGTACTGTTTGGAAGAACCTTAGTGCAGATCCAAGAAATCACTACCAACAGCCGTACAAAGGAATCTAGCAGGTGGATGCAGAGGTGACACAAATGATGTATCCCAGCAAACCCCCACAAGCCATATTGTGAGAACACACACTTCTTTAGACTAGTCTGGGAGAGCTTTCGATCTCATGCTGGAGGTAAGTTCCCCAGATTCTCCTGGGGCTTAATAACCCTTGAGACACTATCTTACTCTGACAGAGCAATTATTCTGCATAATTTATCCTCTTTTTTGTCAATTCTAGTGAGAGGGAGTCAAGCCCTGCCTCAAGCAATTAGAAATGCTATTCGTTTTCCTGATTCACTTTTGTAATGTCAGCAGTCACTGGGAACAGATTTTCAAATATGTATTACCAGCCATAAGGGATAGCTAGACCTGTGCTTTTTAAAATAAAAGTGATGTGGGTTTTTTGTTTGTTTGTTTGTTTGTTTAAGAATAGGAATACCATGGTTGGCACAGATTTGGGTTGTTTTTTTTTTTAAGTCTCCATTCCACACCTCCTGAGACGAGTTGGTAAACAAAGCACATTGTGCCTTAGAAATTCACAAGATCTGTGACACCTTTCAGAGACAGAACTTTCACACAAGCAAGTATGCAGTTTGAAAACTGGAAAAGCTAAAAAATTGTGCAGTAGAAAAATGCACGTTAGGTGCTATAGAATATGGGCAGATCAATGAAAATATCTGCACATTACTATAGTGCCTGTGCAGTTCTGGGCCCTCCTCTGGCAAATACCTAGCCTCAGTAGGCAACTCAGAGAAGGAAGAAATGGCTGGTCTGAGCTGCAAGGGGAAGGGAAGCAAAGGTGTTCTCACAACATGGAGCACAACCGCATTTCCTTTCCCCTGACAGCCAAGACCTGCCACTTGTTCTTCCTCTAAGTAACTTCCCCACACCTTCCTTTTTCCCAGCAAATTGCAGCAGAAGTTACCTCCCAGGCCTTGGCAGATGTCTAAGGTGGAGTTTTGGGTGAGGCATAAGGAGATAGATTCATCTCATCCAAAAGAAAACATACATTTCTGTCTCTGAAAGGTGTAACAGATCTATATACCCAGAGTTGTGTGTATGTGCCTCCAAGTCACCTGTCAACTCATGGCAATCCATGAATTTCATAGAGCTTTCTTAGGCAAAGAATACTTAGAGCAGTTTTGCCAATTCCATCCTCTGAAATACCACCTCTAAGTATTCTTTGCCTAAGAAAGCCCTGTGAGATGCATGGGATTGCCACAAGTTTACAGCACCTGATATTCCTTGGCAGTCTCCCATCCAAGTAATAACAAGGCCCTGTTATTACTGTACTGACCCTGCTTAGTTTCCAAGATCAGACAGGATCTGGTACCTTTGGGGGTATTTCAGCCCTTTTTAACCCAGAGTCACTCATGCATAATTCACCAACAGGTTTCTCTGATCAAAGTGCACAAAAACGAACATGAATGTCAAGCCAATACAAACAAATGTTGAGACTAGAACTTAGTTGGCCTTCAAAGAAATGGAATAAAATTGAGAGTGAGAGTTTTTCATGCCCGTGATTTCGCACATTTTCCCCTATGCCTCCAAAGAGTTATCAAGAGTTCAGCTTGGCTGGAGTCTGCTTAAGATGCTACACAGTCTTTTTCCATTTTCTTTAAGAATCTATAGGAAAGCTTCTAGAGATTCCTCCCCAACAGGACTAGCCAGACATTAAATGTACTGAAGCATAGAACTTGTTTTACTAAATATCTGCAACAATCAGTCCTTTTATTGACTCTTATTGACTCTTGGTTCATGAAATCGATTAGCAATCATACAATGGTACATTGATCTTGCATATAAATTGAGCAAAGGTGCTTTGCTTAGTGATGTATAATTCTTAGTGTTTTCCTTCTGCAGAGTCACGTAGCTATGAAGTATGTGGCTGGCTGGGTTTTTATCTTGTGCTCATCTGCTCCTGCTTCCAGTGTCCTGAATATAAGGAGCAGAGCTGATGTAGCTGGACTGGTAGCAGAGAGGCACCAACTGTTCCACCTCCTTCATTTTTCATCTCTTAAGTTAGCATCATCCATCTTAACTCCTTAGTGGAACTTCATGCTGGAACTTCATCCACCAAGCAACCTTATTTTTCAACTTAGCTGTAGGAAATAATCATTTCATCTTGGTGTTCAGTGCTGGATCGAGTTTTTATTTTGTTTTAATTCTCCCCCCCCCCCCCTTTGCAAGAGTAAAGAGAGGAAACTAGACTAGCAAAACCAGTGTTTCATTTAGAACTAAGTCAAGGCTACTTTCTAATTTTTACTATTCTTCCTGGCACTCAGGAAAAACTACTCCCATAGCAATTTATATGGCACTCATTGGTCAGCATCCTGTTAGTGACTTAAGTGCATTTAAGTCCCTTTTCAGATGGGATGCAGAGGGTTTTCCCTTTTGCTCTGTCCAAATGCCTTCCCTGTATCAAGCCCTGGGAGGGTCTCCTTCTGATCCACCTTACCAGAGGAAAGGGGAAAGATAGGGGACACAACTCAGGTGTTGAATGTGTGGCTGTTCCTGGCTCCCAGGGGAAGGAAAAAGGCAAGAACAATCCATTTGAGACAGCACCCTCATTTCTCCCCTCTCCTCTGACTGAGCTGAGACCACCTGCTTCACTGTGGTCTAAATTGTCTCCCATTAGCCTTCCTTTCTTCTCCTAAGTGACAGAAGCAGGAGCTCCTTGTGTGGCTCAACAGCTGCTGGGCAGTGGGAGGATGTGGAACTGCATATGTGGAGCTATATGTATGTGTATGATCTTGGGCATTGTGAGAAAATGTTTCAGTATTCATTTACAATGGTCCTTGCTCCCAGTGGTGTCATTAGGGGGGTGCAGGGGAAACAGAATACACTGGGTGGCACCCCGGAAGAGGGGTGACACATGGTCATCCCTCCTCCTGCTGTGCCCCTTCCAATTTCACAGTTGTGTTAGATGCCTCCTCATGAAAAGATCTCTGCTGCCACAGTGAAGAAAAGGTCCAAGCTTCCCTCTCCCAATGGCAGTGGAGGCTTCCTCACAGAGAGACCTCAACCACTATGGTGATGGAAAGAGCCAATTGCCCCTCTCCCAGCTTTACAGCAGTGGCAGAACATGCCCTTTTGGCCACCGCTGACTCCTGGCTACCCCTTATACCCGGTAATACAAAGGGTGCGGACACCACTGTTTGCTTCCTAATGTTGTCACTGACATCAAATTTATACAGATCTGTTCACTCATGTCATTTGTTAATTGATATTATATAGTGGTGTAGTTTCTTGATATCAGCTCCATTCACTATGTGATTCCAGATTGGCTGGGATTACCATGAGACCAGATAGGAATGGGGGAGGGACCACAACAGTTGGCTGCCAGAGAAAACTGTGAGACTGATAAGGACTGAAGGATAGGTGAATTCTTTGAACAAGCAATGCACTTTTTTAAAAAAAAAATATTGAAATTGAAACTTTATTGTTAAAACCAAGGACAGATGCACACCAACACAGAAAAAAGGGAAAGTAAACAAACATCCAATTACTACAAACATCAATAAACGCATACTAACATGCAAATAATAAACATGCTAATAATAAACACAATAAAAGACTTCCAGCTTTCTTCCGCCACAGTTATTCACTGATCCTTCCACATTCCCTCTTATCATACAAGGCTAAGCAATGCACTTTTAAAGAAGTAAAAATGCAAGTAATGCACTTTTAATGCATACAATGCAAGCAATGCACTTTTAAGGAAGGAATAAAAGTCAGTTCCACATGAAAAGGGGAAATGGTGTATATTTAGCATTCATGCTTACATGTTACACTGGCAATTTGGAAGACTGAGGGTGAATCCCAACAGGCTGGAGTGTGTTTGTTTCCTGATCTAGTAACTGGATAAGTGGACTGGCCAGAATAGTGTTACATTCCTCCCAAATGAACAGATGTCTAACCAGTGGGTACACCTGAATTCAGCACTCTATAGAGTTCCTTGTGGACTCTGTGGCTCATGTCACCTGGTGCCAGCTTTGGTTGGCACATCAGTCATGGTCTTTCTGGAACATAGCCTCAGGAATAACATATTGATGCCTTAGTCTAGTGCAATATACTCTGTGTGGGACTTCAGGTATAGATGACAAAGAGGGTGTAGTTCCCGGGATTGCTGGTAGGAACAGGAGAGAGAAACCATATGACACTAGTTTTAACAGAACTATACTGCATACCAAGGCAACTCTGGTTTGGGTTGAAGGTTCTCATGATGACAGTTAAAGACTTAAATGTTCTGAAACTTTGAGACTTGAAGCAGCACTTCTCCCTATCCATATGTGCCTGACCAAGTCCACAAAGTGGAGACACAAGAGTGGCTCTTCTTTGCCATGGCACCCATGTTGAGGAAAGTCTTCCATTTGGAAGCCCAGTTGTTGCTAATAGGCACCCAGTTAAAACTTGATCCTTCTCAAAACTCTGAATTCTGTTGCTAGTTCTAACTAGAGTAGGCCCAGTGAGTCAATGGGATTTATCTGTGTGTTGACTTAGCATCCAACATTTGATGGAATGGCTCAACGTAGACTAATGAACAGGATTCCAGCCATAGATTTTGGGGGCATAATTTTGGGCTGTGGACATCTATTTTAATATTCCCTGTGTACACACACTTTTGGTGTATTTCAGAACACTTTTTAAGAGTGTTCCAACTGTTTATTCCTACAGAGTAGTGGATGGAATTAGATGGCCCTTGGTCTTTGGTTTAGGATAGGAGATGAATATTTAAAATAAATAAATACAATGTTTAAGCAGCTGCAGCTTAGTTGATGTTCATTTTACTTCACTATAAATGATCCTCCTGTCTTCAGCAGGTCCCAGTTTAATTCCTGCTGTCTCGACTTAAAAAGGATCAGGTAATAGGGGATGTGAAATACCTCTCTCTCAATTTTTGGAGAGCTTCTGCAAGCCCAGGTGGACAATGTTTGGCTAGATGAGAAAACAGTTTAACCTGGTATAAGGCAGCTTTTTATTTAATTCCTTCTTTGCAGTGTGATGGTGCTGGAACTTTGGAGGTAGGTACCTCTTGACCCAGCATATCCTGAGCCCTTGAAACCTGGAGCGTCATTAATCACCTCATAGTACGGCTTGATCTTGAATTATGCAGGCAGTATAGGTATCTTTTTGTGCTGCTCTGTTGGGTGGAAAGATTTTTCCCTTCTTTTTTCTGCACCAAACAGCCTGGACTGGGTCTCATACATAGAACTGCACAGTTGAAAGGAACCATGGATCCCATCTAGTTAAGTCCTCTGTCCAATGCACAATCTGTAGTCCAGGATGCAAATACAACATCCCTAACAGATGGCTGTTGAGCCTTTGACTAACAATGGTCTTGGAAGCCCCCCCCCCCCCATATCTGTGTGTGTGTGTGTACACACACACACACAAATAAGAGCCAGCATGGTGTAGTGGTATAAGCATTGAACTAAGACTCAGGAGACCAGGGTTCAAATCCTGGCTCAGTTATGTAAACCCATCTGCTGTCCTTGGGCAGGTCACACCCTCAGAATGGCAATGGCAAAAAAAAAAAAAAACCTGAAGAAACTTGCCAAGAAAACCCTGTGATATGGTCTTAGGGTTGCCATAAGTCAGAAATGGCTCGAGCAGCATGCAACAACAACAAAACTATTGCAGTAGGCATTCCTGACACCAACGATTTGTGAATCAGGGTGCAGTCATTCCCTACTTTTGTGGGTAAAGAAAAAGTAATGAACTCCTCCCCCTGAGCTCAATAGTACCTACCTCTGAGTAGATATGCCTAGGATAGCACTGTATGTCTATTTCCCACCTTTGCCACTTTCACGCCTACTCCCCATAAAGCCATGACATCCCATTTTTGCATTACTGCATGACTTTTTAAAAATCCACACAAAGCAATCATATTCAGTATTTTATCTTAATAGGCCTCTTAAGCATGTGCACATTTTCTAAATGTATTTTCTCTCAAAAGAGACACTCGTCTCAAAAATGAACATTTCAAAACCCGTGCTAAGTACTGAAAGAAGAGTTGCAGAGCTGCACCTTTAGGAGAAGCTCCAAACTGCAGAAGATAACTAATTTTTCTCAGCCTGGAGAGGTAAAAGATCCATCAAAACCCAGAAAGATTGGATTTCTCAAGTACTGCTTCTTTCGTTCTTGAAAAACTAGAATATTTGTCTTACGGAACAGAAAACCATTGTTTCCTTTCAAGGAATCAAAGCTTCTGATTATTTCTAATTCACAGTTTCAGTTTCAGACTAGAGTTTCACTTTGAAATCCCATTCTTCAAGAATGGCAGATCTGACAGCAATACAGAGTATGGTAAGATATCTCTAAAAGCTATCATTCTTTTACATGTAGCTTTGTGGAATAAATTCTTACATTATAGTTCATAACACGAGTTCATGATCACGCTTTCACCTACCCTGAATAATAGTGGTATAGGAAAGATGGAATATTAGGTGCGGCTCCTAAAAGACCTGGACAACCCAAATTCAGTTCAATATGTTGAGATTCTGACCCTAAAGTCCTAAATTCTTGGCTACAGAAGGTGACTTCATCCTTCCATATTGACCTATTTGAAATTCAAGATCTGCTTATGGGGTCCTGTACTAGATCCTTCCACCTTCAGAAAGCAGGCTGGTAATGCAACAACCTATAGTCAGTTTTGTAGACATTGATGTTTTACCACTGCACCAACAAATCAGTTCTTTCTAAATGTTATTTTCTATCATCTCCTTGGGTATTTGTTTACAGCTGCTTTTATCAATTTGTCCCCAAACTTCACCCCAATTTTATTGCTTCTTGAATTGTTCTTGTTGGGGCTCCTGGAGATATTTTCCCACCCTGTTCCAAATATATTCAGTCTTCCTTCAAAACTCCGCAGATATCCTCCAGGTCTTAGTGGTGGTGCATCTTCTCTGTAGAAATAATGCTGTTTGATACCACTTTAGGTGCTGTAGATTCTATGTAATCTTGGAATCTGTAGTTTTACAAGGTCTTTAACTTTCTCTTCCAAATAGTGCTCGAAAAAATTCTGTAGGATGGAGCCAGGGCAGTTAAAGCAGTATCAAACTGCATTATTTGTACATAAATGTACCCTCAGAATTACCCAAACCATTCTGAATTTAGCGACAACTTCAATGGTATATGGATCCCTTCCAGAGAAATCAGACTATCCTTGCCAAATTTATTATGGCCTAAATCCAATTGTTAATTCCAATGAGAGTTGACTCAGTTGAATCAAGCACCAAATAATAAATCCATACTACTTTCATAAATTCTATTGATTTAATCGGCTTACTCTAGCTGGAACTAATGTTTGGATTTAAACTATTATCTTTGCCAAGAATTTCACAGGGTTTTTTTTTCTCCTTAGGAAGCCCCTCTCACATCTGCCTTGCATTTTACTCTATGTAAAAAAAAAAAAAATCAACTCGGATTAATAGATTAAAAATTGTTCTGGGTTAATCTATAGCTATTAACCATGGCGATGGCAAGGATTCAGTCTTTCTGGAGTAGCAACCTCGATGTTGATATCTTCCAGATGGATGTGCTGCTTGGGGACAGTGGGTCCTGTAGTCTGAAACATCTGGAGCATGCCAGCTGGGGAAAAGTATTTGATTTTTTTTCTTTAACAATAGAAGCTGTTATGTTTGCTTTTCCCTCTGGTGACTGGGTGATTTGCAAAGGTTAAAGAAAATAGGAACTTGGATTTCTTTGACTTTTCTTCTAGCTGTTTGCATCCACATCTTTGTGAACATTAGCCTTTTATTTGGCAGTTAAGAACAGACACTTTTGGTGACAGCAGGGATTATCCATTATGCACCGCCACCTGCAGCCCATTAGAGGAAGAATTGCCCTGGAGAATAGTCACCCTATTCTGGAAATTAGTATCATATCCTTGCACAGCCAGTTCTGGATTTGTACTTCTCCTAAATAAATTGATTGTTTCCCACATTGACTATGTTCTTTTATCTCTTTTTCCTGTTCCAATAAGTTCGGCTCAGTCACTCAGATGTGTCAGATTATGCTAAGTTTCCTCACTTAGCCTGGAAACCAGTGGAAGAAATGGTGGCTTGCATTCACTGGGAAATCAGAAAGGTCAATGGCTGGCATCTTGTGCATGAGCTATATTAGTGGAATCATATTTTCAAGGTGCCCTTGGCATTGCTGTGGGAAAGCAAACAAAGGATTTAGTCCAAAATAATGTAGTGTAAAAATCTGCACATGGAGATATGCCGTGTGAGTGCTACACAACTCCCATGCAAAACAGCAATGTTGCACCACACATGTCAGTGACTAGGTGCCATTACACAATACATAGTACAATAGACCCTTGGTATCCATTGGGGTTTGGTTCCAGGATCCCAAGTGGATACCAAAATCTGGGGATACTCAAGTCGCATTATATACAATGAGGTAGTAAAATGGTGACTCTTATCTAAAATGGCAAAATCAAGGTTTTCTTTTTTGGAAATTATATAATTTTAAAATATTTTCAAGCCATGGATGGTTGAATCCGTGGATTTTTTAAAAAAAAAATATCTACGGATGTGGAGGGCCAAGTGTACATGATGCACAACCTCAGTCCCAAGTATGCAATGCACAACCACAATGTGCAACTTGCTAAGACAAGACTCAGATGAATGTGCTGTCTTTGCAACTCTGCTTCTGCTCCTATCATCATAATATATCTGTTGTGCAGTGGTTACTTTTTGGCCCCACATGCTTAGCACTGGCCATAGTCCCCTCACTCTTATCAGCCAATTTCAGCAATGCCTGATTTCCTTCATAGCCACTGTACCCATGGCCTTTTCCCTCTGCTAGTGCCATGACCACTGTCAGTATAGCTATACCAACTTAGTGCTCCAAAAAGAATTTCACTCTACACTTTGTCATCCTGTATGGCAGCAAATTATCCTTGCAGAAGTGACTTTGGAGTGTAATTCTTTGCTAATTTTTTTCTTGAAGGAAGCAACCGGTAATTTTAGCAATTTTCTTCTCTCTTTAAGAAAGCATTCAAAAATGGTGCAATTTTTCAAGACTATTCACAGTTTAAGATATATTGTGCACAAAAGTTGCACATGATATTTTTATACATGAAACATCATTTTCTATGCAGAAAACCTTTGACCTTCCAGTTGTTGCTGATCTACTTGAGTCATCACAGCTCTCCTTTGGCTATGCGGGGATGGGCTGATGGGAGTTGGGGGTTCAACAACACCTGAGGACCACTGTTTCTTAAGGCCTGGTTAATGGAGTGGTTGGTATATTTGAGGATGCCAGCTTAGTTAGTATATGGATGTTAATGAAGCTTCATTATGAGCCGTGTACAGTCAGCCCTCTGTTTCCACAGATTCTTTATCCACATTACAAGCACTCACAACTTGAAAATATTTTTTAAAAATATATAAATTCCAAAAAGCAAACCTTGATTTGCCATTTTATATAAGGGATACCATTTTACTATGCCATTGTCTTTAGTGGAACTTGAACATCCATGGATTTTGGTAACCACAGAACCAAACACCAAGGGTCCACTGTATTAACTAACAAGTTCAGATCTGAAAGGAAGTTGTAAAATTCACATCCTAAATGCAAGTCTAAATGAATACCTAGATTTCTGGAGGCTTCTAGGAGCAACAGTTCTCCTTTCCCCCTGGCAAGATAGATAGTTACATAGGTAGATAATGGTTCTTGTTATTTGCTGTCAGGTTGGTCTCAACTTATGATGACCCTATGAATGAGAGACCACCATGATCATCAACAGCTTTGTTCAGGTCTTGCAAATTCAACATGATGGGTTGTTTTATGTGAAATGTGGTCTTGGTCTTTTTATACTGCTTTACCAAGCATGCTTATATTAAAGATGGATGGATAGATGGATAGACAGACAGACAGATAGACAGACAAATGGGTAGAATCATGGTAATGTTAGTGTTAGGAGAGGCAACCCACAAGCCACAGAATACCCACTCCAATCTATTTTAAAACCTTCTTCACCCAAGTGTTCTGTGCCAGACAGAGATGTCATCCTTGCTGAGTGTTGGGTGGAAAAAGCTTCTCTTAAAGTTGAAAGTTCAGTAATTACTGTCTTAGAGTAAAACTGTGCTGATGGATTGGGGGCAGAGATGTTAAGCAAAAGAAGAATGGGTATCCTAATAAACAGTTAGTTGTTAAGAGGGCAAGACAAGTCAATAGGTTGATTGTGGCACTCCATCATGCCTTTCAACCTAACAATTCCTGCTTTTCCTCATCACTGGCATGACTTGTAACTTACATCACAAGCCTAGGTATGGTTTCTAGAAAATCTGTCTCTCTGTGTTCAAGGAGGCTTATTCCCAGGAAAGTGTGGGTGTGAATGCACCAATAGTAGCATGTGAACAAAGCATTTAATAAGATAAGGACAGCCATGGAAGGTCATTGGGGTCTTTGCAGAACATAGAAGTTGGGTTCTCAGGTCTCGGGGTAGTAACATCAGTGTTCCTATCACATTTTGTCCAATATGTTTTATTAATTTTTGTATTCATCATATTTATAATATCTCCTCCTTCTAGGAACTCAAGGTGGCGTATGTGGGTTTCCCCTTCCTACCATATTCTCATTTATTGTTTTAATGTGCAGCAAACCACCATGTAATCCTTTGATTAAGGGCAGTGTACAAATTATTTAAATGGCTGAATATATAAAAATATTAATGTCACCGTTAGCTTGCTTGAGAACAGCAGTTAGTCTCTCAGCATCCTCTCAGGAACTTAAACCCTCTCAGAGAGTATTAAATCTAACTTCTCAAGCCTGGGCTGATCATGGTTCTGAGCAGAACTGAGAAAATAATCATTTATTTTCATTAACTCTAGCAATTGGAGGTCAGCTTTCTGAAACGTGCATGTTGTCGCCTTGCCATTGCTAATGCAAAGTTGGGGGCCTTAAGAGAAATTAAATCACCCAAGTCTATCTTAAGTGGCTTATCTAATCTGTTTCTGCAAAGAGCTCGGATCGACCAAATCAAAATGGCAGGATGGGAACATCTAGAGTATTTCAGCAAACAAAGTAGCATATCTCTCACAAGAGCAAAATAACGGCCCTTCTGGGTAAGACCAAAGGTCTATGCAGTCCATTGCTCTGTTGTTGTTGTAGACCTTCAAGTGATTTCTTACTTATGGTGACCCTAAGGCAAATTTCTCATTGGGTTTTCTTGGCATGTTTCATTAGAGGGTGTTTGCCATTGCCTTTGTCTGAGGCTGAGAGAGCGTGACTTCCCCAGGGTCACCCAATGGGTTTCCAGGGCCAAGCAAGCCCTGTTCTCCAGACTTGTAGTCCAGTTCTCAAACCACTACACCATGCTAGCTCTTGTTACTTGGCTAAACATTCATATTTAAGTAGGCAATGTAGACGATGGGTCACAGAAATTATGAAGGTTGGGTTTCCATGGCTGAGCTGGGATTCAAACCCTGATCTCCAGAATCATAGTCCAATGCTCAAACCACTACACCACACTGGCTCTCCTATAGCAGCCAACAAGTTGCTACAAGGGAAGCCTACAAACAAGACATGAAAACAACAATACCATCTGCTTTTTCACCAACAGTAGCTGAATATATAGCTCCATCCTATGGAATCCAGGGATAAAGTCTTTAGCCTTCCCTGCCGAAGGGTGCTAGGCACTGTAGTCCAAACAGGTTAACTTTCTTCTAAGCTCTGCCTTTATGAGTCAATTTGCACAAAAAGACTGAAGAACAGATCCGCAAGTACACATCACAACAACAATTTTAATAGTTAACTTTAAACAAGGCAAATATCAGATGTTGAAGCAATATGCATCTCTTTCTGTTGGAAGAGCAGGATGGCTCAGCAGGCATATAGCAGGAAGAAAAAGAAACACTTAGCATAGAATTAGGTTTCAGCTACTCAATCTACATTATCTCCTTTTTCTTCCTTCTATGAATAGTTGACTCAGTAGCCAACACAGAGTCCTCCTTCAACAGGTATATTCTGGAATGTAATATATATATATATATATATATATATATATATATCACAATTTAAAATTTATGACGTTTTTCTGTATCTCATTTGCATTTCTGTCCCATTGATTATTCCTATCAAGTTGCGAGACTTTGATTTCTCTTCCCTCCTGGAAAGAAGTACGGATTTTCTGTACACATTTTATGAAACGTACACAGTTTTTATGCCAGCATGGTGTAGTGGTTTGAGTGTTGGACTACGATTCTGGAGACCAGGGCTGGAATCCCTTATCAGCCATGGAAACCCATTGGGTGACCTTGGGCAAGTCACACACTCTCAGCCTCAGAAAACTCTGTGATAGCTTTGCCTATCCAACAGCAGCACATTTTTGCACACTTTATGTAATATGTGTATTTTTGTATGCACACTTCCCCCAGCAATTAAAGAGTGATGGTACACTTTTTCAATGGTACACATTTGTAGCTGCTCACATTTTAAAAATGCATGCATGAGCTCAGAGGGACAGCATTTACCACCCACCGCAAAAACTTGTGGATTTCTGAAATAAGGTGTACAAGTGTAAAAATGTACACCTGTAAATGTTCTCTGTAATGCAGGAGGGTGCCAGAGCATCCTTCCAGACCAGGGGTAGGCAACCTTTCCCCTTTAAGGGCCGAGGGACTTCAGCTCCCAGAATCCCAGGAGCTATTGGCCAACATGGGACTATTGGCCAACATGGCTGAGGCTTCTGGGAGCTAAAGTCTCTTGGCCCTTAAAGGGGAAAGGTTGCCTACCCCTGTTCCAGACCATGAATCCCTAGTCTATGATCTGAGTCTACTTGTAGCTAGGAATGGGAAAGAATTCACAAAATGCAGACAAAATTGTACAAAAGAGGGAATCCATAAAAATGCATGCTTTGTTTAACATATATATGGAATGTATCCATTAGGAAGCAAATTAAAATACATACATTAGTTTAAAATGTATTTAAAATTATAGATTTTGAAAAAGATAGGCACTATGATACATGTTGAAGGAAGAAAACCGAAAAAAAGCTTATAATTTGATATGAAACTAGGCTGCAACTAGAAGGCCACAAGGAGGATTGCTTGAAAAACAACAAAAGGGAAATGGACTGATTTTCAGATCCTTGTTAGTTATCCATGACCCTGACAACCAACAGAGGTTTGATCACATCATCTTCAGCAATCTGGGAAAATAAAATAAAGCAAAACAAAACGGTGCCTTCTGCTATTCGTACAATTCCTGCTGAGCAAATAAGCCTCACTAGTTTGTTTGCTGACTTTAAGCAGAGCTGATGGGTTTATGAGTCCACTTGGCAGTTGAGCACAGATTCAGCAAGCCAGCCAAAGGAAGCTGAGAACATTTGTAGTGCTGTTTTTTAAAGCGTATCAAATATGCATTATCTCATTAAAATGGCCTTGCCTATTATAACACGAAAGAGTGCACTGTGTACCAAAGCGTAAGCGTGTGTGTGTCTGTGTGTGTTTTGTGTGTGTGTTTTTATCCCAGGCTGTTGGCAGGCCCTTAGATAAGTTGCAACAACAAGTTTAAAACTGAGCTCATCAGATTAGAAGAAATGTCCATAAATGCTTATTATTCAGCATATGAAGCTGTTAATATTTTAAACGGATTTCTTTCTTTAAATTAAAGATCCAGGAACAAAGGGGAAATTGCTCTGGACAAGGCCAGCTGGTTTATGGTGATTTAGGACTGGGTCTGACACAATAGTTTTACTCTGAGGCCATGGGATGACTTCCAAAGAGTTGCTCAGAGGGAAATAATTGCCAGAATTAAAAATTGGCACTTCATATCTGGGCTTTATAGCCCTGTGTATTCAACTAATACCTCAAGGCTGAATTAGAGTTTCCGCAGAATTTTGATGATTATTTTTTCTGAAAGACTCCTCATCTTAAACAATAATGGCCCAAATCCTGCATAAGATTGAGTTGTGTAGATCTCCATATGTGAAATCACAAGTTGATTATGTTCCATGCCCCTTGCATTGAATGGGACACTATGTTGGCCAACTGATTGTACAAGAAAAGGAATTTGTTGCTTTTGTTGTTGCTACATGCCTTCAAGTCCTCTCTAACTTAATGGATGGAGACAAAGATAGGTGACTTGGAGTTTCCATTTCCAGAACAGACTGATTGCTTTGACATTTCCAGAACAGACTGATTGCTTTGACATGACAACACTGTGAATACCCTGGTGAAGGACACTTAACCTCAAGAGGGAGAATTAAACAACAACAATTTTAGGCTGCATCAATAGAAGTACAGTGTATAGATCAAGGGAAGTAATAGTGCCACTGTAGTTCTGTGCACAATTCAAGAAGGATGTTGAGAAACTGGAGAGTGTCCAAAGGAGGGCAACTAAAATGGTGAAGGATCTGGAAAACATGCCCTATGAGGAATGACTTAGGGAATTGGGTATGTTTAGCCAGGAGAAGAGACAGTTAAGAGATGATATGATAACCTTCTTAAGTATTTGAAAGGGTATCATATTGAGGAGGGAGCAAGCTTTTTTCTGCTGCTCCAGAGAACAGGACCCAGAGCAATGGATGCAAGCTACAGGAAAAGAGATTCCACCTGAACATTAGGAGGAACTTCCTGACAGCAAGGGCTGTTCGACAGTGAAAGATGCTGCCTTGGAGAGTGGTGGAGTCTCCTTCCTTGGAGATTTTTAAACAGAGGCTGGATAGCCATATGTCGGGTATGCTTTGATTGGGAGTTCCTGCATGACAGGGGGTTGGACTGGATGGCCCTTGTGGTCTCTTCCAACTCTATGGTTCCATGATTCTAGGGCAGCAGAGAACAAACCTGCACCCTCCTTTCTTTGATAGCCCTTGAGATATTGAAAGAGGGCAATCCTGCCACCCTTCCATTTTTTCTTCACCAGGCTGGACATAACCCCCAAGTCCCCCAAACTTTCCTCATATGTTCTCCATAACTCTCATCATCCTTGTTGCACTCCTCTGAACCTGTTCCAACTTGTCTGTAGCTTTTTTAAAATGAGGCACCAAGAACTGAATGCAGTACTCTAAATGAAACCTGACTAGTGTAGATTATAGTGGGACTATGTGTTCCTTTATCTTGAAAACTATGGTTCTACAAATCCAAGCTAAAATATTCTTTGCCTCCTTTGCTGCAGCATGACACATGGCGATCATAGTTCAGCCTATGATCAGCACAGTCCTAAAAACTCAAGAGGAAGGGTTTTTGTTAGAAAACAATAGATTTATCCTAATGTTCTAGAAGCACTTCAGATGAATAAATGTTCACAATGTAAAGCTTGAGAGACCTTCTTGACTAACACATCAGAAACACCCGTTGTGTGGCATGTACTGTAAAGTGAACAGGCTTTCACTGGTACCTTCCCTTTTGACAGCACTTGAACGCGTGAAAGTGACATGCCACCACAATGCAAGTCAAATTAATTCTTGGTTTCCCTTTATCTTCTTGCCCATGTTTTCTCTTTCACTTGATCCTCCTACTTTATTTGCTCTAATAGTTTTGTGTTAATAGAGTCGGCTTGTACAGGAAGATAACCTGTGGCAAGCAGAGGATCTGGTGCTGTTTCTGAAGAGCACATGTTGTCAGCTTCATTGACATGCCTCCCTCCCTTCAAAGGCAGGGGGTATTTATTTATTTATTGTTGTATATGGCATCCCCTCCTTGCATCTTAATGGTGCTCTCACAAGTGGTACTCATGCAAAGAATGAGAAGATTATGTTCACTCTATTCTAAGTCTTCTGATGTCATAGTCCCAGAGTGAGATTTCCCCTGTTGAAAGGATGTGGAGATGAGTTCCAAAAGACAAGGCAAAGGATTCCCCTTAGTATCAGCTTCAGGTGGCCAAACTCTTAAGAAGACCAAGCTCCAAAGGGCCGCCATCATTCCTACCAGAGATGGTCACAGCCCAGACTCCAACCCAGAAACCTCAACAGAGTCCATCCAGTTGGAGCCAAAAGGTACTGAAATAGTTAACTTCCTTAATTTCAAGAGACTTGTTCCATCCAAAATGATGTGCAGTCCATTTATGTTTGGGTTTAGGGTTGTCAGTTGCTACAGCAGCAGTATTTGAGCCTTGTTGTTGTTGTTAACTGTCTTTGAGTCAGCCTCAACTCATGGTGACACTGTGGATGAGACATCTCCAAGACCTCCTATCCTCCACTGCTCTGCTTAGGTCCTGCAAATTCAGTCCCTTGTCCTCCTTGATTGAGTCTATTCATCTGGCATGTGGTCTTCATCTCTTTCTACTACCTTCTACCTTTCCTAGCATTATTGTCTTTTCCAGTGAGTTATGCCTTCTTATGATGTGGCCAATGTATGACAGCTTCAGTTTCATCATCTTGGCTTCCAGGAAGTGTTCAGGCATAATCTGTTCTAGGATCCCTTTGATTGTCTTTTTTGGCTGTCCACGGTATTCTCAGCACTCTTCTGCAAGGCGGTTCACATAGGAAGATTTGAGAGCTACTGTATGTTACACTTGTTTGTTGCAGCTGTATACCTTCAAGTCATTTCTGAATTATGGCAACCTTAAGACAGACCTATCATGGGCTTTTCTTGGCAAAATTTATTCAGTGGGGGTTTGCCTTTGCTTTCCCCTAGGCTGAGAGTGTGTGACTTGCCCAAGGTCATCCAGTGGGTTTTCCATGGCTGAGCGGGGATTCAAACTTTGGCTTCCAGAGTTGTATCCCAATCCTCAAACTAATTTCTAATTTAATTTCTGTATTATTGTTCCAAGAATAGCTCTCACATTTGCAGAAAGGGGGCCCTATTATATGAAACTATTCCTAGCTGTGACAACATTAATCCTTGCTGTTTCGCTACTGTTGAGACTACAGCCAGGACTGGTTTGGTGAAACAGCCCCCCTGCAAAAAAATTATCCAAATCAATCCTGCTTCCACCTTGAGAACTGAGCTTTCACATGGATTTTGTTTGTCTTGCCATAGTTTCTACAATTTTCACTGAAATATGTGTTGCCAAAAAGAAAACCTCAAAAAAACCCCTACCTTTCTGTCTCTGTGCAAAATGAGTGTCATTTTCCCTTTGTGAAGCTAAACAAATACAGCAGACATATCAGGACAGGGTGATGGATTGCAAGGACTGAACATCCCAGCTATTGCTACAACTTTAACTACAAGGCAGCAATTATTCCATTTTCCAACACTACACTCCCGCCACCCCCAATAAATGCACAAGGGATGCTTGCAGACAATCACAAATGTCCATATTGTGGTTGTTTACACTAAGGGCATAGCAATATAGGTATGTGGTTTAAAAACAAACAGTGCTTCTGACAGGTTTGTTCTGAAAGCAGAAGGTGTAGTGTTTTGCTAATTTAATTAATACAATTCTGTTTGTTAAGCACAAATATAAATATGTGTGTGTGTGTGTGTGTGTGTGTGTGCTGTCTGTACAGTCTTATGCATCCATGAAACAAGCCACCACATTTGGCAATCTTTGGTTGTTGGGGTCTGGGGCAGTATTTATCAAAAAGGTTGTTCTTGTTGTGTGCCTTCAAGTCATTTTGGACTTGTGGCAACCCTAAAGCGAACCTGTCATAGGGTTTTCTTGGTAAGATTTGTTCAGATGAGGTGAGCTGGAAATCAAACCCTGGTTTCCAGAGTCATAGTCCAACACTCAAACCGTTATGTCACACTCAATCTTCATGAAAAAGGGCCAGTGTTGGAAAATTTGCACCCTTTCCATGTGTGTATGTGTGCTTTCAAGTCTCCTGTTGACTTATGGTGACCCCATGAATTTCATTAGGTCTTTCTAAGGCAAGGAATACTCAGAGGTGGTTTTGTTAGCTCCTTCCTCTGAAATATAGCTGGAGTACTTGGTATTCATTGGCCGTCTCCCATCCAAGTACTAACCAGTCCCATTATATGCAATGGCATAAAATAGCAAAATCAAGGTTTGCTTTTGGGAATTTATATCTTTTTTGGAATATTTTCAAGTTGTTGGTAGTTGAATCCGTGGATAAAGAAATGGTGAATGTGGAGGCCCAGCTGTATTTGGTTTTAGCTGGGAAACTGTGGCTACCAGATGACAAGCCAGCATCTCAAACCCACTTCAAACAACAGTTTGAGATCCTGGGTTGTTCTGAACTGAGTTAGCCACAACTGCTTAGGTTGGATGAAATGGAAAATGATGGTTATCTGAAGAGCTACTGATAGAGGATTGAACATGCAAGCCAAGTTCTTGCAGGCACCTTGGCTTATCAAACTGAGTTATGGTTGTCCAAATCAGACACATTGTGCAATTTCAGGCCGATGAAAACAGCTGTCCGCCTTCTCCTAAGAAAGCTATTTAATTCATTCAGAAATTCCTGTAACTCAAACAGGCAAATGAGCAAGCAGACAGATAGACAGACAGATTGACCTAGTTTTCAGAGCTGCTGTGAACTGGTAAAACCAAAGAAGGATCTGCGGATTTTCAGTTTAAAATTAATTCTAGAAATAGCATACATTTCAACTGAAAGTTATTTCCCAATGGAACTCTTGCTATAAACCTGTTTTAAAAAACTATTTATATCTGCATCTATAAATAAATAAAAAAACACAACATGTTTGCAACAAGGATTTATTTGGGAGTTGAAATGGACTATAAATAGATATAGATATATAGATACAGAAGTCTGTTGAAGAAGTATTGCTATGTTTGCATTCCACATTTTTCTGAAATATTTGTCAGGGAAGCTTGGTGGATCTGGATATATCCATAATGACCTTAACGGAAGTTTAGTTCTCAGTGTTAGTAAATTGGGGTTAACTTCCACTTTTGGTAATTCAGAGGTTTGCCCCAAATTAAAGGGGACAGGGGTTGGGACAATGCTGCATATTCTCTCATTTTTAGAGATATAGGGACCACTATTGTAAAGAGCCAGCACAGTGTAGTGGTTTGAGTGTTGGACTATGACTCTGGAGGCAAGGGTTCAATTCCCAGCTTGACCATGAAACCCACTGGGTGACCTTGGACAAGTTACATGCTTAGGGGATGGCAATGGCAAACCTCCTCTGAACAAATTGTGCCAAGAAATCCCCAGGATAGGTTCACCTTAGGGTCACCATAAGTCAGAAACAGCTAGAAGACATACAACATCAACAACAAAATTGTTGAGGATAAGTCATTGGAGACTTGCTCAGTTCTGATTGGAAGGAGTTCCCATTACTTTCTCTTTTTTTTTTTCTGCCAGAAACCTTTGGGACAAAGGGGGGGGGGGGTGATAAGCCATCCTCTGGATGAAGCTATGAGGAGCCCTCAATTATCATAGATGACCTACCTGCTCTGAAAATTGTGCACACAGAAACACAGACACACACAAAATGTCACCCTAAGTCACAGCTTTATTTATTTATTTATTTGACCATCCCTGGGACTTACCCATCTCCCCTTACCCATCCCTGGGACTAAATTCATTTATTCAACATATTTGTATACCATCATTCAGCTCCCAGAACTATTCACAATAAAAGAAAAGAAGGGCATATTTTTTTTAAAAAAAAATGGTGTTGGCGGGCAGAAGAACTGTAAGGTAATTTTCCTTCATCCTTATCAGCTTTTGTGTCACCACTAAGCCCAGGTGAAAAGTGGACGTTTGTATGGCAATGAATAGGGAAACCCATTTCTACAGCCACATTTCAGAAAAGATGGGAATCCTGTGACCATTCCCTGACTGTTCTGAGAGCATCCAGGGACAACTCACTCTCTAGACCAGTGATCCAGTCCTCCTGGTGTTTTGAACTCCAGCTCTCAGAAGCAATAGCCATCTTGACCAGTAGGCTGGGATTCTGGGAGCTGAAGTCCAAAACACCTGGAAGGCCAAATTTTGGGCATCATTGTTACAGACTAATCAAGACATGGGCATGCTTGTTGTCTTCCTTTTGCTAAACTGAATCTTTCTATGTGCTCTCCCTTTCTCTCTCTGTCTGCCCATCCTGGAGTATGCCACCTCTTGAATGTTTCTAATATATTGAAAGAAAGAGAATGGGGGGAAGATGGTGGGCATACCATCAGACTCCTTCAGCACATCTGCTTAGCCCTAAGATCTTTTTCAGCAAAGCCATTCCTTGCTCATTTTGGTGCTTGCCTTTCAGCTGATGATGCCTGTGGTGGAACACTCCGAGGGCAGAGTGGGATTATTTCAACCCCGCATTATCCTTCGGAGTACAGCAACAATGCCGACTGCACATGGACCATTCTAGCAGAGCCTGGAGATACCATCGCTCTGGTGTTCCTAGATTTCCAATTGGAGGATGAATACGACTTCCTAGAGGTCACTGGAACAGAGGGATCCTCTTTATGGTAAGAGAGACATGCTACATCCCTACATTGGTGTCCATTGTCTGCCATGTTTTGATAGCTCTTCTTGTAATCGTTGGCCTGTGGAACAAACATAGGTCATCCAAATGATGAGGAATTGGGTAGAGTGTCTTGGAAAATTTGAGTACAACTGACTGAAGCAAACTAACATTATGTACAGAAATGTCTCTGGAACAGGGATGTAAAGAATAAGCATAATTTTTCTGTTCCTCAGCAAGAAAGGATGTTTCAATAAACATGGAGAGACTGGTTCAAGAAAATGGCCAATCGCTGTGAGATTTTTTTGTAATTGGGGCAATTTTAACAAAAAAAAATATTTTAAATGTTCATGTGCAAAAATGGTTTAGGGGTTGCACAGAAAATAATGTATTCTAAACAAGTATGCTTTTTTAAGGAAAAAAATAGTTAGGGGTAAAAAAAATACAAGAAGAATCCTGAAGTGCAAAAAAAAAAAAATGTCTAAAATGTGTCATACTCTGACCCAGAGAGGAAGAAACTTTTGAATGTATCAGTTCTTGTATGCAAAAACAATATCAATAATTATTTAAATTCCTACTCCAGAGCAACTCAGGGTGGGTGTGCCCACTGACGTTATGCTGGAAGATATCCTCTTCTACTGTTTGTTGGTGATGAAATGACAAACATCATTTATTTTTCAAAGGAATAGGTAGAGGTGAATTACAGGTTGTGCTCCTGTCAGCCTCCTTGTGTTTGTAGAGAGAAGATGACACATTTTGGAAAAGTTGTGCTGTTGTCACTATTGCAAGTGAACCGCTATTAGCAGGTGAAAAGGATAGATGTTTGTTTACATGTATGTAGACCAGGGGTAGGCAACCTTTCCCCTTTAAGGGCCGAGGGACTTCAGCTCCCAGAAGCCTCAGCCATGTTGGCCAATAGTCCCATGTTGGCCAATAGCTCCTGGGATTCTGGGAGCTGAAGTCCCTCGGCACTTAAAGGGGAAAGGTTGCCTACCCCTGATGTAGACAATTGGAGTTGAGCGGATAGCCTCCATCAGTCCATATAGGGTTGTGTGAAGAACTTGTTCTAGCAGGTTTATGGTTTTTCTTAAGTTGGTTTGCCTGATTCTGCATCTTCCAGACCTAACACAGACATGGAGGGAATCAGAAATCTGTACATTTCCAGGCTTGTGATTTGTTGTCATTTTTTGCCATCAAGTTGGCTTTGTTGTACGATGACCCTATGAATATGAAACCTCCAGAAGACCCAGTCATCAACTGCCCTGCTCAGGTTTTGCCAATTCAGGGCTGTGGCTTCCTTGATTGAATCAATACACCTATAGTGCGGTCTTTTCCTACTGCCTTCCACTTTGCCAAACATTATCATCTTTTCCAGTTAGTCATATTGTCCAAAAGGTGATAGCCTCCATTTATCAACTTAGCTTCTAGTGAGAGTTCAGACTTGATATGCTCTGGAACCCATTCATTTTAGCTGTCTGTGTTATCCATAGAACTTTTCAAATGGGCTGATTGTTTTCCTGTCAGCCTTATCAAGTGTTCTCACTCATACAGAGAAACTGGAAATACTATGGCATGAATGATTCTGATTTTGGTATTTAATAATATAGCCTTGAATCTGAGCATCTTGTACAGTTCCTTCGCAGCTGCCTTTACAAGTTTTATTCTTCACCTGATTCCTTGACTACAGTCTCCCATTATATTTGATAACATAGTTGTGGTATAGGAAAACTTTATTTCCTGCATTGTGAGGCATTCTGTGAAATTTAAGAAAGCATCCAACAACGTGTGAACATTTGAAACGGGCAAGAAACAAGGATATACATTTCTTAAAAGTGCACAAATTTTATGTAAACATGTTAAAAGCATGCATGCAAAAGCAGAATAAAGGATGTTCCAAGTCAAGCAGACTTACTCCTGCATAGTAATCAGATATTTTCCTGAGAAGCCAGTACATCCATGTACAAACACACCAGGAATGCATATATACTCCAGAAGCATTAACTGTGTTTGATATAATTTGTGGGTGTGAAAGATTTACTGGCACTGGATATGGAGGTGCCAAAGGAGGCAAGTATACATTCTACTGTAATCTTAGGATGAACTGCTCTTGGAGTATTCTGACCCAAATTCCTCCATTGCTTATGGATTTCAGAGCAATGCCAGGCAGCTGTTTGCACAGCATCCCACTGAGTTGCCCAGTACCACCACTGCTGATACAGTTGCTCCCTTGGAGGTCAAAAATGAGGTGCCTACCACCAATTGCATGGCTGGGCACCCTGTTGTGACACAGAGGGCACAACCCATGCCAGCAGTGGCGGTGCCAAGTAGCACAGCAAGATGCTGTGTAAACAGCCACCCATCATCACTCTTAAGCATTCTGGATTTTCCTAAAGCAAAAGGTACAGTTTTTTTAATGCTGGTTTAAGGCAGGGATAACCCAAATTCGGTGTGGAACTTGCCTTCCAATGTGAAGGCAGTCCACATTTGAATCAGGGCTTTGGCCCTGTGTCATCTGGACAGGGTGATGTGAAGGCAGGGGGATACCAATTTTAATGTCACGTGTAGACATGCCCCTAGCAACTGGAAACCAATGGAGAAAGAAAGAAAAATTGAAAACACTATCCTATCTATGGCAACGTTTGTAATAATAGGTTTGGCATAATCACTAAAATTTCTCTAGGCAGCCACATGTATTTTGGGTAAAATCGTTGATTTATAGCAACCCAAATCTCTGCTGCTTTTTTTAGAGGTTTGTGGCTGAACTTTAAAAAGCTTCAGTTCTGGACTACAGTTAGCAGAATTCAACATGGCTGATGGCTATACTGATTGGATTATGCTGGTAGTTTCCCAAGCGCTGTTTTGTGGATCCAGCTTTGCAGCAATTTTTGTTTTTTCCATAGTTCCAGCAATGGTGTACATTTATAATTACATCAGTGCATATTTGAGCGTAATTGTAAAATGAAATGCTGGGTGACATCTATGGTGTACTAAAACCTAAAGGGACAATTTCATTGCCACTCTTACAGTGACTATTATGATCTTTTTAAAAGCACACAGTAATGAGAAATCTCTGCATATTTTTTTCATCGCTTAGTTAAGCTTTACAGCAGCAGGATCCAATCTTTTGATCTCTGTCCTTGCTAACAATTTCATAGCATCACATGCTAGAATAGAATTTAAAGTCTTGGACTGGACTGTCTATAGTATTACCCTTTTTTGCATAGTAAGTGTGATTATCATAAAAAGTAGCACTGTCTTTAACACTTGTATATTGCCAGTTTTTGAAAGTCAGGTTTGGTCTGTACCAGTGATATCTGGTTGTCTCTGTGACTGTGGAATTCTAGCCTGAGATTTAAAAGATTCAAAGTGCTAGACTTATTTTGGGATGTAATGTTCAGCCCTTTGGATAGCTCCAGTAAAGTTCAAACTAAAATCCAGAGCAGATTCTCCATCCTGCGGAAGCTGCCAGGCACCACTGCTTTGTAAATCAGCTTGAATGTCAGGCTCCTGTGGACACATCAAACCACTTTTCCCATGGCCTGACTTTGTGTCACTCTGTTTCCCTGGTGCTGCCAGGTGGAACACTACCACTGCCCTACTGTTGAGGAGAAAGCATTCCTCCCACTCTTAAGGCCTTCCCTCCATCCCAACTGCCCTGGTCTCAGAGGGAGAGAAAAAGAGGTAGGCACAGCTCAACCATGCCTGGGCCCAGAAGCAGATGAAATGCCCTCCTACCATCCCAACTGCCACTGCCCTGACCATGGAGGGAGTGAATAGGCAGGTGTAGTTCTGTCATGCTTAGGCCCAGAAGCCCTATCTTGGCCATAGAGGGAGAGAAGAAACAAGTGTAGTTCCTTCATGCCTAGGATCAGAACAAGATGAAAGCCCCTCCATCCATCCCAACTGCCACTTCCCTGGCTTTGGAAGGATAGAAGAAGCAGCCATAGTTCTATCATGCCTAGGCCTAGAAGCAGAAGAAAGACCCTCCATCCATCCCAACTGCCACTGCACAGAGGGAGAGAAGACGAGGCAGACAGAGTTCAGGCCTAAGCCTAGAAGCCGATGAAAGGTCGGCCCTCCATTCCAACCTGCCCCTGCCCTGACCACGGAGGGAGAAAAGAAGAAGCAATATCTGCTGGACTTAATCCCTTCCCATAGTGCCATCCCCTTTTCATTTGTGTCATGTCTTAATTAGAATGTAAGCTTGAGGGCAAGGAATTGTTTTGTTGTTCTTGTACTTGTAAAGACAAAAATGACCTGAAGGTACACCACCATCACCACCACAACAGGGCACCAACAAGTTTCTGGTCTCTGACTGTGATGAAGCCATGTTTAATTGCATCTGATACAGAGAGACAGAGAGGGAAAATGGAAAATTATGTTGTGTTTTCTCATGCATTGCTTGGACCCAATGATCTGTGCCATTTATTGACAAAGGTCTTTGTCAAACATCTACCCCCACCCCCCTTTTAGATGTCTGCAGTTGTAGGATCCCAGGACTTTACAACTATTATGTGGATGCAGTTTCTCCAAAGGCAAGGAGTTCTTTATGGAAGCCAATGGCAGGATTAGCAGTTTGTCACCTCTCTCTTTCTTTCTTCCCACCTGCTGTGTTGCAAGTCATGGCGACAGAGATACCTGGAATAAAAGATGCAGAGAGGCATTCATGCAAGAGGCTTAAAATAGCAAAGGTTCCATCTGCTTTGAGCAAAATCAATCAATCTTCTCCTGTAATCACAGACTGGTTGCTCTTTATTTCTATTGCAAATAATTCTCAGTGGTAAAAGAGAACTTCAGCCTTTTTTATTTGGGCAGCAGTGAGGATTTGTGTGTTAATATGCATAGTGTGCCATGAAACCATTAATGCTACACTGGAAAACCAGTCTGTGCAAATGAGAAAACAGTTTTAGCTTTCCTGGACATACACCATAGGATTTAAAGGTGGCAGCCCTTGAACAAGGAAGACTTAAAAAAAGAAACTGAATGGCATTCTATTACAAATTCCAATCCATTAGCCAAGGTGTGAGCAAAGAACAAGCTCTCCCTCATTTTTGATGTCAATAATGACGATGGCGATGATGATGATGATGATGATGATGATGATGATGATGATGACGGATTTTTTAAATGTATGTTCTGACACACCTTCTATCCTATTTTGGGGGAAAGGTGGAGAATAAGTTAAATAAATGAGTAAATGGCAATCCTATGTAGGATTTCCTACCTGCCCTACCATTAGACAGTCCAAGGCAGCTACCTCAGGCAACAGGCTTTGGGTACATATAGACTCATTATCCAATTTATTATAATTGTATTTTTCCCACCAGGTAGGGGAGGAAAGGGAGTTTCGGGGTTTTCTGATTCTGGTACCAAATAATGTGGTTGCCTTGGATGTTAATGCACTTTGACTTGGATCAGTGGGTGAGGGCCATCATTTTGATGTTCTGTCCTAGGCATAAAATTGTTTTATGGTGGCTTGGCTGCCCAAATGAAATTCAGCCATGGCAGTGCAAATGACTGTGGCAAAAGCAAGACAGCAAAGAAATCTCAAGACGAAGAAAAGATATCAGCAGTTGACATGCTGAGTATTAAATTAGAAGGTAATGTATTTACCATGGTAGTGTCACCATCACTAATAAAGATGTATTCATGTAGCTAATTTTATATTTGCTTGACAAGCTATTTGGGGGCAAATATAGCCTGAGTTGTTGCAAACCTATTAATCTTCCCGGCTTTTAATTCATAGCCAATTGTTTATATGTTCCCAGGGAATCATGTAAAAGTTAGGTATTCCAGGGGTTGATTTTCTTGTTGTGTTTTGTTAATGCAGAAATAGTTATGGTTACCACGTATTCATACTTTTGGTTGCTGCTAGTTTCATCAGGGGTCAGTTAAGTCAACAAGCAACAGGCATTAACAAAACACAACAAGAGAATCAACCCCTGAAATATCTAACTTTTACACGATTCCCTGGGAACGTATAAACAATTGGCTATGAATTAAAAGCCAGGCAGATTAATAGGTTTGCAACAACTCAGGCTATATTTATCCCCAAATAGCTTGTCAAGCAATTATCTATCTAGCATGTGGACTTCCTCCCTTTCTGCTTTCTTCCACCTTTCCTAGCATTATTGTTTTTACCAATGAGTTGCACCTTCTCATGATGGGGCCAAAGTATGACAGCCTTAGGGCCTCGGCAGACGACTAATAGAGTCGTCTTGGAGGCTTGGAAGAGAAGGGGCAGGCGCATGAGCGGTGCCCCTTCCTCTCCCTGAGGTCGCCCTCGAAGTCGCTGGCCCTCCGCACGGCCGGCGCTCCGGGGATGACCTCACGCCGCGGCGACCGGACGCGCCATGGCGGAAAAGACAGCGAAAGTGCGCCCGCCGCTTTTAGGGCGCACTTTCGCTGTCTTGAGGAAGGAGCGCTGATTTAGCGCTCCTTCCAGGGACGCTGCCGGTGCGCCGAGGTGCGGAGGCTGCGGCCCCGCGGTGCGCCGGCCCAGGGCGTCCTGGACGCCCTCGTCTGCTTCCCCCCTTAGTCTAGTCATCTTGGCTTCCAGAGAAGGTTCTGGTTTGATCTGTTCTAGCATCCATTTGTTTGACTTCTTGGCTCTCCGTGGGATCCTCAGCACTCTTCTCCAGCACATCTTGAATAAATCAATTTTCTTTCTATGTGCTTTCTTAACTGTCCAGCTCTCACATCTATGCATGGTCAGAGGGAACACAATGACTTATACGATTGTTCAGGGGCCTTAGCCTGAACTAAGAAGACCAGCTATTTACTGCAGATTTTCTAGGAAACCCCATGGTGACAACCAACAGAACGGATGGCTCTACACAATATTTACTTACGTACGGCCTCTGTCATTGTGTCTACTGAGAAGGCCACTGTCACAACCTGTGACATTGGATAAGGGTGCCTAACCATCTGAGTGTAGCCAGGTGCTCCATTTCCATCCTTAAGGACTGTGATGGGGGTCTTCTCAGCAGACATGATGGCAGAGGCATGCACCTGGGTTAGGAGCTGGGGCAAGAGAGCATGGACTTGGTCTGTGCTATCCTGCCCATCTGGTTAGGGCCTCAGAGGATGGTGGACCCTTCTTCTTTGGAGTTTTGGATGGGCATCTTTCAAGAGTACTTTAGCCATATATTCCTGCATGGCAACTCTAAGATTTGATGGTTCTACTGTGGACCACAATAGAAGAAGAGAAGGGCTGAGGATTCCTTCAAGTGAGAAACACCTGCTCTCTGGAGCCAAGTGGAGGATTACCAGTCTGCCTGCCTCAAGTCCAGCTCCAGCCATACCCATTGGATCCAAACTTCATTTCTTATTCACGAAAAACAACTTTTCAGTCCCAGAAGCAGACTTTCAAAGAGGCCTTTTAAATTTGGCTTTTTGAAAGCTGCCACAGAATACCCAGAGGTTGGTAATTAAATTCCAATAATTCATTTTCTTCCCTTTCTTTTTGTAAGTAATTTTTGCCAGTGGGGATGGAGGGTGGTGGAAAATCTGGTGTTTTCCTTTTCTTTAATATATATATATATATATATAGAGAGAGAGAGAGAGAGAGAGAGAGAGAGAGAGATGCTACTACTTCAAAATATTACTGGAAAGTCTGCCTTTTGCTTTTTAATTTTCTTTATTAAAACAAAATAACATCTCTTGTTTTAATTATTAGAACTATGCCAGAGAAAGACAGAGAGAGGGCTCAAGGCCAAATACAGGCTTTTGACTCAAATGTTTAATATGAATTCTAAAGAGCTATAAAGAAAACCAAAACTTTGCACACATAAAACAGCCAGTGGCATCCAAGTTGCAAACATGACAGGTGTTTTGTTGGCCTTCCATATGATTGAGGACACAATTTGTAGAAACATTTTGTGTCATCTCTGCAGCTGCCGATAGGGATGGGTGGCATGTTTCAGTTTGGTTTTTTGAGAAGAATAGCATTTTCCCTCATTCAGTTGCTTGTACGTCTGGCATTATTCTAATGTGTAACTGGATTCATAGAATCATAGAGTTGGAAGAGACCACAAGGGCCATCCAGTCCAACCCAATTCTGCCATGCAGGAACTCAAAATCAAAGCATCCCCTGTGACAGATGGCCATCCAGCCTCTGTTTAAAGAACTCCAAAGAAGGAGACTCCACCAAAATATACGAGGGATTTTGTTTCACTGTCAAACAGTTCTCACTGTCAGGATGTTCCTCCTAATGCTGAGATGGAATCTCTTTTCCTGGAGCTTCCATCCATTGCTTCAAGTCCTATTCTCTGGAGCAGCAGAAAACAAGCTTGTTCCCTCCTCAATATGACATCCCTTCAAACATTTAAACAGGGCTATCATCTCCCCTCTTAACCATCTCTTCTCCAAGCTAACCATACCCAGTTCCCTAAGTCGTTCCTCATAGGGCATGGTTTCCAGACCCTTCACCATTTTAGTCGCCCTCTTTTGGATACGCTCCAGTTTCTCCACATCCTTTTTGAATTGTGGTACCCAGAACTGGACACAGGATTATTCCAGGTGGGGCCTGACCAGAGCAGAATACAGTAGCACTATTATTTCCCTTGATCCCTTGTTCTATTGATGCAGCCTAAAATCGCATTGGCCTTTTTAGCTGCTGCATCACACTGTTGACTCATGTTCAACTTGTGGTCTACTAGGACTCCTAGATCCCTTTCACTTGTTTTGCAGTAGGAAAATCAAATTTCAAGGAGGAAATAAGTATTTTGAGGAATCATTTACATTTCTCCCAGCATGGAGGAGGACTGGGGAGAGAGGGAAATGACCAAGTAGAAGAGATTGCCTCCCTTTCCCATTGCAGTTCTCTAGAAATAAGAAGGGAAGCTATGACCTCACACTTCTTCTTCTGTAAAGTCTTGCCCTTCTCAGTAGACTCAGACAAAAGCAAACTGTTGCCGCCTCTCCTAGCTTGTGTGTTCTTCTTCATTTTAATTTTTCCCCCATCTTGACCACTCTCTGATGTTGCTTGGTCACATGCATCCTATTTTTATCTGAGAAATGTTGGAGACCATGATCTTTGAACCCCTTGAGTATTTTTATATTTAACCCTTTTGTGGCTGGCATGTAGTGTATGGTCTTCTTTTTGTCGGGGCTTAGCTGGTGCTATTTAATGTAGAAGGTAGAAATGGGAGAGAAGGTCAGTTTGTTCTTAGAATATTAAACAGAATCCAGGCAGTATGTAGAGAGATCTTATAGCACCCTTGAGACTCACTGAAAGAAAGAAATTGAGAGCAAATGCATCTGAGGAAGTAGACTGAAGTCTAGGAAAGCTCATGCTGCCAACTTTTTTCTTTCAGTGAGTGTCAAAGGTGCTTTAAGATCTCTACATACTGACTCTACAGACTAACATCATCATTATTATTATTATCATCATCATCCTGCCCCTCTGCGGACGTAATTGGGGCAGCTTACAACATTAAAAGTACAATACAAATTCAATACAAATCCCACAAACTCACCCACCCCTTAAAATAGAATTAAACGATAAAAGAATTTAAAACATACTTAAATATAACATGACTTTATCTTAGACTCCAGACATTTCTTCATACCTGAAACAAAAAGAAATAGAAAGGTTTAAAAAAAAATGTCGCAAAAGAAATTGAAACTCAGTTTTCTCAATCCTTTTTGGGTAGTTCCTTTGTAGCTTCTAATCCCTAGGGAAACCTTGTTGATTTCCAGTTGAACTCAAGTGAGTGCTTTGTTGAGAATGGTTTGGCGCTCTGCTAGCACCTATTTGTTGAAATCAGACTGAGAAGCTAAACCACAACCAAACATTTTATAACACAAAACCCTTTTGTATTCTTACATCAGCTCATCCCTCCTATGCAAGAATCCTTAGCCTTATATTCACTAGCTCTCTGCAGCGGAAGAGCTGCAATCTGGGGAAGGTCAGATGGGCAGTTGCTTCACCTGCTGGAGCACAGAGTTAACTGTTCCTGCCTCCTGCTGCATTACATTTCTCTGTTTGAATTGACTGCTGGGCTCAATAAAACAATAATTTAAAAAATCTTGCCTCAAGCAACTCCTGTGCCAAGATTCCCAAGAAAGGTCCACATCAATGCAGACCTTTTGGAATGGGGCACCAAGGTCTGATGGAAGTGAACACCTATAGGCAAGTCTTAAAACCCCAACATTTATCATTTCTACAGAAAGGTCTCTCCGTGGGGCCGGAGTGGGAGGAAGCCTGCTGTGGGCAGAATAGCAAACGGTGACTCAGTTATGCAGCCTGCAAAGCCATCTTTCGATTGTGTGTTCCCTATTGCTTCCACAAAGCCATCAACTGTTTCTGGTTGACATCCGTGATGTGATGTGTGTATGTGTGGTGGTTTAAGGAGGCAGACCAGTTTAGGATAGATTCAGCCATGCTAAAGATATTTGCTTCCGTGCCATTAAACTCTGGGCTGCTCCAAACTGGCAATTAGTCCTGATTAAATCATCTGCATTTAATGATGCTTTGAGCTGCTGCTTCCTATGTTCACATCCACACACTCTTTCAAAAAAAACATAAAATGCATGGTCTGTTCTTAATCATAGAAGCATACAATCATAGAGTTGGAAGAGACCCCAAGGGCCATCCAGTCCAACCCCATTCTGCCATGCAGGAGTGCACAATCAAAGCACCCTTGACAGAGGCCATCCAGCCTCTGTTTAAAAACCTCCAAAGAAGGAGACTCCGCCATCATTAGAGGCGGCATATTCCACTGCTGAACAGCATTTACTCTCTGGAAATTCTTCCTAATGTTTAAGTGAAATCTCTTTTCTTGTAGTTTGAACCCATTGCTCCATGTCCTAGTCTCCGTAGCAGCAAAAAACAAGCATGGTCCATCCTCAATATGACCTCCCTTCAAATATTTAAACAGGGCTATCATGTCACCTCTTAACCTTCTCTTCCCCAGGCTAAACAGACCCAGCTCTTCCTTGCTGAGCATTATGCCGATTGAGATCACACAGGTGCCACCCCACACATAACAAGAGAGTCATCTGGCACCTTAAATTAAAGAGATGATTATGGCAATGTCTCTCTTCCACCCTCTATCCCTCTTTCAACAACTCCCCATAGAGCAGTTTTGCAGAACAGTGGAGAGAAATAGGGATGGTCTTTCCCTTCCATCCTCTTCTCTTCTGTCCACTTGAGAAGTTTGGTGGACCTCTCCAGAAAAATTCCAGAAAACCAGAGTTCAACTCCTCGCTCAGCCCTTAGGGCACTTTTACTGAAAGGGGATTCCTGGTCTTATACCTTGGGTGATGGAACCTCAGTTGATGGAAAGGGAATGACATTTAGGAACTGTCTGGGACAGGCCTCTTACTATGTTATGGGGCTTGAGGGAGAGAAAGGGTTTGTCCAGTCAACAGGACCAGGCCAGGGGAGCAGCGATGCTAGTATGTAGGTTGAACACCCATCGTGGAATAGGTGTTCACCTTACGCAGACATGAAATGGTCAAGATGGACCTCCATGGACTCAACTGAGTTCCACACCAAGCGAGTCTCACTGCAAGAAGTAGGTGAATTTAAATAAAGAGGCTCTAGTTTAAATGCATCACTTATGTCACCTCCTTATTTCCCGGTGAGAATGCAATAATAACATAAAGACGTCTTTTAAAAAAACACACCATGATATAATTTATGAGAAGCACTTTGGACACTTGCTGAATGAACAATATGTACCTAATGATGAATAATGAATAATGAACAATTATTACTAAAAGCTAACTATTCATAAAACTACTACTATGACTACTAATTGTTATTATCAATCAAATCAATCGCTGTGTTAGTTATAAATGCCCGGGGGATGATATGTCCCTTTGCTTTAACAAAGAGGATAATGGTTTGACCTCCATTTGCAAGCTTGATTTCATTCCAAGATTGGGCCTTTGAACTTTGCTTTGCATCATGCCCTGTTTTGCGATCCAGAATAATTTTTCATATATTGAACTAATATGGTTTCCATATAAATAGGCACATTTTTATTCTTATCCCAGAGATGAAACGGGAACATCACAGACACATCATTAGGGATGGGAAGAAAGATCCTTAGACTTGAGAGTCTCAGCAAAAATAGCATTTTTGAATCTCTGAAGACTTGATGGAGAAACTGTGTATCTTGCCTAAAGCATTTGAATATTCGCAAGGATTGCAGAGCATTTCTGAGGGGGGGGGGAAATAAAGCATGCACAGAACAATGCACATGTTTTGAAATGTGCATAGCTAAAATGCACTTGTTTGAAAATAATGTTCAGAAATAATGGGGGGAAATAGGGTGAATTGGCTAAACTGCAAATAATTAGGGACACAATATGTTAGGAGTGTATCTACCTTTTTCTTGGGACTAGGGAATCAATTGTACAGTGGGACCTTGTTATCCACTGGGGCTTGGTTCCAGGATCCCCTGTGGATAACAAAATCTGTGGATGCTCAAGTCCCATTAAATATAATGGCAGAGCAAAATGGTGTCCCTTATATAAAATGGAAAATCGAAGTTTGCTATATAGAATTTATACTTTTTTGGAATATTTTCAAGTAATGGATGCTTGAATCCATGGATTAAAAAAAAATCCATGGATAAGGAAGGCCAACTGTAATTGAATATTGAGCCAGCATGGTGAAGTGCAGGGATAGGCAACCTGTCCCCTTTAAGGGCCGAGGGACTTCAGCTCCCAGAAGCCTCAGCCATGTTGGCCAATAGTCCCATGTTGGCCAATAGCTCCTGGGATTCTGGGAGCTGAAGTCCCTCGGCCCTTAAAGGGGAAAGGTTGCCTATCCCTGGTGTAGACTCTGGAGATCAGGGTTCGATTCCCTGCTCAGCCATGAAACCCAGTGGGTGACCCTGAGCAAAGCACACATTCTCAGCCCCAGAAAGCCCCTTGTTGAAAGGGTTTTTCTTTTCTCCTTGATTTCAGCACAATGGACAAATGAAAGTAATAATTTAAATGTAGACTCAGTCAAGAGTTTGTGGCGCATAAAGTACAATATTAAGCATTTGTCTTGCTCAAAGGTCTAGAAGTATATTGCAAGTCAACAAGGCATTTTCTTTAAGAGACATTAATCATAAGAATAAGTTGAGTACCTAATAAAATACAATACAGTGTGTCCTTAGTATACGCGGGGGATCCGTTCCAGACACCTCCACCCCCCGCGTATGGGGGAAAATGTGGGACCTCAAGTCCCATGTTTTTCTATGGGTGAGCACTCCTGTGGCACCCACACTATTATAGATGCCTGGGCTAGCCATCCGTAGAAGATCAAAACTACATATGGCGAGCCCACGTATGACACAGGCCTGCTGTGTATGTAATATAGCTATAAATGAGTCATATGAAATGAATTTATATTTATATCAGTGTTTTTAGCTTTTGTTTGGTAATGTCCTCCATTTTTCTTGAATGTCCTATATTTTGAGATGCCTTGCCCTCCTTTGCAACTAAGACATTTGGTCATCCTATTGTAGCTACACACTGATGAGAAGAAGCAGGAGAAAAGTCTTCCCTCCTCTCTGGAGCCTCTGAGGGAAAGTTTAACAGATGGTGCAATTGTGTATGGTTTATTGTTCCAATGTTGTTGTAGTTAAATCTTGAGTTATGTGCCTTGGGAGTCCATGGCAACAAAAGATATTTAAAGGGGGTCCCTGGTAAAGAAAAGATTAAGAAACACTATGCTAGAGCATCCATTTGTCCAATCTGATTTCAGCATTTCTCTTCCTCTATTGGCTTCTGGCTCCTACTTTCCACAAGCTCAACAGGGGTGAATCAGGCAGTCCAGGGCTGCATCCACACTGCAGAAAATAATCCAGTTTGATGCCACTTTAATTGGCATGGCTTAGTGCTATGGAACTGTAGTTTACTGTGGCACTGGAGCACTCTGGCAGACATTTAGCCTCACCAAACTGCAATTCTCAGAGTACCATAGCATTGAGCCATGGTAGTTAAAGAGGTGTCAACCTGGATTATTTCTGCAGTGCAGAAGAAGCCCAGGCGTAGTTCAACACATAACAGGATTCCCTAACAATGAAATCACACTTTTTAAAGCTCTTTTAATAGCTCTTGCAGTTTCCTGGGTGGGATTTTGGACTATTCAGTTTGCCAGAAATTTGTGAAATGGAATGGTAACAGAGATGGAGCAGCAAAGGGAAGAAAGACCATCCAGCCAGTTAAAAATAACAGTTCTGGGTTTTCTCGCCTGATAGATGTGACTATCCTCACTTGGCATAATATCCGAGTTCAGTGGGCCTTCTCTAATTGTGTTTTCTTTGCTAGGGAATGGATGAACTGGCTTTACAGAAGACCAGAAAACATGATGAATGTATTTTTGGGGCAGTATCTATGCATCCAAAGCTGTTGTTTTCCTCTTTATAGTCATCACCAGCATACAAACACAACAGAAACAACCAGCTGACATGAATCTCTCCAAGATCTGCATTGGGTAGTTTCAACACCAGTTGAGTTGGGAACAGAAATTTCAGTTTTTATGCATTCAGAATTTTTCAAAAGCAACCAGCAACATTTGAGTGAACGTAGGAGAAAGATTTCACTTGTTCAGATGAATCAAGTGTGACCCTTAAGCATGGGTTTCTGTTTCTCAATAACTTCAGGGTCCCTAGAATTACTTTTCTCTGGCAAGCAAAGGAGGGTGGAAGAATGGCCTTTATCGAAATGATAGCTAATAGGTATTCCTATATAGTGGAAATACCTTATAAATCTGACATGTTGCTGTAACCAGCCCTTTGATTTTCAAGACATACTCCTTTCTACTTCATCTTAATGCTTCAGCTTTTCCTGCAAGGTTTATGCAGAAAACAGTCAGCTCCAGGACAAAAACATGGAGTCTAATCAGCGATTTAGTCTTTTCCCCTTGAACAAGGGTAAAAACCTCTTTGGAGTCAAGTACTTTCTTATACATGTAGTTGAATCTAATGAGGTATCCAAATTTGTCATCAACCGCAAGTCTAGATATATCTTACTTTGGGTTTCTTTTCTTGCTTAGGAATGATTTAACCTGGAATCATTTCAACTACATGAAATAAGGTTCGGTTATTTATTCATTGATAGCCTCTCCATCAATGCACACCATAAACTAAACTGCAGTAGACTGCAGTATCTTGCGACAAGTGTTCTTAAATCTCGGCGTGATGAATTGGTAAATTAAAATGTAATATAATTTAATTGATTTTTATAACTTTTGGCCAATTGTCATTAAACATTTAGCTTTCAGAGGAGGGCAGACAAAGAGTGGTTAAATGACACATTTTTACAACAGCTCTGTTCCCAGCATATGAACAACTTGCTCATTGTAGTTAATGATCTCTTTAACACTGAGCAGTGTGTCTTCCGTAACGGTGGCGAACAGATTTTGGTTTTAGGACTCCTTATGAACATATACTTGACAAGACCCAATTGGACATGGCAGCTTTGAAGCATAGCTTGCTTTTAAAAAAATATTAGACCATGGTGAGTAAGTGGACTAGGTTTACAGAGAGGTTTGGAAGAGTTGGATGCAAAGAACCATAGTCAGAAGGGAAAGGGCCATGAGCACTGTTCTTCAAATGTTTGTGTAAGGGCTTGCACCAAGTGTTGTGGCAGCTAAATTCTGCAGGGATTCTCAGACTTGCATACACAATTGTACAAAAAGATCTTGCAAATATTTTGGAACAGTGGTTCTCCTCTTGGTGGCATACCTAGTATATTTGACTCCCAATGCAGAATGTTTTTACCACCTCCCTTCTTCTCTTCAGCAGCCATTTCTGGGTCTGGTGGAGCTGCTGGGCCGGTGGCAAAGGCAGGTGACTCTCTTTATTGCTTGGCCAGCAGAGCCACCAGACCCAGAAGGCAGCCAAGTCCCAAGTGCATGGGTTTCAATAGCATGTCCATACAAGCCAGTTTGAATAGACATGTTCCTCATCTTCTAGCATGAGGACATCAGGGAGTGAGCTATCCCACCCTCCCTAGGAAAGGAATTGCAAACCCTGGGAGCAGACTCTGAGAAGTCTCTCTCTGGTGTATCCACCAGATACATGTCTGGGAAGGTGGTGTGACTGAAGAGAAGGACCTCATCCAAAAGATCTTATAAACTAAGGCTTTAGTATTGGCTGCATCCGCATCTGCACTGCAGAAATAATGCAGTTTGACACTGCCTTAGCTGCCAGGGCTCCATGCTATGGAATTCTAGTTTTGTGAGATATTTAGCCTTCTCTGTCAAAGAGGTCTGGTGCCACAACAAACTACAGATCCCAGGATTCCATAGCATGGAGCCATGGCAGTTAAAACAGTGCCAAACTGCTTCATTTCTGCAGTGTGGATGCACCATGGCTGGGTTTCAACTCAAAGAATTCAGCTTTGCTTTGACATTTTGAGTGCTGAAGGCCAAGAACATTTGGCATTCCTTCAGATGGAAAATTTTATTTTCAAGAGGTTGGACAGCTACCTGCTGGAGATGCTCTTTCTCAGTGATTCCCAGATTGTGGTGCTGGAGCTCCTGCATTGCCCAGAGGCTTGAACATCATCATCATCATCATCATCATCATCATCATTTCTTACCCATGGATCAAGGTGGAGGCCCATGCCCTATGCAGCTTCTTTGAATTCTAAAATTCTCTGATTGTCTTATTCTATAACTCTTTTCTGGGCCAACATTTTAGCACAGAGAACAAAGCTGTGAGTCTCAGAGACTTTCCACACAGCACTTACACATCCCATCTGTTGATTTATTTTTAAAGAAGACATTAATATTTCCATATATAAAAGCAAGACAGGTAACATATTGAACCCCACAATGGAGGTAAACCACAATCAGAATGTATATATAACAAGAGCATGTCCCCCTAAGTAACCTTGTCTTTCCCATTATAATTTCCCATACATCCTGCAAGCAATTCTGACCCAGTTTCAACAAGAGCGACATGCTGGCTTGAACATAAATTTCTCTTATATAATGGTTAGGACAGGTTTATATCTTAATAGACCAATCGCCAGTCTAATGTAGCAGAGTAATTCTATGCAAGCCTGTTTGCAAATTGGACATCTGAGAAGATAACATGAGATGTCCTTGATGTCAGATCCTGCACAGATAGGAAAACTCTCCTTGATTGTTCTCTTATATCTTCCCCGAGCCATTTCACTCTTGGCTGTCTCAGACTCTGGTGATGGAAAGGCTTTAATTGTTGTAAAGTGGCAAAGAATAAGAGAATGGAAATGTAGCTGGCCATGCCTGTTGGGGAATTCTAGGAGTCACAGTCCACCACCACCCCAAAAAAGCTTTTCCAATCTTTTTCCGCTCTCTCCTTAAAACTTTAGATTCTAAATTTAATTTTTAAACAAATCTTACTTTTTTTCAAATTTTATTTAAAAACATCATCTCTTAAACAATTTTTCACTACATACAATGGGCCCTTGTTATCCGCTGGGGCTTGGTTCCAGGACCTCTTGTGGATACCAAAATCTGTGATGCTCAAGTCCTATTAAATAAACTGGCATAGCAAAATGGTGTCCCTGATATGAAATGGCAAAATCAAGGTTTAGGATTTATACTTTTTTGGAATGTTTTCAAGCCGTGGATACAGAGGGCCGACTGTACATGTCAATACATTTAGGCTGTGTATATGATATTGTAATTTAAATGTAAATTTTGCTAATTGTTTATGTCATATCTATTGCCATTCCTTTCAGTGATCTACAGGAACTATGATTTATGGGTAACATTCTTACATGGTAACATTAGTAAGGGTAACATTTGTTGATGGAGTGTGATACCACACCAGGTGATGCCAACCTTAGTGATGCCAATGAATTTTCTAATGCAATGTGAAGCAGCTTTTAAGAACCGGGTGATTCCTTTGATCCCTTATAAAGTTTTCAGATTTGCTGCATTCTTCTGTCCTGAACAACTTACTGTCTTTCTACATAGCCAGATGTCCAGTGTATGTCTTGGGTGCCTTAGGAACTTGCTGATCCTTTTTGCTGAGCCTCAGCACTTGGGCATGAATGCTGCTTTGGAGCCCCCCAGATCACATTGAATACTGGATCGATTCTGTTACTAGTCCTCAGATTGTAACCTGGATGGTGTAAAGCAGTGTTTCCCAAACTTTGATCCTCCAGATATTTTGGACTTCAGTTCCCAGAATTCCTGACCATTGGCCAAGTTGACTGGGGCTTCTGAGAGTTGAAGTCCAAGACACTTGGAGAACTAAAGTTTGGGAATCACTGGCTGTAGAGCCCCTTGTTGGCTGTTGGAGCCTTTTGTTAAACACAGTTTTAATAGAGATTCTTCATCATTTACATCCTGCTTCCAGGAAATTGAGTCATGGTTAAATATATATTTATAATATATTCCAATGCTGGGCTTAAATGTCAATTTTAGTTTCATTAGTTTGCAGAAGTCGATTCCGCATGCAAGCTGTATCTTTAAATAAAAGCACACAATTAGATTCTAAAGCAGTGATTGTTTCCCCAACTCCCATAGCCTTGGCTGTGCTATTTTTAAATTTCTTATTTTCCAGGCAAGAATTATGATCTGGCAAAGACCTTGGTGTGCTCAGAGAACTCTAATCCCTGCCATTGTCAGCTCTTTTCATTTCAAGCTTTGGGGACACTTTACGCAGCTTAAGAATTGGTTGCAAAGCAATGGAATGGTCTGAAATAGGGCTGTAAAGAGGACTTGCAAATATTCTCATCCTTGAGGGGAAAGGCTCTCTCAGCACACCAGGAGATGCCACTAAGAAGATGGGGACAAGTGTAAGATTCTGTGGAGTTATTTTTAAACATGAAAAAAATGGCTTTTGTTAAAAAGACAAAAGATGGCAAAAGTTTTTAATGAGGAAGAACACACAAACTAGGAGCAGTTTGCTTTTTCCTAAGCCTACTGGGAAGGAGAAGATTCTGCCCCTTCCTCTTTTCTCCTGAAAATTATTTTTGCACTTTGAGCTTAGTTTGCAGCAGCTGAAGGAAGCTGAGCACAAAGCAGGAAGGTAGAAGGAAGAGAGAGAATATAGGACATTTAAAAAGCAGCTGAGAAAATGGGATAACAGAGGATTTATCAAGATTGTCCCTGCGAAATCATGGGTACTTGGAATTTATGCTATTGGACTGCAACTCTGACCCTGCATAGTCAAGTTGTGAATCCACACTGCAAAAATAAAGCAATTTGACACCACTTTAACAGCCATGATTAATATCATCCAAAATCTAGGGATTTGTCTTTTGGTGAGACATCAGAGCTCTCTAACAGACCACCAAGCTGAATACCTCTTCAAGCTACAAATCCCTGGATACCACAGGATGCATCTTTGGCAGTTAAAGTGACACCAAACTGCTTTATTGCTGCAGTGTGGATACATCCAGGATGTTCTGTTGCCCAACATGTTCTAGCCTGTTGTTTTTAAGAAACTTCCCTCTAGAGGCCCTTTCATGCTTCACAATTATAGCACTATAATCCCACTTTAAGTACCATGGCACAATTCTGGGGAATCATGGGATTTGCAGTTTAGAGAGAGGTCAATAGAATTCTCAACATGAGAGGTCTAGTGCTTCCCCAGACTATAAATAGGAGGAGGCCATGGCCATCAAAGTAGAATCATAATGCTAATGTATGAAAGGACTCCAGAGTTGACAGTGGTATACCCTCCAATGGTCCCAATTTAGTAGTGATAGTCCCACCAATCTCTCACCATCCCAGTTTTTCACCTGCATTTACAATGTCCCAGTTTTTCTCTCCTCCTCCCACTTTACTCTTCTCTCTTTGGCTTACTTCCATGGGTGCAAACTGAGTTCAAAGTGCAAAAGTAGTTTTCACTCAACCAGCAGGGGAGAGAGGAGAGGAAGAAGCAGGATCTTGCCCTTCCCAGTAGGCTCAGGCAAAAGCAAACTACTACATCCTTTCCTAGCTTATGTGTTCTTCGTTAATATTTTTGGCCATCTTGATCACACTTGGTTGTTGCTTGGGCGTGCATATCCCTGTTTCCATCTATGCTGGAGCGTAGAAGTTACAGGAGCAATTATATCAGTGATTCTCAGACTTTGGTTCACCAGATGTTTTGGACTTCAGCTTCCAGAATTCCCAACTGTTGGCCAAGCTGGCTGGGTCATCTGTGACTTGAACTCCCAAACACCTGGAGGACCAAAGTTTGGGAATCACTGATGTTGATGGTTGATTTGCTCAAGAACATCCAATCCCAGCATCCCTTCAAGCATATCCTATACTCTGGAGTCAACAGGGAGATCATCTTGGGACTAAAAGCAGGGGCAAGGGACCAAAAAAGAAATCATCATGAATGTCAAGGTCACAGCATCTGAGGCTTTGCCAGTCTTGGGACAGAGGAAAACAAATGAGTTAGACCTTTGGTTTCCAGAGCTCATAGAAGAATTGGCATTGTATGCAAGAGACAGCGAGCTGTATCTAAAAAGGCATTCATTTGTCATTTGTTTCTCATAATACACATGCATGCCACACTGTCATGTCTAGCTATAAATACAAACCATTAAGGAGATGAAACAAAGGGCTAAAAGAAGCGAAAGCCAATCAATCCTACAATTTCAAAAGAACTCACAAGACCCCATCCTTTCAGGATTTATTTATGCATTTCCCAAAATATCTCAGTATTTATTTACTCACCACTTAACTATATTTCTGCCACCCTTTCCCTCTTGGGCCCTATCACACTACACAATTGTAGCACTGTAATGAGAACCAGCATGGCGTTATGGTTTGAGAGTTGGACTACAACTCTTGAGATCAGGGTTCGATTACCAACTCTGCCATGAAACCCACTGGGCAAGTCACACACTCTCAGCTTCAGAAGATGGAAATGGCAAACCTCCTCTGAACAAATCTTGCCCCAATGCCACAGTGATTAGAGTCCCCATATTTGCTTGGGATTATATAAAAAGCCCAGACAGATTGATGTTGGAATGGAATTAAGTTTTGGGTAAAAACATGCTAAAGTAATAAGGACTCGATATAGAGAATGGTCACCCATCTCTAAACTGCCCATCTTGGACCTCTCCTTTAGTTGTTTAGTTGAAATACACACAACAGAAAAATCTCTTGAATGCCAACCCTTCTGGTTTGCTTCCCAAGGGGGAATCAGGACAACATGGAACACTTTGGAAACTTTGACTGGCATTCTACTTGGGACTTATACCTCTGTAAATAGCCTTACGTGTATGCAAAATTCAATTAAGTAGCTTTGCATATTCATTTAGGGGCTACCACGATGTTACAACATCTGGATGTCCATTCTGCAGTGGAGACCAGTGGAATGACTGATGTGCCATGGCCAAAGGACAGTGTGCATTGGGCTGTTCCCCAACATGCATTTGAACACCAGCTAGAAATGCTGGAGAACAACAGGAGAGTCCAGTATGCATCAGAAATATCTAGTGTGCATTGAAGCACTCTTGCTGGTGTAAGATGTACATCTTCTCAATTCACAGGCTTTCATGGTGTTTCTACAGATTCATAGTTGCAAAATGTAGATTGTGATGTAGGATCTCAGCCATTGTTTTTGTACAAAATCCCATAGTTATGCCAAAACAAAAACAAAAACAAAAAACCCAACAACCCACCAATGTGTATTTTCATGCAGAATAATTTCCAAATACAGTCAGCCCTCCATATCTACAGCTTGTTTATCCATGGATTCAACCATTAATGGCTCGAAAATATTCCAAAAAGATACAAATTCCAAAATGGAAACCTTCATTTTGCTATTTTATATAAGGGGAATCATTTCACTGGACCATTGTATTTAATGGGATTGAACATCCATGGATTTTGGTATTGGGGGGGGGGGGTTCCTGGAACCAAACCCCAGTAGATAGCAAGGGCCCATTGTACTTTAGGATGTGTGAACGCTGGTGTGCCACAGTCCCAAAGTGTGAACATGGTGCAAAATTCTTGCCACTGTATTATTCCTTTTGACCATGTGTTTGGAAATGAATTTCCTTCAGCCAATAAATGAATAATGGTATAGAATCATTCCCTCCCTAATCGGGAATGAGAATATGGGAGAGTATGAACCAGAGGAGAGCAATGTCTTTGTTAAAGTCTGCAAAAGAGAGTGGAAGGCAAGACTCTGGAGGATCTCTAATATGTAGGTCATTTTCTCAAAGAAATGAACTGTTCACTCCAGCTTCCTGGGTCTTCCTCCCAAGAGTGAGCGAAATGGGGTCCCTCCAACCCTTTCAGTGTACACAAAAGATCACAAAAGAGATGTTAAACTAGCAATTGCAGGTCACTGAACTGATCACTGCCTGATGGGAAATGGCTGCCCCTGCTCTTGTTCCATGTTTAGCTTCACTGTCTGTTGTTTCAACAACTCTGGGTTCATTGGCGATGCCATCCAAAGGACCTTCCCTCCAGCAACAAGGGACTTGTCTTACTAATGTGCCTGCATTTCACATACAGACTCATTTTATTGTCCAAGGAACCCTGGATGTCAGATGGCTCTGAGAGGCTTTGTTTGCAATGTTTCTTTTTAACCCTCACTGAGAAAGGGCAGGGTTTGTTTTTTTAATGGATTGCTTGCCTCAATCTTGGGTTGTTGGGTTTTTTTGTTGTTGTTGTTGGGGTTTTTTTCTAAGAATAGAAAGGAAAATTTTAAAAGAAATTGAAAAATAGTTGGGGAAAATATAAGTGTCTTGTGTGTTAGGAAAACCTGATGGGAAGAATCATGGATGGACGAGGATCTATGAAGTTCAAGGCCTGCTCTGTGCAAAATCCACATTTTGGTGGAGTGGGGTTATATAGAAATATAACATATTCTTCACAGAAAATAATACAGTCAGCCCTACATCTCTACAGATTCTGCATCCATGGATTGACCCATCCACAGTTTGAAAATATGCTTTTAAAAAATCCTACAAACAAAATGTGATTTTTTTCATTTTAGAGAAGGGACACCATTCTACTACACCACTGTATATAATGGGACTTGAGCAGCCACAAATGTTGGTATCTATGGGAGGACCTGGAACCAAACCCCAGCAGATACCAAGGCTCTACTGTGTTTCTTCACAAAAATACTATTTTATGTACACGCAGAGAGAGACTGAGATCTAAAATGGAATGGACACACGTCCCTCCCCTTCTCAGCCCACCAACCAGATCTATATTCATAGCAGTCAGAGCCCCCCATGCTAGTGGAATAGTGAATTCTTGAGAACAGAGTCTTCTGCTCAAATCCATTTCACACATACACGATAGCTTCATTTAGCTGCTATAATGCAGCCTTATTCCCTGAGCATTTTTGCTTGCCAAGTTCAGAAGCTTTCTCCCTGGCTTGTTGGAGAGTAGCTTTGTCAATATCTACTTCTGAACTAGGCTGGTTTCAGAATATATTTCCGTATTATCATTTGATCCAGTGCTTCTCTGATGTTGGGAAACAGCATGTCTGTTTCTGATGTGCCAGGGATGAGTATCATATTGGTGGCATGGGCTACAATGGTTTCTTTCCTGGAAACTTGCTGCAGTCTGGCAGCTGATGGCTTGCAAACTGGCATTGGTCCACAGATCACTCTTTTGAGTAGCCACTTCCTATAGTGAATGCGATTTCATTCAATATCTTCTTACATTCTGTCTTGTGTTGCACTGCACTGTAATTCAGGGTAGGCAACATGTGTTCCCGGGGCTGCTTTTGGCTTCCAAAACTGGATTTCAGGCACCTTTCCCCCTCCAGCTCCCTGGACTACCCCTTACCTGAATTACCTCTTCTATAAGCTCTCAGGAATAGCAATTCATCTTCTAGATAGTTTTAGCCACTTGGTCCTGTGCTGGTTAATACACACCAACTCTGTTGTTGAAAAATGGTTATTATATCTTATCCATTTATTTGCTGATGTTTTGTTTAATTTAATGATTTTAATGATTTTGAATGGTGATGGCTTATAGCTGTTAGCACGTGAGCCTGCATGGTGTAGGGTTTTTGAGTGTTGGACTTTAAATCTGGAGACTAGGCTTTGATCCTTAGCTCAGCCATGAAACCAACTGGGTGACCTTGGGCAAGTCATACTCTCTCAGCCTTAGGCAATGGCAAACCTCCTCTAAAGAATTCTTGCCAAGAAAACCCCATGATAGGGTCACCTTAGGGTCACCATATGTGAAAAATGACTTGAAGGTACAACAACAACAACAATAGCTTTTAGCAATAAAGGTTCTATCCATCTCTCTATTTTAAAAATGGATGTGGTCATCTGAACACTTGTTTTCTTTGGCATTTGGGGCCATCTATCCAGCCTGTTGCAAGGTCCTGAGAGCAGAAAATCCCTTGGGTTGCCCACTCCTGTTGTTAGTCTTAAAGCAAGGTTCCCATGCATGGGATGCTCTCATGTTCCACTCCCATTGAATGTTCTCTGTCAAACTCTTGTTTCTGTCTGAAGCTCATTGCCCTCTTTATGGTCAGGATCTGGAGCACTTCTCCTCTTCTTATGAGACAGCTCTCTTGGGCTGCATCTGCAGTGCAGAAACAATGCAGTTTAACACCACTTTAACTGCCATGGCTCAATGTTATGGAATTTTGGGATTTGTAGTTTTGTGAGATCTTTAGCCTTCTCTGTCAGAGAGCTCTGGTGTCACAACAAACTACAAATCCCAAGATTCCATAGCACTGAGCCATGGCACTTGAAGAAATGTTAGACTGCATTGTTTCTGCAGTGCAGATGCAGCCCTAGAGAGAAGCCAAGATCATTCTCATGAATTTCTTAGCATGGGCTCCCTCCTTCATTTTAATACAACTGGAGGGTGTATGGTACTATTTTGGTTGAGACTTGGGTGACTGCTCCCTCCTTCTTCCTCCACTTCCCTCCATCCTCTCTTTCCTATAGCAGCAAGGAAAACAAGAAAGTGAGAATGCTGAGCAAATCACGGCAAGGAGAGAGTTCAACCTCTCTTACTTTGTTTCATTCAATAAAACATGATTTGATTTTATACACCATTTTCCATCTAATCTCACATTTATGTTTCCTCCTACATCCATTAATATGATTAATTCAGCTCACTAGACAGGTGGTGGTGTTTTTTCCCCCATGAATCGGTGTTTTGTTTTGCTTGTAGACTAAAAGTGGCCCAAATTGTACATCATTTGCACAAGCCTGTCAGGTTTATTCTCGAGTTTACAAATCTTGCATTAGTCTCCTAGAACCCCAAAGTTGAAAACAACTCTGCAATATCTGTGTTACCTGAGTAAATAGCAGCATTTTGCTGGGAAAAGGGGTTTCAATTCAGTGAGAAGTTACACTCAATATTATGTCAAATTAGGGATGAAATTGATTCATAATTTTGTCCTCAAAAATGAGTAATTTTTGCAACTCTCTTCCCATTATGAGAAAGGGCCCTTTTACACTACACAATGATAGTGCTATGATTCCACTTTAACTGCCATGGTTCTGTCCTGTTGAATCCTAGGGGCATTTAGAGTCCTCAATCAAAGAGCCCCAATGCCTCCCCAAACTACAAACCCCAGCATTCCATAGGATTGTTAAAGTGGAATCATAGTGCTATATGTTGCAGCATGGAACATCTGAAAGTCTTTAAAACTGCACAGTTTTATTATACTCTTTGTAGTTAGAGACTTGTGCAAAATTTTCAATGCATTTATTTGCACAGGAAACGGCATTTTCTGCACAAAAATTAATATAGGTTGAGTATCCCTTATCCGAAATGCATGGGATAAGAAGTGTTTTTGGATTTTGGATTTGGGCCCTTTGGAGGATATGGGGATGTTGGGAAGGAATGAGATTATGAAGCCAAGCAGAGGCCAATTCTTGGGGGCATTTGTTCCCCACCCCACCACCTCTCTGCAAAGTTTCCCTTTGCAATATATAACACACAACACATATACTGAAGGAGGATGACTTTACATACAAGTTTCTGGTCATCCCTGGGTTCCTTGCTGGAAAAGGAAAGGTGCAGCATCCTAAAGAAGCAATGCTTTGGCCATTTTTGCATCTCACCACTGCTGCCTTACTTTGCCTGACAGCGACAAGGGAATTGGCTTCATCAATGGGATTTAATTCATGATGCCATTGTGTTTGAATTCATTTTGGATGTCAGGGTGTTAATGTATATCTTGTTCCACAATTAAGTCCCCAGCGCAAAACTCCCCTCTCATTTCCATGCTGTTAATTCATGATGGGGGAAGAGAAGATATGGGAAGCAAGCCGCACTGCCTGGTATATTTAGGCTACAGATTTGGAGACATGCCATTAATTTTCTGGCACAAGTTTTCCAGCCTCATTCCTTATTCATAAGCATCTGTCTCATCTAATCTGTATCTGGAAACATTTCTCCCCTTTCCCTTCCTTCCTTCCTTTCTTCCTTCCTTCCTTCCTTCCTTCCTTCCTTCCTTCCACATTGGCTGCAATGTCCATATGCTTTTACAACAGTTGTCTTCCTTGGGAGACTCTGAAGCTATTTGTAGTAGCAGATAAAGGTTCTACATTCTGTATATCTCCATGATGACTTGGGTTCTTCATACACCATAATCATTGGCCAGTGGCCAGTAGAAGCACATCAGTGGCCAATGGAACCATATTTGTTGTTGTTGCTGTTGTTGTTAACCATCCTCAAGTCGATCTTGACTCATGACAAGACTCCCTACCTTCCACTCCTTTCTTTAGTTCTTGCAGATTCATAGCCATGACCTCCGTAATGGAGTCCACCCATCTCGCATGTAGTCTTCCTCTCTTTCTCCCCCCTCTACCTTTCCTAGCATTATGTTCTTTTCTAATGTCATGTCTTCTTATGAGGGGGATATTTGTGGATATACCGTATGTTAGGCATGTTTCAGGAATATACTTTAATAAACAATTCCAATGCAAACCTGACCTGATCCACAATTCCAAGACTAATGGACTGGTTGAAACACAGCATTAAAAAGGAAAATGCGGGTAGGTGTGGGAAGAATTAATCTAGTATAGGTTGAGTCACCCTTATCCAGAATTCCTAAATCCAAAATACTCCAGGAACCAAAACGTTTTTTTCATGGGGGGCTTTCTTTCAAAGTTAACACCTTTGCTTTCTTATGGTTCAATGTTCACAGACTTTTATGCAATTTAAAAAAAAATATTGTATAAAATTACCTTCAGTCCATGTGCATAGGAGGTATATGAAACATAAATGAATTTTGTATGTAGACATGGGTCTCCAAGATATCTCATTATGTATCTATATGAAAATACAGGTATTCCAAAATTCAAACAAACCTGAAATCCTAAGCACATCTGGTCCCAATCATTTCAGTTAAGGGATACTCAACCTGTAGCACATTTGAGACTAATTTTATTTCAGCCTGGGCTTTCATGGTTATTAACCCACTTCTTCAGATGCATTGTACAATATGCAGAGTGTTACAGCCCAGGCATTTAAGTATTGTTACATAACAGTGAAAGTGGAATCAGAATGTGATAAGAATGTGCTGTCCTTCAGATTTGGGCATGTCTTTGAATTGTGTGATGCAGTTCTCAGCTCTGATAAAGCTACAAACCACACCTTAAAATACGATATTTTAGGAGAAAATACATTTAGCAATGCAGACTTGAAGAGAAAAATGCATTTGGAAAATGCATTTGGGGGAGAATAGGGATTGAAAATGGCATATATAATAAGAATGGGAATACAGATCTCCATGAATGCACATACTTAGAATGCAAAAAGACAAATTGTAGTATGCCAGACAGTTGCTCATCTAGCCTATAATTGTCTTTTCTGTTTGATGGAAGCTCTTCAGGGTCAAAGACAAAGCTTCCTTTTTCCAGCCCTGTTACCATGATATTTTTAAGGCGAGACAACTGAGGACCTCTTGAATGCAAAGCCACATGCCTCATTTTGGCAGTGAGGAAGAGGAATCACCTCTAGATGATGGCATTCGGTACTACTTTTCTGAGTATCTCCACTCAGAAAACACCACTTGTAGGAAAGGGAAGCAGGAATGAAACAATCTGCACAAGACATGCCACAAAAACATTCATTTAATGTATATCCAAGGCCAGGCTTTGTGAGTCAAAAGAGGTGAAACAAAAAAGGAACATTTTCTCCTGTTTTCCTCACTGCCTTGTTTTAGGCACAGAAAAGCTTTGAAGATGAAGGATTAGAATGCCTTTGGAGCTAGTTCACTGCCATGACTTATTCCACCACATTTGAATAGGTCTTTGCTTCTCCTACTCGGCAGTTGTCACAAGTTGAGCTTGACATGTCTACTATCAATTAAGCAGGGACTTTGTCCTACAGTGGTGTTTGCAGAAGACTGGTGAGAAGTTTTTAGTAACATGACTGCTTATGCATCCATGCACATTTATTGTAGGAGAGCTGCATGTATTTATGTTTCTTGTTGTTGTTGTTGTTGTGTGCCTTCATCATCTCCAATTTATGGTAACCATATCATGGGGTTGTCTTGGCAAGTTTCTTCAAAGGGAATTTGTTATGCCATCCTCTGAGACTGAGAGAATGGGACATGGCCCAAGGTCACCCATTGGGTTATGGCTGATCTGAGTTTTGAGTGACTCAAGGAGGGCTTTTGTGGGCCCTCCACAATCTCGTGCATATTTTCTAGGGAATATAAAAGTATCTGCTTTTATAAAATTATCTAATATATATTTTTACCTGCTATAGAAAAGTATCTAATATTTTGAATGCAAATAGCAGACACTGGGAGGAGACTCTAATTTAAGATCATAGCAGAGGGATGGAGGGAAATCCTTATATACCCCAAAGGGCCCAAATTTAGATTCCCCCTGTGCCGACTGTTTTACTTCAATGTACAGAATTTCTGATTGTGTGACTGCTTTCATATCCACTTTAGCTCTTAACCTCAGTTGTCTAAAATAGGAACATCAGTGACCTTCCTTTATTTATTTTACTTAATGCACTTAGATCCTGCCTTACTTCCAAAATGGGATCCTTTGTGGTAGAAGCGAGGAAGAGAACAACTGCAAAGCATCTTACGCTTGCAGCTGTGTGCTGTTTGGCAGGACAGTGGTGAAGTTCCAATATGCTTCATATTTATTGCCCAGATCTCTGCTCAATGTAGAGCTTGCTTTCAGCTGACATAGCCCTTTAATGGCAACCACTCCACTTGCCCTAGTGTAATGGGCATCGCTTTAAGAAATCCTTGAATGTCAAGCTTCGTTGGGGAAACATGTCGGTCTTTCCTTTCCTGGACTTTAATCTTGAGTTCTTTTGTCATTTTGTGGGCAGCTCCATCAGACTGTGTGTGTGTTTGTGTGGCTAATTCTCCTTCCCCTGAGAGCAGTGGATGCCAGTGGAAGGATGCTAGCTAACAGCAGGAAAACTCTATGAAGCTCTGTCCAGATTTCAGGAATAATTGCTGGCAAGTGGCAGACCCAGGAGGTTGCAAGTGATGTTTGCAAGCATCACTGTAGATTGGAGCAAGAGAGGTTGCAAGGATAAGTGAACAGTCTGGAGCCTACTGCTACAAGCAGGGACTTCCCAAAATCTTTTTGGATTGCCCATGCAAAGAGATATTTTTAAATCTCCTGGAGAGAGTTGGGAAGGTGTCAAGTGCTAGAGGATATTCCTTCCCATGCAGGGAGGGCAGCCACTGCATTTGAGCCAAGATTAACTGAAGGATTTACAGTGGGCCCTTGGTATCCACTGGTGTTTGGTTCCAAGTCCCCCTGTGGATACCAAAATCTGTGGATGCTCAAGTCCATTAAATACAATGGCATAGTAAAATGGTATCCCTTATATAAAATGGCAAAATCAAGGTTTGCTTTTTAGAGCGTGTGTATAGATAGATAGATAGATAGATAGATAGAATATTTTCAACCGTGGGTGGTTGAATCCATGGATAAAGAATACGTAGATACAGTGACCCAACTGTAATTGTATTGATTTCACTGAATTTATTTATATCCTGCTTTTCTCCCAAATGGGACTCAAAACGGCTTGCAATATAAACTGTAATAGAATATAAAAAACAATATGGCATACAATATATTTTTTTAAAAAAAGCATTCAACCATTTGTTGTTGTGTACCTTCAATTTGTTTCCAACTTTTGGCGACTCTAAGGCAAACCTATCATAGGTTTTTTCTGGGGCTGTGAGTGTGTGACTTGCCCAAGATTGGCCATTGGGGTTCCATGGCTGATCAGGGAATCAAACCCTGATCTCCACAATCCAAGTCCTGTGTTCAAACCACTACATCTCACTCATCCGATTAAACCATACACCCAAATAAAACACCACTTTTAAAACATTAACATTTAAACAATTAAAACACTTGTATCTTCCCCTGTGTCTGCCCAAGTTTTGAGATATGCAGGAGAAGCTCTTCTGTCACTCCCACTATCTTCAGCAGTTCCTTTGGTGTGGACACAGGAGAGGATCTTTTTGGTGGCTACTCCTGGAGTTTGGAGAAGGTTCTTCCAAGACAGGTTAGGCTGGCCGCTTCCTTGTTGTCCTCCTGCTAAGAGGCAAAGATCTTCCTATTCAGGCAGGTCTTCAGCCACTAACTGTGTCTTAATGAAGAGGTTGGATTTTCAATATTTTATTAGTGTGGTGTTTTTAAAGTGTTTTAATGAATGTTTTAAGCGAATGAGTAACTGAATATTTATAACTTACTTGTCAGAATTATTTTGGTATCCTGTGCATGCATAAATTCCCGAATGGACATCTTTGTCTGATGCAGAACATCTACATTCAGTTCAAGGTTGCAGATGCTGAGTTAAGCATGTGGTGCTATTGTGCATGTAACTGCACATGTGCATGAATTGCTCATTTGGTTGCACATCCACGTGTACACAAGGTTGCCATTCAACACTATGTTTATGTAAGCACAATCAGCACATAACTCCACATGTGGAGGTTTCATCTATGCACTTCTCATGAAAGAGATTCCCAAATGTGTTCTATTGAGATGTTTTAATGTTTTGTGCACTGTCTTGCATCCCAGCCTTGGGAGAAAGCTGAGGCATAAACAAACATATAGGCAGATGGAGTAAAATGAAGTCCATAACTTGAGAAGCAGACAAAGGAGGAAAAAATCAGGGAAATTTGTAGTATTGCTATGCTTAACTTTCTTTCATTAAATCTAGAAAACATCACCAGGCAAAATCTGCTATGAGATAGAGTGGGCAGTTGGCTCAAAGAGAAATGATGCTGCAGGGCAACACTGAGAGTCTCCGTCCAGGGGACCTTTCACTCTACACAGTTATAGCGCTATGATTCCACTTTGTCATCGATGCATCCTAGGGAATGTTAGGGTTTCTAGTTTGGTGGGACACTGGAACACCTTGGCAGAGAATTGAATATATGCCCCTCCCTAAACTGTAAATTCCAGGATTCCATAGTATACAGCCATAGCAGTTTAAGTGGGGTCATAATACTATACCTGTGTTTTGTGAAAATTCCCTCTGCTGTACAGCTTGTATTATACCCCCTAGCTTAGCCTGATAGCTTTGATATACTGGACTATACTTGGCCATCAGTGGTGTTGAAGTGAGATTCATTTGCCAGTCTGTTTGATTCCCTTGCATGAAAAGGGGAAAAGAAAGTGGCTGGGCCTTGAGACAAGGGAGCAAACTGTCTTGGGCTGGGCTTGGCTGGGCAAAGATCTGCAAGCTGCAGGTGGATGGTGGCTCCCATGGCCATGGGGTAGTGAATTCTCTGGGTTTTAGGCTGAACCTGAAAGGAGCTCTCCCAGGTGTTGGTCCTAAAGAAGAGGGTCCATCAACTTGAAATTTTTTGTTGTTGTGTGCCTTCAAGTCATTTCCAACTTATAGTGACCCTAAGTCAAACCTATCATAGTGACTATGTGTGTGTGTGACTTATCCAAAGTCACCCAGTGGGCTTCATGGCTGAGCTGGGAATCGACACTGGTTTCCAAATTCATAGGCCAACACTCAAACCACTACACTATGCTTGCTCTCTCAATGTGAAATATCTTCTATAAATTTCATACTAAAACCCAGAACAAAAGAGTCACCCTCTTGTCATCGAAGTCTCCAGCTCCCTCGGCTGTATGCATATGTGAGTTTGCCCCTGCAAAGAGATGAACCCACACGAGGAACAGTGCCACTTGGAGAATTTAATGTGACAACGCTGTAAAACAATCTCAAAGGTTCACCTGGATTCACTTTCCTTTTTTGATTTTTTTTCTAAAATGTATTTTGCTGACAGTCTTCTGGGAAATGAAGGGATGCAGATTACCTTTTCTTTTTTCTTTTCTTTTTTTTTGGCAAGCTTTCCTTGCATATTAAGACTCCCTTTAAAAAAAACATAAATGTAATTAATTGCATTGGTTATAATAATGTGGCTGGGCCCCTGTTAGCTTTCTCATTTAAAAAAACACCATTTATTTAATGTCTGCTCTTTCCAAAAAAAAAAAAGGAAAGGAAAGGAAAGGAATTAAAAAGAGTTCGAAGCAAGATGCATGCCAGTGAACATTATGGGCTTGGTGTAGAAATCTTGAAGAGGTTTATAAATGGGATGATTCCGAGAAAGACTTAACTACTTTCACGAAGGCCGAGTGGAAAGAGATGATTGATAGATGTGTTCAAAAGGGTCCATTAGGCAGTAATTATGCAGCACCTAGCAGAGACTGATAACAGCGTACAGTGGACCACTGAATAGCTAATGGCTCCCATGTCAGTGATAGGGATGGAAAGATTGTTCAAAAATATGTGGGAAATGATCAAAAAAACATATTTTTAGAGTGTGGAGAGCCCCAGGGAGAAGAATCCTGGACTGACAAGAATCTTCGCAATTTGGGACTTATTTTGATCAAAATTCACATGTGTTTGTTTAGTGCAGCAAACAACATTTTCTGCACACTAGTAATATTTCTGCATTGAAATAGAATTTTCTACACAGAAAATGCTGTCTTCTGCATAGAAAATGCTCCTTTCCATGCAAAAAACCCACATGCAAATGCGGGCACAAAAAGCCCTGAATTGCGAATAGCATTTGACACCTGCATGGTTTTCAAAATGTTTCTGCCTTTGAGAAGAAACTTAGGGAAAAATTGCATCCCTATTGAGTGGGACAGAGAATCTCTTCCAGGTTGTAACCCAAATTTGAAAGGATTATTCAAGGAGCCAGACGTATTGTGAGGATAGAGTTGTCCCTTGGATAACTCCTTCCTTCCAAGTTCAGGCTAACACCTGGAGTGGAGTCATTGCTCCCCTGACATGGAAGCCACCAATCACCACTGCCCTGGCCTTTGCAGAATGTTAAGACTTCCAATCTTCATCAGGGGTGAGGATTTATCAAGAATCCAATTTCAGTCTGAGAGTCAAGAAACTGGTTTTGTTGACTTCCCAGACCTTTCATATAGTAGGAGGGCCATAAATGCCAGCTGCACCAACTGTTGGAGGGGGAGAGGTTTACGATGGACTAGTGAATAGCCCTTGTACCTCTTCCAAAAGAAATCTTACACACATGTAAACCAGAATCGCACATGCATATCCCATCCAGCAGTATTCTGTTCATGAAGCAGTTGACTGTGTGTATAAGCACTTAGGGACTTAGCACTTAGGGATGCAGTGGCTCAAGTGGTGAAGACGTTGACTCTGTTGATTGCAAGATCGGCAGGTTGGCAGTTTGAGGCCCAAGTGCCGCATGATGGGGTGAGCTCCTGTTACTTACTAGTCCCAGCTTCTACCAACCTAGCAGTTCTAAAGCATGTAAATGCAAGTAGATAAGTGGGAAGGTAACAGCATTTGTTGCAGTCATGCTGGCCACAGTATCACAGAGTAGTCTCTGACAATGCTGGCTCTTTGGCTTAGGAACAGAGATGAGCACCGCCCCCTATAGTCAGACATGACTTGACAACCTTGTCAATGAGGAATACCTTTACTGTTACCTTTACCTTTACCTATAAGCACTTTGCTTATGGTGACAAAGGAAGATGGCCTCTATATTCAACTGAATATATGATGCAATATATTGTAGAGTGTTCTGAACTTATTAGGTGTGTGCAAACGTTGAAAAACCAGGGCTCTAGTCCTCATGCAGGCATCACACCCCTTTTTCCTTGTCCTTTTAGACACTGGGACATGTTCTAGGGATATGTAAAATCAATCCTTTTATGTCCACTGTCGTGTTGCAGACTGCCAGAAATAGTGCAAATTGAGTCCACTTTTAGGGTTAGGGTTAGTGCTAGGGAATCATGGGAATTGTTGTTGTTTTTTCTGGGACATTGAGCCTTCTCTGTCAGAGAGCTCTGGTGCCACAATAAACAACAGTTCCCATGATTCCCTAACCCTAACCCTAAAAGTGGACTCAATTTGCACTATTTCTGGCAGTCTGCAACCCCCTGTCATGGTTTTAGGACAATGCTGTAGAATAAGAGATGTGCTTGTTTTTTGTTGTGTGTGTGTGTGTGTGTGTGTGTGTTTGCAAAGCCAATCCCAACAATTGTGTGTTCCATGCCCATTGTGTTCTTCTGTTGGCTTAATAATTGCACAGCATATTTTCTCATTCCAAAACACAGAAGTCTCTCTAGGCTGCCTAATGCAGGTTTCAATCCTAACTGTGCACTGTGTGTGCCATGGGCTCAGTTAGACATTCTGCCACCCAACTCTGCGCAAGAATCAGGGAAAGACAATCTCAAGCCTGTCAAAAGTATTTCTCTGGCACTGAAAATCTGCTGGTTGGGAGCTCTCAGTATGGAACCTGACGTCCTGTTAAGACATTAGTAAACCCTACATCCAATCCCTTTTGGAGAGAGAGCCTTCCCTCTGTTAACAACATTGTCATGTTGCAGAAGCACTGCCAGAGGCTGGTCAATGTGCCTTGTTAAAAGGTCATACCTCCACAGAGTCATTTTCTCAATTTCCCAGCACCAGGCCTTTAGACCCAGATTTCCCTCCCGTCTCTCCTCCTTGCTATAAACAGAGCATTTTCATTCCCATTCAGTCTTTCTTAGGTATGCTTAAGGAAACCTCTCTTCATTGCACAACTGTCACCATCACAAAAGTCCTGTGGCAGAGGTATGCAGTTTTCAGGGGTGGAACTCGGCAAAACAGCCTGCCTTTCAAAGGGATGGCATGAGCCAAACCTCTCCTTTTCTCGATCTGTTAATCCCCACCTTCCAAGATTCTCGAGGCTTCCTGCTGGCAACCTGCATTTATCAGGGGAGACCATGTTGCACAGCTCTTAGCTCTACAGAAACCCCTAGTAGCTTAAATTCCTGAAGAAATAGTAGGTGTCAAGTTGTGTTTGTAGTGTGGGTGGGGTTGGGTGGGGTGTGGGCAAGCTAGACTTCAACATCCGGATGCATTTACATGTCTTGGAGATGAAACAAAAATTTGCTGCAAGCCCAATGCAAAGGAATAAAGATCATTGTCCACACAGCTTGGAAAGCAAGGCAGCTTTTTCATGACTTTCTTCAGTTAATGGGCCATGCTCCTGCCCAGCAAAACCCAACTAGGGAAAGGTCCATCATTGCTGGCTCTAAGGGAACGTTATTACTGTTATTGTTATTATCTTTATTTAAACCCCATTCTTTTTCCAAGACTAGGACTAAATGCAGCCTTACAAATTAAAATGATTACAAGAGAGTTAAGAAACATACCAAAAGTCAACCTTAAAATAGACTTCAGTTGTTAATAATAATCAAACAATTTAAAATGTGCAACCATAAAAAGCAATACAGTACGGAAACCTCTTAAACGTTCTTTCCTTAAAAGCCTTCTAGAAATCTGTTGGGATTTTCTTAAAAAGCATGTCTCCTGATAGAAGGCTATCAGAAGATGGCCATTGTGCCCTCCCTAGAATGGGACTTTCACAATTAGGGGCAGACACTGAAAAGTCCCTATATCAGTGGTTTTTAACCAGGGACCCCTCTTAAGTATCTTTTGTTGCTGTGGACCCCCGAGACATCATCATCATCATCATCATCATCACCTGAACACTGAACCATTAACAATTGCACCTTCCATTAAACCTTCCTTGAGAGGTGCTGGAGGGATGGACAATTTTTCTTCTGCTTCTTCCTACCATTTTGTGGCTGGAGAGGATTGAATGGCAGAATACAGACCCAGCCAGCCTTTGCCGTGGCTCCTATCCTGTGGATGATCCACTGCAGGTAGAAGGTGGGCTGAGAAGCCTTCAAGCCTTCATGCATTCCTTATGAGGACACCATGGCTCACCAGGGTCTGTGGACCATATCTTAAGAACCACTGCCCTATCTCATGTACCCAAAGCTATATCTGTGAAGGTGGACTGAAGGGAGGTGCTCTCCTGAAGGCATCAAGTTCAGGCTCATGTAGGGAGATGTGGTCCTTTAGATAGCCTGGATTGCAGCTGTGTAAGGCTTTATAGTCCATAACTTTGAATTGTGCAGTAGAAGATGAAGGGATAATGCATTTGCTGCTTTTGCTCAGAGGTACTACAGAGATGCAGGAGGCAGAGACTTTAGGCTTTATGAGTCTGTGCCACCTTCTCCCTCTTTTAGCACTTAACTCAGTCCTCCCACCCATCTTTCAGGCCAGTTTATTGTTCTTGTTGTGTGCCTTCAAGTGCTTTATGACTCATGGCCACCCTAAGGTATCATGGGTTTCCCTGGCAAGATTTGTTCAAAGGAGGTTTGCTGTTGCCTTCCTCTGAGGCTGAGAGAGTGTCACCCAATGGGATTCATAGTCGAGCTGGGAATCGAACCCTGGTCTCCAGAGTCATAGTCCAAAACTCAAACCACTCTGCCATGATTGCCTTTTGGGGCCAGATAGGACTTTCCCCCCTTACCTTACTTAGTCTATTCTGTACTGGGAATGTGTATGGGGGATTGGACTCAGCTATGGCTTCTTCATTCAGTGGTCACTTGGCAAGTAGATGGAGTGGAGGGGATGGAAATAATATTCTTGCAGAACCCTCATAAATACCTAGTTGGTCTCCAGATTTATCCTGCAGCTTATGGGGCCTAGTACGTGTGGAAGGAGATGGTCCTTTGGGCTGGGATGGAACACATTCACCTCTCTTTAAGTCACAGGACTTTGGGGAGAGATTCCTTGGAAGTGTCCTTCTTACAGATGGCTGACTTGGGGACAAGCCAACATGCTGGCCAACACTCAGGATGTGGGGCTAAGAAGAACGTCAAGGTGGGAATCTCCTTCCTTCCCCAGACCCCATTTTATACTCTTCCCCCTTGCAGATCTCGACATTTAAAGAGTTTAAATAAAGTTGCCCTCATTTACTTGTTCAGTTTGCATTAAAAATTTGTTCCGTCTGCATTAAAATGCAAACGGAACAATTTTTTCCTCCACCTCTAGTGGCTGGTATCTCATTGCTAATTAATTTCAGTTATCGTGTCACATTTGGCCTGTTTTGTACAACATCGCAGACTGTTCTTGAGGCAAACAGATCAAATGATCCCCCCTTTTTAAATCTTTTTTTCCCCTTCTCTTCTTTGTAGGCAGCAGAAATGTAGACAGCATGATTTTTTACATAACATTAATTGGTACAGTAAGACAACCAGAAAAGGAAGTACCTGCTTAGAAATTCACTGAACGACATACTTATAAACAACCTTTAAAGTCTTTTCATTTTTGTCCAGCAGCATCCTGTTTTTGGGAATCAATCCCTGCTTAATGTGAGAAAACAGAATGGAGGGAAAGATATTTTTAAAATGCCTGGAAAATGTATTTTCTAAGTATAAGGAAACCCTGATGAGGGGCATCCTGGTCTGACAAGAACCTTCTTAGTTTGGAACGTGTTTTGTGCAAAATTCAGAGAAAACAAAACAGGAAAAGCTGTTTCCTACGTGGAAAAGTTTATTTTAAGTGCAAACAAACCATATGTGAATTTTACACAGAATAATTCCTGAACTATCCTGTGAATAGTCTTCAAAACATATGCAGTTTTCAAAGACTTTCTCTCATTGGGATTTTTTTAAATTGCTTATTGCTTCCTTTGAAAACAAATTAGCAAAGAATGGCATCCTCTCCAAAACAGAAATGTCACATCTACATTGCAGAAATAATGTATCTACATTGCAGAAATAATGCAGCTTGACACTACTTTAATTGTCATAGTTCAGTGTTATGGAATTCTGGGATTGTAGTCTTGCAAGCTTTTTAGCCTTCCCTGCCAGAGAGCTCTAGTGTTCCACCAAACTATAAATTCCAGGATTTTACAGCATGCAGCCATGAAAATTAAAGTGGTGTCAAACTTTTATTTTTGTACTGGTTCCGTTGTACAATGGGGAATGCTGAGATTAAAATCCTGAGCTAATGCACCACTCCACCTCCATTCAAACCACAAGCCACCACTGGGAATGTGACAGCAAAACCATGGCCCCCAGGGCATTCCATGTCTGGTTTTCAATTAAATTCTTCTTTTTGAGAGGAAAGATTTCATTATCTAGTGAAGCCATTTATACCTGAGTGTGGTTTGAAGGTGCACTGAGTCCCTTGGAAGCTGCTGCAATGTACACCATATGGAACATATTAGATCACTGGCCTTTGCTGACAGCTTCCTTGTTTTTGATTTTCAAGTTACTATTGTGTACCACATACATAAGATTGGCAGGAGACTGAAATGAGCACTGATGTATTCAAGTCTTTTAGTCCAAGTCTCAAGTCAAGTCTCAAGTCAACTTTCAGCTCTCCAGTTGAGTCTCAGGGCCTTGAAAGATGCATTCAAGTTCAGTCTCAAGTCTAGGAACCAACTTGAACAGAAAAAAGGAGGCAGAGCATATTTCTCAGAAGGGAACAGCAAACATGTTAAGCAATGGGCTTGAGGTTGAGGTCGGCTTGGCAGCCTGTTTCCTCTGCACATCAGAGGAGTTTTCAGAAGCTTTAGAACAGGGGCAGGCAACCTTTCCCCTTTAAGGGCCGTGGGACTTCAGCTCCCAGAATCCCAGGAGCTATTGGCCAACATGGGGCTATTGGCCAACATGGCTGAGGCTTCTGGGACCTGAAGTCCCTTGGCCCTTAAAGGGGAAAGGTTGCCTACCCCTGCTTTAGAAGGATCCTTCTGTCTCAAGCTCATTGCCTAACACATCTGCTGTTTTCCTCCAAGAAATGCACCCATGCTTTGGAGGCCGTTATTGCCTGTTGCTCAAAGCGGATGGCACTAGCAAGTCAGTCACTAAAAATATACAAGTCGCAAGTCATGTCAAGTCAGTGAATCACTTATTGCTGAGTCAAGTCCAAGTCAAGTCACTGATGTGACTTGAATCTGACTTGAGTCCAAGTCAATCAACTTGAGTCTACACCACTGGAAATGAGCAATCTGTTTCACATTCTGTAGCAGTCAATTGTGGTTTGTAGCTTCCATGCCATTTGCATAGCTTGGAAGTTTGTATTCAATAGCTTTGGGGGAATTAATTTTGTGTTTCCAGGGAGATTTCTGAATAACCTCCTTATTTGCTGTTCCATTCCAAGACCCTGTTCCTATGCATTTTGTTTGCTTTGTGTTGAAGACCAATCGAGCGGCAGCCACACAGTCAGCATGAGACCCAGCTGGTGCTCTGGTATGGCACAGTGATATGCCATACCATAGCATGATGCATAAAGAACCAGCGGGCAATGTGAATACTTGAAGCCTACCCGGGGACAGATAAAACATCCTGTTAAAGGCCTTAGATGAAAGCAGCTTCTGGGAAAAAAAAGTCTGTGAGTCAGACAACTTGGTCCGGCGAATGCAGGAACTTGGCAACTGTGTCATTGCTCAGCACTTAATAGCAGTGAGTGCTATTGCTGTGTTCAAGTGCGCTCTGCAAGTGTTTCTTAATCATTGAGTAATGCAGCAGGGAACTGATGCCTCAGACAGTCTGTACCAGCTAAGGGGATGGGCAATGACAAGACTGGATGCTTCTTTGTTAGGACACTGGGCAGCAGGAGGAATGGGCATGGAGACCGGAAAGGAAAGAGAGCAGCTCAAAGGAGTTCCTTGAGATATCTTCTGGGAGTGTCCCTCTAACTCAGTTTTCCAATTTAGTCAAGTGTTGGTCATTGTTAGGGAACTAGGCACTGCATTAGCCCTATGGGGGACCTTGGGAGGGTCGGACCCCCCCACACACACACACTGCTCTCCAGATTCCCAAAGAAAAGGTTCCAAATAATGTGCATGAAATGCCCCCCTGTATCCCTTAAGCAGCCTTGGGATCCATTTAGTCACATTTAGGGCCTCCTCTGGGCTCTTTTAGACCCAAGAGAGGATTATTTTCCAACAGGTCGCTTCCTATTGAAAACAAACGGGCTTATGCTGGACCTAAAACAAGTATACTCTCCAGAATAATATGGCAAAATTGCCCTACACATCGACTAGGGGACGTTGGAGGGGGGCATTTAGGGGCAATAAGTAATTTTCTGATTTAAAAAAACTGGAGGTGATGGGGGGGGCATGGAAACTGGAAAAATGGATTTCGAACCTTCATTCAGAGCCCAAGACTTACTTTCTCCACCCTTGTGCTAAGAACTTGCTCATCCGTTGGCTTCTTTTCCTGCCAACATCTGATTTGGCTTCTTATCAGTGGAACAAGTCAGAAGAGGAAGGCTAGTCAGAATGGCCAGTTCAGGAAGGGTCCTGACTCACCTCTTTTGCATAGTTTCCCAGAACTTAAATGTCATACTTGGTGAAGGTTGCTGGCTCTCATGATGTTGTTGGGGTAGTAAATCTGCTTTTAGTTTATAGTCTGAACTTCAAAGTACCTACGGTACTCACAGAGTTTGGGCTCCAATCCCAAGTAAGTTCATCTTCTCACTGATATGGGAGCCAGTTTTCTAAAAATGCCTATTTTTTTTAAAAGGTAAAGATAAACATATGCTTTTAGAACATCCTAGTTTTTTTCTCCTGCTCCCACTTGCCTCAGCTTGCTTCAAGGGGTGCAAACGGAGTTTAGTGTGAAAAGTAGTCTGCAATCCATTAACCCAGGGGGGTTGCAGACTGCCAGAAATAGTGCAAATTGAGTCCACTTTTATTGTTAGGGTTAGTGCTAAGGAATCATGGGAATTGGTGTTTTTTTTTCTGAGACATTGCATCCTCTGGAATTCTGGGGTGTGTAGTTTGTGAAGGCACTGGAGGTCTCTGGGAGAGAATTCTAGACACCTCATGAAACTATGAGCACATTTGTATCTCCTCCTCCAGAGCCCCAATCCCCTACAAAACATAGAAGCTGAAAAACGGTCTATATAAGTGATATAAAACACCCCAAAATGATGGTGCAGCCTTCCAGGAGCCATTGGAGGAAAATGGCTAAGCCCTTCCATGTTTGCCCACTCCTGGTCTAGAAGAAACTTCAAACTAGGCCTGTTCCCTGGGATGTTTTTATAAAGTGGAAATGTTAGCAATTGGATCAGGACCTCAACCATGTCCCATTGTAATGTACTACAAGATGAATTTGGTCCAGGGATTCCAATTGCTATGTACCGAACTGGTTACCAAACCTGCACCTTTAGTGAAAGTCTGATGAATGTATACCCTCCAGTCTTTCACAGATGAAAACTGGGACCAATGTGGCCAAGCAACGTCAGGGCACAATTAGGCTGAGAAAGGTTATTAATGAAGAAGAACAGATAAGCTAGAAGAGGTGGCAACAGTTTCCTTTTGCTGGAGTTTATAGGGAAGGAAGACATTCGGCCCTCTCCTCTTGTTCCCTCTCTCCCCTTGTTGAGTTGATTGAGATGCACACCTTTTCCATTTTGAACTCAGTTTGTAGCAATTCAATTAAGGAGAGGAAGAAAGTGGAAGGAGGAGATAGAAACTGGGACATTTTAAAAGCAGTTGGAAAAGTGGGACAGCAGAGGATTAATGGGGACTGTCCCTGCCAAACTGGGGGAATGGAAGGGTACGTTGGATTACAGGGACCTGACTGTACTGAGTGAAAACTGTGGCACTGGCACCTAAAATAAATGTTTATTAATGGCAAGGTTCCCATTAGCGATTGGGAAATTTATCTCCCTGCCCCTACGAAAACACACCTCAGCTTGTAAAGTAGGGCGGGGAAATGCCAACAACTAATTGCTGGCATGCCTACCCTATCACCCAAGTGCATGCATAATCATATTGTCCCCTTGGACTTAATTATCCAAAATTTGCAAAGAATGACACCAATAAAGCACGAACAAATCTTCTTTCCCTTAACTTCAAAAGCAAGTGTTAATTACAAGCCTTCAAGGTTTGCAGAAATTCCAGGGTGGCATAATTTCCATGATGACTTTATCTCTCTTGCTCTCCCCTGTGTGTGTGTGTGTGTGTGTGTGTGTGTGTATGCAAGGAGGAGAAAAGAAACCCAAAAAGCCAAAGACGCAACCTCTAATTGAAGATCCACACCTTTTACAAGAGGGCTGAGAAAATAACCCCAGTGGGAAGCCGAACGGAAAGGTGTTTGTTGTTTAAACATATTCAGCCTTTTCTGCAGAACCTTCTTGAGACTGGCAACAAACTGCACAGCCCAAACAGGAAAGTCTGCCAAGGAAAAGGGTTTTCAGTCATTAGACAAAGTAAACCAAGGAGGGGGGTTGTTGAGAAAGGCCGGAGAGAAGAGTTGAAATGTAAATGCCACCTGAGTTTGTTCCAGGTTGGCTTTCCGTCTTCTCTGCTTCCCCTGCCCCCCCCAAGGCTAAGTCGCATTGTAATTAAAAGCAATTAACTTAAATTGAGGTCTGAACACTCTCTGGAATGGTCAATAAAGTCTCAGCTAATTCCTGGCAAATACTAAATTGAACCCTTTGTCAGTAAAACAGTATGATTCCTTAAGGGCATCCTGAGAGCTGAAGAGACGCTTAGAATTTGGCACATCTGTCGGAAGGTGATTGTGAAGAATGAGAGAATTTTGATATCCCCAAAAGCTAGTTTTGCATTCTAGAATCCCAGAAAAGTGTTAAGTCTGCATGGTGAAGTGGTTTTGAGTGTTGGACTAGGACTATGGAGAGCAAGGTTCAATTCCCAGCTTGGTCATGAGACCCACTAGCTGACCTTGGGCAAGTCACACTCTCTCAGCCTCAGGGGAAGGCACTGGCAAACCACCTCTGAACAAATCTTGCAGAGAAAACCCCATGATAGGGTCTCTTTAGGGTGGTCATAAGTCAGAAATGACTTGAAGGCACACAACAACAACAAACAGCAATTCATACCAGTGACGGCAAAAATAATCTAGTTCAGATATATTTACTCATGAGCCATCCTATTTCCTTGTTAATCTTTGGATTGTTGATGGTTGTACTTTAAAAAAAGATCTGCACAACAAAATCACATTTAAAATCAGCTTCGGTCCAAGGATTGTATGCTCCCACATGAACCACAATTCAAAAAGGATATCGACAAGCTGGCATATGTCCAGAGAAGGGCATCCAAGATTATCCAAGTTCTGGAAACCAAGTCTTTTGAGCAGTCGTAGGCAACCTTTCCCCTTTAAGGGCCGAGGGACTTCAGCTCCCAGAAGCCTCAGCCATGTTGGCCAATAGTCCCATGTTGGCCAATAGTTCCTGGGATTCTGGGAGCTGAAGTCCCTCAGCCCTTAAAGGGGAAAGGTTGCCTACCCCTGCTTTTGAGGAACAACCTCGTGGGCTGGGTCAGTTTAGCTTGGAGAAGAGAAGAATGAGAGAGAACATGGTAGGCGTCTTTAAATATCTGAAGGGATGTGATGGAGAAGATGGATCAAGTTTGTTTATGGTGCTCCAGAGACTAAAACATGAAGCAATGGATTCAGACTGCAAGAAAAGAGTTTCTACCTAAACCTTAGGAAGAACGGGGTTTTTTTACTCTAAGAGTTGTTCAACAGTGGAATTGATTGGAGAGAGGAATAGATTGGAAAGTATTGGACTGTCCATCTTTGGAGGACTTTAAAGAGAAGTTGGATGGACACCTTTCAGGAGTGCTTTAGTTGTGCATGCCTGCTTGGCAGAATGGGGTTGGACTATATGGCCTTTGCAGCCCCTTTCAATCTAAAATTCTGTGATTGCATGGCAGGTAATAATAATAATAATAATAATAATAATAATAATAATAATAATAAATTATTTCTATCCCGCCCCTCTACTGAAGCAATCGGGGCAGCTTACATCAATAAAAAGTCACAATATGTCCTCCTAGACCCACCCTCCCCTTAAAACAATATTAAACATAGTAAGAATTAAAACAATTACAACAAACAAACAAATTTAACAATGTACAACAATAAAACTATAAGAACCCAATGGATTTGGTCTGCTTGAGCCAAGACAGTCAATGTGAACTGGGTTATCTTCTTGAACTAAGCTTTTTGGAATGCAGGAAAATTCTGCCTGCCCAGATACTGATTGTCGATTTAGTCTCTTGATAGGAAAGGATGGAAAGCGGGGGAGGAGGATGGAATAACATTTAAATTAAAAAAATAATAACAACCTAGAAAGATTACACCAGTGCTTTTGCATTAAAGTGGCACTTTAGCATCCACAGATGCTCACTCTTCAGCTGCAAAATGTGCTCATTTGGAGCTTTGATGCAATTTGACTGGGAATATGTTTAATACACTACAGGCAACTGCAGTGTGTGTGTGTGTGTGTTTGTAATCTCTGGCAGTAAACACAAGGCTTGAACTCCAAGCGGATTTTTAATGGCCTTTTATTGATTGAAAGAGGGGGGAAAGTTCATCTGTGCCATGGCTAATTTTGTCCATTTTCTTGAAAATTTGACGGCGGCGTCATGGTAATCGCAGCTGGGAGCAATGGAATGGCTTATAAGTAACACCGCTAATAAACTGATTAACATATCTGCCTGTTTCTGTATTGTAAAAAAAGGGGGGGGGGAAGCTGCTTTGTAAGGCTACTTGGCACATCTCTTGTCTTGAGCTCATTGGCCAACGGACTATATCAAATTGCTTGGAGGAAGCTCTTTCCTCCCCGTAGATAAAATTCTCTGCATATCTCTTTCTGCATATCTGGTGAGACCCTTCCTCATCATTTACTCCAGCTTTTTAGCAAAACAAACTGCAACAAATCATCTTCCAGGACTCAGTAGATAAACAGTCATTTGGATGCAATAGGCTCCAGTTTTCTAGAGAAGCAGATGGACTCTGCATCATAGTTTCGGGGGAACAAAACAGATGGGTCTTGAAGATCAGTATTATTATTATTATTATTATTATTATTATTATTATCCCGCCCCTCTGCATACACAACCGGGGCAGCTTACAACATTAAAAATACATTAAAAATACAATGCTATTAAAATACTATTAAAAATACAACACAATATTATTTCTAATTTCAGAAGAAAACCAGCCAATGCTTTCTAAATTATAGCAACACTTTTGATCATGTAGACCATGAAAAATGATGGCTTGCTCTTAAAGAGTGGGTATGCCACAATATCAATAATATTATAATAATATTAATAATATCACATAATATCATATTATCAAGTAGGTTGACTTGGTGAAAGTAGAGCAATTGGAAGGCTTTGCAGAAAAGCCTTCCCAGGTTCTGACTGTCCATGAATGGTTATGATTCTGACCTCTCCCTTAGCAATGTGATTCTCCGCTAAGTTTCTTCTCAAAGGAAGCAAGGAGGAATTTTAGCAATGTTCTCCCCAACTTTAAGAAAATCCTTGAAAACCTCCCAGTTTTCAAAACACAATTTTCACTTTGGGACTTGTTCTGCGCAAAAATTGCACAAGGTTGTTTTTCCATAAAAACTGGCATTCTTTGTAATTTTTCGCCAATTTTCTTCTTGAAGGAAGCAAGGAGGAATTTTAGCAATGTTCTCCCCACTTCAAGAAAATCCTTGAAAACCTCCCAGTTTTCAAAACACAATTTGCACTTTGGGACTTGTTCTGCGCAAAAACTGCCCATGGTTGCTTTACAGAGAAATCAACATTTTATGTACAAGAAACAGCATTTTATGGGCAGAAAAAAATATATAACACAGAAATATTATTTCCTGCCCAGAAAAAAAAAAACTTCTTTTTGTGTTTTAAAGAGTGGTGGTAGTGATGATGATGTAGTGTAGTAGCTTTTTTTGTAGGTTTCAGACATGATTTATTTATTTGTGAGACTGCTTATTGTGTCTTTGCTGCTGCTGCTGTTGTGGTTGTTGTTGTTGTGTGCCTTTGAGTCATTTCCAACTTATGGTAACCCTCATGGGTTTTTTTGGGCAACTTTCTTCAGAGGGGGGTTGCCATTGCCATCCTCTGAGGCTGAGAGAGTGTGACTTGCCCAAAGTCACCCAGTGAGTGTCTTTCTTCAGATGTGCAAAATGGAAAAGGATGTAACAGATGTCTTTTAACAGAGACTGTTCAAAAACAGACCCTTAGATGGTGGTCTGCATCTTTGTGAACAAACCTTCTATCCATCTTTATCTTGTTCTATGTATGTGTACGCATATGCATGCATGCTTATATTCACAAAGGGAAAAGATTATAGAGACATGTTTGTACAATTTCACATAAAGCACAACCAAAAGAGGGGGGAAACTTGATGCCAAATCTCCAAAATCATTGAGGAGAGAACGCTTGAGGAGCTTGAGGATTCCTTGACCAGCTCTCCCACAGTGTCAGCATAACCTGTCTTCACCACAAATAAGACATTTTTTTAAATTTTCGACACTCTCAGTTCACCTTAGGGTCGCCATAAGTTGGAAATGACTTGAAGGCACACAACAACAACAAAAGCCTGCTTCGTTTCTGAAATAACCTGAGATTGCTACATTCAAAATGGTATGGGAATCTAGTTAAGATGCTCATGTATGCCCCTAGTTCTGCCCCACAGCCTGCCTCCTGAAAATCACTTTTGACCAAATAGCATACACTGCTTGGATAGAGAAGGTCATGTTCAAACTTGGGAAGATGTTTGCAGGTGTACAGGTGTTTGTTTTCTCTCTTTTTTAATGGGTTTTGCTCTCAAGCCCTTTTGGTGCAGTGGCTTAAAGATACAGGGAGGAAAGGCATTTGTAATAGAAAGTGCTGACACGGCCATAACTCTTCAAGTTAAAAGGGATATAGCTGCGAATAACCTCCATTAGAAGAGTGACAGGGGACTTACTTGAAGAGGCATTTTAAGACTGGCTGAAGTTAGCTCATCTCTCCTGCCATCGTAATTTGCTTTCTCTTAGAACAATAAAGTCAGGCCATTTTATTTATTTATTTATTTATTTATTAATCAATCAAACTTTATTGTATATACATGTGAAATTTCAATCAATCAATCAAACTTTATTGTATATACATGTGAAATTTCAATCCAGCAATCAATCAAACTTTATTGTATATACATGTGAAATTTCAATCAATCAATCAATCAATCAAACTTTATTGTATATACATGTGAAATTTCAATCCATCAATCAATCAAAATTTATTGTATATACATGTGAAATTTCAATCCATCAATCAATCAAAATTTATTGTATATACATGTGAAATTTCAATCAATCAAACAATCAATCAAACTTTATTGTATATACATGTGAAATTTCAATCAATCAATCAATCAAACTTTATTGTATATACATGTGAAATTTCAATCAATCAATCAATCAAACTTTATTTTTTTATTTTATTTTTATATTTTAGAGTATAACTTCTCTTATCCATATATACATATTCCAAATATTCCAAATATTTCCATAACATACATTTCTATTGTTTTTCCATAATCATGCTCAACCTTATACAATCTTCTTTTATTTACCTAAAAAAATAATAAAATTTAACTTCCTTCCTCTTGAAACTTACTTACTTATTGACATTTTCCCTTGTTAATCTTGAAAAAAAAATCAATCAATATTCTCTGATTCCTTCACCTTTTCTGGTTTGTGTAGCTTTCTGTCTATAACTTCCATTGTTGACATGTATATCTATAAAAAATTTTTAAAAAATTATAAAATTTATAAAGTCAGGCCATTTTAGAGATAGCCCACATGTTGTAGTGGTTTGAAGAGTAGACTGGGTCTCTGGGAATGTGTGTTGTAAACCTTTGAGTTATTTCCAGCTTATGGTGACCATAAGGTGAACCTATCATAGGGTTTTCTTGGCAAGATTTGTTCCAAGGAGGTTTGCCATTGCCATCCCATGGCTGAGAGCATGAAACTTGCCCAAGGTCATCCAGTGGGCTTCGTGACCAAGCTAGAAATCGAATCCTGGACTCCAGATTCATAGTCAAATGTCCAACCACTACACCATCAAGGTTCAAATCTCCACTCAGCCATGGAAACCCATTGGATGATCTTGAGCAACTCAACCTTTCTCCATCTCAAAGGAAGGCAATCGCAAACCAACTCTTAATACGCAGACATCCACATATGAGATCCACAGTGATCTGAGTGCTGGACTAGGACTCTGAGAGACCAGGGTTCAAATTTCCATTCAGCCATGGAACTCCACCAGGTGACCTTGTGCAAGTTACAGCATCTCAAAGCTTTAGAGGAAGACAATGTTAAAACCTCTCCAAAATAACAGGGTCATCATCAAGTGTGATTTGACTTGAAGGCATATATCAAGACATTTTAAAATTATTGTTGTTATTGTTGTCTTTGTCTTTGTTTCCCCATTTTAAGCCACACATGGCATACTTTTCTGAGATACCACTAAAGCTCATTTGAGACTAAAGCTGTGAAGGAGAGTTATTAGTATATGTATTCTCAGTGTAAAAAGGGCATCCCAACACTTAAGGCATCCCACCAAAGATGACGAGAACTCCTGCAAGTTCTTCACACTTGGGGACTTGCTTTGAGAAAATTAATTTATGCAAAAATGCATGGGGGTTTTCTATGCCAAACATGTTTTGGGTCGTAAAACATGAAAAACGATGAAAAGTCAGCATCCATTTCTATCTCTTCCCAGCTGGCTCCAAGACTGTTGGGCTCAGTGCAGAGTCCTTGTATATATGTTAGGTTTCTGAAATATCAGTGCAGTAAAAGCCACAAAGAAGGAGCCAAGGAAAAAAGGTAGCGGATGAATATAGCAGTAGAACCCCTTTGCTCGGTAATGGATGCCACAATAACTCATTGAAAGAGGGGAAACATTAACCACTCTTTTTCATTAGACTGAGCATCTAAGTATCTTGTTGCAGGCCATGTTGTTAGCTGTAATGCCTTCTTAGCTTTTCTTTAAAAGCTGGTGTTTGGGGAGGGAGATATGTCGGCTAGGTATCAAAATGGAACCATTCACGCCTTTCCCATCCCATGCCGCTCTGCCACCCCCAATTTATCTGCCAGTGATCCAAATTAATCCATTTAGCCTGTCTCGCTCAAATGAAAGTGGAGTTGCCTCTGATTTTCTTCGGCGAAACTTAAAAGGTATTCTCTTTACTCATCGCTTCCTTCTTAGCAACAGTAACAAAAGCTGCATTAAGCTGTATAAAAAGATGATATTACAAGATCTATTATAATGTCATTATCATTAGTTTGGAACATATGAAAAGTGTGCGGGGCAGCTTTTCCCACTGAAAGGCCTGCGTGCAAGAGTGAGCAATGAGCCCCCGCTCACGCTTCTTAATAATAGGAGGAACTCAGGCTTTACTGACACAGGGAGGGTAGCTTTTATTGCCATTAGTGCTGTCTGGCTAGGAAGTCTGGAGGATGGAGACCAGCCTCCCCCATCTATTCACCTTTCTCCAAATGTATTGTAGTCTTGCTCCCATCATCCCTGGACAGCAGAGCCATCAGCCCTGCTGATTGTGGATGATAGGCATAGGTGTGTGTTCGGATCAGGAACTGGCCACAATTCCACGCCTCCTCAAGGCTTCATTTGATGCCCCAAACTGGCACACATCTCTGCTACAAGTATGCAAAGGGATCTTGTAGCACCTTTGAGACTACCTGAAAGAAAGAAGTTGGCAGCATGAGTCTACTTCCTCAGATGCTTAAGTATAGACTCAAATGCATATGAGGATGTAGACTTAAGCCTACGAAAGCTCATGCTGCCAACTTCTCTCTTTAGTTAGTCTCAAAGGTGCTACAAGATCTCTTTACATATTGATTTTACAGACTAACATGGCTATATCTTTGAACTCTGCTACAAGGTAAGTTTTAATAGTGGGAAATCTATCCAGCAGAGGATCTACAACAGAGGAAAACATCAGAGTCCTTTAGCTGATGGTTCCATTATCCCCTCACAACAGGGATTGAATTGGGCCCTTAAACAATGAAATCTTATTGGATCATCCTAGGGCCAATACTCCAGTTTGCCATATCTAGAAACTGGATCCCTGGGACTGAAGTCTTTTGTAAAGCTAGTGGATCTTGATTGCTCATTGCAGTCCAAACATCCCTCCAGATACTTAGTATTGCAACAGGACTTTCTTACTGCAATGCATTTCTGCTAGCAAAATCTATCTTCACACCTCAAGACAGTGTCCTCCAAGCGGTGTGCAGCCCTAGAACACACTGTTGTAACTCCTGGTGTTATAACACCAATCCTGCATATCCCCCACCCCATATTTCAAAAGGTGCTGTGGAGGGATCCCTCTAAAATCATGCTCCCCAAATGCACAGAGATGTTCAAGAAATCCTCCCCATCTCCCAGAACCTCATATCATATTTTCCTCTGATTCCATGAAATATTAGAGACAGGATGTGATCTAATATCAGTTCTGGTCACCATGTGAAAAATAGAAGAGGGAAACTGAGATCACCTAATCCTCCCTTGAGAGCCAGTGTGGTGTAATGGTTTGAGCGTTGGACTAGGACTCTAGAGACCAGGATTTGAATCCTGGCTCAGCCATGTAAACCTATTGGGTGACTTTGGGCAAGTCACATTCTCTCATCCTCAGGGGATGGCACTGGCAAACCCCCTCTGAAGTAACTTGCCAAGAAACCCCCATGATAGGGTTGCCTTAAGTCAGAAATGACTTGAAGGCACACAACAACAATCCTCCCTTGTGGTTGTGCATGGCAGAGGCAAGACTGTATACTCTCTCCTGTAAGTAAGGTTTTCCAGTGGTATTAATCATTTCATTGAGGAACTCTGGATAATCTTGTATCATCAAACTGAGTCATCCAGGCTAAGAATAGCTGGCAAGCAAGGTTTGCTTCCATACCAGTGCACTGAGTAACCCACACCTTACAATTCATATCAATGATTTTATTTGCATTCCTTTCCCCTGGTTTGCAGGGAGCACAGTGCCCTTTCATGAATGCAAATTGTATTTCATTTCACTTTTTTTTTGTTTCCTTTTTTGGCTTAATTTTATTTCCACCATTTTTAGCAGTTGTGACAGACAGTAAAAATAGTCCAAGCGATCACCCTTCTGGAGGATGGCTAGAAATAGATTTTAATGGATGGAGACTGTCAAGCTGCTGGTGTGCCATTAGGGGGATATTTCCTCATTCCCACTCAGTTAAACACTCTGCCAGCAAGCCACAGCGTACAGTTGGGTTGTGGGTTTGTCTGGTTTTTTGCTTAAGATGACAGTGACATCTGCAGCGACAAATGGTTGTTGTTTCTGAGATTTCCACATACTCTTTCTCTCTCTCTCAATCTCTCTCCCCGCTCTCTCCAATGCAAAATTATAGTCATTCAGACTTATTCTTCTGGCACCAGAGCAGATGTTGCTAAGACCCTGAGGCTAGTGTGTACGTGTGTGAGAGTGTGTGCCTTCAAGTCACCTGTCAAATTATGGTGATCCCATAATTTCATAGGGTTTCTTTAAGAAAGAGATATTGAGAGATTATTTTGCCAAGCCCTTCCTCTTAAAGAGAGCCCCCCACCTTGTATTCATTGGCAGTCTCCTATCCAACTACTAACCTGGGTTGACCTGTTTAGCTTCCAAGATCAAATGAGATCTGGTGCCTTCGGGTTATTTAGGCCATAGGGGTAAGCAGAAAGAAAAGGTCAGGATGTCATTCAATGTATGTATGTGTGTATATATTATATTTATGAACCAGTGTGGTGTAGCGGTTTGAGCCTACAACTCTGGAGACCAGGGTTTGAACTCTGGGGACCAGGGTTCAGCCATGGAAACCACTGGGTGACCTTGGGCAAGTCACACTCTCTCAGTCTCAGAGCAGAGCAAAGGCAACCCCCCTCTGAAAAAATCTTGCCAAGAAAACCCCATGCTAGGATTCCGTTAGGGTTACCATAAGTTGGAAACAACTTGAAGGCACACAACATTATAGTATTTATACCCTACTCTTCAATCAAAGGCTTCAAAAAAAAAAAAAAAGAGTGACCCCCAAGTCCACAAGTACAGATGGTCAGATGGGAGACAGCCTGCAAGAGGATAGGCTCCAATGCAAGGCACCAGGATCCAGGGCTTGGCTTGCAGTACCAAGGATAGCTCCCAGGTACCCTGTGTAGTTCAACAGAGCAGTAGTCCCAACCTTTGATCCTCCAGATGTTTTGACTTCAGCTCTCAGAATTCCTGACTGTTGGCCAAGTTGGCTGGGGCATCTGGGATCTGAAGTCTTCTGAGCTCTAAAGTCCAAACAAATGGAGAACCACAGGTTGGAACCACTGCATTAGGGGGATGAGACTAGCATGGTCCTTCAGATGTTGCTGGACTGCAACTCCCAGCAGCCCTAGCCATTGTAGCCAGTGGTGCAGAAATCTTTGAATTCCATTTCAATAATGTCTGGTGGGCTTAAAAAAATCTTTTTGTGTTTATTACAACGGGATCCTTGTGCCATCTGTCCTGCTGCCTCCCCACCCACCCCCTTAATCACAGGGGATGTATTTAAACCTGTTTATTGTACATGTTTTCTGCCTTATACCACCACCACCACCCCAGTCAGTGAATCTGCAGAGTGGGAGTACACTTGTGCTTGCTAGTCCTACCTCCGTGGTCACATGTTGGTTCTCCTTGCCCACTTTCCACCCACAAAAAAGAGTGCTTAAAGTGACCCATAATACAATGCAAATTATTATTTTTTATTTAAAATGTCTAATGTTCATGAAAAACTTAAAGAAGTGGGTGTGTCACAACATTTGATTGCCTTGATGCTGGACAGTGAAGAAAGCTGATAGATAGAAAGTCAACTCATTTGAGATGTGGTGCTGAAGAAGGGTCCAGTTCATACCATGGACTGCTAAAAGGACAGATAACTAAGTTCTAGAATAAATCAAGCCTAAATTGTCCCTACAAGCCAAGACGACTAAGCAGAGACTGTAGTACTTATGGTCATATTATGAGAAGGCATGACTCTCTAGATGTTTGGTATGGTATAAGGCAGAAGGAAAAGAGTTATTTCAGATGGATAGACTGGATCCAGGAAGCCATGATTCTGAGTCTGCAGGACCTGAACAGGGCTGTTGAGGATAGGGTGGCTTATTCAAAGGGTCAACATGAGTCAAATCCCAGCAGCCTGGCTTACATAGCTAGTGATTATGAATACTGGGAGCTACAATCTGACAATATCCACATGGCCATGCAATCCCCACTCTTGCTGTAAATTGAGTATATACACAAGCATCCATGACAGGAAGGAGTTAATGTCCTAGCTCCTATTGTTAGTTCAACTAGAGTAGGCTTATTGAATCAATATACTTTCCTAGGTGTTGATTCACCATTCAGCAAATGTTCCATGGTTCTACTCTAGCTGAGATTAGCTCATAGGATTCAAGCCATTGTTTGCACACACACTCCTTTGGATTTGCTCCAATGTGCACACTGAGGTTGACATCAAAAGGTCTTACCTTTCACTTTCACAAGTGAATTTCAGAATCATTCAATTTGCAAGAACTGAACCCAACAAGGGTACCATATTATCTGTTTAAATTTCCATTTGTTTCCCCTTATTCATGCCAAAACAGGCTCCCAATTCCGCTTCAGAACTTCAGCTAGATGGTGAAAATGACTGGGGGCCAGAGGGAGAGAGTGCTAGAAAGATATCTGAGTATCAGCTATGTATTGATCATGCCTTGTCCCATATCTCTGGATGACCTAACCCAGTGGTTTCACGTAGAGATTAAAAAGAAACTGTGTTCCTATGCAGTTTCCTTTGTGTGCTCCTCCTCCTTTGTGCCTCCATACATAAAAATGAATAACCTGCAGAGTGTAGACAGTTCAAAAGAAAGAGAGAGAGAGAGACTTAGAATTACAATTTGTTCAGACATTAGATTCTCTCTGGTACTGAAAATCAGTTGCTGAGAAAATC